>JANBXA010000031.1:13640000-14240000 GCA_030556225.1 Cricetiscus sungorus | reverse complement strand
AGTGATGCAGGAATGAGAGGGCCACACTGTCCAAATCTTCACTTTATTTTTAATATAAAAATGCAAATTTGGAAACCCACCCTGCCTTTTCCCCCTAACATAATGCTTTACCTCTTAAAAATAAAAATAAAGTACTAATTCTATATACATCACATGTACCATACAAAAATGTATCCAAAGGTCTATTGCTACCAAAGTGTTCTAAATTAAAACAAGTTACAGAAAGCCCCTCATTGTAAACAAAAGATTACAAGTTACAAAATCAAAGTACACACAGGCCAGTCATGTATATAACCACGCAACACATTCTGCTCCCACACCAAAGTTGAATTTTTATGTGCCTGTATAAAAATGCATATCAATATACCTTTGCAAATTTATTTTTCATTATAAAGCAAATGAGTACACTTTCTATAATAAATAACCCGCTGGGAGGCACGCCTGCAGGAGTCAGGGCGGAGCAGGAGACTCAGGGCAGGCAGGACGATGAGAACGGGCCCTGCCCGGCAGCAGCTGGCGGGACATTTTTTGGTGATTTGCAAGTGATGCACACAGCATAAATTTATTCCCTCTTTGCACAAAGTACCATTCAAAATAATGTCATTTTCTTTCTTAAAATACACATTTGTCATTGTAAATTTACATCCCGTCTTATTAAATAAGCGGTACTCTGTGTAAAGAGCATGATCTACAAAATTATTAAACATTCAAAAGTCTTAAAAACAAACAAACAAACAAACAAAAACCTACAGATTAAAGTAAGTGAGGCCACGGCGCCACCAGTGGGACACCCACACCGCACTGCTCAGAACACGCCTGCCCCACTTGCAAAGCGCCAAGACAAGATGGTTTCATAGAAAACTTGGAAGTGAAACCTCCCCCTCCCTGGGGAAAAAAGAATTAAAGAACTACGCCTAGAAAATCAGAATAAGTTAAGTTCTGAACAATATACAAACATGTACAGCTTATCAACACTATGGACAAGGCTCCCGGAGGGCTGTGGCTTTGGTCACTGCCTTTTGCTGGAAGCCACCTCAGTCAATGTCACTGAGGTCACTGGCTGGCTCCCCATGGACCCGGCTCAGATGATTCATGGCTCGATCAAATGCGATCCGCACGGCCTTCCGGATGCTAGAGTTCCTCCCTTCCATCATTTTCAGCTTGTCAATGGTCTCATCAACACCAAGAGGAACCATCTTGGACTTGGGAAGCCACTGCCTTTTAGAGAGAAGACAGAGCATAAGAACTACCAAACCATTCTTAGTATGGTGTCCAACAACCACCAGCCCCTGTGCGTAAGGAACCTGGTAGTACACAACCCAAGCGCCCCACATGCTGGGTCTCAGGCAGGATGGGGTACATGGCACATCCACCTAGACCTGGACTCAGGTAGGGCATGAAAACTGTGATACAACCCTCTTTCCCAAACATATCCAAGTGGCTATGGAGATAACTGGGGAACATAACAGCTGTGCACACAGGTCAAGTCCAAGAATACACACATATATGATACACAAGGTGAGACCAGGTACACACACATATGCACACAAGAGATAAAGCAGAACTGATGTGTGTGAATGAACCTGAAGCAGAGTGAGGAGGCTCCTACAATGGATAGGAAGACTACAAACAGCACCATCAAGTGTATAAGGCCAGTATAAGCCTCACTGATGAACACCAGCTGCCAGAGGCAGGGATGGGAGGAAAGAGCACCACAGGGGACTTGGAAAGTCTCCAACAGTGCCCACTCCACAGGGGGATATGAAGCACCTCCTAGTCCTAAGCATTTCCAGCGGATAGGACCCAGTCATAGAGGGCCACATAGGAAAGGTCTGGACTCAACTAAGTATAATCAAGATATCAGCAGGTAACACCAATCTTAGGATCTGAACCATGCCATAATAGTGGTCTCAGTAGCTCTGGGTGAAGGCAGGATAAGGGAGATGGACAGGGAACTTCAGGAAAGGGGTGAAGCTTGTGTCCTGTAGGAGGGTCAGAAAGCCCTTGCAAGGGAACCTGGGGCACAAAATGAAGACAGCCAGAGCTATTCAGAGAGATCGAGTAAGTGACAGTAGTTATCAGATGGGAAGTGACCACCATTCCCCATGGAGTCACTGGACAGAGCCCTTTTCAGTGGACAGGGACCAGGATGTATACTACTTGGAGACACCCAGACTCAGCATGGATCAAGCCAAGCCCTGGAACTAACAGGGCCCCAGCCCTGCCCGCTGCAGAGACCTAGACACCACACTCACCAGCTTCTCTTATTGTCGAAAAATAAAACAAGGAACAGCTTCTCTTCAGACTTGGTCTGCATGTGCTCACCGATCTTCAGCACATCCAGGGGTGGGGCAGGGATGGTGACACCATTGTGGTGGCCAGGCACTCGTGGCATCTTGGGGTCAATGATCTGCCAAGGACACGCTCCAGTCACTCAGAGCATTCTCAAACTCAAGCCACACACCTTATAAGCTCACAGCCACCCATACACCTGCCCCCAGAGCCTTGACAACTATATACCCTTGGCAGCACAGGACTGCAAGGTACAGAGCAGGCACTGGGGCCCACCCCAGGACCCACCAGAACACCCTACTCATAGACTCCAGACTTACCAGTGCTGGGTAGGAAGGATAGCCGCTGCACTTGGCCCATACCACTTTGAGGGGCTCTAGGACAGAGGCAGCAGCATCAGTGGAAATCCACATACTGTTCTGTCCCACTTCTAGAAAAAGAAGAACCCCAGAATCAGGACCAGCAGGAGAACCGTCAACACACCCAGCACAGCCACAAAGCCTGAGGGCTGAGAAAAGCCCCACCCAGGTCCCAGCTTCCCTAGCTGCTGGAGCAGGACAGTCCCATGGCACCATCTCCATCTAAGAGAAGTAGATTACCTCACTTCCTCCTGTGGAAGTCAGGCCTAGAAGCTGTCAAAGGCCTGTCTCCCACACTCCCCAGCTCTATAGACTATGACTCTAGGTCTCCCAATACCTCAACACACAAATTCTAAAGATGGGGTCTTTGGCATGTACCAGATGCCTATTACAAAAACAAAACCCAAATCCAAGTCCTGGCTTGCTCCACCACCACCACCTTGTTCTTCCAAGCCTCAATGAGTACACCCAGCAGCCCAAGACACAACCCAGGAGTCCACTGTGTTCAGGCCTCCAATGAATAGTGCTGGTAAGAAGTCCCCAAACAGTCCCTGGTCCCACCTCACAGCAGCAAAATGCATTAGCCTCTCCATGCTCATCCCCAGCACGCCCATCCTCACTCACTACAGGCAGTATGGTCACACCATTCCCTGCAGCCTCTGGCCCTCCCATCTTCAGGTCTCTGTCCTAACATCCACAGAGCTTAGTGGCCTTCACAGAGAGCTGGCCCCACCAAAGCTCCAAGCTTCAGGCAATAACAGGTGCTTCTATCCCTAGAGTTTATCCCACTCTGACAGGAAAGTCTAAACAGCATCAGCCCAGCAGGCTCATCTCTCTTATACTGTGGCCTGAAGCTAAAAATGACCACCCTGCTGTGGTGATCAGTTGTCAAGACAGATATCCTGGACAGATCATGGCCTGGACAAACCTGATGATCAGGAACAAGGGTATTCAGACTGTTCTGGGAAACTTGCCTCTCTATTCCATGTATTCAAAAAAAAAAAAAAAAAAAACCTATATCCCAACTTACCAGCTGCAATCCTGGCAGCCTTAGCATAGTTTCCATTCTCAATGCAAGATATCAGCTCACTGCGGTCTTCCAGTGTGTGCCTTCGCACAAGGGCAGGCTTCCCTCGCCCACACTTGGGTGTGCTAAAACTTCAGGAGAAAAAGTAGATTTATAAATCCAACTAAGACTACAGTGAAGAGCCCCATATCTGTGGCTTCATCCTACATCAGGTGCTGGGCTATCAAGGGGTATTATACAGACCCAAGAAAAGTAAGCCTGCCCCAGTGAGGATACTTGGACCACCCTTACCCAGCTAACTACCATAGAAGGCAGGGCTATGCAGACCACAATCTCAATAAGAGAAAGATTTGGGGGGCAGACAATACAAAGTGCAAGTTAATTATACACTTAGATTAACCATTTCTATAGATTTACTTCTGGCTTCCAGTTAAATCCCACTAAGTAAATCAGTTTATCTCATGAGGAACTTCCCCTGAATGGCAGAGCACACACATCAACTAAACTGCAGGGCAGCCTTTCTCAGAGGTCTTCCAGTGAAAGCCAGGCACCCTGCTCAAGGACAGGGCCTACCTTGAGTCACAGAGCGGGCTGTTGCTGGAACAAATACTGGATTCAGATGCACAGCGCCGTCGGGGCGCAGCTTTCCTCCCCAGGCCACTGCCTGGCTCCTGCTCGCTTCTAGTACCCCCAAAGCCATTGGTGAGACCTAGAACACAAGAAGCAGACAGAGGCACGGTCACCTACCCCAAAGCAGCAGCTCTAGCCCAACTTACTGCTCCTACATGTCTGCCTTTTTTTAAAGGAGAATATATTTCCCAAACAACTTTGCTTTGGTAAGACAGATGGCTCTTGACTCCCTGATCCTCCTGCCTCTGCCCTCCTGAACGCTGGGATTAGTCATGCGCTACCACACCTGGTTCATGTGGTGCTGGGGATCAAAGCCAGGTTTCTGTGCATGCCAGCTAAGCAGACCATCACCTGAGCTACATCTCCAGTCCCACAAAGAAAATTTTGTACAGAAAAAAAAAACAAAACAATATCTTTATTCTCACTCCCATGACCTTAGTGGACACACACACTGTTGTGTGAAATAAGCACAATAAATTACAGTAAAAACAGTCAAGGCACTTCTAGACACACTCAACAAGTAACTTCAACAAGTTCCATGAAGGCAAAGCAAAAACAATCTGTTACCACTCTTAAAATTAACACACCACATGCACCTCTGTGAGCTTCCAACGAAGCCAGACTGTCCACCCTGCAAGTAATGAGTGGTGTCTAAGATGAGGGCCCTCCAGTACCCTGGAATGATGGAACACTACAATACTCCACCAAAAAAAAAAAAAAAAGAATAAAAACACTGATACCTGTGGAACTTAGGGAATAGTAAACAGAAAATTAAGTTTTAAAAAGCAAAACAACAACAAAAACACCAAAAAACAAAACCAGGGCTAGCTAGCTATATATATATATATATATATATATAGCCCAGTGGTAGAGTACTCCCCTCCGTATACAGACAGGCCCTGGGTTTCACCAGTAACACCAGGACTATATATATTTCAAAATATGGATGTTAATAAGAACATTTTTAAAATGCTGAATGAAACATTTTAAAACCAGAAAGTGTGGTTCCAAGTCACCTGAACAATCTCAAGTCCCCAAGCACAAAGCACATGGAGCTCCAGCCTGGCTGAAGCAAGCCATCATTACACACCTCCCTCCAGGAAGGTGAACCACACTGGTGAGCAGATAAATGAATGTCTGGACAAATACAACCACATCACCTTGATGTTTGAAAAGTATTTTAATAAAGACAAATCTGAGTCAACGCTACCACCATATTAGGAAGACTAACCTTCCATTCAAATCAGTAAGCAGAAGAAGGCATAGCTGTGGCCCCTGCACAGAGCTCCCTCAGTCAGGAGCATCATGCCCCCAGGCTGTGCGCTTGCCTGGCTCCTGGCTATACCAGCTTCAGACAGGGAAAACAAAAGAAGTGGGGAACTGGCAATACTTTTTTTTCAAATATGCCCATCTTCCCATGTACTTAAAATGTAAAAACTATTTCCAAAGTAAATCATGTACACTCACGAACAACATTTTCTTAGGAATATTTGCAGTGACTGTCTAGCTTACACAGTTGTCACAGCATTCTCCACATCACACATGTGAAAAGGACCTGCTTGTGCTGACAAAGTCTCTTGTTTGCTCACTGGCAAAGCAGAAGGCAGATGACAGGAAAGAAGCCATACCCTACCCTTCAAGGGCCGAAAGGCCGACGAGTTCTTAGGAAGTAGTGGAATATGCTGCCTTAGGGGGAGGGAGGAGGGAGGAGGTATACAACACCCACTGCCTTGAGTTAGTAGATTCAACACAGGGGCAGCTCTCCCAACCTGGCTGGACTGACAGAATCTTAGAGAAGCCCAGAATTATCTGCCACTGCTAGGCTGAGCAGGCAGGTCTGAGCAGTCTGAAGGTCTTGAACAAGCAGGTCCCCAACACTGGCATCTCTGTCCTAGGAAGAAGGCCCAGGATAGGACCCAGAAGCACAGCCCATGTATATTTGGTGTTCCTAGCAAGGATGGTCACAGTATAAGGTGCCTTGTGGGGGCCTAAACAGCCCCTAGAAGGAAATGCGGAAAAACTAAGATTTATAATTCTGAGAAGGAAAAAAATATGGTTAAATGTCTCTCTCAAGTTTTCCCAAGTGTTTAATTATCAGGGCACACCGCATCTGGGCTCTAAGTTTACAGAAAGTTTTTCACACATTACATAAAAACACACACCACCTTGAGAAGAAGCTGGCACAGCTACCGTGAAACCTGAGAAGCTTCTAGGAAAGACCCTCCCACCCCCACCCCCGCCAGGCCTGCTGAGCAAAGCAGTTCTCCAGGCCTGCTCTCCAGAGGGTGCTGCAGCCCAAAGAGAACAAGGGTGCGTGCATGGCCCAAGCAGATTCTGGAGGACTTCCAATGCCCTGGACATGTCCTGAGAGGCAATGCGAGCCAGAGAGCCAAGCTTGAAAAGCTCTTGCGGCCACTACCTGGAGAAGACAAGTCTTTGACACAAAGCCAGGTATAAGCCCTCTCTATCTGCCTCTACCTTCCTATACTGACTCTCCCATCAGCTGGAGGATAGGGAACAAAGTGCCTTCTTAGCATTGAGGCTTACTCTTTAGATCGTACACAAGACCCTGCCCGCTCTTGGCAGTTAAAAAAAAAAAAAAAGATAACTCCTAGACAGAGCCAAAGACCCCAAGCAGGTGTTACAGACAATTAGACAATTTTGAGGTCTCCAAAGGCCAAGGCAGAGCGCAAACACCTTGCTCAGGCCCAGAGGATTCCAAAAACGTGCCACTGCAACTAAGTCCCAAGGCAGGATCAGTCCCAGACTTTTAACTACCATAGCCTAAAAGCTCCCCTTTGGCCCAGGTTTTGTACAGGACAACTGGGGTACACACAGAGTGGCCAGTAAAGGCCCCCCCTGAGGTGCTTAGGTCTCCACTCTGAAAAGCTCACACCCACAGACTAGGGAGTAGTCCCAGGTGATGTACTTGCAAAGCTGAAGCATGAAGGTAGGAGAGTCAGGAAACGATTCTTTCTCTCCTGGGCTCGCAACCTGCAAGAACCCACAAGGCTGCAGCCAAGTGAGAATAGCAGGGCCTGGTAAACTGGACTGATCAGCTTTTCTACCCTCCACAGACCCCACACGACCTAGGAGATGTGCCAGAGAGGGTAGCCACTGGGTGCATCCCACCCACCACCAGCTACCTCGGAGCCTATTGACTCATCTGAAACATGACAGCACAGGATCATGATGCCCAAAGCTCTAACTTGTTCCCACCTACTGCACATCAACAAGCTTGTGTCCCATGCTGGACATTGTGCCAAGGCTAGGAATGAGTCCATTTCAGGGTGGCGGCAAAAGTCCGCTAGAGAACCACACAGAGGGTGCATCTTTCAACCTTTCAAATGCATAGCAAACAATACCACCTCACCCACCACCTGCTTTTCCTGAGTATGGTCTATGAAGACACTGCTGCACAAGGACAAGACAGGCTAGAGGCCAGGCCAAAATGCCCACTCAAGGGCAATTCCAGCAGGACTTGTCAGTTGGCTCAGCAGGCATTTGCACAGCTACCGACAAGACTAACAATACTTAATAATCCAAGAGAAACTGAAAAAGAAAGGGAAATCAGGTAGAGAACAAAGAAATAAAAGATGCTAACAACCAAGTAAGGAGCTCTCTTTAAGTCCCATTTTAGGCAGTGCTTCGTATTACAGTCCCTTCAGACACCTAACCCAGGCTTCCTAACCAGAGCCCCCAGTCATCACAGGCCAGTTTTGGACTTGCTCAGGATTATGTTGTTGTTGGATTATGTTGTCCAAGCTACAGCAGGTTCTGCCACAGCATTAGGCATTCCTTGCTTCCTTCATATCTATCCACCAGGAAGACCTGAGGCGCCGAAACATCTGCTCAGGCACCAGAGCTCCTCTCACTGCTGGGCTGACTTAGAGGGTGGACTGGCCAAGGATAGAGATCTCCTCCAAGGGTAGGTGTCTGAGAGTCTGTTTAAAGGATGGCTCAATAGATGGTTCCAATGTGATCCTCAAGAACTAGGAGCAGGGCAAGGAGGCAGCGGAGGCTTTGCATTCCAAGAGGTCATTTTAGCAGAACTCCAGTCCAAGTCGAGGTTAAGAAAAAAGGATTAGCATCCAAAGAGTGAGCTACCCAAGCACATTAGTGGTT
Organism: Cricetiscus sungorus; assembly: GCA_030556225.1. NCBI lineage: Eukaryota > Metazoa > Chordata > Mammalia > Rodentia > Cricetidae > Cricetiscus > Cricetiscus sungorus. The sequence goes on along the minus strand of JANBXA010000031.1, from coordinate 14,231,567 downwards.
AACTGAGAACCTGGAAAACAGTGAGAACCATTTAGTCTGACTGCAAGGGCAGGAATCATCTCCCTCAACAGTCTATAGCCATGGAAGACATTTCACTTGCTTTCCAACACCACCCATTTCATTGAGAATATCCACACCATACATAAGAGGTGACACAGGTCCTGGCCTGGTGGATGGTCCATTGATGGAAATAAACAAGCAGTCAAAGTAAAGAATCTACGACACAGAGCCAGCTTCCAAAAAACGTGATACCCATAAAATCAGTCACACCATGCTCTGCACTGCCCACAATGTCCTGCCCGTCCCACAGGCATGAGCAAGGGAGCCCTATGAGTGGGCAGTTTTAAAATAAATGAGTCCACACTGTATCTAACTTGGAATCTTGCAGTGCACTGGAGCACCAGATAATTCCCTAAAAGTTCAGTGCCAGATGAATCTGGAAAAGACCAGAAGGTTCTGAATACTCCAAGTCCTCAAACAGCGAAGAACTGCAACTTGGAACAAGAAATCCAGGTGTGCAGAGAGCACCACAAGGTTCAGGTGGAGGCGCAGCCAGCACCGATGGTAGAATAGGCCCATTCAGCCCATGCCTGGCCCACCATGGGCCAAGCAGATGCAGCAGTGGACGCCTCCTGCTCCTGAGGATCAGATCTTAGTGCTAATAAGGCTCCCGGTGCTCAGGAGTGCGCTTAGGAATTCACCATGCATCCACTGAAATCTACTGCCATTCTGGAATAAGAAAGCAGAAATCTCCATTTCAGTCAGGATCAAAGGCACTGGGGTCACATGTATTAAAGGTCTATAGTTAAGACAACTTGGGACTCACCATTATCACTGAAAACCAAAAGAATTCCACTCAGAGTCAGGCAGTGGTGGTGCACTTGGGAGGCAGGGGCAGAGGCAGGCAGATCTCCTGAGTTCGAGGCCAACCTGGTCTACAGAGCAAGTGCCACGAGAGACTCCAAAGCTACATAGAGAAACCCTGTCTCGAAAAACCAAAAAACAAAGAGAGGGGAAGAAAGAAAGAGAATTCCACTCAGATGTACAAACAAGTAACATCTAATGAACTCCATGGTTAGCAGTCCATAGTTGACAAATGGTCTAGCAGAGCCCATATGGTCAACTGGGTTGCCTGGCAGAACATGCCATGTACACAGCAAGGGCTCTGGAAGCAGCTACATGGTGAGAACTTTTTTTTCCTACAGTGTCCTGCAGGGTCAACAGACTTTCTGTTGCTGACAAATATGAACCTGGAGGTAGAAAGTCGCTTACTCTATCCTTTGTACACGTCACCTAGTACTGAGACACTCACTGAGCAATCTCCTAGCACCAGAACACAGCATACCATGACTAGTTTAGCAACAGAGTCCTTCACTAAATGTGGCTAGGAAAAGCTAAAGCTATATAATTACAGAAACTCCCAAAGAAGTGAAACAACTTTAGCTTCAAGCTTTACTTCTAGTGGCATAATGAAATGGCTTCATTGAAACCAGGTTTTAGGGGCTGGACAGATGGCTAGGAGGTTAAGAGCATTAACTACTTTTCTAGAGGTCCTGAGTTCAATTCCCTACAACCACATGTTGGCTCACAACCATCTATAATAAGATCTGGTGCCCTCTACTAGCATGCAGGCAAAATACTGTGTACATAATGAATAAAAACTTTAAAAAAAAAAAAAAAAAAAAAAAACAGGTTTATAGGGGACTGGAGAGATGGCCCTGTGGTTTAGAGCACTTGTCACTCTTCCAGAGGACCCATGTTCAATTCCCAGCACCCATATGGCAGCTCAAAACTGTAACTCCAGTCTCTAACTCCAGAGCATCGACATAGACATTCATGCAGGCAAAACACCAATGCACATAAAATAAAAATAATTTATTGAAAGAAACCAAGTTTTATCAAATTTTAAAATGCTATTATCAGCCCATCAAAACAAGAAAACACTAGAAAAAAAGTTTATATAAAATTACTGAGTACAAAATAAAATTAGCTGGGTCTGTTGATACAGGACAATCTCAGCTACTTGGGAGACTGAAGTATGACGCAAACAAGTTGTGGCCTATATAAGTTACAGAAAATGTTCAAGTTACAGGAAATGTCTCAAAATGTTCAAAACAGGAGCCAGCAAGGTGGGTCAGTGAAAAGGTGCTTACTATAGAAGTGTGGTGCATCCCTGGGACTTATATGGTAGAGAGAATTTTCTGGCCTACACACACACTGTGACACATATATAAACACACAAATAAATAAATATAAAAAATAAAAATAAAAAAACCATGGTACACAACTTGACACAAGGCCCTGAATTCAATCAATCAGCGGTACCAGTATATGTTTCCAAGGGACTGTGGGGGGGGGGGGGGAACGGGTCCCCCAGCATCACACACACAAGAAATATAATTAATATAATTTGTAATGAGTTGTTTTGTAATGAGTTGTTTGGCAAGAAATTATCTTCTGGGTATGCTGCTTCAGGCCAGGGAATCCAACAGATGAAGACAGGAAGAGATGAAGAGGTGTGAACAGCACACTGACACTACCTGGCCAGTCTTTTCCACCCAACTCTCCGACCTGACCACCTGGCAAAGCTCCAGAAAATGGAAGTCACTCACTCACCAGCAAGACCTCTGTGTTTGCTGTTCCCCGCTAATATGCAAGAGAAAGCACCCAACACTAGAGTGCCTGGCAGGAAACACAATCTTCCTTACTCAGGGTTTGAATGAGGATAGACCCCATAAGGTTATATATTTGAATACTTGGTCCCCAGTTGGTAGAACTGTTTGGGAAGGATTAAAATGTGTGGCCTTGGGGGAAGAGATGTGTCACTCGCTGGGGGTAGCTTTTCAGGTTCAAAAGCCCATGTCAGTCCCAGTTAGCTCTCCCTTCTCTGCCTCATGCTTGAGGATCAGAATAGCTCTCAGTTAATTCTCCAGTGCCATGATGGTAATGGACTCTAACCCTCTGGAACCATGAGCCATAAATTAAATGCTTTCTTTTATAAGGTACTGTTAACAGCAACAGAAAAGTAACTAAGACAGAGCTGATACCAAGAGTAGGGTATTTCTGACATCCCTGACCATGCTGTTTGTTGAAAGAATGTGGAAGACTTTAGGACTTTGGAATAGAAAAAGGGCTTAACACTCTAAGTAGGGCTTACTTTAATGGTCACCCTATAGAAGCTTGGAAGACAGAAGTCCTAAAAGCAATGTAGACTATGGAGGCCCAGTTCAAGAGGTTTCAGAGGGGAACAACATTAGCAACTAGGCATTCCTATGATACTTTGGCAAAGAATGTGACTGCTTTTGTCCTTGTCCTAAGAATCAGTATGAGAATTAAAATGCAGGGCTAAGTTTTGGGGCAGAGATTTCACCTAATAATGACTTTGTTATATAGTTTTTAATAATTACTCTTATGTGTGTCTAAATTCAAAAGAGCAAGTGGGATAAAAAGAAAATACAGTTTGAGGAGAACAAGGAACCACAAAATTCAGTGCTAAAGCCAAGGCTTGTACTGAAAGAGATAAGGAGAAATGTGAAATGGAATAAAGGGAACCGTATCCTTAGGATGAGATTTTGCCCAGCTAATCCTGCAATCTGGGGGATGGGGGGGGCACAAAGGAATTACCTGTTCCTAAAGAGCAGAAACAAACCAAAAATTATGCCCATGTAATTCAAGCAGGGCCAGGTTCCACCCCAAGCTGGCAGCCAAATTTAGTTCTTCTGCCTGTTGATTCTCAGTTTAGTCTTGAAGCATACAAGAGTAAAAGAACCATGGGCTCCTCCTCCTCTGATAAAGAGAGCCACTGATATCAGGTGTTTGGCACAGAAGAATCCCTGCATGGGGAGGTCCAGAAAGGCCGCTGTGAAAGTGAAGCCTGGATTGCACTGGAGATCTCAAGATGATGAAGTTGCCCAAGTCATGGGTGCCTAACAAGGATAGCTGCATATACAGAGTGCAACCAGTCCATGAGAGAGATGTGTTTTGCAGTCAGCAAGGCTGGAAGGCAAGGGTAATCTAAGCCCTTTGACATTGCACATAGAGCTACATGACTTGGGAGTTTGCCCTGGTGAGTTTAAGTCTTGCTTTGGTCCAGTATTTCCTCCCTATGCCCCCTTTTCTCTCTGTTAGGAAATGTTAATGCATATTCTGTGCCATTATATGTTAGGAGTCTATGATTCTTTTAAAATTTTGATTGTGTGGGTGGTTAAAGTTAAGAGACTGCCATGAGTCTCAGAAGAAACTGTGGACTTTCAAAATGTTGAGACTGTGAGACTATAGAGACTTTTGAAGTCAGACTAAACTGTGACATGGCCACAAGCCTACAGGGACCCAGTGAGTAGAATCTAGTGGTTTGAATGAGAATGTCCCTTGTAGGATCGTATTTTTGAATACATGGTCCCCAGTTAGTGTAACTGTTTGGGGAGGGTTAGGAGGTGTGACCTCGTTGGAGGTATGTCACTAGGGGTGGGTTTTAAGGTTTCAAAAGCCCAGGCCATTCCCAGTTATTGTCCGTTCTCCTTCTTGCTTGCTCTCTTCTCCTCTTCCTACCACTCAAAAGCTTATGAATCAAATCTAGGCTCTCAGCTAATACTCTAGTATCATGGCTGCCTGCTGTTATATTCCCTGCTGTGATAGTGATGGACCCTAACCCCCTAAAACAATGAGCCTCAAATTCAATGCTTTCTTTTGTAAGTTGCCTTTGTCATGGTGTCTCTTCACAGCAATAGAAAAGTAACTGAGACACTTATCTAGGTGTGACAGGATGACAGAGAATAATAACCAGGCTTTAATTCAGGACCAAAACAAAAGTACAAACCTATTTCTAACAGAAAGCAAATGTTGAAAATCTGATGTTGGTACCTAAAGGCCTAATGACAGTCATTGTTCAAGAACATTAACACCACCCTTCCACACTGGTTTATCTGAGAGTTAGATAGGAAGCTGTGAGAAAGCCAAACCAGCACAGCACAGGGGATTTTCATGGAGATGCTATAGGTGTACGCAAACAGTGCAACATCATTTCTTATGATGATTTCTCATTTCTAAGGAAATGAGACACATCTTACCTTAGTAGCGGGGCCTAAGTGATGGCTCAGTGGGTGAATTTGACTACTTTAGGCCTGATAACCTGAGTTCAACCCCACACAGTGAAAGGAGATAAACAACTCCCCCAGTTTTCTCTAGATTTATTCCACCCCGCATGTGTGCACACTGTGGCATGGCCCAATCCAACCAAATATTGGAACACACTAATTCAGCATTTTTTTTTTAAAAGGACTGTTTTCATTAAAAGAAAAAATGCTAGCTGGGCATTGGTGGCACACGCCTTTAATATTAGTGGAGGCAGAGGCAGGTAAGATTTCTCTGAGTTCAAGGCCAGCCTAGTCTACAAAGTGAGTTCCAGGACAGGCTCCAATGCAATACAGAGAACCACTGTCTTGAAAACACAAACAAACAAAAACAAAAAAAACAAAAAAAAAAAAAAAAAAAGGAAAAAAGCAGTAAATGAGAAATATTTTTTAAGTGTGATTATATCAGGCATTAGCAGTACAATGCACACAGACTAACAAGTTACCAAAAAAAAAAAAAAAACTGGGAAAACAGTAAAATATTCCTTAAGCCAATTATGCAAATTGTTACAAGTAATGAAATGACAGATTATTTTCAGAGTGTCCAAAGGACAAGCAGTCTTCAGGAAGGAATGGTTCAGGTTCAAAACTAGGGCCCTGGGTTTGTGGGAACTGACTTTAGGAGATACTCACATCCTGGGGCTACTAAGTGCCAGGTGTGGCCATCTATGCACAGAATATTAAAGGCACTTAACCAAAACACACTCAAAGTTTCACCTGATGGGCAAAAATACACAGGGAAAGGAGAAAAGGGACAAAGGAGGACAGGGCCAGCCATACCCAGATGCTGAGCTGCCAAGAGGCTGAATTGCCACTGCCTAAAAACAGTTCACAGCTTTTGAAAGACAACCCATGCTGTCTGCCTTCATCTCTAGAAATGAGAATGCTTCAAAAACAAAAGCTCAGTACCATGGTTTCATATTAACAGGTCCCTGCAGAGGCAGCAGCCCCGACACTTACCTGTGTCCAGGCGCTTTCCCGGGGACTCCTCCTCCACTTCGGAGTCTCCACATGCGCTCCTCGACCTTTTCCTTGGCTGCAGTAGAGTCTCCAACCTCGGAAGGACTACAGACAAAAAGGTTTTGGTCCCTAGCTGAGGAGAAGTTGGCTGGGTTTCAGTGTTCTTGGCAGACTTTGGGGGGCTTACACTTTTCGATTTGCAGAAGAGAACAGAAGTGCGTCTGTTTACATCGCTTGATGGCTCCGCCACTGCGGAGGCCGCCGCCGCCGGCACATCGCCACTACTGGCGAGGGTGGGCTCTGGAGGGTGTCCGCTTACCAGTGCGCTCTGAGTGCAAGTGCTATGTGATTCATTATCAAATGTGACTCTTTTGAATAGTTTACTCTGCTCGGGGTTGAGTTCTACTGGTTTGAGGGTTGGTGGTTCTGAATTAGTCTCCGAGTTTGAAGGAAGAGGTAATGCATCTGATGGTTCAAGTTTAGGGGGAGATTTATCTCCTGAAAAAATTATAAATAAAGTGATTTTGAAAACTGAAGATTATAAAATCTATTATAAAACTTATATAAATGTGAAGTCCACCAAAACACTAATTCAATTAAGGAAACAGCAACACACAAAATGGTCTGCTGAGCAGTGAGCAGCCTGGGGCCATCAGGTAACACTGTGTGTGTTTCCCTAACCAAAGACTGCGGGCCTGGTGTGCTAAGCCCAGGTGCACACATTACTTTCTGGAAAAAACTGTGAGAGCATTTCACACACAGCAATATGAAAACTCTTATCTGAGTTCAGGACAATGTCTGCATCCACATTCACTTACCTTGAGGAAGATTAGACAGTCACAAAACTAAAGGAGCCTTAAGAAGTTCTCACAGCATATTATGCTGTACCACAAGGTGGCAAAGAGAAGGAAAACAATTATTAAATTGTCTGACCAGGGCTTTCTAAGTCAAAGCCCAAAGTGGTGAGTGGTTGGGGAGGACTCTTACAGTGGGAGACAGATCATCTTCAACTCCCTTAGAATATACAGAAGTTTGAGTACTACCAGTGAGTCCCCCCACCTCCACCCTCATAGCTTAAAAAAAAAACTTCAACCTCTTTAGGAAGGAGTTTACAAATTACCAATATTTGAGTGAAGAGCTGGCTCACTGGTTAATTGGGTCTTGCAAGAGACCAAAGTTCAGTTCCCAGCATTCACATGACAGCCAACAACTGTTCTGTAACTCCAATTCCAAGGAATCTGACACCCTTTTCTGGCCTCTGTGGCACCAGGTATGAATTTGGTGCACTTACATGCAGGTAAAACACTTATACACATAACTTAAGAAAAATTTACCAGCATGAACCAATATGGACCTGACATCTTAATCTTAAATTCAATCTTAAATTCTGTGTATGTCTTCACATACAAAAAAGCTCAAGAAATAGAATGGCAGTGAAGCCCACAGTGTAAGGTTAGGCCCTGCTGGGCTAACTGGTCAGGGTTCTTTCTGGACAGACTGATTCTGAGATTCTGACTACAACAGGACGTAGGCTAGAAAACCAAGAGCATCAATTTAAACAATTCAAAGTAGCATACATAATTAGTAGGTATGGTTTTTTTTTATTCTAACTACAAACTTCCCACAAAACATTGGTACTATGTCACAATACTTTAAATGTAAGTCACTATAAAAATGAAAAGGTACGCAATTTACAAGCTCCACTTAGTCTCTGGGTCACTTGATTAACTCAGAACAAAAGTTCTAAGCCAAAAAAGTTTTCCTAAGGACCTCCAATCAGCAACACAAAGCTGAAAGTGACACCAGACAGGATTGCAAGTGAGGTGGCTTTGGGCTAACAGTGTGCGTGTGGAGGAGCCCAGTAAAGGCAACTCCAAGCAGGGGGGAAACACCTGTTGTTTAAGAGGTCTTTTGTTGAGAAGCTTTATCTAGGAGGTAAGAGTGCAGAAATTCATGAGGACCAAGAAATCTGTACTTGGAGATTAAAATTCCAATGAAGTGGAAATACTGAATCTTGAATCACTGGCATGTTGGATGACAATGAAATTCTTCGTGCCCACTTTGCTTAGGTTCATGAACCATTTTAGATGCACAATATTTGCACAGCACATAGGAACATGGAAAAGATAGGATTAGAAACCGTGCATAACTATGCATGGCACTCTTGGTGCACATAAGCACGAAAACAGAAGTCGCCAGCACTGGGTGGCATGCAGGCTGGTACAGGAGCATATGGCCAGGGCAGGTGACCACTGGGCTCAATTTCAGTGGATAATTTGCCTCCTGCTTCCTCTTCCTTTATTGGTCTCTGCCTCCTACCTTAAGTCCAAGCGTCTTACACTGACTGAGATTCCCAATGTCCAATCCAGTCCTATGATCTCTTCAGGGCAAAGGCTATGGGCAGCCCCAAAGCAGTATGCAGGACCAGGCACTGCAGCTCTCCCATTCATTCTCTCCACAGCTAAAAGGTACCAAAGACCTACTTTCTGCCTCCGGCTTAACTTTCAGAATCAGTCACTACTGCCCAGACAACAGGTGAACACGCCTGCCCTTGCACACAAGGCCTCCACCACATTCCATTATCCCCAATAGACATCTAAATCAAAAGCTGCCTGCCCATGAGGGACTGCATGGCCATGCACACGGATCTGTGGTCCCCTCCACACTCAAGCCATGTGTTCGCCCTGCTCTGTGGCAACCCCTCACTACAAGCCCAGGTTCCCAACCACTGCCACATAGCTCACTGGCATACTCCTGGGGTGTTACAAAAAGAATCACACTGGATAAAGGAGGCTACACAGAGGCCCAAGTGAAACACATTTCCAGTAGCCATGGAGCCACATGAACCACTAAAACTCTGTGATCCTCAGCCTCCACAGCATGGTAAGAACTAGCAACAGCTTAGACTGTCAGGTTCCTTGATGAGTGAAGCCTCATACCAGTACACTGGGTAACATCTGCACCACAGCTAATACTCCCATCCAGTTCCTCAGGCAGAAATCTTAATGGTAGTTACTATACAAATGCAAAACATCTGCATTTTCAAAACCTCACTGTCTAATGGACATCACTTAACTTCAAGTCCCAAATCAACAACTCACAACTCCAATATGAGTATGAATGTCAGTACTCAAAAAAATCCCCAGCCAGAATTTACAAAACACAGCAGAAAGGCAAAAGCTACTCATCTTTTTCACATGCTGATCACACAGACATCTAACACCAGGACCAGCTATTTCCTATGTGACTATGATCCTCTACATACAAGGCCACCAAGCCAATTGAATGCTTCCATCAAACCCACAAACAACTCTGGATACCACATCAGAGTGTGTGAAGACATTCCAACAAATAGCTAAAACGGCACCATCCCCACCAGTAATCTACCTCCTGCTCCATTCCTCTGCCATCCCTGAAGGAACAGAGTTTACTCTGCAGGCAATGCTGAGTTAACAGCACATAGCTAGCTGGTGTGTAAACAGTGATACCCCACTGAGGGTGCTGATCTGGTCCCGAGACTTCAACAAGAGAGAGATAACCCTACAACTTAGCCATAGGCAAGGTGTGAGCCCCATTCACCAGCACATGCACTCTGGTTTCCCCAAAGCCTCTAATCAGTCCACTAAATCCCAATAAATGCAAAGATCTACGAGCTCAAGCTTGTCTTATAGGCTTATCATGACCCCATTCCATATGCCTCTCAGCATTCAACTGGATAGAACCCTTCAACCTTAAGGTCAACATGGAAGACCTCCTGACAAACACCCTGCCCATTACAGAGCATGTCCACTGCCCAAGCTAGCCAGAACCTATTTCCTTCCTCAGATGTTGGCCTTTTGGGCCTGGCTCCCAACAGCTATACTGCTGGTGTTTCCTCTAATACAAACAACCTAAATATCATAAAAACAAAAGTGTTATTTTAATTCCAATTTAAGAGAGACTGTTTACATTAAGGAATGCTTTCCTAAGTATGAAAAGTCTATGGTCATTCTAAAAATAACAGCTTTTTTTTTTTTTTTAATTGGTCACAAGATCTCAAGACCCTAGCTGGTCTGGAACTTAACATGCAGACCAGGTTGGTCTCTAAACTCACAGTTTTTCCTGCCTCTGCCTCTTGAGAACTGGACATAAAGGCATTTGCGACTGCACCCAACCAAAAACACTATTTGAAAAGAACAAACTCAACTATGTAATGTCTTGACTTTGGGGTTCTGTCTCAAGGCACAGGAACAATTTCACATTTCTGCTTCTGTTGTTCACAGCAACATTTATGCACTCTGTTGCCTGTCTGGAATTCGATCTCTTTAAGGAGCTCTAAATTCCACCCCCACAGCTCTGCCCCAGAATGAACTGTCAAACTGTTTCCTTCTCCATTCATCTTTCCTCTCAGCTAAAAGGGAAATGCACTTTTCCTGGGTTTAAAACACAGGCCAATAGCAATCAACTGCAGGCATCTGGTTCAGCTATCACCAATATGCTTCCTCAAAAGTGGATCAACAGTACAAAGCAGCAAATCTGTGTTCCAAAGGCACTGCTGACTCTCTTTCCCAGTTGAGGGACCTGAAGTAAAAGGTTATAGGGCAGGCCTCTGTCCTGTAAAAGCAGCACCAAATTTTTTTTGGGGGGGGGGGAGGGGGTTGGGAGGGAAGGGATGCAATCCTGCACAGAGCTGTGAGGAGAGTCAGGTTTCTCATTCAAGAGCAAGCCACTGTATTATCAGTGAGCTGTCCTGCCAATAATCTTCCCCAGGTAAATCAATCTTCACAACAAATAATGTACAGATCAATGAGAGCTGGACCTAAGGGTACTCCTCAGCCAGTTCTAGCTGTGGGAAGAGGAGCCTGCAAAGGGCTACCATGAGAACCAGGTAATGGCACCATCTGTGACTCAACACAGAGTGCAAAGAATAGTGGTATCTTGAGTATCTTGAGTGCATCTGTCGTCTGTCAAAGGTCCCATGAACAAACGTTCCTTTAAAAAAAGCACAGAACCTCCAACAGAGGGAAAAGATTGCCGTGTGCTAGTGATTAGGCTTTTAGAGAATAATGGAGGAAATGTGTTACACACTGAAGAACAAAACCTTTACTGTGTGGGCCCATCAAACCTGTTACCTAACGGCAAGGCAAAGGGTGTGTGTGAAATATACAACTGGACATACTGAAAGTAAATTCTCAGGCCAGGAGAATTCGATGACATTAGCCCTCGCTTGTGCGGGCTGTCTAATACAACCGTATAGAAGAAGCAACCAGAGAAGGGGAAAGTGGGCTACAAGATTGTCACCAACTGTTAGTCTATGGACTGAATGAAACATGGCACAAACAGACTGAAACCATGACATTATGAGAGCAGTCAGACTCCATGTCTACTGATGCAGACAGTCGTACAGATCAAAATGCAAACTACAATTATATCTGTCTTGTTTAATGTTTTTCTAATCCTATTTGTAAAGGGCAAGAAAAACAGACAGGGAGACCATAAGTAAAAATGGTAACAGCAGCAGGAATGGGTCTTATTCTTCTTTCCATTTCATGGAACTAAAATGTGGTGACTGTGAGGTAAATGCTAAGATTCTCTAAACTCTCCAAACTAGATGAGCATGCACGTGTGTGCCCATGAAGGCCTCCACACAATGACCTTATCAAGCAGGTACCCCACTGGGCAGACATGTATTTTCTATACCTCCTTCTGCTCTGTCCTAACAACTCCACTGTCCAGCTCTTTCCCCAGATGTCACACAATGCTGCTAGGACAAGATGGTGTCCACTGATCATGACCCATAGGAAAGACCTCAGGCTGCTGAAGAATCTGGGAATATGCCTGTGCCAACAAGTAAAGTATCTCAGTCTCCTCCCCACCCCTCACAGCCCAGAGCTGTAATTAGGCAACACTATTTTTTAAACTTTCAGAAAGTTGTCACCAAGTCAGCAAGATGGCTTAGTGGTAGAGGTGCTGACAAAGCCTGACCACCTGAGGTGCCAAGAAAGAATCAGCCCACACTAGTGTTCTCTGACCTAACAACAAGCTGTCTAATCATCTCATTCTCTGCCTCAGTTTACAAAATACAACAAGGATATTTCTCACTCCTACCACAGAAGCCACCTATCTTTTTAAGTCTTTCAGGCCCAAGCTAAGAAAAATCTCATTCCATGCCTTTAAGCTTGTAAACTAAGTACCAAAATACAGCACAGACAGCACACACCAGTACATCCTTTCAAAGGGGCAACAAAAACGGGGAAGGAATAGCCGGTGATGAGAGTTCTATGACTTTTAAAACTTACAAATCCATGGTTACTACAGAGCATCACTCAAGCCTGACAAGAGACACCCATATCCATGGGCATGGCCCTCCCACCCCATCATGCTTACCTTCCTCCCCAGTGTCCGGCCCCAGTGGAGCAGCAGCATCTTCAAAGCCTCCTGTACCTGTCCCTATAGACGGGGACTGGCTGTGCTGCTGGCTCAGCTTGTTTCGGAGAAGAGCAATCTCTTTTTTGAGCAGCTTTGCCCGTTTACTCCGTGAGCCGCTGGACTTCATGGAGCAGGTGAGGTCCAACTTGTCCAGTAGCTCTCTCAGCTGCTCCTCCAAGCCCATGTGGGCCCTGTTGGCTGGGTCCAGCAACCTGTCCACTGAACCAAAGAACATGCATTATTAGTCACCTGATCCTTGACACCTCTAAGAAAAATACACTGTTCCCAATACCCTTTAGCCTGCCCATAGCCAAAGCTCCAGCTTTAACATTTGATGCCATACAGACTCCTCAACCCCCATTCTGAACCCATGAGAAAACTGTTGCCACAAGGAGGAAAAAACACACTCCTAAAAGAGAATTTCTCCTCCAGTCAGGTAGGACAAAAAGGAATAGTGTAGCCACAGCAGAGGATACACATGGGTAACATATGTGGCCTCTCCCACAACAGGACCCAACTCAGGCCCACTGTATAGGCAGCCCATTCCAAGTGAAGGATACAAAGGCCACCTGAAATGCATGAGACCCACCAGCACAGAAACAAGATGGACTGCCAACAGGGTGACAGCATGTAAACATGCTGGTGTGGACTGTTTACACATCATAAATTTACACATCCTCATTTATTTCATGTGCTGAAGCACTCACACATGAGTCACTGTCCATGAAATGTAAGTTGCAGAGTTCACAGGCCTTCCCAAATTCTAGGAACACTGACTACCCAAGTCCTCAAAACTTAAACTAGTGAAATTGCCAAACAAATCCTTTAAACTTTGTGAAGATAAAACCAAAAGAACAACAGTGCTAAAGGGGAAACACAGAATAAAGGAAATTTGACCAGACCTGGTAGCTGGCCCAGAAACCCAAGTTCAGCTGGAGTGTCGTCTATAAAAACAACACTCATTAGTACTGGGACATGAACAAAAATCATCCAATGGGCTGACTCAAGGCTTGTAATCACACTATTTCTAACAAAATCTCAAAGTTGATACCTCAAATGCATCAGGTAAACAAAATTTGTTTAATTTGAAGCACCAAAAATAAATTAAAAAAAAAAAAAACATAACCAACAAAATAACACCCCAGTGTTTCATGGTTCATTTCTTTCTGTTCTTTGGTTGTTGAGACAGGGTCTCACTAAGTAGCCTACACTGTCCTCAAACTTGCAATTCTCCTTCCACAACCTCATTAAGTGCTAGAATTTCAGTCAGGAACTATCACGATCTGCTTGTCTGCTTCCTTTTCAATAGGACCAGTATCTTCATTATAGTAGGGCTCAGGACTGTGACAGGTGTCCAGAGCCGGCCTTGCCACCAATCACTCTTTCTACTCCAATCACTGAGAAGGAAAGAAATTTGTACTTTTCATTGTTACTTTCCTCTTTGACGACAAGCCTGGCATAGAACTTTACTTAGCAACAGCAGAGTCAGTTTCCTTAAAAGTGTCAACTTGAAGGCCTCCAAGCAAGCCCTGCCCATCTAGAGAACATTAGAATCAGAAGCTATGGGGTCAAAGACTCCCACATGTCACTGGGCTCCTCTGCCTCTAAGGACCGCCACTACCACCCAGAGCACAGTCACAGACCAGAGTCCACAACAGACAGGGGAGTCCAGAGCATTATCCTTGTCTCCCACACAGCCCAGAGAACAGAACATGGATGCACGTGAAGGACTAAGGATCATGCTATGATCCTGGTGGCTATCAGACTCAGCTCCAACAGAACTGCTGGAACATCTAGGAGGGATGGTTCTGATATAACCATACTGGACCTATCTAGGCTGCAGAGATCTGTTAACTCTGTATGTATGTGAGTGCATGTCTTTTTCAAGACAAAGCCTCACATAACCCAGGCAAACTTGACTTCACTATATAGCCAAGATGACCTTGAAATTCTACTCTTGCACAACCATGCCTAGGTTATGCAATGTTGAGATTTGTGCATGCTAGAGAAGCACTAAACCACACACTCTAGCCTGCTTTTTATACTTTTTGGCCCTGTTTTGTTTATTAGACAGGTTTTAAGATATAACTGACACTAGCCTGGAAATCTCTACAGCCCAGACTGGTCTGGAACTTAGCTTAGCTTCCTGAATGCTGTGACTACAGATGTATGTCAATGCATACCCTGTATGCCCTGTGAATACCTGAGTACTGAACAAATAGTCTCTCTGGACCAGACACACAGGAGGCCAGAAGTCAAGGGCCTCCAAGGGTCCAATGGAAAGGCAAAAGCCAACAGTAACCAGCTGGTTATGAAGAAGAAAAAGTACAGGTTAAACGTAAAGTAGCACAGTCCCACCATTTTCCTGGACAGTGAATAGCAGAAGAAAAGGGGGTCTAAACTGAAACATGGGACCTCAGCTTTGGGTAATAATTTTGAATACAGGAAAACTTCATGTTCCACGGTGGACCACCAACCTACTGAATAAACAATTCATGGGCAAGAAGTTTACAAGAACTGATTGGAGGCCAGATGCGGTAGTGCATATCTTTAAGAACCAGCACTAGGCAGAGGCTGGTAGATTACTGTCTGTTTCCAAGTCAGCCTGATCCACATATTGAGTTCCTGGCCAGCTAAGGCTACCCAGACAGACCTTGTCTCAGGGGCGGGGGAGAAAAAACACCCTGCTTGGAGGAAGTTGATGAGCAACACAACAGCATGTGCCTGTTGAGACCCAAAGTACAAGCTCACCCTGGAGTCCTAGAAGGTAAGGCCAAGTACTGAAGACAGGATAAGGCTGTTCCCTCTATCAACATCCACATGCATCCAAGAAAGGTAAGAGGCAAAGACAATGTTAGCTCCTGCTTCTATTTCTCAGCCAAAATACAACCACTAATATCTGCCTTCTCACTGCAAGACCTTCTAGAAGGTCAGGCCCTTTGGTACAAATCCTCAGCTATACTGTCTTCTTGACCTACACATCTGGGCTCAACTAAACATCTGTTTCTTGCAATGAGTTATTATGTAAAATGTGGCAAGGCCCAAATGAGACAAGCTGTGTATACAACACACATGGAGACAGAAAATGAAAGAGCACCTTCAGTAGCATTTATGCTAGCCGCATGCTGAAATCTTAACTCTGTATAGTTGAGGGAAAAGGCATCTGCCATCTTCCTAGATGCAGTGCTAGGTTCTTACCTTCTTCCCAGGAGAAAGGCCTCCGAGGGGCTGCGACAGGTCGCTCAGGCAGGTGCATTCCCGAGGCCTCTTCCAGGCCAATGCTGTCCACCTCACGACGGGCCTGCCTCAAAACAACACCTCCCTGATCCCGCAGCCTCACTGCAGCTCTATAAAACACGGTGTCCTTGGCATTGTACTTCATGCAGTTATCTACAATGAGATTAAAATCCTCCTCAAACGCATGGAGGTTTTTATACCCTTGAGCTTCTAGCCTTTTCCTCATTGTGGCAAAGTCCATGGGATGTTTAATGTGATCCAAATAATCTGGCACCTAATTTTAGAGAGGAAAATAAACACTTACAAACCAAAGAAAAATCAAAACATACTTCATGCCATCTACATACATCTGATACATACAGCCCCCATCCCAGACTAATTTCACATAACTACACTAAGCCAATCCAAACTAAGCCTATCTTTGCAGGGACCTTCCCAAACTAGTTCCTTTAACTACAAGTACATCAAGTGGGTACCAGCAGAGCTAACATCACCAACAGCTAAGTTCTGGGTAGAGCTTTTTTCACCTAGGCACTTTCAATGCTTTACAATGTAACACAATAATAATTAAAATATTATTCATTAAACATTCATTAAATATTAAATAGCATATTCATTAAATAATAATGCAAATTAAGAATTCAAGTAACCTCTCTCCCAGTTACATGTTTTCTAATCAAACAGCAGATCCAGAATCACACATGAGGCAGAACAGTGAGCCACAGCAATACATACCTCCTTTAGACTCACGGGCTGGGCAAAGATTTTTGCAGGGTCCTTCTCCTGAAGCTGCTCCAGAACTGAGCGTAGCAGCACAGTCAGTGGTGTCAATCGGAGCTCCATAGCCATCTGCTCCACCTTCACCTGGCAACAACAGCACACAGTGTCTCTAGAGGATTGTGGGTACACCTCTCATAGAGATCATGGCACCTCACATAACACTGTCACAGCAGCAATACTGCAACCATCAGCACAGAGCAGCCTACATGCAGGCCACCATCCTATCAGTGCAAGGACATGTGCTTCTTACAAGGCAGAGAATTCCTTTAGGACCCTTGGCAAATTCAGGGCGTAGCCACCCAAACATGGCATCACAAAGGCACCATGCATGGGACCAACTATAGGGTAGGGAAGTGCTGTGGTGTGGTAGTAGCAGCACAAAGTCAGCAGGTAGGTACACAAGGGCTACTCCAGAGCAATTCCAGTAGCATTCCATGACAGCAGCAAGAGGTCTATCCAAAGACAGGCCTGGAAGGTGGCAGAACCCAAGGGCCTTACCTGCTCACGTTTGAGTTTCTCCCTCTTGCGCAGCAGCTCAATTAGCAGGCGTGCACGTTCTAGGTCGTGTCGCAGCCGCTGCCAGTACTTTAGCTTCTCTTTGGCAGCTTTCATCTCTTCGTCATTTTCTCTCTAAGAGTGAATGAAACTTCTCATCAGTCAAACCTAGAGGTTCTTCCTGCCAGGGGTCTAAAAACCTCATACAGGTGAGATTAAAAGAGTTACCTGGGGTCTATTATCTTTCAAGAGTCCCTGTGAATATGCTGCCAGTAGGGCCTGTGGCACCAGGGGCTTTTGGCTTGATTTTGGGGGTAGGGAGGTTGGAAGGAGTATGAGAAAGGAGGTATACTACAATACAAGACTGAGCTATCCTGACTGGCAATGGAATATTACACAGGCTCAGTTCTGGGCTCAACAGGGAAGATGCAGGGATCACTTCTAACCCCTTAGAGACAAGGGTGGGCAATGCAGTCACCAGGCACACCTCTGTCCTTCTCAGGTGACAGAGCAGTATACCAAGACAGCATATGTCCTAACCTTATACTAACCTAGTCAGCAGTCAGCACCAGCCCCTCCCTACCCAAGTCATCAAAACCGAAAATGCAGCACTGGAAAGCCACAGGACACAAGGGACACAAGTAGTAGAAAAGCAGAATGGCTCTGCCTGGACACATGGAATGTGGAGGTCAACATTGGAGCTGTTCATAGCTCTGAACAGGGTAAGAAGCCAAATCTACTCACAGCAATAGTTCAGGGCCTAGTAGAGTCCCACAAGGCCAAAGAGTGTCCAAAGGGTACCCTCATTACCTCACAAATGTACAAGAACAAGAGCCATTGCCACAGAGATAGCACACACCCCTCCATAGCAATCAAGGAACCCCAAACAAGAACAGGGTCCTATTTACAAAGGGCCAGGTTTTCCAGTCACTCTCCAGGAAAGTCAACATGCCACCTACTCTCAGTATTCCATACATCCTATTCAACCACGATCCCCAGAAATCTGCTCCCCAACTTAGATCTCACTTTTGGGCCACACCATACTCCCCTTTCTGCTACCCCAGAATGAGCCTGTCAAAGATCCCCTGGTCCTCATGCAAGACCACAGTGGTCATTATACAAAACTAATACCTACTCCCTGTTCTATGGAGAATGTACGGGACTACCTCCTCCCAGTTAACGGACATACCCTGTCCTTATGATAATTGGGTGGAGAATGGCATACTCCATAAGTCTATCCTTCTGCACTGCTGCTGGACAGCAACCCAGAAGTACCCACATCTGCCAACCATAAATAAAGTGACACCATCCAGCTACAGAGTACAGGCCACAGACACGAGACCTTTCTCTCTCTAGATGGCTTGGCTTCACATGGGTACCATCCTCAGGGGGTACCACAGCAGACTCTCTAACACAGGCTACCAGTATACTGGTCAAGGATGTAGAGTATCTGAATAGCCACTCTTCATGGTATAAAAGCAATGATAAAGGATGGGAGGGGATGTTACCTGTCTCCATCCACACACTTCAGTGCCCATACATAGTAGTGCAAAACTATAGTGTATACCAGGTATTACTGAAAAGTCTTAGGCATCTAGTTGAGGTATATGACAGTATCATCCATGTATACACAAAGTTGGTAAATACATGGGAAGGTGAATTCAAAAACCAAATGCTGACAGGTGTGACAGTGCATACCTTTAATTTCAACTCCCAGGAGGCAGAAGCAGGCAAAGGCAGGGAGAGTTCTGTGAGTTCAAGGCCAGCCTGATCGATAACACCAAGTTCCAGGTCAATCTTGTCCCAAAACAAACAAAAAAGAAAGGCAACTAACCTCACAACATCCAGACAACTTCCTGCCCACTAGTTGGAAACACACTTTAACCAAAAAGACATATGGCCTGGAAACCCCTGTGAAGCAAAGGAAATCTCCAGATTACAAATAGGCCTATGCTTGTGTATTTAGGGACAAGCAAAATACACTGGGTTTTTTCACAGCCTGGTTTTAATCTTTAAAAGCCATGTGATAACTGAGCCACTGCCCATATTCCAACATACTACAGGTTCATGAATAAAGGACACTGTATACACATCACCTCATCTAAAAAAAAAAATCCTAGCTTGCTTGGTGCTGCTCTGAAGCAGTCTACTTTTCTACATAGACGTCAACAACGGAAGTCTTCACAGGATAAAAGTAGAGTGGTTTCCAAAAGCGAAAGTCCAGAAGTGATCACCCACTGCCAAGAAGAAACACATGCACTCCTGTGCTTCCACTCCCAACACACACCAAAATCTAGGTCTTGGCATGATGAGGGAAGATGGCCAGACCCAACCCCGTAACAAGGACCAGATCAGCAGTCAGGCCAACACCCCCTATACTGGGGGGACAGGTCAGCTCACTGTGAAGCACAGACCAGTTCAGCAGCAAGGGCACCCTCTCATATGCTACAACCATGACTCCCGAGCAGCTAGGCTCAGCCATGTCAGACTCCCAGACCTACAGGATGCTATGAACAGCAGGGTGGAAGTACTAAGCCCCCAAGGAGTTAGTGGGGCAGGAAAAGAGGAACCAATAAATAAACAAACAAACAAACAAACAAACAACCCCAGAATGAACAGAATGGGGACAGGCACACAGCAAACTGCTTGACCAAATCTGAAGGGCCACCCTAACCCAACTCCTAACATAGTACCACCTCAGCAGACAACACAAGACAAAGTGCTTGCCTTTTCTGCCAGACCAGGGCCTGTAGAGAACCAGCATACAGCTAGGGAAACCTCGCTAATACCAACACTGATAGAAGCACCAACCTCAGTAATGTCCTCTCTCAGAGCAGCTCATCCTGTTCCATCCCCTACAGGGTCAGCCATGATGGAGAAGAGGTCCAAATCTTCTCCTAAAGCCTGCTGAGCACAGACAACCAAAGCATATATTTTGCTCCAATGGCAAGGCTTAGGGCCATTAAAATTAAAATTAAATAAACAAATGAAATGAATGAAGAGCTGTGCCAAGCCTTATTGTCACTAGGAAAATGTGGGTACAGTTTATAGCCTTCAGACTCGTGTTCTGTCTGGTCCAACACTGCACAGCCGACCCTCTGCCATAGGCAATGCCTTCTACTTTCCTTTTTGGTAATTCTAGAATGCCAGAGCCAAGGTACACCACTGGGCTTGAATCTTCAAATTCTGTCAGCTCCCCCACTCTGATGCCTCAATGTCCTCTGCCAAAAGAGACAGCTGGAAGCAAATACTCTTCCTCACAGACCTGCCTCTAAAAGGATGAGTCTAAATGAGTTCAGCACTGGACAGCTTTTCCAGAGTACATCACATGACCCTGTGGAGGGCTGTCTTTGCCACCTTGTCTTATCACCCTCCTTCCTATCTTTCTTCCTGTACACTTTTTTTTCTCCTGGCTCCATCTCTCTAGACAAGCCACTCACAGGCCTTTTGGCATCCATGTCCTTCGTTCTAAGCTCCTAAGCAAAAGAGAAGAAGCAAACAGTTGAATGCCCTACCACTGTACTGATGGCATTCCATTCTTACTGACAATCTACCAAAAGCATTCCTCCTCTGTGGTCCATGCTCAGCTTAAAGAATGTCCTCTAGCCCAAGACCAGGCATGAGGTGTGGATTCTCCACTTCTCTCCACATTTTTTTTCCCCAAGACTGCTACCATTAAATAAGCAAAGACCAAAATGTAGTGTTCCCACCAGTGTCCAGTTTTGACAAACACTTCCCTACTTCATTACTAATATCCCTAAGACCTTCTTCTCTGGTACCTAGAACAAGCATGCTGGGAACTCCCAGTGGGGCTGTGCTCTGTGTGGCAGAGAGAACAGCAGCATCTCAACAAGAGAGGTAAAGAACATGGTTGATTCACTTCAACAACCACACAGTCTCAATGCCCTCAAAGCCTGGAGATTCGATGGTAGTCCTCAGATGGAGCTGCTTCATAAACTCCAGTAGCCGTCAAGGAGGCATATGTCCCCAGTGAATAGATGCAGTTGGCCTACAGAATGCAGCAGAGGACCTGGATTACCCCTTCCTCTCAGATCAGACCCACAGTCCAGCAAATTCTTGGATTCCAGAAGAGTGGCACTGCAGGGCTCCAGTACCACAGCTCATCTGACAGCCAAGGTACGGATGAGAGCCCTGAGCTTACTCCACAGCCATGTCTGTGACAGTCATGGGGACTCAACAAGAGTCTATAGACTTATGCCTCCATTAAAGCTGGCTGATATTTTACAGATGTAATGATTAGATCCTCCTACTAGAACCAGTACAGGCCATCAGACAAGTATGCTTGAGCAGTGGGCAGAGGAACCACATGTGTAACATCCCACAGAAGACACTTCTTTCCTCTTTAAGATACCCTCTTATGGCTGGGTGATGGTGGCACACTCCTTTAATCCCAGCACTTGGGAGGAAGAGACAAATAGGTCTCTGGAGTTCAAGGCCAGCCTGAGCTACAGAGCTAGTTCCAAGATAGGCTCCAAAGCAGTACAGAGAAACTCTGTGTCAAAAAACAAAACAAAAACAAATAAAAAGATGCCCTCTTATATAACCTTTTTGTTTAAATTTGTTCTTTTAAAAAGTCACTTCCTCAGGGATTGGAAGAGATGGCCCAGTGGTTAAGAGTACTGACTGCTGCACTTCCAGAGGACCAGCGTCTTTTCAATTCCCAGCACCCACGTGGCAGCTCACAACTGTCTGTAACTCCAGTTCCAAAGGATCTGGCTCCTTCACACAGACATACACGTAGACAAAACATCAATGCACATAAAAAAATAAAATAAAAAAAGAACCCACCTCCTCAACTACTTTCCTCCTACAGGTCAATGCTAAACCAACCATTTAGAGCAAAGCTTATATATAAATTACTCCTCGTGCAATATACTCAAGGCCCAAAACAAAGATCCCACCCATAAGACCCAGGCTGTCATCAGACCTCCCTCCCTGTCTTGATTATCCATGTGGCCAAAGCTGTACCAGCTTCTCTGGCCATTCCCTTCTTTCCCTGGAACTGGCAGAGTACTGGACACAGAGCAGACACCCACCAGAGTGGGAAAGGAAGCAAAACTCAACACTGAGGTCACACCACCCCTTGAGGATACTTGAGCCATCTGTATACTCTGCAGCTTAGTAGCTCAAAGCCCAGGGGTGAGGGGTAATCACCACATCCAACCTGAGGGGACAGTGCCTGACTGATGTGTTAGGAGGCAAGCAACACTGAAAAGGTGCATGAGGGCAATGTGCACATACCTGCTGCGTGTTTCTCTGGGACTGTAGGCTGGACTGGAGCCGCCGCAGCAGGGGAGCACCATTCCTAGACAGCCTTTTGAGTAACCAGTAGCTGTGGGCCCGCTCCACAAACTGCTTCTTCCGCTGAATGGCCACCTGATTCGCAATCCTATTTAATCTAAAACATGGAAAAACTCAGAGTTTAGCTTTGAAAAAGAGTATTTAAACATGTTTGCATTTAATAAACTAGACAGAACAATGTTACCTTCACTAACACTGCAAGTCTCTTGCTGAGCCATGACACATAGTATCTATGGTCCCTGGTACTATGAAAACAGTTCATAACCTTCAGCTATCTGGAGATTTCATCCACCAAAACAGTCATTAACTGTCAGATTAACTGTCTAAAAAGAAACACAGATGAACAAAACTTTCAACACCATTAGGCTGTGTGGTGTCCTATCTACACACAGACAGACCAGTGCTGATCACCCTCATCTGAGAAGTGGCTGAACTCTAAAGTCACAGCTTGCTCTCACAGGTAGCACTACTGGCCCTGATCCTACTCAACCCTGGAAAGAGAACAACCTGAAGCAGAGCAGCCCACCAGCTCAGGCTAGGAACACAAACAAGTCTGCTCTTAATAAATGACACCATCTTCTGAGACACTTCATCCTTTAGGGCACTAAAATGCAAAGCTGTAAAAAGCCTCTGCAGAAGGGAGATTAAACCATCAAGCGTTTGAAAGCTGGGCAGAGCTTCTCCACTCCTTTTCACCCTTACTACAGAAGAGCACAGTGTGCCTCCCAAGGGCAGCAAAAAAACAAACTCCACCAAACCCACAAGTTCAACAGTACAAAACTACAAAAGGCTACAAGGTGTTCCTTCACTGTACAATACACATCAAAATTTCTAAATTCAGTTTCCCCCCCCCCAAGAATCAAATCTAAGTTTTACATAACAATTAAGGACCACACGTGGAAACCCAGCTCTGCAGGGCTGGCTTTTCTTTTCTTCTTTTGGTTTTTTGTTTGTTTGTTTGGTTTTTTGTTTTGTTTTTGTTTTGTTTTTCGAGACAGGATTTCTCCGTACAGGAGACTGTCCTGGAACTAGCTCTGTAGACCAAGCTGGCCTTGAACTCAGAGGTCCACTTGCCTCTCCCTCTGCCTCCTGAGTGCTGGGATTAAAGTTGTGCCCAACAACGCCCGGCTGGCTTGTTCTTGAGAATGCTGCAAATCTTGAAAATGCCATCAGCCTCCTGGCAGAGCCCTATTAGATGCACTGTCCTCTGTGGCTCTGCATGTTCAGTATGGGTGGGTCTGGTACCAAGGCCATGAAACATATCATCAGTAACAAATCCATCAAAAGACACTCAGATGAAGACAGGAAAGCAGGCTTCAACAGAAGGCAAGTAGGAGACACCTGAGGATGTACCAAAGTCCCACAAGAAACTATGCCCACAGGTCAGGCAGGCCTGGTCACTTCATTAGCTCCTTTTCTGGATATAGCTTTTGTTTTCACCACTTCTGAAGTGTAACATTTGTAGAGTAAACTATATAAATTCCAACAATATGTGAAGGACAGAGGCTTTAACATGGAAATAGATGTTTAACGCTACTTAGGGTTATTTTAGTGATCATATGAGGCAGAACAAATACAAGTTTTGGGGTTTTTTGTTTTGTTTTTTGGCTTTTTGTGGGTTTTGAATTTGGTTTTTTGATTTTTGGTTTTATTTTATTTTGCTTTGCTTTGTTTTTCAAGATAGGGTTCCTCTGTGTAGTCCTGGCTATCCTGTAACTCCAAGCTGGCTTCGAACTCACAGAGATCTGCCTGCCTCTGCCTCCCAAGTGCTCAGATTAAAGATGTGCACCACCACCACACAGCTCAGACACAAGATTTTTTTTAACAGTATAAAACACAAAAAAAAAAATTCTGGTTAGCAATTTGCTTTTATAAAAATTCCAATTTCATTTTTTTTAAAAGATTCATTCATTATGTATACAGTATTATGCCTGCATGTATGTCTGCAGGCCAGAAAAGGACACCAGATCTCATTACAGGTGATTGTGAGCCACCATGTGGTTGCTAGGAATTGAACTCAGAACCTTTGGAAGAGTAGGCAGTGCTCTTAACCACTAAGCCATCTCTCCAGTCCCCAATCTCCTTTTTTTTTTAAGCCACTCTTTCTCTAGTGCAAGAACTTAGAAAAATGTGAACAACTTCAAAGTTATAGGCAAGACTGTGTAAAAATACATAAAAATACATTTAAAATGTATCCAAACACCATAAGGCAGAGCCTGACTTACCTTTGGTGAGCAACCATATATGCCTTAGAGAAAGAAACAGGCACAATACTGTAAGCCCCCAGAAGCAGACCAGCCAAAAGCAAGCATGTCTACTACTTCATCCCACACTCATTAAGCTCCCAAGCCAACTATTAATTCAGAGAAAGCACATGAAAGCCACCGCACTGACACAACACAAGCCAGGTCACCAACACAAGCAAGGCATGAGACCCACAGCACACAGGAGCCTGGAAGTAAACATGATCAAAATGGACCCCTAAAAGGTGCTACTCCAGTCTGCATAGAATTTGTCCCAGATCACTGGTGTAATAGTGGTATCCAATAGGAAGACCAAAGGCTGGCCACTCCCTGTGCTCTGGCTTCCTATTTTACCGTGTCGTTTCTATTTTCCACACATGCTCCTGCCATAAAGCCATTGCTCTGTTATGATGCAATAAATTGATGTGATGCCCAATCTTGGACTTTCATCTCCCCAAATGGTGGTCTCAAAAACTTTTCTTTATAAAGTACCCAGCCTTGTCTGTTTAGTTTTTGTAACTAAAACTGACAGAGGTATTATGTCAAAGGCACAAATAAGGCAGAATTACCTAGGGGGAAAGTTCCCTACAAGTCAGAAAGCACTTATTTAGTCCCTGGTGATGAAAAGGAACTATGCAGAGGCCTGCATCAAACAAAGTCTCATGTGACACCAAGTAGTTACAAGTGTTTACTGCACAGTAACTATTAACCACACATCTATTTTGTCAACTTTTTGACATTATGTTCTATTTAAAATTTTTAAATGTTGGCAAAATACATTCAAAGAGTTTCTCAAGCCTTCCTGAATACAACTAATAAACCAAGAAGAAAAACAAAATGCAAGAGAAAAACTAAGCAAACCATTTTGCTGAAAAGATGCTTGCAAAGGAGCCAAATGACTCACATACCCTAACCTTCAGAGGCCTAGGTTTTGCCCACTTTTAGCTAGAAAAATCCTAGGTCAAAAGTGAAGTCAGCTGGTTACAAATAGCTTGTGACTTCTTACCAGACAGTTTTTACAATATACTTAGAGATGTGACCAGGATTTCTAACACCTTAGTCAATAAAAGCAAAACCTAGGAAGAAAGCAGGCATGGTAGACACACCTGTCATCCAGCACTCAAAAATCTGCAGCAGAAGGATGGAGTTCGAGGCCAGCCTAGGCCACACACAAAGACTGTCTCAAAAAAACACTTACATGGCAGCTCAAAGCTGTAACTCCAGTTCCAGGGATTCCTACATCCTCACACAGATATATAAGCAAACAAAACACCAATACACATACAATTTAAAGCAAACAAACAAACAAAAACCCTACGTGAGTGGTGAGGTAGTCCCTAACCAGTATTCTTAGGGAAAGCTGCTATCATACGGTCAGTCAGCAGAAAGCCCTAGATGTTATGAGCTACCACCCTACTACACTCAGCAGTGCTATGGGGCTGAACCAACAACACAAGAGGTACTTTGGGACTGTGAGGCAGCAAGAAAGTCTACAGCAGGACAATCAGCAAGCAGGATGGAGGGAGCAGGCTCAGCTTCCTCCTATCAGCCTCAACAAACAACTCTAAGCCCCTAAGACTCCTACAGGAAACAAAGAACTCTCTGACCTCCAGGACTGGCTGATTTTCTTAAGTCTGACCCGAAAGGCAGAGTCCACACAGAAAAGGAGTGACCCACAGGCCAATGCTCACTTCATCAAAAAAAAAAAAAAACAAAAAAACAAAAAAACAAAAAAACTATAAATCTCCAGTTATGAGAAGAATCTTTATACAGTGTAGGGTCATGGCCAGAGTCACATGGCTGGAATTTGTTTCTAACAAGGAAAAGAAAGGTACAAGCAAGGGAGGACTGGCCAGTCACAGGAACTTTTAAGTTAAGTTGCTGAACAAGTACATTCTCTGTACTTTTTAAAGCCCTTTTTTTTTTTTTGAGGGGGGGGTTTAAAATCATAGCTATCACTAAAAATGAGAAGACAGGCCTTGCCTAAAAGTGAGAGACATAATGACTAGTTAGAGCTCAATGGCCCAATACAGGGCGGTGGGGTGGGTGGAGGGAGGAGGGCAGCAAGTTCAAGAGATAGTAAGGCGCATATGTAAACTCCACTGAGAGGGGTGTCAGATAGGGTAACCTGCCTATATCCACCCACACTGTAACAACTGTGGCCAAGACAGCTCCTTAGAAGGTTCAATGCCACCCAGACCTTTATCACCAAGGAAGAGCCTCCTCCTCAGTGCTGCAGGAAGAGCCACTGAAAATGGCAGCACAAAGCACACAGGGGAAAGAGGACAGTGCCTGAGTTTAAATCATCTTCTCCAGGGTGTGTGTGTCCAGGGTGTGTGTGTGTGTGTGTGTGTGTGTGTGTGTGTGTGTGTGTGTGTGTGTCCAGGGTGTGTGTGTGTGTGTGTGTGTGTGTGTGTGTGTGGGTGGGTGTGGGTGTGGGTGTGTGCGCTCGCACACTCCTTTACTCCCAGCACTTGGGAAACAGAGACAGGTGGATCCTTGTGAGTTCGAGGCCGGCCTGATCTACAGAGCGAGTTCCAGGACAGGCTCCAAAGCTACAGAGAAACCCTGTCTCAGGGGGGGGAAAAGGAAGAACAGGATGAAGGACTGCAGGGCTCCAAAAATGACCCTGTGATACTCTGCTACACTTGACAGTTCAGATTATGTTAGACTGTTTTTTCCCTTATTTAGAATTTCCTAGGCAAAAATCTTGAAAAGTGGGAAAACAACATTCCTTCTACCTATACTATACACATGCACAAATCCAGAATCTCTGAAGATGCTCCCCTCCACACAAGTCATTTCTGGACAGTGAAATTTGTGAAACCAGCCTTCTTTCTTACTCACCATTTCCCACACATTCTAAATATAATGAACTCCACTCACACTCAGGACAGTTGGCAAGAGTCTCTCACCTTACAGTATCAATAAGTAGAATTAAAAGAAGTATTTCAAAAGCCTTGGTTTTTGCCTCCAAGGACTCAAACGCCTAGAATTTATCTCTAGGCATAGAGCACAAACATACTCTCTGGTCAACAGTGAAGCCTGACACTGCCAAGACCATAACAGCTACAGTCATCAAGAGAGAGCTGGCAAGTTGGTCATCCTCACTGGATGCCTAGAACAAGACACCACAATGAAATGACCAAGAGCCAAGATCTCAGAGGCAGATTTTACTATAAATTTATCAAATGGCTGACCCTCACGTCCTATGAGATAGTGAGAAATAACTCCTCTCCGACCCTCCAGGACCCCTCACAATGCCATGTCCTACATGTCATGTGACTTCCCAGACTACTCAAGTAACTAACAAAGCAACACAAAGGTACGAAAACACAATTACCATGGAGAAGTCAAGGCCACCTAAGGATGAACACTTATTCTAACCATCAAAGGAAAAGAGTGGCCAAGCAAAAACAACCCTCAGTCTGGAATTGTTTTCAAGTCTCACCACAGAATGTCAGACTAGCCAAGAAACAACACCCTCACAAACAGCACAGTAAAAAGACCAACATGGTGGCACATGCCTTTAATCCCAACAATTGGGAGGGAAGTAGAGGCAGATCTCTGAGTTCTAGCAAGCCTGGTCAACACACTGAGTCCCTGTCACAAATAAAAAGAAAACCAGCAACACCATCATGACCCATAGAGAACAGGTAGGTAGGCTCCATGTGCCTGTAGACCAGCAGTTCTCAATCTGTGAAGAAGCAACCCCTTTGGCAAACCTCTATTCCCAAAATTTGTTTACATTAAGGTGCATAAGAGTAGCAAAATTAGCTATAAACTAGCAACAAAAATAATGTTATAGTTTTGGGGGAAAATCATCACAACATGAGAAACTACTAAAGAATGGCAGCATTAGAAAGGTTGAGAACCACTGCTCTCGACAACACAGGAGGAAGACTGATTCTATACTCAATGCGACTTCAGTGAACCACAAGGAAACACCAGTCAAACTCAAAAGCAGATATCACAGAAAACAAAAACTGGAAACTTCCAAAGCCAGGAAGGCTGAAAACACTCAACAGTCACAGCATCAGCTGGAATAGGTGTACAGAATACACCCCAGCCCTGTGTCCACAGGGCACTGCCTACCTCCAGGCTCGCTGGTCCCTTACCTTCCATTTGGCCCAATGATCTGACACCTCAAAACAAAACACCAATCAGAATGGTGATTCAGGGCCTGAGCATTATGTGAGGCAGGCCGGGTTAGGGACATAGAGTTAGCGCATGGAATCAATAGACAGGCATCAGAGTTTACAGGCACCTTCTAGAAGGTGGGTGCGTACAAAACTTGGGACATGTTGGTGTCCTTCCACACTGCAGAGGCCTATGTCCTGAAGGACACCTAATCATTTAAGGGCATGTGTGTAAGTCTCCACAATACATGCATAAGGGTATACACAGTTTACAGCAGACTAGCAGTAAGTAACTAGGTGAACTAATGAGGATTTTTTTTTTCCTTTTTTCACATTTTGAAATTTTAAAACAGCCAAACTTGGGTGCCCTGCTATATCTCAGGGTCCCAAGGAAAGGGACCCTGGGCAGCTCTGGCACCAAGTCCATCCCACTGTTAGCTTTAACTGGACTCACACTGGAAAGCAGCAGTAGTGAGACCTTAAGAACAACCTGCAAAATAAATATCTACCTCTACCTCAATCAAACTAACTATGATGAGAATTAAGAGAAGAGGAAATCAGTCATACAAGAGATGCCCACTCTTACGAGTATCAAAGGACAAAAGACCCAGGCCCACCAGGGAAAGGTGTCCAGATGGTGGGAACAGTGTCAGTAAGATAGATGAGTGGCCTGAGGGATACTCAGATTTCAGTTCAATAATGACACAGCTTTACAAGGGCAGGCTAATTAATGTAACACATTAGAAGATGTGCTGCTGTATTGCGTACACAGACCCACTGATTCCCCAGACACATATGGCTTTTCCACTTGTCAGATATCAGGGTGGGTTCCCTGCCTCCCACAGTATGTCATTTTGTACTTTTCAGTTGGTTGTTTTAATGCTTCTCCCCATTATCACTAATGTAGATGCATCTGCCTGCTTTCCAAAGCCTTCCACAGTATCAGATATCCCTACACTGCTCTCAGTACATGCAGGGCAGGGCTTCTACCTGGGAGGGATGGAGCCAACCTGTGGCAGATGGAAATAAATGTTTATCATATACAGACGCTCTTTGGCATGCTGATAACCTCACACAAGTCAAAAGTTCATGTCTTGCATCTATCCAACCAGCCTAGTGAAGTGACACAGCTCTCACCAAGTGTTCTCACTCATCCTCTTTGTGCAGCTCACTGAAAGCTGTGGCTCACATCAGTGCACAACCCAGCATCTCCAAAGTGTATATACTGCTAGCCCAGAAAGGGCAAAATTCAAAGTGTATTTGGTACTAAATGCATAGCAATTTCAAATCCACTGATTTTCAAAACTGGTAACTCAGCCAGGCATGCCACCTTTAGTTCCAATGCTCAGGAGGCAGAGGCTGGTGGAGCTCATTGAGTTTCAGGCTAGTCTAATCTACATAGCAAACTCCAGAACAGCCGATGGTACATAGGTACATAGTAACATAGTAAGACCATCTCAAAAGTTAAAAAAAAAAAAAAAAAAAAAAAAAACTGGGTATAATGGTAAACACATTTAATGCCAGCACTCAGTAAGCAGATCTCTATGAGTTCAAAGCCAGCCGGGTCTATGGAGCAAATTCCAGGAAAGCCAGGGTAACACAGAGAAACCCTGTCTCGAAAAACAAAACAAAACAAAAAAATAAACAAACCTTAAGTCATAGACTAGCTATATAATTAACTACCAGAAGCACAGAAGAGAAAAAATGTACAAAAAAACTAAGCCATAGCCAGGTGTCTGTGCCCCACACCTTTAATCCCAGCACTTGGGAGGCAGAGGCACAGGGATCTCTGTGAGTTCCAGGCCAGCCTCCAAAGCTACACAGAGATACCCTTTCTCGAGGGAGGGTGGGGGGG
The DNA here is from genome assembly GCA_030556225.1 of Cricetiscus sungorus. Lineage (NCBI taxonomy): Eukaryota > Metazoa > Chordata > Mammalia > Rodentia > Cricetidae > Cricetiscus > Cricetiscus sungorus. Next base: position 14,200,999 of record JANBXA010000031.1, on the reverse strand, counting down.
ACCACTAAGCCCGAATTCAATACTATATTCAAAAGCAAGATCAAGGACTGCCAATGTGAATACCACCCACCAAAGAGAAGGAACCCAGTAATAACTCACTACTTAGGCATCTTCTGTACTGAATAAATTAATTGCACAGCAATTATCCAAGTGGCTAAAGACTCTAAGTCCCAAGTCAGATCTAGGCAGACAACAGCCACTCACTTATGACCAACCACATTCCTGAAAATAAAAAGCAGGCCCTGCATAGCCAGGGCAAGAAAGTTAACGGTCTTAATACTTCAGAGGACTTGTAGCTCAGGACACCACCTCTCACCCATCCTCTTCCCTCCTCTGTGAAACAGAACACGGGGGATGAGTAAAGTGACAACAAATTCCATCAGAAGAGCATAGAAAAGGGACTAAATACACAACAAGATGTTTTTCTTAGGGGAAAAAAGGTCTTTTTAGATTTTCCTCTTCAAGCTTCCCCAAGCTTAAATACTTATTTTTCTTCATAACTTTTTTCCCTTTGGAGACAGGGTCTCTCAATGTAATCCTGGCTGTCCTGGAGCTCACTACATTAGAGTAGGCTAGCCTTGAACTCAGATATCCTCCTGCCTCTGCTTCCCAAGGGTTGACATTTAAGGTGTACGCCATCACACCCAGTACTTCCCTCAGTCTATTAGTTACCGCTAGTGCCAATGAGTTATCCAAACAGAAATTCAGAAAGTTTCTCAATAGTGGGCAAAGCCAAGACTATCTGCTCTCCCAAGTTCATGGCTTAAACAAATTAAAAGCAATCTTTATGGTTTACAAATGCTAAATAATAAAAACATGAATAAATACTAGAGATACGCTTTGTTAAAGTTCTCCTCAAACAACTAGTTGGAATGGCCCTTGCCCCTCCCATTTCCAGTGAGACTTGCCTTCTCCTGAACTAGCCTGGAATGTCACATGACACTCTAGGTGATAGACTAAACTTTGAGAAGCAGCAACCTCTGCCTCCAACTACAGTCCAGGCTACGCACAGGTTCTGCCCTTCATAACCCTCCCCTCCCAAAGGCTTGTCCAGAGATACAGTAGCCAAAGATATCAAAATACCCTGGAGACTGGGACAATACAGATTCTTTAAGTTCAACAGTATAAACATCTGGTTCAGATATACTTTTTATGGCTATTCAAAGCAGACTTAAGTTTGTTACTAAATCAAGTAAAGGAAAAAAGGGGACTTGAGAAATGGCTCTGTGGTGAAAAGCACTTGTTTCTCTTGTGAGTTCAATTCCCAGCATTCAACATGGTGACTCACAAAAACCACCCATAACTCCAGTGTCAGAGGATCTGAAGCCCTTCTGACTTTGGCAGGAACCAGTCATACACATGGTGCACATACACAGGTGCAGTCAAAACACTCATACACACAGCTGAGTAAATCTTACAACAGCAGCAGCAGCCAGGCATGCTGGCTTAGACCTGTAATTCCATTACTCAAGACGATGAGACTGTGAGTTGGAGTCCTGCCTGAGCTATATAGTGAGTCTAAGGTAAGCCTGGGTTACAGTGAGATCAGTCTCAAAACAAAATAGAACAGGACAGACAAAACAAAATAAGACTAGACAGGACAGGACACGGTCAGCACTTAACAGATTGAAGCAAGAGACTCACAAGGATGAGGAGGCCCCAGCATGCTCAGTAAGTTCCAGGTGATCCTGGCCCTCAGATAAGACCTTGTCTGGGAGAGAAGTCCATGAGCCAGGCTGTGCCTCTTACTGAACTCTACAACAGACCCTGAAGTACTTAAAGCTTCAAGTTCTTTCCTCAATGGGTCTGGCCCCAGAAGGCCAAAGAGCCTTCATTCTCACCTGCCAACAGATCCTCCTCCCAACAGTCCCACCCATCTGGCAAGGCTCATGTTCCAAAACCTGAACATCAGGAACTACAGGACAGGGAGTGAATTGCACCCATCATCTGAAACAGAGTATCCGGCACTGGCCAGAGAAGCACTGCCGTTTCATTTACTTCAATTTTGGTAAAACTAAACGATTTCATGGCTCTTGATATACCCTATCCTCTCTGCCTCGGACGTAGGTGCTAGCGCCCAACTCAGCCAGTAAGCTCATTGTGGCACAGTAGTGCCCAACTCCACTGTATAATCACAAATAGCAGAGAATGAGGAACTTCTTCAAAGCAGACATTAAGGGAGAAAAAAAAAAAACACTAATAATGTTCACTGTATTAAAGGCTGTCTCAGTCCTTTAGAAATGTCCTGAAAGTCTACCATCCACTTGTTTGCCAATTGAGTGTTTTCACAAAGCAGACCCTATCACCAACACCCATGTAAGCTGCTTCTGAGCAGCTGTCTGCCTCACCTGAATGCCATTATCTTGGGGCTTTACACACCTGACCAGACTAAAAGCCCACACCCTTCACAGAAAATTACTTCCTCCAGGCTCAAGGACAGGGTTCAAATGGGTGCTCAGATGTGAAAAAGAAACTTTTTTAAAAAATAATGAAACAAAAAAGGCAAGTCAAGGACTAAGTCCTGAAGACACAGGGATTGAGGACAGATCAAGGTAAACTGAGGGGGATTTGAAGCAGTCACTAAATATCATAGGAGAGCACAGCAGGACCCACTCCTACCACCAGGAACAGACTGTGGGCCTTCACACAGCAGCCCTTGTGTAGATCAGGCAACGTCTGCACAACTGATGACACCATCAGCAAAAAGAGTCAGGTGTGGTGGTGAGCACCCTTTATCCCGCACTTGGGAGCTGAAGGCAGAGACTCCCTCTGAGTTCAAAACCAGCAGGAAGACCACCATCTTCCTGCTAACAGCAGCTCCCATTGTAACCTCACCTCAAGGGTCACCTTACAGAGAGAGAGGATAGTGATTCACTTTTCCAGTCACGTTTCTCTTTAACTCTTTCTCAAAGTCCCAAAATCTGGTCGGAAAGTAGTTTAACTGCATTATAGATGGGAACAAAACCTAGGATGCTATGAAATCCAGAAGCCCAGGGTTGTGTGAATGGTAGTGTGGCTGTGGCTCCTATAGCCATGACTACCTCATACTCAAGGCCAACTCCTCACAAAGAACTGTAAGTTATCCAATCTAGAACTTCTCTTACATGTTTGCCCCACTGGAGAGTAGTAAATAAATGGAGACATGGCTTAGGAAACAAGACTACCAGGAGGTACAGTAAACAAACAGCAGGACTTCCTGCAGGCCCTAATCTGTGTCTTCCATCAAGTCCTTCAATCCAGGCTCATCTGAGCCAAAGCTCAGACCCACTTACCTCTGAGGGGGAATATATGGAGCACACACGGTCGGCAGAACCGCACAGGGCTCAGCCAGTGTTTTCTTAGCCTTTTTTGCTTTTTTCCTGACCTTGGACGTAGACCTGACAGTTTTGACTGAGCTTTCTTTTCGACAGACACCGTTTTTCGTCTCAGCATCTCCATAAATGTTCAGAGGCCTCCGGGTACAGCCTGGAGGTGTGTGGACATCACAGAAAGCAGTCTTTCTGACAGAGAACGTGGTGCTGCCTCCAGTCAGCTCCTTCACAGGCTCCATCTTCATGTACAAGCCAGCCTTCTGGGCACATGTCACATGGAATGCTGTGTAGCAGTTTGCTTTGTGGCACTGAATGCAGGCACCCACGCCTTTCTGCTTACAGAGGTAGCATGTCAGTTTCCACCGAGCAGGAGGTATGTTCCTCACACCATCGATGGGCTCAATGAATACCGTGTTGGCAAAGCCAACCTCTGGGATCCACAGGGCACATACCACATGGCCCCAGCGGTCATCGTCTGTCTTTTTGAAGGCACCACCCTTATTTGGGCACAACACGCAATCCGCAGGGCGGGCCCGAGACTGAAGGCAGTGGCGGCAAAGCCACTGGCCCTCAGGGATGTAGGGAACCCCATAGCACTCCTGGTGCACAGCCAGGTTACACATGTCACAAAAGAGTATCACATTGCTGTTCTGACACTCCCCATCCATGCAGATGCAGCAAACGGCATCCTCATCAATCAAGGACTGCTGCTCACCTTGCTTCTGGTTCTCACAGTATGACTCCTTCTCAAAGCGGTCCATCAGGAACTCAAACATATTCTGTGATACAGCAGACACACAGTCACCCTTCCGCTTCTCGTTGATTATCTCTAACCAGGCATAATCTTCCTCATCCATGTCATACTCTACTTCATTGTCCAGCTCCTCAGCTGACTTCTCAATGAACTTGTAGTACACAGGGGGCCTCCTGGGTGCAGATGGAGGACTATACTCCACAATTCGCACCTTGGGCTCAGGAAGGGCACTGGCTGAAGCTGGTGTGCCATGGGTGCTGGGGAGGGCTTCATTTTTCTTTTTGACTCTGTTGTTTTTGTGACGCTTAGTTCTTAAGCAAACAGGAGGCCTCTCACTGTTTTCTTTATTACTGTTACATTCACTCATTTCTTGAGCAGTGAGGTCATCTTCTAGTATGATCTCCAAGGGATCAAAAATACTGATCCGATGCAAGCGCCCTTCAATTTCTATCTCCACCATCCTTTGAGCTTGTGCGTATGTTAATGTTTCTCGAGTGGGGGAGTGCTTAATACTGCACGGGGAAGAAGGATGCCTCGCTGCAGAGCCTCGATGACATCGTCCTTTCCTCCTCATTTGGCAATGATTACCTAAAATAAAGTCAAGGAAAAAGTTAATTCCAGGCAGGATTACAAGACTTCAGAAAACCACAAAATATGTTTGGGTGGCACTAACAAATCAACTCAACAGCCCACAAATGAAGTTCAGACTTGAATACTTCTGAGACTTCCAAACAACTTCTCCCAGGACATTTCAATAAGCCTTCAATATTACCCCTCACCACACTCAAGTAAAAGTACTTCTAGGCAGAGAGGCAGCAGGAGGCAGCAGCCCTCAGAGTTCTTGCTGAATAGCTCCCACACAGGTGCACACTACCCACAAGTCACCTTTTTAGATCAAGCCAAAAGTCATCTACAAAAAACAGCAACATACCCTCCAGAGCTGAGACCCTGGCCCCTCACTCACAAGTGACTGTTTTTCAGATAGACTTCACAACACATAGAGACTATAACTTATAGTCACAACAATTGCATGCTCAGTGGCCACCTAACTTTCTAGGTATCCTTTCTCTTTCCCACTATTGCCCAGCTGAGTATTCCTGTGAACCTCACTGCTGGGAGCTAGAAGTTTCCATAACTCAACAGCATGGAGTAGTCCACTCTTTCCACATCCTACAAACACACATAGCCTCATCAGGACTTAGAAGGGAACCCTGAATGGATCTGTGGGATCTCTTTGCCCCAAACAGTTCAATGTAGTTTCCACAAAGCCAAAGCAATGACCACCCTGGCAACTCCCACGGGCAGCAGCATTAGTCTTTCCCTTTCATTCAGGCCAAGACCTAGCTATGTGCTGCAAAACATACTCTTCAAGTCAACCTAGCTGTGATGTCAAGAGCATTTCGGCTCTCTTCCTGACACACTTGAAAATGTGTTTGAAGGAACCCACTCTCGCTCCAAAGAAAGAATGGGTTTCCTTCAAACCACAAAGAGCCTGCAGAGTTCCCCCCAACCCCAACAAATCAGAGTCCTGATCACTGGTTCACAAGCCTGAAAACTTCAATGCAGAGATTTGTTCATTTCCAGTGTGGACATAATCAGGGCACTAACAGCCTACTCTCCCACCTCACTGTAGTGGACTGCTCTTCTTTTGCTTTTCCCTGAGGTGACTTAGTGTCTGTGTTGTCTTAAGAGCAGACATGTCCTCTCTGAACTAGAGATAGTGGACAAGCATATGGAGCAACAAGGGCAGAGACCACTCAAACTCCTCCCTCTGAACAAGCCCACTTCACTGACAAGAAGCAAGTTAAGACTAACTCACAGACATTCCAAACTCAAATGTCAGAACAGCCCAGAATCAGTGCCCTTAAGGAAACCTGGATTCACAATCTCATAGTTACCTTACCAGTCTTGAAGAAAAGCCCTCAAAGAGCAGACTTCACATTTTAAGTCCCAAAAAGAGATCTCTGCAAATCATATATGCAGTTTCTAAGACAGATCTAACAGGCTGTAGAAACTCACCTTTTTGTGTGAAAATTGGATACCATCTCCCTATGAACAAGAAGACACTGTGGTCAGCCAGACCCCAATGCACCTCCATCTGTGGGGCCTCCAGGTGCCTACTCCACCCTGCATTCTCAGGGAACTGTCAGCAAAGCCACCCTAGCCAGCCCTAGGCCTGGAGCAGCATCCCTTAGGAGAGATAGGAGCACATCCAAGTGTCATCAACATCATATCCTGCACAGAAAGAACTACGATGCAACCCACGGACACTTCACAAATCACTACCAAGACAGGATAGAAGCAACAGCTCCCAGATTAAAGACAAATGTGTAATCTTCTCCCCTACAGTAAAGTACTGTAACTAGCCCTTCAAATCCCACACTCTTCTAGTGAGCACTGAAGATATTTAGAGCACTTTTCTACAAGAACTGAACCTAATACTTAATGGCCACAGCCACTCTGTAATTTGAAAATGTAATTGTGACCCGCAGAAAGAGGGCATTTAGCAGCACGGCTCAGCGCAGTGACCAACAATCTCATCTGCTTCCTCATTTTTCCTATACCCAGCACTTTGACCCTCCGGCTCTCTGCAGAAACAAGCATTTCCATGGAGGGATCAGCAAAGGCAATAAGCATGCTTCTCCAGAAATAACTGTGCTAAACACATCCTAAAAAGCTTTGCTGGCAAAAAAAAAAAAAAAAAAAGAGTAAAGACTCCACGCTCAACACCAGCTCAGTTCATTTCCTGCCTGGTGTTTGTATGCAAGCCATTTAAACTTCCAGCTTCTACCCCTCACTATAAAAGCACACACAGGAAAGAGACACACCTCTAAGGGCGTGTGACCATGCAAGGAGTGAACACAACTCAGGACAGTGCTAGACCCGGCAGGTGTTACGACAGTAAATAAATACCCCAACTCTGTAACTATATGTTACCAGATGACAGAAACTCTATAAACAGTCGCAGCTGAGTGAAGGGAAAATCCTCCATTAAGGGGGCGGTTTCCTAAGTGTGTATAAGTGTGTCACAACTGCAGTGCACGAAAAGGAGCTGTGCTTTTCTGCCAATTATGCACAGGAAAGTTGCTTCTCTCCTAAAAGGGCCAAGAAAGCCGCGCACGCGCGTTCGTTTCCCAGCGTTTCCTGCACACATCCACGGAGTTTGGCGGAGCTGTAGGCTTGCTCCGGAGATACCAGGACGCGCTCGACTTAGGAAATCTTCCGAGCCCGTCCCTCTTCGAGGGAGTTTCCTGTCTTGGCAAAATAGATCGGACCTATCTGTTACATAATGCGACCCGCTCCGCGCCACCAAGGCTTCGGGCGAGGACGTGGGCAGACGCCGCGAGACCCCAGGCCTTCCGCCTCCTCCGCTGTCTGACGCCCGGCTTCGAAGTTGCCCCAGCCGCTCAGACCGACAGCCGGGACGCCCAGAGCCCGCCCGCCCGGCCCGACTGCTTCCCCGCCTCCCGAGCCCTGCCGCCGGCTCCATTCTCTTGGCCGCGCCTCCCGCGCCGCGGCGGCCTCCTTCTATGCCTCTGTCTCCCCGGCCCTGCCGCGGCCTCCGTGTCCCTCTCCGCCCCCACCCGGCTGCGGCCTCCGCCTCCGCGACCCCGCCGCGTCCTCGCCTCCCCGACCCCGGCCTCTTCGACAAGCCGCCGGCACCGATCTCGGCGTCCTCGGGCGCGCCGGCTCACCGCGGCCCACGCCGGTCCGGCCTTCTCAGTTCCTCCTGCCCCCTCGCCCGCCGGGCCTCACGGCCTCCGGGCCTCACCGCCCCGATTCTCCGGCCTCCCCGCCCGCGGACAATGCGGAGCCGCCGCCGCGGCCGCCAAACATGGCGCCGGCACCTCCGCCCCGGCCGGCGAAGCGGGAGGCGAGCGGCGACCGACAGACACTCACCTTCGGGGCGCCGCGGCCGCGGGAGCCCGGCGGGCGGGCAGGCGCGGGGGCCGGCGCGGCCGAGGCGGCGCTAATGGCGCCGCGGCTCCTCCGCCAACGGCCGCGCAGCCGAGCCCCGCCGGGCTCCGGGGCGCGCTCGACCGGCGGCTCCGGGCCCGCAGGGCGCCGCGGCTCGGGCGGGGTCGGCGGCGCCGGCACGGCCGGCTAAGGCCGGCTCGGGGCCCGGCCGGGCGGAGGACGCGGACGCTGAGCTGCTCGGACGCCTGCCGAGGCGCTGCTCGCTCCCCAGCGAAGCAAACAATGCGGCGAGCGCTCCGCCCGGCGCGCTGCGTGCGAGACGCGCCCCGCCCGCCGCCGCCATGACGCGCGCCGCGCCAAGCCGGGATGAGGGGGCGGGGCAGGACGCGAAGGCTAGAGTGGGGTGACCAGGAAGGGTGGCTCTCTCTAGGGGAGTGAGGGTGGGGATCGTGAGGAGCGGGGAGGAGTGCTGCTAGAGTGGGGTGACTCGGAAGGGTGGTTCTGAGGAAGAAAGGGTGGGGCTCCTGAAGGGTGAAGAGGGATTTAAGAGTGGGTAACCAGATGATGTTTACTAAGGGGATGTGGTGGTACTGAGCAGAGCAGTAATGCTGATCCTCAGGGTCAGGTAGGGTTTCCTGAGAGTGTGTGTCTTCCAGGGGGTGGTTCTTGAGGAAAGAAAGAGTGAGCAGACAGCCTAAGAAGGATAAGTGAGGTTTTTATAGTGGTGTGACCAAGGTGGTTCATGAAGGGTCACCAGACAAGGGTGGTACCCTTTAAGGGATAAATGACTAGGATTGGAGGACCCTAAGGTGGTACTACAAAGGTCACAAGGAGGGGTCAGTGATTGGTTAGGACAAGGTATAGAAAGGAATTGTGGATGACTTGTGACCTTGACAAGTATGGAGGTCTCAAAAAGTATGGAGCAGCCAGGTCTAGGGGTGCATATCCCCAACACAGGCCTTCCTTTTTGTTTGTTTGTTTGTTCGTTTGTTTTGAAACAGGGTCTCAGTGTATAGTTCTGACTGCCCTGGAACTCACTGTGTAAACCAGGCTGGCCTCAAAGTCACAGAGACCTGGCTCCCAAGTACTGGAATTAAAGGCATGGGCCACACAACTGGCTCAGGCCTTCTCTTAAGCATTTTACTAGTACAGGTAATTAAGCAGGCATATGGGATATCTCTACCTAGGACCTGGTGAAACTGTAGAGCAGTGGTTCTCAATCTTCCTAATGCTGCAACCCTTTAATACAGTGTCTTATGTTGTGGTAACCCCCAACCATAAAATTAGTTAGTTGCTATTTTATAACTATAATTTTGTTACTGTTGTGAATTGTAAATGTCTGATATGAGGATATCTAATGCAGGATCCCTGTGAAAGGGTCATTTGACCCCAAAGGGGTTACAACTCACAGGTTGAGAAACCTGGGCTGTAGAGACTACTGAAGGTTTCAAGAACCTTGTGGGCTGGCCAGTGGTAGCACACACCTTTATTCCCAGTGCTCGGGAGGCAGAGACAAGTGGATCTGTGTGAGTTCTAGACCAGCCTGGTCTACAAGAGCTAGTTCTAGGACAGTCTCCAAAACCACAGAGAAACCCTGTCTCAAAAAACAAAACAAAAAGAACCCTGTGAGTAGGAGCTCAGAGACACTGGTCTTACTCTCCAGTTGGCTGCTTCTACTTTAGCCTTTAGTTTAAAATGCTGAAAGTTAGTGGTTTTCTGAGAATTTTCATTGTGAGATTAATCTCTACATTTTTTATGAAATGAGGGTGAAGACTAAGTGGTTCTTTGGTTTCCTTTAAAGGGTTATAATGGGTGTCATGGTAATAATGGAGTAGTATGTATGCCTGTGACATTAGGGTGGACCCCTCAGATGAACAGACAAATGTTTCATTCAAGACCAGAACCCTCATCTTCCTGAGCTGGAGAGTCTTCCCCCCACATAGTAGGCAGGGCAGGACTATCTCTCAGGATATGGCACCAAACAGTTCCTGGAACAGTTCAACCTTGCTCACTTAAGTATCCCAGGTTGGAACTGGAGCCCCAGGAGCTTTTTGCTAGCCAACACTCATGCCCCACTGCAGCCAAACTATAGGTTGGAAATAAAGTCTTTTGTTGTGGTGGTGGTTTGTTTTGTTTTGTTTTTCAATATAGGGTCTCTCGGTGTAGCCCTAGCTGTCCTGGAACTTTCTCTGTTGTCCGGGCTGGCCTTGAACTCAGAGATTTACCTGTCAGCCTCCTGAGTCCTGGGATTAAAGGTGCTTGTCCTGCTAGAAAATTAAGTTCTTAAAGGTGGGTTAATTAATTCTGGAGCCAAGGTTATCCTGTGGCCACTCAGAAGCAAGGTCCCATGTTTAGCTATTACTCTCTTTTAGAATGTCATTGTACCATCATAGCTGCAGCTCTGGAAGGCCTGAGCACATCTTCCACAAAGACAGGAACTGCAAATGTTGCCTCCTCTACAGATGTCCACTTACCTGAGTCCAAGCATACCAGGACAGTGAGTCATAAAGAACAAGCAAGCTAAGCCCTAGACCTTCTTTCTACCCTGGGAAAATTATATGCAAACCAGCAAGTGAAGGATTTCCCACAACACATAGTAAAAAGTAAGACACAATCTCGTAAAACAAAAGATGAAAAGACATGAAACCTTCAGAGAGTAGGAAGGACTGAGGGAAAATGTGACTCCTCAGAGAATGAAAGCAATGCTTAGTAGGCTGGGGGAGTCCCACATGCCAGTGTGAAACCAAGATATCCTGCAATTTCACAGAAAGCAACTGAGTGTCAGAGAGGAAGGACCTTTTTTATGGTGACTCAAATAATGTATGTAGGAAAAATTACCAAAGGTCTAAAAGAGTTGAATCTAGGATCTCTGTGAGTTCGTTATCAGCCTGATCTACAAGAACTAGGTCCAGGACAGTCTCCAAACACTGTCTCAAAAAGGAAAAAAAAAAGGAATATAGAATTCATATACAGTAGAAATTAGTGTTTAACTGAGCCAGCAAAGTAAAGATGGATAGACAGCCAAGTTACCTGAAACAAATCTCTTTAGAAATTATTAAAAGATACATATTAGCAAAATTAAAAATGAAATCAGTAGCAAGACATGAAATCAGTTTGTACTAATAATGTCAGAAAGTATCCAAAAATCTCAGCCAAACTCTACTATGCATATGAAGAGAGGCAGAAACAAGAAATGAAAGTACAAGAGGGCGTGATAAAACACACCTTTAATCAAAGCACTTGGGAGGCAGAGGTGGGCAGATCTCTGTGAGTTCGAGGCCAGCCTGGTCTACAGAGCGAGTTCTAGGACAGCCAGGGCTGTTACGCAGAGAAACCTTGTGTGGAAAAAGAAAACAATGCAAGTGCAATGGCGTTCTTACATTGTGTGGTTAGAGGACTTCAGCATCCAAAGAAAATGGACTAGAATGTTAAAATACCAAAATTACCACCTGAAAAAAAATGGAAATGTGACTTACACCTTTTGAATGTAAGAAAAAGATGAAGAAAAATCCACAACACTAACACACAGGACAAAGATAAAAGATTAAATCTCCAGGTAGTGACTGCTCATACCCTCACACCAAGCACTAAGTTCAAGGCCTCCATGATCTACAGATTGAGCTCCAGGACATCCAGGACTACACATAGAAACCCTATCTCAAAAACAAAACAAAACAAAACAACAGCAACAACAACAAAAACCCTAAACCATAGCAAATAAGGCACATGACATGAGCTGGGTACTGTGTTGTATACACACAATCCTAGCACTACTGTTGGCTGGCCTTGATTGTGACCATGCTCAATGCTTGAACTATCTTTTTAAATTATTTTGTTGTTGTTTTTGTTTTGTTTTGTTTTTGAGGCAGGATTTCTCTGTGTAGCTCTGGGTGTCCTTGAACTCACTCAGTAGACCAGGCTGGCCTGGAACTTAGAGAGATCTCCCTGCCTCTGCCTCGCAAACACTGGAATTAAAGTCACATTCCATCACCCTGCTTTGCCTCTTTGTGTTTTTGCAGCAGAATCTACCTGCCCAGGTTGTTCTGGAACTCACTCTGCAGCCCAGACTGGCCTTTAACTCAGACCTTTAGCCACAGCCTCCAGTGCTAAGATGAAGGATATTTGCTTCCATGTCCATCTTAGAACCTTTCCTCTTAGAGAAAAAAATAGAATGATTTTCATAATTATGATAAAAATTGCTTGTCCTGCCAGGCAGTGGTGGCTCACCCTTTAATCCCAGCACTGGAGAGGCAGAGGCAGGCGGATCTCTGTGAGTTAGAGACCAGCCTGGTCTACAAGAGCTAGTCCCAGGACAATCTCCAAAACCACAGAGAAAACCTGTCTCAAAAAAAGTAAAAAATAAAAATATTGCTTGTCCTTTTCATTGGGAAATGGATTATTTGTGTAACCAAGGCAAGGTCTTAAATTTGTCATGAGCCACATGGCATGCCCACCATAATGGAATGAAGTTTGGAATGAGTTGCTTGACACCACCCTCAGTCCCATGCTTGACAGGCACCTGTATTCTGACATACAAAGGCCCACCCCTATACAAAGACACAGTCTGGAAAACCAGGAACCATGGTAGCTACTGAGGCTGGTGAGAAAATGGAAACTCACCTACACACACAAGAACTGTAAACAAACTCCAAGATTAGTTTGGCTCTGTTTCCTAACCAAGGGATAGAAAGGTAAACTAGAATATACCTTGGGCATAATTGAGGCTCAGTTCCACATTCCTCATGATGACATCTTCAGACAGAGCTGATTTTCCGGCCTTGGTCTTGTGTAATGTATGGCTTAGATATACCACCTGACAAGGAGGTTCATCCATGTTAATTACCACTTCTCACAGTGCCTGTGCACATGAATCAGGTCAACACACAAGGAAACTGACAGCAATAACCCTTGTAGCTTTTCCAAAATTTAGGATTAAGCAAAAGAAAAGCATGTATCTTTTCAACATTAGCTTGAATGATGTCCAGAGGACTCACTAAGGAACTTTCTGATTCCTAGGGTATGCATCTTGCTAGACAAGTCAGTAAAGGTAGAATTTTTTTTAACTTGTAGAAAACAGATGGCTAAGTCAAATTTTGATTCTTGTCTGATGACAAGTGCAAATAAATTCAATAGTGAATAATAGAAAATTATTTCTGCCTAGGGAAAAAGATGAGAAACGAGTGTCAGTTTGATGGCCATGAAGAGCATTACCAGTTTTATTTTGTAATCTTGGTTAACAAGTCTACTCAAACAGGCTCTATGTCAGTCACTGCAAATACCTCTCTTCAGTCTCATGAATGGTCTCACCATCAGGCTGACTTTGTTCACTGATGATTAAATAAATCTTTGACACAACTTTGCTTCGGAGTTGCATGAGTCACATTTGTAAGTTTTTAAAAACCATTCTTCAGCAGCCTTCTATGCATCTTCCCTAAGAAGGTTAATGAGCCTCTCAGACATAACCGTTCTGAGGCTCAGCTTCAGCCTTCATCCCCAAATTGCTCAGTTGTCTCCCTCACCATGGGCAAAGGTGTGTCTCCTGTAAAGCTGTTTTGAAGACCTCAGTCACAGTACTGAACCGTGACCTGGTTTGGAAACAGTCCTCTCATGTGTAATCAAGGTCATGTCATTAAACCAGACCCCTCTCCTGTACCTAATATCCTTGTGGGAAAGGGGAAATTTAGACACAGACACAGTGGGACAAAGACTGCAGTGATGGTACCACAAAGCCAAAGATGATGAAGGACTGATTGACAGCTTTGTAACCAGGAGCTAAATAGACAGGAAGGATCTTCCACTGCAGGTTTGAGAGGGAAGTGGCCCTGCAGACACTCATTTCAGACTTTTGGCCTACAGATGAGTGACAACAAATTTCCTTTGGTGAAAAGGCTCACTCTGTGTTTCAGAAACTATATGACACAAAGGCAGTCTCAATTGTTGTGATCTTCATGCTTCTTAATGATAAGCAGCTTCAACTATTCATATAAGATCCATGAGCAGCCAGACATGGTGTTACACACCTTTAATCCCTGCACCCAGCAGGCAGAGACTAGCGGACCTCTGTGATTTTACAGAGGAGCTACATAATGAGACACAGCCAAATTTAAAAAAAAAAAAAAATCAGCAAATTCTGTGTATTCCTCTTCAAAATGCATCCAGAACCAGACCTGCACCATCAACTCCTCTGTTCCCCCAGGCCAGTCAACATCTTCCCTCACCTGGATGACCCATGTCTGACTCATCACAAAGATCTATTTCCTACCTTCCTATTTCTCTAAGCAGCACTTCAAGTGATTACATCGCTCCCAAACTGACAACATCATGGATACCATCTCCTTCAGGATGAAAGCAAAGGTCCTCAACTTAAAACACTCAAACAAAAACATTAAAAATGGACCAATCACTGGAGCAAACATACCAGTGAGCACAGAAAGGCACCCACATCGTCAGCCATCAAAGAACTATAAATACAATCCACAGTGACTTTCTACTGCCAGCCTGGTCTACAGAGTGAATTCCAAGACAACTATGACCACACAGAGAGAGCCTGTCTTGCAGGGAAAGAAGGAGAAATGAAAATACATGTCTTCTATGGAACATTCAAAGCACTATTTACAACAGGCAAAAGGGGGAAAGTGACTGATAAATAAAATGTTTATCCATAAATAGATTTTTTTAAAAAAAAGATGAAATACTGACATAACAAGATGAACCTGGGAAACAAGTTCAGCAAAAGGAGCCAGGCACAAAACGGCATATACTATATGTCTCCACTTAAAGAAAATGTCCAGACTAGGAAAATCTACAAAGATAGAAAGCAAATTCAGTTGTCAAGGACTCTGGGAGAAGGAAATTGAGAGTGACTACTGATGGACCTCAAACTCCTCTAAAGTTGATGGTGGAACCTGGCCTGGGGCATCCACCTGCAGTACAAGCACCTGAGTCTGAAATGGGAGACTATAGGCGAGAACCTGTCTGAAACCAATAGCTAACACGAGTCTATCAAGCCTGGTGATACTAACCTCTTCCTTCCAACCAAACACAGCTTTTAATTGACACAGCAGAGAATTGTAGAAATCTCAATGACAGGAGGAAGAAAGCAGGCTAGCCAGGGGCCTAGGAAACACACAACTTGACTCTCCCACACCCTACTCAATGGGAAGCCCATGCCCAGTCTCTTCTCAACCTCCAGCCAGTAGCAGAGGTGCCCAGGGACATCTGTGTTTCCCTAGACCCCGCCCCCCAGCAGTGAGAGAAGCTTGATTACCTTCTATAGATTTAACAGAGACAAACCAGGAGCCTGTGACTAGCAAGTCCATATCAGTTGGTCTCTCTCTCTCCCACCCAGCAACTTTTGAGTAGCATGATAAAAAAACCCCGCCCACTATGGCCGCCCCAAAGAATCAAATGTTCGGTGGCATCAGATGAATAAATTAGACCACATAGGATGGCAAGGGCTCTGAGAACTGCACTGCCATAAGAATCACAACCCAGAGGAGCAGCCCAGGGAGCCCTCACAAAACAACTGCCTGGCAAAATGACAAGGAAGGCTTAAGTAGGATTCAGTTTCATAACCCTAACCCAAACTGTCCAGTCATGGTTGGGGGATGATTTAAACCAGAACTCACAGCTTGAATGGGAAGAGAGCATCAGGGGCCACTCAAAGGGATCAGATGTGGAATTGTCTGACAGAGACTGTTGAGCGACCATCACAAAAGTGCTTCAACAGTCCTTACAAATTATCTTGAAATAAATGAACAAATTGAAAAGCTCAGGGAAAAGTCTATCAAAAGAACCAAAGGGACATTATAGAAATTATAGAACTAAAAAAAAAAAAAAATACAATGAGCCAAAATTTTGAAAAACTTACTGGATAGATTCAATAGCAAATTAAATATGACATAAGAATGAATCTGGACTCTGAACTGGAAGATAAGGTCATAAAAGTTGCCCAACTGCACTATAGAGAAAATAGACTGAAATAAATTGAACATAGCCTTGGGACTATTAAAAATAAGTCTAATTTTTGCTAGGCTTTGTGTCAGTGAAATCCAAGCAGAAACATGGGGCTGAGAAAATATTTGAAGGTTCAATTATCAGAAACTTCCAAAATATGGCAAAAAGACATAAATCTGCACATTCAAGGTTAGCGGGATCCAAATAAGACAAATAAATCCCAAGAACCTGCTATATGCATTATGGTAAAACTTCTGAACTAGGGACAAAACATCTGCAAAGCGGACTTGAAAAGATGACACCCTGCCCTCAGTGAAGAAGGGTCTCAGTAACTGTACTTCTCAGCAGAAGCCACTAAGGCCAGGAAGATGTGGACACCACTTTTCAAGAAAACAAAAAAACAAAAACAAAACACTATCCATCAGAAATTCTTTATTTAATTACATTCCTTCACATCTAATGAAAACAAATAAAAAGAACCTCTAATGTTAGAGGCACAATGGGAAGATTAGAACAATGCACCTTGAATGGAACTGCACAGGAGACACAAGTGGGAGCAACGGCTCAGCAGTTCGGGTGCTGGCTGTACAATCAAGAGGACTGAAGTTCAGATCTCAGCACATATAACAAGCTGGCATCCTATGAATACCTGTAAAACCCCAGCTCTAAGGGCAGACAGAAGATTGCTGAGGCCCTCTGGCTTCCAGCCTAGCAGTTAAAAGCACTAACTGCTCTTCCAGAAGACAGGGGTTCAATTCCCAGCACCCATGTGGCAGCTCACAACTGTCTGAACTAGATCTGACACTTTCATCTAGACATGCAGGCAAAACACCAATGTACATAAAATTTTTAAAAAGTAAATTAAACCACACTGAATTGTTGAAGAAAAAAATAACACTGTCTAATGTTGTGGAATATTATTTTAATTAGGCAAAGATGTGTTACATTTGTTTATGTTGCCAATATTACTTTAACTGTGTAAAGGTATATTACATTCATTTGTGTTACTTTTGTTTCTGTTGCCTTTGTTGACAATGTAAAGATATGTTCCATTTGTTTCTGCTGCATTTGTTTAATTATGTAAAGATGTGTTGCATTTGTTTCACCTTGCCTACCTAAGGCACCTGATTGGTCTAATAAAAAGCTGACTAGCCAATAGCTAGGCAGGAGAGGGATAGCCAGGGCCCAGAGAATAAGTAGGAGGAGAAATTTAGGCTCTGAAAAGGAAGAAAGGACAAGGGAGAAAGAGAGGTGCACATAGGGGGCCAGAAGCCCCCAGCCAGACAGGCATGAGAAACAGTGAAAAATAGAACAAAAAGAAAAAGGAAAGAGGAAAGAAAGGAAAGAAGGAAGGGAGGAAGGGAGGGAGAGAGGGAGGAAGGGAGGGAGAGAGGGAGGAAGAGAGGGAGAGAGAGAGGAAGGAAAGAAGGAAGGAAGGAAAAAAAGAAAGAAAAGAAAAAAAGAAAGAAAAGAAAAAAGAAAGAAAAGAAGGACCGGGCGTTGGTGGTGCACACCTTTAATCCCAGCACTCAGGAGGCTTAGGAAGACAGATCTCTGTGAGTTTGAGGCCAGCCTGGTCTACAGAGATGTTCCAGGACAGGCTCCAAAGCAATACAGAGAAACCCTGTGTCAAAAAACCAAAAAAAAAAAAAAAAAAAAAAAAAAGAAAGTAAGAAATAAAAAGAAAAGAAGGAAGGATAAAAAGCCCCCAGACAAAATGCAGAGAAAGAAACAGATTAAAGTAAGAGCTAAGCTAAGGCCAAGCATTCAAAACTAATAATAAGTCTCGGAGTCATGATTCGGGAGCTGGCTGGTAGCCTAAAAGAAAGAAGCCTGCTACAGTCTAATATAATATATATATTAATTTTTTAAAAAAATTACAGGTTTCGATCAGTGATAACAGTGAACACCTTTAATCACAGCACTCTGGAGGCAGAGGCAGATTGGTCTCCAAGTTTGAGGGGGTCAGCCTGGTCTATAGGGTGAGTTCTAGGACAGCCAGAGATACACAGAGAAACCCTGTCTCAAAAATCAAAAATCAAACAAACAAAACATAGGTTTTAGTGGTTAAGGTAAGGAGACAAATAAAGTTTCTGTATGTACTAAATGTCAATATGAGTGACTATAATATATTCATGTGTACTGCAATGCCCAGAAAACCTCTAAGAATACTATACTAATATTATGCTAATAACACTATAACAAATCAAAATGGAATTCTAAGCAGTGTTCATGTATCCCACAGGAAGGCAAGAAAAGAGAAGTGAAATGAGGGAGAGAATAAAAAGTAAAATGGTAAAACTTATGATTTCTTTTTGTTTTATTAAAATATATATAACTTGGGAATAAAGATTGGGGAATAAACCTGAGAGATCCATGGAGTGACAGAGTCACAAACATCTGCCTCTCCCCACTTCCCAAGCAAAAGAGACCACTTGGTGCCTCCTTTTTCTCCTCCATGTATCCTTCTATCTCCCCCTAATTGTTCACTCCGGTCCACTGAATATGGACTGTGCCCTCTGAGCTGAGGTTGGACTCTGTTGGTGGTCTCAGCACAATCATTACAAACAAATCTCCCCAAACGCCATTAGGTGTTGGCACAAGCCTTTAGCCCCAGCACTCCAGAGGCAGAGGTAGGTGGATCTCTGTGAGTTTGACGCCAACCTGGTCTATTGAGTGAGTTCTAGAACAGCCAAGGATACACAGAGAAATCCCATCTCAGGAAACAAAACAAAAGACCCCTCCCCCAACAAAAACTAAAATCTACTAATAATTACTTTAGCAGGATGGTAATGGCATACACCTTTAATCTCAGTACTCAGATCCCTTGGAACTGGAGTTATGTTTATAAGCCAATTTGTGGATTCTGGGAACTGCACACAAGCCCTCTGTAAGAGCAATAAGTGTTTTTGACCACTGAGCCATCTCTCTACCACCTAAAATTACAAAATAAAACAAAAAAAGAGGCATTAGGAAATTGAAATATACTTAAGCCAGTGAAAAAGATACAATATATCAAAAACTGTGGACACAAAGAAATCTAAATGCTAAACATGTATCTTAGAAAAAAAGAAACTTGACCAACCAGATTTAGTTGTGTATGCCTGTAATCCCTGAAGTCAGGAGACATATGCAAGAAGATTGCTCCAAGTTCAATAACAGCCTGCTCTACATAGTTAGTTCCAGGATAACTAGGGTACCATAGCAAGAACTTAACTTAAAAAGAAACAGTATTTCAAAGTAATAGATCCCAGCTCCCATCTTGAGAACCTTACAAAACAAATGAAATAACATGGAAATTAGTGGAATTGAAAATGAGAAAATCAATGAAACAAAAATTTGGTCCCTCAAAGTGATTGATAAAAATGATAAAATTTCCTGGGTGGTGGTGGCACCCACCTTTTATCCCAGCTCTCGGGAAGCAGAGGCAGGCAGATCTTTGTGAGTTCAAGGCCAGCCAGGTCTACAAATCGAGTTCCAGGACAGCCAGGGCAGCTACTCAGAGAAACCCAGTTTTGAAAAACAGAGAAACAGAACTCACACAAAGGTGATCCTAGCATTTGGGATCACACACCTTTAATCCCAAACACTAGTAGAGACAGGAGCGATATGGCTGGGTGGAAAGAGGAGTATAAGGCAGGAGGAGACAGGAGCTCAGTCTGAGGAGCAGTCATTCTGAGGATGCAGTCTGAAGACAGGATCACCCCCTTGGTCTGAGCATTGGTAGAGGTAAGAACTCTCTAGTGGCTGACCACTCTGCATCTCTGATCCTTCAGCTTTTACCTTGACAGCTGACTCCAAATTTTTATTTTAAGACCAAAGAGAATTCCTGCTACAATGCTAAATTGCCAGTAGATGAAGTGTTTGGAAAGGATTAGAAGGTGTAATCTTATTGGAGGAGGTGTGTCACCAGTTTGAGGTTTCAAAAGCCCAGACCAAGCCCAATCTGTCAGTCAGTCTGTTTCTCTTCCTGATGCCTATGGATCAGGGTTTAAAGCTCTCAGCTACTTCTCCAGTCTGCCTGCCTCTGTGCTCCTCACCATGGTAATAAGGGACCATGAAACTGTAAGCAAGCCCCCAATTAAATACTTTCTTTTATAAGAGTTGCCTTGTTCATGGTGTCTCTTCACAGCAACAGAACAGCAGCTAAGACACTGGGTCACCATATCAAGGTATTTAGTCAAACATCATTCTGTATGTGTCTGAATAAGATCTATATTTAATCAGTGAGCTTTGAGTAAAGCAGGTGGATCACCTGTAATGTGGGAAAGTGTCTGCCAATCTACTGGAGGCCTGAATACAACTAAAGGCAATTTATCTTCAGAGCAATATTGAATTCTCCAATAGGCTCCCTTTGAATGTATTCTGCAACACCAACTCCTGGTTATATGGCAGGTGGCCTTTGGACAAGGACTTTATTCAACTGCCTCCTTACAGTCTCCTGGTCTCCCTCACTGGATTTTGGACTCACCAAGTCTCTATAATAGCACAGGTCAATTCCTTAAAATATCTCTCTGGCTGTCAGTGTAGCTCAATGATGTAGTGTATGCTTGCTTAATGTTCCCAGCATAAGAACAAACATTCTCTATATATAAGGAGCTGAAATAGGAGACACATGAGCGAGTGTGGTTGTACACACCTTTAGTTTCAGTACTTGTAAGGCAGAAGCAGGCATACCTCTTGAGTTCAAGGCCAGCCTGCAAAGAGCTCCAGGACAGCCAGGGCTTTACAAAGAGCAAACCTGTGTTGAAAACAAATTTAAAAAATCACCACCACCAACAACAAAAACTCTCTTAGATTTGGGGGCTGGGGAGATGGTTCAGTGCTAGGTCTTAAGAAATTCCTCTGCTGATCTGGGCGTTGGTGGTGCACTTTAGTCCCAGCACTCAGGAGGCAGAGGCAGGCAGATCTCTGTGAGTTTGAGACCAGCCTGGTCTACAAGAGCGAGTTCCAGGACAGCCTCCAAAGCCACAGAGAAACCCTGTCTCGAAAAAATAAACAAACAAATAAAAAATTCCTCTCCTGGGGACTGGAAAGGTGGCTCAGAGGTTAAGAATACTGGGTACTCTTCCAGTAGAGGTCCTGAGTTCAATTCCCAGCACCCACATGGTGGCTCACAACCATCTGTAATATCTGGTGCCCTTTTTCTGGCCTGCAGGCATACATGTAAGCACAGAATACTGTATACATGATAAATAAATAAATCTTAAAACAAAAAATTCCCCTGCTGCTAGAAAAATAAGAAGGAAGAGTCCGAAGAGTCAGATGATGACATGGGATATGGCTTGTTTGATTAAATTCCTACTCTCCTGCAAATAAAGCCTTTTTATATATCTTGAAAAAAGAAAGAAAGCAAGAAAGCAAGCAAGCAAGGAAGAAAGGAAGAAAGAAATAAAGAAAGAAAGAAAGAAAGAAAGAAAGAAAGAAAGAAAGGAAGGAAGAAAGAAAGAGAAAAAAGAAAGAAATTCCTTTTACCAGGTTGGGGAGATGGCTTAAAGGTTAAGGGCACTGGATGCTCTTCCAGAAGTCCTGAGTTCAATTCCCAGCAATCATATGGTAGCTCACAACCATCTATAATGAGATCTGGTGCCCTCTTCTGGCCTGCAGACATACATGTAAATACAAAACACTGTACACATAATAATACATCTTTAAAAGAAAAATTCCTTTTCCTACCAGGTGGTGGTGGCCCTTGCCTTTATTCCCAGTGCTTGGGAGGCAGAGGCAGGCAGATCTCTGTGAGTTCGAGGACAGCCTGGTCTACAGAGTGAGTGTCAGGACAGGCTCTAAAGCAATACAGAGACCCAAAGTCAGACATTTAGACAAAAGCCAGCATTCCCTCAGTACTTATTACAGATCCTACTTGCTAAAAGGAGTCATACCCTTATCTCTGGCAAAAGGTAAATATAGCTCCTCCATTAACCTATGCTGGTGGTGTCTATGAGCATATCAAGGTCTATGCTAATCTCTAGGCTCCTTCAGTCCCTACTCACAAGTCATCCTGGCTGACCCACACCCCCACCCTAAACCTCTCCAGCCCCTAAGCGTCTCTTCCCTTTCCCCAGCTTCTCTTTTCTCCTATAAAACCCAGTCATTTTGGCTACTTATCCTCTTGGTCCTCTCTTAGTTCCTCTCTCTTCCTCTCTTGATCTCCCTGTCTCTCTCCTCTTGAGGCCTAATTCAATCTGTAACCTTCCAGATGCCTCTGGCTCTATTCTCCCTCATATCTACCCTAAAATCTTGTTCTCAGCCATAACTAGGAGCGGCCTTGTCTTCATTTTCATTCACTTAGTAGTTAGAAGCACCTGCTGTTCTTCCATAGGAACGGGGTTCGATTCCCAGCATACATGTAACCAGCTTTTCTTTCTAGGAAACCACACACATACACACAAAAAAAGAAAAAAATTGTTTTTTGACACAAGGTGCTGGGATTAAAGGCATGCACCACCACCTCCTGGCTAAAAAAATACTCCTAGAATAAGTGAGCTCAGCAAGTTTTTTTTGTTGTTTGTTTTTGTTTTTTGTTTTTTGAGACAGGGTAGATCAGGCTAGCCTTCAACTCACGCAGATCCGCCTGCCTCTGCTTCCAGAGTGCTGGGATTAAAGGCATGTACCACCAATGCAGGTGCTCAGCAAGTTCAAGACACAAATGACCTTACATTTCTTTTAAAGATTTATTTATTATGTATACAATGTTTTGCCTGCATGTATGCCTACACACTAGAAGATGA
Organism: Cricetiscus sungorus; assembly: GCA_030556225.1. Lineage (NCBI taxonomy): Eukaryota > Metazoa > Chordata > Mammalia > Rodentia > Cricetidae > Cricetiscus > Cricetiscus sungorus. Next base: position 14,178,329 of record JANBXA010000031.1, on the reverse strand, counting down.
TACCATATCTCATTACAGATGGCTGTGAGCCACCATGTGGTTGCTGGGAATTTAATGCATGACCTCTGGAAGAGCAGCCAATACTCTAAATCTCTGAGTTACCTCGCCCAGCCCCCTTAAATGTTTTTCTTCATTTTATGAATATGGTTAGTGCTAGCATATGTATTGAGGTTAAAGGTCAATTTCTATAGTTACTTCTTGCCTTACAATTTGTTGAGGCAATGCCTCTCTTGTTTGTGCTGTTCCACTGCATGCTCCAGGTTAGCTGGCCCTGGACTTTCAGGTTAATTCTCTTCTTTCCATCTTTAGGAATGCAAACAACCACATGCAGCATTTACCAAGCTCTGAGAATGCAGAACCTAGGTCTGCAAACCTACACAGTCTGTAAAACTGCACAGCTAGTACCTGTACATTAAGCACCATCTCCTGTCCTGCAAATAACATTAAAAAAAATCAATTATGTCTTCCTACTAGCAATAAAGGGGGGGCACTGCTATTCAAAATACAACACATTTAGAGTAGCTTAAAATGAAATGTTAAATATAATATTTAATTATAATTTAAACACTGCAATTTGTACACTGAAAACTATGAAACAGATTAAGAAAACAAAGTTTGCCAGACAGTGGTGGTACACACCTTTAGTCCCAGCCCTCAGGAGGCAAAGCTAGGTAGATCTCTTTGAATGTGAGGATAGCCTAGCCTATAAAGCAAGCTCCAGAACAAGTAGGGTGCTGCTTCACAGAGAAACCCTGTCCCAAAAAACAAACAAAAAAAAAAAAAAAAAAAAAAAGGGGAAGAGAAGTAGGGAAGGAGGTTATCAACCTGATTATATCATACTTTATGCAAAGATTTAATCCAACTGAACAAAGAATTTAAATACAAATCTATCATCCTGTCCAAAAAGCACAATAGGAAGTCTCTCTAAAATCTAGAATTAGGCAATCTAGAATTTTTTAAATGATTTATTTATATTTCATTGGTGTTTTACCTGAATGTATGTCTATATGAGGACATCAGATCCCCTGGAACAGGAATTACAGGCAGTTGTGAGCTATCATGTGGGTGCTGGGAATTGAACCCAGATCCTTTAGAAGAGCAGCCAGTGCTCTTAATTGCTGAGACATCTCTTCAGCCCTAAGCAACAATTTCTTAAACTGAGTATCAAAAGCATGCTCTCAAAAGGAAATATTGATAAATGGGACCTTAATCAAAGCTGAAAGCTTTTGTTGTACACAAGACCCTACAAGGATCTAAAACAGTAAGGTAAAGATGGGAGGAAATATTTGCACTCCACCCGTCTGACAAAAAGATTGGCATACAGAATTTAACCATTCAAAAGTTCAACTCAGCAGCACATAAACTGAAAACAAAAGGATACAGACATTAGCATGGCTCCGATGCAATGATACCATGAAACATTTCATTATTAAAAAAAAAAAAAAAAATTTCCTTAAAACTCAACAGAAGCCAGGCATGGTGGCACATGCCTTTAATCCCAGCATTTGGACGGCAGAGGCAGACTGATCACTGAGTTCAAGACCAGCCTGAGTTCCAGGACAGCCAAAGTTACAAAAACACCAAAACCAAAACCAACTAATCAACCAACCAAACAAACAAACAAAAAAAACCACTCAGTAGAGTGTAATGGCTCTTGCCTTTAATCCCAGTAAAAGGAGGTAGAGGCAGCTGAATCTCTGAATGCAAAGTCAAAGTTACATGGTAAGACCCTATCTCAAAAGAACAAAACAAAAACAAAAAACAAACCCTCAACAGTAATTGCTGTGATACCACACACCTATAATCTCAGTACTCAGACAGCGGAAGCAGGATTATCACTGCAAGTTTAAGGTCAACCTGGAATACTTAGTGAGACCCATTCTCAAAATCAAAACCCAAAGCCAGGCATGGTGGTAGAAGCGTTTAGTCCAGCCATTAGGAGAGTGGGCTTGATCTGCAGTGAGTTCTAGGCCAGCTGAGGCTATAAGTGAAACCCTGTCTCAAAATGAACAAACAACAAAATGTCAACAATATTTTTTGAAATTTTATTTCCACCTTGGAAAATAAGTCAGAACCAAGGCCAGCAGAAGCTGTTCTTTTGTGACCTCTGGCAAATGGTCCACATGGGCCCATCTGAATCCTCAGCTTCCACAGTCACTCCAGTTTTTCCCCCAGACCCACCCTTCCCCCACCAGGACCTGAAACAAATCCTGAACCCCCTCCTTCCCTTGTCCCTTCCTACTATCCTCACCATGATCCACCCTTCTCCCCAGCCCTGCATGTTGACCTGAACTTCCTGAAGAGTTCCCTCCAGAGTACGCAAAACCACATAGCCTTCTTTCCTTGGCTGCTTAAGTTTTCCTGGTGCTGCTCACTGCTATTAAAAACCTTTGTCTGTCCCTAAGTCCCACAAGTTCCATCACATCCATAAACTGACTGGGTTTATCCCCAGTTCTAGGTATGTTTCTCCAACTTTTTCCCAAGGTAGTTTCTCACCAAGCATTGCCCATTTTACCACCTAGGGTATCTCAGTGGTCTCTGTGGATGTTCTCTCACTGCCTCCATCTCACCCCAGTGGTTGTCTAAACACTTCCCATCACCTGCATACATACCTAACCGGTCCCCAGAAGGGACTCCAAACCCTGCTATCACTCCAGTGAGGCAGGCAATCATAAGGAATGGCAACTTGGGGACTCTACTTAATTTAGACTATGCACACAAACCTATTATAATGCATTTAACATCTTAGGGTGCTCTCTCTCTCTCTCTCTCCCCCCTCCCTCTCCCTCCCTCCCTCTCTCTCTTTCTGAGCACTGTATCTAGCAACTTAGCAACCTAGACTCTCATTTGTATTAGCTACACACTCCACTCTAAACAATGGAGTAAGTTTCTTTTCCCATCAGATTTGCAGGGCGGTGGTGGTGCATGTCTTTGATCCCAGCACTCAGGAGGTAGAGGCAGGCAGATCTCTGTGAGTTCAAGACCAGCCTGGTCTACAAGAGCTAGATTCAGGACAGCCTCTAAAGTCATAGAGAAACCCTGTCTCAGAAAACAAACAAACAAAAAATCCCAAACAAACAAAGACCATCAGACTTGACAAACATATTCTCAACAAGTGAGTACAGAAGTAGTGGATTGATCTAACCTTGACTGGTTTGGGACACATGTATAACAGAGCAGCAAACTGTCTCCTCTAAAGTGATCTTTTAAGGGAAATCTATTTACCATCTAATGTATATGCATAATTAGGTGTGTATTCTATTAAAATCAAATGCACTATGAGAAAGACTATGTACAGTATTGAAGTTTATGATTCGAGCCAGACAGGCAGTGGTAGTGCACTCCTTTAATCCCAGCACTTGGGAGGCAGAGACAGACAGATCTCTATGAGTTCAAGGCCAGCTTGGTCTACAGAGTGAGTTCCAGGACAGCCACAGTGGTTGCACAACAAAATTCTGTTTCAAAAATTAAGTGGGGAGGGAGTGAGTGGGGGAGAACCATGATACAGATCCCTCTAGTAACCAAACTCCTTCTCTTGAGCTCCATAAAAGGAAGCTTTATTCTATGGCTGGAGAGATGTCTTGGCAGTTAAGAGCACTTGCTGGACTTGCAAAGGGCCTCATTTTGATTCCTAGTTATCTATATGGTGGCTCACAACCATTCCAGTTCCAAGGGGTCTGAGGTCTCAATAAACACTGGCCTCAATAAACACTGCATATGGGTTATATACAGACATACATGCAGGCAAAACACTCATATACATTTTTAAAAAGGAAATTGTGCCTGAGTATGCTCACTTATGTGGTCCACTATTCTCTTGGTGTTTCTTAAATTGTTCTATTATTTGAATAAAATTTCCTTGCTACTGTACTGTGGGCTTAAAGATTTATGTATTCTATGCATATGAGTGCTCTGTTTTTATGTACACCTCTGAATAACAGGGCTTCAAATCTCATTGCAGATGGTTGTGAGCCATCATGTGGTTGCTAGGAATTGAACTCAGGACCTCTGGAAGAGGTCACTAGACTCTTTATTTCACTTTTTTTTTTTTTTGGGGGGGGAGACAGGCTTTCTCTGTGTAACAGCCATAGCAGTTCTGGATCTATCTACTTGACTCCAACTCACAGAAACCTGCCAGCCTCTGCCTCCCAAGTGCTGGGATTAAAGGTGTATGCCACCACTGGCTGGCTTTTATTTCACTCTGAACAAGGGGCCAAGAACCTGGGACCACCTAGCCCAACATCCTCTCCAGTGGGAAATACCTGCACTCCTTCCTGTTACCTGGACTTAACCCTTCATTTAGAAAAATTGGTCATTTAGGTGGTTTAACCATTGGTTTGGCTCATCCCTGGTAGCCCAGCTGGACAGGGTTGATGTATAATCAGAGCAGGGAGCTGTAGTGAATACAGCTCTTCCAACCTGTTCCATTTCTCAGACAGGAAACAGAGGCATCACTGAATCTAAACAGCAGAACTAGGCCAACTGGGACGAGGAGTGAGTGAACTAGAACCCAGAGCCCCGTGTAGGTCAGTATCCTGACCAGACTTCAATGCACACCTTTTGGTTGGTCCCTACATCTTCCTGTTTGTTAAACCCTGAGGTATATTTAGTGCTGTCAACTTGACAGGCTCTAGAACTGCCTAGGACACAAGCCTCCAGGAACACTAAGGAATTAATTTAGAATAGCCTCTGGGCTTGCCTCTGAGGGATTATCTTGACTAGGCTAATTGAGTAGGAAGACCCACCCTAAAGGAGAGTGGCAGCATTGCCAGGGTTTGGGTCTCAGGCTACATAAAAAGAAGGAAGCTAGCTAAACATCTACATTCATTGGTTTCTTCTCCTTAACTGCAGAGTGACCATGTACTTCAAAATCCTGCCACGCCTTCCCTGCCACAATGGATGTCCTAACAACCAGATGTCCTAACAAACCAGTTTCTGGCTAACCAGAGGGTACTAGGCCTGCTCTCCCCCTTCTCAGGGACATAGTCACTCTCAAAGGGCTGATGCTTTGCCTGCAGCATCTACTTCCCCATTGCCAGGCCCACTGACTCTAACATAGTAAGAGCCAAATAGGGTTTCAAATGTCATCTTTTACCATTTTTTGCTTGCTTTTTTGGGGGGGGGGCAGGGGCAGACTTTGTGTAGCCCTGGCTGTCATGGAACTAGCTCTGTAGATCAGGCTGGCCTCAAATTCAAAGAGATCCTTCTGCCTCTACCTCCCAAATGCTGGGATTAAAGTGCATGAGTTAAATGGTGTGCCATCACCACATGGCCTTTTGCTTGCCTTTTACATGGTCCTTTTACATGATCCTTAGGGACATGTGAATGTGCCCTAGCCCTCTTCTGGACGTCTTGACACTATACAAGTCATGAAAGAGGAAGCCTGTGCTTTGCACACCAGGCAAGCAGCCTCGTCCTTCCATTTCCCTTTTCCTTCTTCCCCTGCACAGCTTGGGCAGGGCTAGGAGTATTGAGGGCACTCAGCCTGGTCCAGAAGGGCCATATCCAGGTGGAGAGTTTGGGCAGTTATTTCAGTATGAAGGGGATCAAACAAGCCAATTGAGACCTCCTGCTGGGTTGAGACTCTGGGCAAATGCTTACACTCTCCCCTAGTGATTTTACTTGTTCCAGTACCTAGTCTCAGCTGTATACCTCAAGAACCCATGTCTGGAACGATTCTCCTGGGGCTTCTGAACTCCTTCCTGAAGCCAAATCTGTCCTTGGGATTCACAATAGGTGAATGTTGATATCTTGGCTTCTCCCTCTCCCTGGTCCTGCTCCCAACTCCTCTCCTTCTCCCACTCCGGGTGCCTGTCACTCCTTGCTAGCCTTCTCCTGGGCCTGCACCTTCTCCTTAGGGAACCTTTCCTGGTCTCTGGACCTCTCTAATCCTCGGGTTCTCTCCCCATCCCGATAGCTCTTCTCTGGGTGACCTTCCCTCACCCCTAGTTCTGTCTTTGACAGGTTATTGCTCTGGTGTTGCTGACAGCTCAAAGGCTGTCAAAGGTTGCATGACTATGTCGTTCATGAGTTAAATGACTGCATAAGGATTCTGCATGCAGAAACCACTCGGAGATGGGACCACTCAGAGCTGGGCCAATGGCAGCTCCATGTTTCCAGTCTCAACAGAGCCTTGCTCTAAACCACTCCAGTCCCTTTATAAGCAAGCGCCTCCCACCTGCTCTCTTTCATTAACACCTACCCCTCCTTTCGCTCTCTTTCCCAATAAACTCCACGTGGGTTTATTGAGTTGAACAACAGTGAATCTCTGCTATCTTTTGCATGGGGTGGTGTGCAGTAAGGTGACAACATGAAGAGGTAGATTACTGGAGAGAAAATTCTGTACCCTACAGGAACCTGCAATCTGAGGGCCTCCACCTAGACCTGGGGGTTGCCTATGTAGCCTATGTAACCACCAAACACACACATAGTTGACCTGAATGAAAGAGAAGACAAGAAGACAGACTCGGGGTTCCAGACCACTGATGGCCATAGGTTCCATCCGCAGTGCACTGGCAGCTCAAAATACCTTTCCTTCAGGCCTTTTCCTTGAGCCTTGACACGGAATTTCAAAGCATGTCCCTTGACTAGTGACTGAATCAGGGCAAACAAGCTGCTTCAACCTGTGACATCAGCCACCAACCCCAAGCTGGGCTCATAATCCTAAATCACAGAAAAAACTGGCCCCAGATCGCAAGACAGGAGACGAGTGTTGGATAGAACTTCCGTAAAAAAAAAAAAAAAAAAAAAAAATAATAACGAGCTGTGGTCTTAAGTGTCAACGAAGAAGGATCGCTGGGCCAAATTCCACCTGTAGAAATTACTTGGTCCTCACAGGAATTTGAATTGAGACGTTCTACCAAAAACTCCCTATTTCTTTTACCCAAACAGGATCCGCAGCACCTGCTGCGTCTAGCCTCCACAGGCAGAAGCTGCGCGCTCGCCCCCGTGCGGGTGCCCGTCTTGACCACAAGCCCGGAAGCCCCGCGGCCAGCCGTTGGGAGGGCGCTAGACCACCACTAACGGCCCAACCCGGAGGAGAAACCGCGGACGAGGACCGTCCACAAACGTGCAAATCTAATCAACCGCCGCGGCGACTGCGCCTGCGTAGTCTGCGGACGAAACTGCCGGAGCAGGTGTGCCGGACCGCGCTTGCGTGGTTTGAGGAGGAGGCCTGCACCAAGGCTCAGGACGTGAGACTGCGCCGGCGTAACCTGACCTCCGGAGCTGGGACGAGGGGAAACTGCGCTTGCGTAGTCTCCGTGGCTCCGCCCCATTTGCCTTATCCCACTTGCTCAAGCCCAACCAGCGGTCCTCTGGGCCCAGCCCAAGGCGGGGCAGGTGCGCACGGATTGCGCTTGCGCGCGCCAGCCCCGCCCCCGGGCCCCGCCCCCGACCCGCGCGGGGCCCTGGGAGGGGCGCAGCGTCCGGCGTCGTCGCGGGCGGCGGGGCTGGGGCGGCGGGAGGGGCGGCGGGGGCAGACAAAGCGACTAATGAATGGGCGCGCCCGTCGCGCTGTCCGCAGCCCGCGGGCCCGCGCTGCGCCGCGCGGAGCCGGCGCCTCAGGTGAGTGCGCACGGGACGCTCCAGTGGCGTCTTCGACGGCCGGCGCCGCGCAGGGGTTGGGGACCGGGCCATTGTCCGTGCGCGGCGGGCCGGGCGGGGGCTGCGTTCCGTGGGTGCACCCGGCCGGGCCTCTGACAGCTGCGCCTCGCGCCAACGGCGGGCCCAGGCCGCGGAGTGGAGCGACAGCGGGACGACCCACGGGATCTTTTATCAGGTGCCCAGCTCCCGCCACGTCGTGGCACCCCCAAGCCGGTGCCGGTCGGCGTGCGTGTCCAGGAAGGGGCGCCGGCAGCCTGCGCGGTGGTGACACGGGTCGGTGTCACGCTACTTGGTGCCTGGCTGTAGCGTGTGCTTCTGGGTCTGACTCCCGAGGCTTTACAAACACAAACTTAACTCATGCCTCGGCTCCGCAGCGTCTTCGCGGTCGCAGTACCTGCCGTCATTTTTTGTTCCTTTTGTCCTTTTTGGGCGACCCAACTCGCCACTGCTGGGATGGCTGCGGGTCCTCGCTGTGTGTGAAGGTTCTCACGAGGCTCGTGCGCGTCTTTTCAAGTCCCTGCCTAGAGCTAGGAGCCTTGGGAGGAGCTTCTGTCGCTGTTCTGGTGTTTATAAAAAGGGAAGTCGTTTGTTTTTTGAAGTTCATTAGAATACGATTAAGTGCCCTTTTAAAAAAGACACTCCTCACTTTGTAAAACCAGTCAACTATGGCAAGTGCATTCTTGTGACTTTGTAGGAGAATTTTTTTCCTCTTAATATAGTGGTGATAAAGACAAGACTAGGGTTATTTTAGTTTTGAGGCTTTTTTTTTTTTTTAAGTGCTATAAAAATACAAATTTTGGGTTTGAGCTAATTCCACACTAACCAAAATTGAATGGAAGCTGCACGTTTGACTCTCCACCCATGGTTCTCAACCTATGGGTTGCAACTCTGTACAGGGATCGCTTACAAGATCGTCGGAAACCGCAGATATTTTCATTACAATTCATAATAGTAGCAAAATTACAGTTATGAAGTAGCAACGAAAATATTTTTATGGTTGGGGGTTCACCACCACATGAGAAACTGTATTAAAGGGTTGCAGCATTAGGAAAGTTGAGAACCACTGGTCTACACCCTGAGGGTTTCAGTGCCCTTTCCATGAAGGCATTGATGCTCACTTCCTGTAATTTATAAACACATTTCTCTTTGTGATTTTTATTTTTCAGGGAAAGATATATAAGTTAAAGTATTCTGTGAACTTTTAGAAAGTTTCAAGGTATCAGTGTGCTTGTTGGTTTTTGTCAACTTGACAGAGACATGTTATGGAAAGGGAATTTTAATTTTTTTTATGTGCATTGGTATTTTGCCTACATGTATGTCTCTGTAGGAGTGTTGGGTCCCTTGGTACTGGGGTTACAGACAGTTGTAACCTGCCATGTGGGTGCTGGGAATTGAACCTGGGTCACCTGAAAAAGTACACGGTGCTCTTAATGGCTGAGCCATCTCTCTTGCCCCCAGAAATGGGAGCCTTAATTGAGAAAATGCCTCCGTAAATTTTCGTGTGGGCACATCTGTTTGGCATATTCTTGATTAAGGATCAATGTAGGCAAGTTATGTTCAGGTGGATGGGGAATGGTGTGGTATGCCACCCCTAGGCAGGTGGTCCTTGGTGGTATAACCCTGGAAAGCAAGCCAGTAAGCAGTGCTCTTCCATGGCCTCTGCTGCCAGGTTCCTGTCCTCACTTTCCTCAGTGTAGACTGTTTCCTGGAAGTGTATGATGAAGTTAAACTCTTCACTCCCCAAGTTGCTTTTGGTAATGGTATTTGCCATGGCAATAGAAAGACATACAGTCTTTTAGGCAGGTATGCAGTCTCTTACATTGAAAGCAAGAGGCTGGAGAGATGGTTCAGTGGTTAAGAGCACTGGCTGTTCTTCTAGAGGACCCACGTTTAATTCTCAGCATCACAAAGTTCACACCTGTCTGTAACTCCCATTTCCAGGGCTTCTATTACCCCCACACAGACAAACATTCAGGCAAAATAACCAATGAACATAAAGTAAGAATAAATTAAACAGAGAAAGGGCTGGGCACTGGTGGTGCATGCTTTTAAACCCAGCATTTGGGAGGCACAGGCGGATGGATTACTGTGAGTTTGAGGCCAGCCTGGTCTACAGAGTGAGATCCAGGACAGCCAGGGCTGTTACACAGAGAAACCCTGTCTCTTTTGGAGGGGGGAGGGGAAAGAAGGAAGAAACTCAGTTCAATAGTGATTACACAAGTGTGTCCTTGACCAGTTAATTCTTGACTATGATGACTGATGTTTTGGTGATGAAAATTCTTTGATGTTGGTAAATACACAGAGAGTCCCTAACACCTTTGGAAAGGTTTTAAGAAATTATGGGGGTAGTATATGTGTAGTGTTTGTTCAGTGAAAGAAATGTGTGTGTGTTATAGGTCTCTGGTGGGCCTAGAGTTTGGAGAGAAAGAGAGCTCTGGAAGCATGGAGACAGTAAGTGGCCATGGTCCCCCACCTCCACCTCTTCACTTCAGATCTGCGCTTTCTATGTGCCTGTCCTCACATACTTTAGTTTTGACTTCTGATTGATCTGATGAGAGGAGGGAGTAGGTAAGTGACTCTTTCCCTGGCCATTGACTGGTTAGCCCTGTGGTGGAGCCATCTGGGATTAAAGACCTAGCCACTAGCCAGAGCCTCTACATTGTCTCCATCTGAACATCTGCACAGACCGATTCAGAGTCATACCTGTCATTCTTTTCATTACTCTTTGGGATACTGTTGTAAGACTTGGTAGTTCCTGCAGATGTTTTGTATGTCACTGAACTTAGCTGCAGTCTCAGAATGCTCTTACCCTTCCTGGCCATCACTCATATCTAGGAAGTATGGCAGCTTGCCAGGCTCTCATCCTCCCAGGCTCTGTACCTCAGTCTTTCAGATACTTCTTGCCCCACTTTTTATTTCATAGGCGTTGGTGTTTTGCATGCATATATCTGTGTGAAGGGGTCAGATCCCCTGAAACTGGAGATAAGGCAGTTGTGAGCTACCATATGGTTGTTGGGAATTGAACCCAGGTCATCTGGAAAAGTGGCCAGTGCTTTTAACCGCTGAGCCATCTCCAGCCCTCTTGCCCCACTTTTTAGTGTCTAGGCTTTTCTTTATCCTGGGATATGCCTGTAATTGGAGTCCTAGACCAGAGTTCTAGTTCCAGGTTTTGGCATACCAGGTCCAGCCACTCAACCCTAAAGAAAGCAAACAAGTCAGGTTTGATGGCATACACCATTGATACTGTAATCCCAGCACTTAGGAGGCAAAGTGTCTGAGTTCAAAGCCAGCCTGGTTTGCAGAGTCAATCAGGACAGCCAGGGCTACACAGAGAAACCCTATTACAGGCGGGGAGTGCAAACAGTATAATCAAAACAGCCATTAGGGGAAATGAAAAGTAAGCATTTAAGCCCATCTTGGGGCATGACATGAGCTTTAGATTTAAACAGAATTAGGTAGGGGCAAGAGGGATGCATAATTAAGTAGTCTTTGTCGTAGTGTGGTCTAGTTGATCATTACCTCAGTTTTGGTTCTGCGAGGTGGTGAGAAGACAGTCCACATACCCTGAGAGAAGTATTCCTGCTTGGGGAGGTGGGTGGTGAGCTCATCATTAGGTGATCTGTCTGTGGGGTTTAGGGCAACTGGAGACTTAAGGTGCTTTCTGTGGGTTCAGAGCAGGACAGTAAAATACCTCAGTTATTACTCTGTGTCTTCAACCTTGAAGAAACATGAAATAGATTAGCTATCATCAGCTTGTAGACAAGACTCCTCGAGGATTTGACATAGGATTTGACATAGGATTTGACATAGGATTTGACATAGGATTTGACGTACCTAAGTCGAGAATTAAGTCGGTGAAGGCCCAGAGTCTTAAGACAATGGAGACCGGCAGAAGCCAGGAACTCCAGGCTTTTGTCTGCCTTAAGTTACCAAGTGGTCCCAGGTGAGGAGTTGGTGCTTTTTAGCAAAGTATCTGTTATGCTAATCATATTTTTTATTTATTGTTGTGTGTGTGATGGGGTCGTGCATATGCTACAGCACAGTGCACATGCGTGGAAGTCAGAAGATCGAAAGGTCAGTTTTCTCCTTTTGCCATATGTGTGTTCTAGTGATCAAACTGTGGTTGTCTGGTTTGTGTGGCAGGCACCTTTACCCACTGAGCCATCTCAAACAACCCATCTTGCTAATTGTCTCTAGTTTTTGTTTTTTTTAAAATTTTATTTATTTTTTTGTAGTGTCAGGAATTGATCCCTTGGCCTTAGACATGCTAGGCAAATGTTCTACCACTGATCTATACTCAACCCATTGCCTTCTTGCTAATTATTAGATATGCGCTTTTAGTAGTTCACATTTTGGGAGATATTGTTAGGAATAGTAACCCTTTCCTATTTCTGAGGAAGAGGACACCTGGAAAGACAGAGAACTCTCTGCCTCATGGGCTGCTCTTGCCTCTACTTTGCACCTGGCCCTGCACTACCTGCTCTGTTCGTGGTATCTTCATAAACTCCTGTTCTCAGAATTTTATAAGGTGGTAGCCACCTATATAAACTAGAGAAAAAGTCCTTCCCTGTACCTGGGTGCATCTTTTGTTCACAGCTATTGAGAGAAGGGGCTGAGGCCAGAGGTTCGTTAGAACACAGAAGTTCAGAGCCATCGTGTACAAAATATTGAGAAGCTATTTCTAAAATAAGAAAATAAGGAGATCCAATTCCCAAGTAGTTCTCTAAGGAAAATTACAGGCAGTTAAGGGGAGACTTGTTGCTGTGTGTTGTCTGAGAGTGTTCTCTGAAATGCCTTTGCAACATTTGAGGGTATCTCTGAGGGGCCTATTTTCAGAGACAATGTGTCATGCCTTCAGGGTCTGGAACCAGTGAGCTGTAGTTTCCTTCTCACTTCTTCAGGGATATGTTTTGGGAGTCAGTGGCTACACAATTTAAATGATTTGGTGTGAAAAAGGTAGGACAAAAGTCCAACAAAGTATGAGTTCTGCTTACAGCCTTCTCCATGTGAGGGCCTCCCAACAGCTGTGGCCCAGGTTTCTCTTTCCCTTTTGTACAAAGTCTACACCCCCAGCAGCAGTAAGGCTGTGCTTCCACTGTCCTGTTCTGCTGCCCTGTAAGCGTGCTGTTGGTGATGGCCGTAGCCACCTACTCCCCGATCTGGGGTCCCTTGGCTTGGTGAACCAGCAACCGCAGATTCACCTTGTTCAACTCCATTATTTCAGCAGACAGATATTGTGAGCAGTTGAATTTTCATGTAAGCAGCCATCATGGTTCATGGTTGCTTCTTAAGCCTCACCTTGTGGTCTCTGCTCCATCTGTCAGCCACAAGGATGTGGCTCTGTTTGGCCACTGTATCATGAAAGCCACACTCACATCCTGTGAAGGACATTTAAAGATTTCCAGCGACTTTCAGTCGAAACTGTGGCTTAGGCTTGTCACTGGTGACTGCTTAGATCACAGAGAAAGGGTAGTTAGTGAAGATGCTAGTGTTAAGTTCAGGGGAAATACAAAAAAGAGCAACCAGAAAAATCCAGGCTTGTGGTATGTGACCCAGGACATTTATTTCAGGGACTGAACAGGGTCCGAGTGACCTTAATGTGGGCTGTTTGCTTACTGTGGAATGCGCTTTGTTTCCAAGGCAGCCTTATCGGGGTTTCTGACCAAGTCTTGTGGAAACAACTCTGGTTCTAGATTTCTGAAGATTAACTCTTTGTAGCTAGCTAGCTGTCTTTGGTGTTTTGCTTTGGGCTTTCCATCACATGATAGCCTTAGTGGTTATAGTTGTCATCTATATAGGCTCAGTGAGTCTGTGGCATTTGTGGTGTGAAGGTGCCTGATGGTGTTGCCTCCCCTAGAATATGTTAGTTATGCAGAACACCTAGTATGTTAAAGTTGCCCTCGGGTGTGGACCAGGTCTTAATTTAGGTCTTGGAAAACAAAGACATTCCCCCCACCCCCCTCCAGGTATCTTGACAGCTCTGAGGCCTGCACAATTGAAGACAGAGAAGGGTTTTCTTGTTTTGTTTTTTTAATTTATATCATGAAGTTTCTGAACTACAGAGTTGGAGCTTCTTGATGCCCCATCCCTGTGGGCTTACAAACTTTTAGGAGGAAATTGTGGGTGTTAGGACTCTTCACCTCAAGTATTTTTTTTTCTCTCTACCTCATTTCCATCACTGATAGTCTTAAGAAATGAAACAAAAGGCCCTGGTGTCATCCAGTGGCCAGTCTGTATTTAAATTTTCCACTTGTCTTGAGTAGCTGTTTCTTCTAAATCAGAATCCTATTTCTTGGTTAGTATTGTGTTTGTCCTACCTCTGTGTAGACCTTGTGATCTGGTATTTGGAGACTTAGTAACTGTAGGTGACATGTTTGGGACACAGTTGCATGGGTCGTGGAATATACTTTGGTAGCCAACCCACAGAAAGGAGTACAATTTTGATCACAGCCTGCCCTCTGTCACTTTATCATTCCTAATTAGTGTTGCTTACTTGTGTAGTTATCAACACATCCTTGTGTGTAGTAGGCCTTCCTTGTGGGTTCCAGTCGTTCTGTAGACAGTTCTTGTGGCTGAAGACTTTCTGTGTGCTCTTTATTTGAGGAGCATGGTCTTCTAGGTCAAATGAATCCTAGAATGGGGTTGCTAGATGGAAGGGTAAATGTCATTCTGGTAAGAGCTTCTACATTCCCTCCTGTAGGCTTGTTTGACCTATATGAGCACCTTAACCATAAAGGGTACTCTTGTGTGTTTGGAGTTTTGCCAGAATGCTTCTATTGAACTGGTATTTTAAATGGTTTTCATTTAATATGTTACCATTTGAATGTGAAAAAGGAAAAGTTAATGCTTCCCCATGTTGGGTATATCAGGTAGTCAAAGCATTTGAGTTGCTGAATTCAAGTGGGTGGTTGTGTTTGGAAATTGCTGAGTGATCTCCATTTCAAGAGAGATCACTGGCCACTTGTGCATAGCAAAGCTTTAAATGAAAAATTATGTTTTCTCCCAAATTAGAGCATATGTCTTAAATTGAGACAGTTCCATACCATGCTGTATAAACTATAGAAAGGATCTTTTGAACCAACTGCTTTACAATTTAGAAGGTTTTTGTTTGCTTTACTTTGCTTGTTTGTTTTTCCAAGACAGGGTTTCTCTGTGGCTCTGTAGACCAGGCTGACCTGAAATCAAGAGATCCCACCACACCTCATTAAAGATGTGTACCACCATGCCTTAAATTTAGGAGTTTTTAATATTTGAAACTGAAAAATACAAAATGCCAGAACAATTTTAATATTTGAGTGCTTTCTTTCTACCTCTTCCTTTCCTCTATTCAAGTGCCTTGCTCAAGTGCATCAGATGGCTAGTCCTGGGTCGGAGGGTGGTTCTTGAACTAAATAAAGAGGGCTGAAAGACTAGATCTGTTCTGGAAGGAATCTTTGTCATTGGTGGTGTCATTGGTGGGGGGAAGAGAATATGAATGAGAATACATGTATGATGTGATGTGCAGGTATATGCATTTGTGCATAGAGGCCAGAGGAAGATGTCAGATGTCCTGCTGTAGCTGTACAGTATTACTTTAAGATAGGGTCTCTTATTTAACCTGGAGCCAGGCTGGTGGGCAGCAAGGCTCAGCAGTTCTCTTGTTTCTACCCTCCATAGTTCTGAGGTTACAGAGATATGTACAGCCATACTTGGCTTTTTACATAGGTGCTGAGTAGTCAAACTCAGGCACCCATACTTTATTAGCAAGTATTTATGAGCCATTTTTATAGCCTTTAGTTTTAGTTTCATTTTGAAACTGGTTTTTATTTACTAGAGAATAAAATTAGTATTATGGAATAGAGGCTGAATCTGAATGCAATCCTCATAGGAACTTTCATCTTTTAAGACCAAACTGTCACCTCCACAATCTTGGGATAGGTGATAAAATGTAGATTTTTTTATTATTATATGTGATATTGTTGGAAAGCCACAGGAGTCTGATGTAGCAACAACCAAAACTAATGTGCTTTTTATACCCCCTTTTGATTTGAAGCTAAAGTAGCATGCATGATAAAGAAAATGATGTTCTTTTCTTAAGAAGATGACAAAAACTAAAATTTTGCTGTTTATGATTGTAAAATATTTTAAAGTAGGGAGTTGGAGAGTTGGCTCAGTGGTTAAGAGCACTTGCTGCTCTTCCAGAGGACTTGGATTCAATTCCCAGCATCCACAGTGTGGGCAGAGTTTCTCTGTATTCCAGTAGCTGCTTCATAATAACCACACCAAGCCTTAATATTAATTATAAATGCCCTGCCAATAGCTCAGGATATTACTAACTAGCTCTTACAACTTAACCCATTTGTATTAATCTATGTGCTGCCCCAGGCTCTTGTCTGCTGGGTGTCTTCTCTGACTCCACCCTTCTTTATCCCATCATTCTTAGTTTGGCTTTTCCACCTAACTTTATCCTGTTCAGCTGTTGGCTAGTCAGTTTGTTTAAACCAATAATAGAGACATATATTCACATAGTGTACAGAAGGATTATTCCACAGTATGCATACATGTTAACTCACAACAGTCTGTAACTCCAGTCCTGGAGACCTGATGCCATCTTCAGACTTTCAGGACACTGCATGTACGTGGTGCACAGACATCCATGCTGATAAGAACTCAACACATAAAACAAAATGAAAAAATAACATTCAAAAGTAATCACATGCCAGGCAGTGGTGGCCGGTGCCTTTAATCCCAGCACTTGGGAGGCAGAGCCAGGCAGATTTCAGTGTGTTCAAGGCCAGCCTAGTCTACAAAGTGAGTTCCAGGACAGCCAGGACTGTTTCACAGAGTAACCTTGTCTCGAAAAAGTAGTCACGTAGAGAAAATTAAGTCTTTTACAATTAGAATGGGACCTTTATTATATCCCTCCATGTACATATTTACATGTATATGCAGGTATACACAGTGCAGCAGTCCTGTATAGCAGTGTTTCTTTTGGACTGGCCCAAGGGCTACAGGAAGAAGATCATCAAATACCTCAGAAGTTATGGTGTGTCATGGGAAGAGTTCACTGTCAGTTTTTATTATTATTATTTTAAGACAGGGTTTCCTCCGTGTATCTCTGGCTGTCCTTCTTAACATTGTTGATTGTAACTTAACATGATATTATTTACATAATAGTTATATTGCAATATAGGGGGGTTGTCTAGCTTTTTTGGATAGTATGTTTGTTGAATGATGGTACCTTGTTTGCGGTATAATATTGCATTACATGAATATTTGTGTGCATATTACAATATATATAATCCATAGCCATTATTTTTTTTAACTACTGTGAATATTGCTATGAATATTTTTTGTTTGTTTTTCAAGACAGGGTTTCTCTGTGTTTCTTTGAAGTCTGTCCTTGTCCTGGAACTCACTCTGTAGACCAGGCTGGCCTTAAACTCACAGAAATCCATGTGCCTCTGCCTCCCAAGTGCTAGGATTAAAGGCGTGTGCCACCAGTGCCCAGCTGCTGTGCATAATTTTATACTTGGACATATATCATGAGTAGAAGATACAATCTGGACGTTGGTACTCTTCTATGTTTTTAAATTTTTTACTTTTTTTTTCTTCTTAAGATAGCATCTTTCTGTGTAGCCCTAGCTGTTCTGGGACTTAATTATGTAGACCAGACTGGCCTCAAACTCAGAAATCTGGCTGCCTTTGTCTCCTGAGTGCTGAAATTAAAGGCATGGTGCCACCATTGCCTAGCTGTTATTTATTTATTCATTTATTTATTATAGAGACAGATAACCCTGGCTCTCTCTACATAGCCCTGGCTGTTCTGGAACTTACTATGTAGACTAGACTGTCCTGAAACTCACTGAGATTTACCTGCCTCCACCTCCCAAGTTCTGGGATTAAAGCCATGCACCACCATTCCTTGCCAAGGTTTATTTATTTTTATTTTATGTGTATGAATGGTATGCCCACATGTGTGTCTGTGCATTGTGTGGACACAGTGCCCACAAAAGCCAGAAGAGGGCATTGGATCCCCTGGAATTAGAGTTAGTGACAGTTGTGAGCCACCATGTAGATGCTGGGCACTGAACCTTAGTCCTCTGCAAAAGCAGCAAATGCTCCCTTCCTTCCTTCCATCTGGCTGTTCGTCCTTTTGCCTTCTTTTTTTTTTTTTTTTTTGGAAGACAGGGTTTCTCAAAGTTTATCCTTGACTTTTCCTGGAAATCACTCTGTAGACCAGGCTGGCCTTGAATTCAAGAAATCCTCTGCCTCTCAAGTGCTAGGACTAAAGGCGTACATCACCACCATTCAGCAGAGCAAGTGCTCTTAACCTCTGAACCATCTCTTCAGCCCCAACTCTTGCCCTTTTAAAAATCACTTATTCTGAGACCTGTTGTTTTATATTCTTCATGCTGTTCCCCCCCCCCCCTTAATTGTAATGTGGCCTGTTGTATCCATCTCCCTACAAAAGGTGCGTTTGTTTGTTCTAACTCAAATGTGTAAGGACATTTCCCTATATTACATCATCCTTTACTGTTTGTCTTTGCCTCTGCTGTTCATGTGGAATTAAGTTCTAGAGTGGTATGAACTGTAGGGTAAAAGATCATAGTTTCTGAAAGATCTAATGAACTAACTGCCCAGAGGCATTTTTCTTTTTCTGAGATAAAGTCTTATTGGGTTACTCAAGCTGTCCCTAAGATTGTGAGTTTATGTGATCTTCCTGCTTCATTTTCCCCAGTAGCTGGGATATAAGTTTGTGTCACCAATTTGGCAAGGTTCCAAGCTCTGCTTCAAAGTCTGGTAATGGCTTTCTGCTGGCAGAGACACATAAAGCATGGTACCAGACAGCTGTAGATAACCCATTAGTCCATTAGTCACATGAATTTATTAAGCCATTCATGAGTGCAGGGCCCTCATCACCTCTCAGGTACCACCTGGTCTCACTTCTTAATAAACATAATGAGGACTAGATTCCAGTATGAGTGTCAGGGGAATAGACTGTGTTGAAGATACAGCAGTCATGCTCTGAACAAGGACATTACCAGTAGACATGCTACTGCTAATGTGGAAGGGAAAAGCTCACGAGGTCTCAGTTGTAGACAAAGAACTATAGAAAATTAAAGACTGCTGAGAACTGGCTATATTATCTTCTGCAGGGACACCAGTTGGTTATCTAATACCAAATGGTCTCAAAACATACATATATAAGTAATATTATATAGACTAAACAGGTTGTATTGATAAATTTTGGAACACACATACACCCCAATTAAATAAGTCATGGGGGCTGGAGAGATGGCTCAAAGGTTAAGAACACTGGCTGCAAGAGTGCAGAGGACCTGTGTTGGGATTCCTAGGACCCATATAGCACAGTAGGTTCATGTAATTTTAGTCCCACTATATCTAATGCCTTCTCCTGGCCTTCATTGTCACCAGGCATGCATATATGCAGGCAAAACACTGATATACATTAAATCAATTAATTAATAACAACTTTTAAGAAAGAAAAGAAAAAGGACATGAATTTTAATGAGAGTATACAGGGGATTGGTGCACATGTGCATTGTGAGATTTGAAGAAGGAAAGTGAAGGCAGGAAATGATATAATCTCTCTCTTGAGACAAGATCTCTCTCTGTGTAGCTCTGACTATCCTGGAACTCACTATGTAGACCAGGCTGGCCTTGAACTCCCAGAGATCTGCCTGCCTCTGTTTCCCATGTGCTGGGATTAAAGGCATGCACCATCACGACCTAGAACCCATCTTAATCTTACTCTCAAGAACATTCTCCTGTGTGTGTGTGTGTGTGTGTGTGTGTGTGTGTGTGTGTGTGTTTAAAATATGAATTTTTTAAAAGATAAAGTAGTGACCCTCCCACACTTTATTAGAGGAGCCTGTCTCAGTGCTCTACAGTGTTGCTACCAGTTTCTTGGGAACCATTGTTTGAATAGTTTGATAGCCAGAGGAGGGCCACAACTGTCTCTTTACAGTATCTTCATTCTTTTCAAGACAGCTACATTTCTTACTGTTTGTTTTCATACCTCAGTCTCATGGTGAAATATGTCTATGTCTGAAACAAATATAAACATAGTATAAGTAGGATCCACAGTTAGGGTGTTAGGTAACCTGTAAGAACCATTTCTCCAAAACAACTTTTCTTTTGTCTTTTTTTTGGGAGGGGGTGGTAGGACCTCACTGTATAGCCCTGACTAGTCTGGAACACAGTGTGTAGACCACCCTAGTCTGGAACTTCACCTGCTTCTACCTCCCAAGTGCTGGGTTTAAAGGCATGTACCACCATGCCCAGTTTTCCGTAATTTGGGTTTAGTCACTTTTGGAAACAGTCCCTTTTGTTGTTGGCTTTGAAATAGGGTCTCTGTATGGGGCTTAGGCTGACCTCAAACTTGAGGTTCTCCTGTTGCAGCCTCCCAAGTACTGAGATCGTAGGCAAGCACCGTCATGCCCTACAAACATTGGTTTTATTCTGACAACTTCCCCACCTTGCTTGTCTCTGAAAAATAACTGTGAAAACACCTCTGCTTAACCGTCTGATGGTTTTATCTCAGCTGCCCCTCATTGCCAGGGTGTGGTCTGTACTGCTTGGTCTGATCTCATCCTATGTTGAAGGACCAGGAGTAAGTGATTGATGTCAAGGAGTTAGTAAAATTCTTCATGTCCAATTTTAAACGACTAAGATTTAGAAGGAGTGGCCCTTAGGTCAGGTTGTCCTAGAGTCCATTCTTCTACTTTAATTCTGTGGGCAGTGTTTATCATCTCAGAAATGCTGCTCAGGGGCTGTCGAGATGGCTCAGTGGATAAAGTTACTTGTTGCCAAGCCTGGCAACTTGAGTTCAGTTCCTGGACCCCACATATTGGGAGGAGATAAGTGCGATAAGTGCTTCCTCTGACTTCAATACATAGTCAGGACACACACACACACACACACACACACACACACACACACACACACACACACAGTACATGTAATAAAAAGATTTTGTTTCTGTTTTCTGAGACAGGTAGCCCTAGTGTCCTAGTACTCCTCTGTAGACCAGGCTGACCTTAAACTCAGAGATTCGCTTGCCTCTGCCTCCCGAGTGCTGGGATTAAAAGTGTGCACTCCACTCCCTCCCCATACAATAAAAAGAAAAATTTTTAAAGTGCTCAGTAAGATGGTTCATAAGGTAAGGGTGCTTGCCGCCAAGATTGACTGCTGAAGTTCATTCCTAGAAACCATGAGGTAGGAGAGGGCCAACTCCTGCAAGTTGTCTTCTGATCTGTCTTTGTGGATGTGTGAATACACATGTAAATAAAGAAAAGAAAACATTGTTCAGGTTCTTTTGTTAGAAGTGTGACTCTGTTAATGCTAACAGGCAACAGTTATAAAGATTTACAAAAACCAACCAACAAGAGCAAACATTTAAGAAAACTGAGTTTTTTAAAGTACTATTTTACTGATGTTCTCAGTAGGTGGCAAATGTCCAGTGTCTTTAAATTTATTAGGCAGTGTTTAGAATGCATGGTGTTTAGACATGTCTAGTTATCTTTGCTTAGAGAATAGTCATAATACAATTAGGAACACATGAACAGGCCTGGGGAATGTTAGTACCACTGAGAATTCTAGTTTGGAGAACATCAGCTTGGTAAAATATTCTGCTAAGCCTTGCTATTTAAGAGACTTGTATAATACATGTAAACACAATAGCTAGCAGCACTGTTCAGAAGTGCTTTATACAGCTGGGTGGTAATAGCGAACTCCTTTAATCCCAGCCCTTGGGAGGTAGGGGCAGTTGGATCTTTGGCCTGGTGGTCTACAGAGCAAATTCCAGGACAGCAAGGGCTACATAGAGAAACTCCATCTCTGAAAAACAAAACAAAAAACCTTAAATAAAACTATAAAATATTTTAATATAAAGCTGGAGAGATAGGTCTGCTGTTACGAGACTGCACTGCTTTTGTAGAAAACTAGTGTATTCAGCTCCCAGCACCAAATCAGGTTTCTCACAAATGCCTGTAATTCCAATTTTAGGGGATTTGATGCCATCTTCTGGTCTCTATGGGCTATTGCACTCATGTGCACATACCCTTGCATAAACACAGTTGAAAAATAATCTTGCCAGGCGTGGAAGATCATACTTTTAACCCTGATGCTCAGGATGTAGAGGCAGGTAGTTCAAAGACAGACTGGCTGACACAGGGAATTCCAGAACAATCAGGGCATATATATATATATATGTATATATATATATATATATGTATGTATTATGTATGTATGTGTATATGTATATGTATATGTATATGTATATGTATATGTATATGTATATATACATAATATAAATAAGTAAAATGAAATCTTTAATATAAACAGATACTTAGCCGAACCTTGACCTTGTAAAGATATGTTTCTAAATAATTCTGTAAGAATTAAGCCAAAAATGAGCCTGGGATGAACCTTGACCTTGTAAAGATAAATTCTAAGTAGCTAGTTTTGTAAGAATAAGCCAAAAATGAGCCTGGGGTAGTAGCTCAGTGGTTAAGAATACTGGCTGTTTTTCCAGTGGATGTGGGTTCAATCCCCAGCACCCACAGAATAGCTCACAACTGTCAAACTTCAGTCCTAGGGTATTAAATACTTTCTTCTGGCTTCTAGGACTACTACATACACCATACATGGTGCACAAACATACATACAGGCAAAACACCAATGCACACAAAATAATCTTAAAAATCTGCAGAAAACAAGCAGTCATGTTAGTAGTTAACGTTTTGATGATTTTTAACATATATAAACAGTAAAGTTATTAAAATACTCTCATTACATACAACAAAATGTATTATCTGTTAGCAGTTATCCCAAAATTACTACATCTCTACATTGACATGTTCAAACACATACACATATACTTCATATGGACCATAGTATTTGCACATAGACCAGTCTGAAAATTAATTTTTAAAAAATTTACATTTTAAGTATGCCTAAAAATTATTTTTGGGGGGGTGCATTTAGCAAAAGTATTAAGATATTTATTACTGCACTTACTTGTGCTTATATGTGGGATTATAAAGGTCAGAGGACCACTTGTGGGAAATGTCTCTCCTTCCACCCTGTAGGTTGGGATGGGGATTAGAACTCAGGTTGACAGCAAGCACCAGTTATTAACTGCTAAACTACTTCATAGGCCTAGCTAGACATTTTAGTAGCCTAATTTTCTGTCACCTTTCACTGTTAGAAAATAAGTAAAATCCAGTTTCTTCATAGAATCTGTTTTGGAAGAAAGTCTTATCAAACTCTTCTATAGACAATAAATTTATAACTTAACAAAAATGTTTATCTTGGTGCCAATGAATGTTTTTAAATAAACTCTGCTCTCAGTAAAATATCTTAAATGTCTGTTGACTACGAATAATTGTTTTAGGGGAACATTTATATCTTTTGTTGAATCTTGGAACAAGATTATTTTTTTCTTAGCCAGAATTAACATTTGAAAGTGCCATACCCAAACCATTTCACATGGAAGAAAGCTGAAAATTAACATTTCTGTTAACATTTTAGTTAGGTCTGCCTCTGGTAAGTCCTCCATTGTCAGTTTTTCTTCAGTCTCTACATCTATAGTTAACTGTTAATTTTTTTTCAAAGGAAGAAGAAAACAAATAGAGGCAAAAGCTCTTAACATATTAACAGTCCAGAAATCATTCCCAAATGCCCTCATGTTCTCACAACTACATTTAAATCAGGCATGCCTGGAACAGTAATTCTAGTATGTGATAAGTTCAAAAGATGGTAAAGAAGTGGTTAGGAATAGGGGTTTGCTGCTTAGTTATTTTCAGGAACTCTCCAGGACAATTAAGTTGTTAATCTCACCAATCAAGAATAAGACCACACCAAATAAATAAATAAATAAATAAATAAATAACAAAAACAAAAAGAATAAGACTACCACAATTTAGAATAAGACCACTACCACAATTAAAAGCCAAATTTGAAACAAGCTTTAATTAAATACTGGCCAGGTGAATGGGCTCTGGTCAGGTTCATACCCAGGTTACTAGAAAATGGCCCTGAATCAAGTTTTGGAAGGGGTTAAGAAGGAAAACCCGTAATTGATTGCATTTCCCATCGGGTTCAGGCAGGTACAAGCTTACATCCTAATGTACCTCCAGCCTATGTCCAGTCAGGAGCAAGCATACATCCTGATGCATTTTCTGCCTGTGAACTTCCTGCCCACATGAGATCAAGCAGATCAAGCACAAACTTGTTTAGGGGAGTGAAAACTTGTGGCTTGTTATCTCCCATAAACAGTAGCCTACAGCATTTCAGGAACCATCTGTCCTTGGGCAAGGGGTTGCAGATCACAGGCACTTTCCTTTCATGGATCTCTAAGGCATAGTAATTAAGAACTTAAAATGTAGCTTTGCTCTCACAAAGTTACAAGACACTAATTAACTAGATTTCTCCTTCAAGGCATCAAGACAGTACAGACAGTGTTTTCCATGGTTATATAAATCTCAGTAGAGATTTCTTGAGCATCCTCTTCCTCTGACCCAAATGATTCAGTAGAACCCACTTATTCAACAGAGCTCCAAAAGACTAACCCATTTCAACCTTCCCTTTCATGTTACAGCTACCCAAGTCATTTAACAGAACTCCAAATTTTCTTAGCTTCCAATTTGACAAGGCCTGTCATAGAAATGGCATACAAGCCAAATAATTGAACAGAAGGTCAGTGACTCCAAGGAACTCCCAACAGACAGCTCAAGGGAACCTAAGCTAACAGGAAGGCAAAACCTGAGGTGCACTGATCTAGGAGGACTCACTCATTCTGTCCTTCACACAGTAAAAGTAGAAAGTCCTTAGTGCTGGCTGGCTGAGGTGGGAAGATGGATTTTTTAAATAAAGTGTCCCCACAGCTGTGTGGAGTCCACATGCAGTGAGTGACTGACAGGCAAAGTATGTCTTTCTCCTGCCCTGGCTTACATTATTCCTAGAGTTGTGGGGCATCAGAACCTGGCTCCTGTCAGCCCTAATAACCTAAGCTTAGTCCCCTGGCTACAATGGGCCAACTAAACAGTAGTGAAAACCCAGACAAAGATTTATTTAGTGTGGACATATTAGGAGAAGGAACAAATACAGGTTCAGTGGCCTCACCCCAAAAATTCATCCCCCATCCTTGGACATGAGGCTAAGGTTTAAGTAGAAGAAAAGATTATATATATCATGGTCAAAGTGTGGACTTGCCCATCACTGGCCCATCATCTAGATTCCAGTCTCCGGGGAGGTAGTTAGCAAGTCAGAACTGTGACATATCTTCTTGGAGACATTGCTTTTCTTTGTTACCACCAGGCTTCAGCTTTTTACTCCTCCTAGCATGAGATTCCTTTCACTAACAGATTATTGAATCACATTCATTTGGAATAGCTTTGTTCCAAATTTATTTTTTTTAAAAAAAAGATTTATTTATTATATATACAGAGCTCTGACTGCATGTTGCCTGCCTGCCAGAAGAGGGCACCAGATCTCATTACAGATGGCTGTGAGCCACCATATGGTTGCTGGGAATTGAACTCAGAACCTCTGGAAGAGCAGTCTCTGCTCTTAACTGCTGAGCCATCTCTCTAGCCCTGCCAGGGATGTTACAGCATTACCTTTATAGAAATGAAGGGAGCTGGCAATGGTGGTAAACAACTTTAATCCTAGTACTCAGGAGGCAGAGGCAGTCAGATCTCTGTGAGTTCGAGGCCAGCCTGATCTACAAAGCTACACAGAAACTATGTCTCAAAAAAAAAAAAAAAAAAAAAAAAAGGAAGAAAGAAAAAGAGAGAAAGAAATGAAGGGCATGTGTATCCTCTCTATTCTTCTATTTTACCCTCAAGACCATCAGTCTGTTAGCTCCAGTGCCACAGGGTTCTGTTGCTGTTTGCGTGCGCGTGTGCGTGTGTGTGTGTGTGTGTGTGTGTGTGTGTGTGTGTGTGTGTGTATGTGTGTATGTGTATGTGTGTATGTACATGTGCTATTACTATATATGTATAGCTTTATGTATTTACTTAAAGTATTTGTTGTGTGTGCGGGTGTGTATGTGTCACGGTCCACATGTGGAGGTCAGAGAACAGCCTTCATGAATTGATTCTCTATTTTTACCATGTGGGCTTCAAGAATCAGACTCAGGCCATCAGACTTTAGTAAAAAGTGCATTTACCTAATGAGCTAATTTGCCAGCCTATGTATTTGTTTTCTTGAGATTATTATTTTTAGTCTTACTCTGTAGCCCAGGCTGACCTCAAACTCATAGAAATCCTCCTGCCTTAGTTTTCTAAGTACTGAGATGTATATGTATGTTCTTAAAAGTATAGTGCAAATGCTAAGCTAACTGAACTAGGTGTGTTTGTCACAGTGGGTTGTTATATAGTGAGCTGCTGTACAGTGAGCACACTTGGTCTCACGTGGCATTTCGTCTGGAAATAACAGCCTGTCATTTTCTGCTTGGCCTAGGCTCAAGCTTGTTCTTAAAAGAAAGTTCCTACTGGCCTGAGTTATGTGGCAGTAACTTCCAGATAAGATATATAGGTAGCTAGGTAGTCAATTAGACAAACAGTTTTATAGCTGATTGAGTACCTCTAAGTATTTGTCAAGTTTCAGCTGCTCTAAGACAGGGTTTCTCTGTAGCTTTGGAGCCTGTCCTAGAACTAGCTTTGTAGACCAGGCTGGCTTTGAATTCACAGAGATCCGCCTGCCTCTTCAGCTGCTTTTTAAAATGGCAACTCATTCTCATGCAGATGGTACCCCTAGCCTGCATCCTCTGTTGGTTGCCCTTGTATTTCTTCTGATTGGATTTTGCTGGAGGCATCCCTCTGAGCTTTACTCTCCCTTTACTCTTCTGGCTTTCTGTAAATTGGTAGATGGATCTGGAGGCCTAGTCAAATTCAATTTGACTTCAGGCAGATATCCTTTTCAGAGATGTTACTTTGGTTCAAGAAGCACCTCATAAGCCAGAAAGGTGTTAAGACATTCTGTTGCCAGCACCTACAGCAGGCAGCTCACAGCCAACAGCCAACCAGCCACCTATAGCTGCAGCCCAAGGAATCTGATATCTGCACATACATCACACACACAAAATTGAAAAAAAAAAAACAAAACAAAAAAACTAAACTTAAAGAAGCAACTCTGAGATTCTGAGCCAAGCATGGTGGCACACAGCTGTATTCTGAGCATGCAGGAGAGTACAGAGAGGAACCTGAGATAGTCAGGTTCCAAAAACAGTTGCACAATTGCCCAAATAAGGAAAAGCCAAGTTATCTAGTAGCTTTGACATAAATACATAGATAGTCCCTGCCCTTGTATATCCATTAGTGTTAATTTGTATTGGGACTATCACCGGTAGCTTGTGGCGATGCTGAGAGTAGTGGATTGTAAGGCATTCTTACTTAGTAAGGGATCAAGGCAGAGCCAGCAGTCTTGTAATAGGTTAAGTACAGAGTGGTTGAGGAAAAAAAGGATTAGCATATTCACCCTCCCTTGGTTGTGAAAGCCAGGCCATTGTCAGATCCCAGGGTTAAAGGGAGGCCAAATCTTGGGATAATTTCCATTATTAATTTTTTGATGCTATCTGAGCCATTTCCAATCAAGTTGGAAAGAACTTTACCCAGCCTGAGGCAGTGTCAGCAAAGACCAGCAAGTATTTGTATCCATATAGTTTTTGTTTGACTTCAGTAAAGTCCCAATTCCCAGAATTCTCCAGGTACTGTATCTTGACTCTGGTGTCCTTAGGGGAGAATGTTCTTTTTGGCATTTACCATTACAGGTTAAGCAATGATCTGAGATGTTTCAAAGTATCTCCTGATGTCCAGGCAACCAAACATGGGGGGAGATGAGTTCTGGGAAGTGTGTGTGTGTGTGTGTGTGTGTGTGTGTGTGTGTGTGTGTGTGTGTGTGTGTAATGCATTGACATGTGAAGAGCAGTCAGCCAGTTCCTTCCCAATAACTTTGGCATGCAAATTTTCTGTAGGGTTGGATCCACAATCCATGGCAATTTTGATGGGCTCCCATGCTGGAGTATGATTTAGTCTCCTCTGGAGAATATATGGGGGCATTTTCATTGAGGTGGAGTGGGGGCTCAGGGATGGCTTGGGAGCAAGGTCCACAGTAGCTGCCTTCCTGGCTGCTTGATCTACAAAATTGTCTCCCTGGATTTGGGAGCCATTGTCCTTTTGATGTCCTGACCAGTGTATATTAGCCAGTTCAGCTGATCTCCCAACAATTGGATGATATCCTGTTTGTTTTTAATGTTTTTTTCCTTCTGAGGTTAGTAGACTTCTTTGTATATTTTGCCTGTGAACATGAGCATGGCAAAAGCATATCAGTTATCTGTGTTAATGTTCACCCTCTTTCCCCTTGGCCTGAGTTAGGGCTATTATTTCCACTCTTTGGACTGATATGACTAATAGGGCTTATGCCCGTATTATTTCTTTCTAGCTTGTAATTACTGCTAGCCCTGCATACCTTATCCCTTTATGGATGGAATTGCTGCCTGTCAGTGTAGAGGTTAGTATCTCTAAACAAGAGAAACATCTGTACCTTGGATGACATCCAACATCTCCAGCCAGTCATGGATGGGTTCTTCAGGGTTATCATCTGGAAGCAGGGTGGCATTTTTGATAGCCATGGATTTGTTAGAGGTCATCTACCATTACCTAGGAGAAAGGCCTTGTACTGGGCTTGAGGTGACTAGAAGGATGGGCAGAACGGGCAATAACACTAGTAAGCCGATACTCCATTAAGCTGTGTCTTGAAGTTTTGAATTTTATCCTTTTATAGTCACAGGATTATGATTATCCCATCACCAAAAGCCATTTCTGCACTCTGTGTAAATTGGAGAGGCCCACTTTTGGGGTCAGATGATCTCTAGAGGGTATGTTTAACCCTCAAGTGGCATGGGCAATTACAAATATTGCCTTTGGCAACTCCAGCCACTCTGACCACATCATATACATCTTGCCCTGGGCAGAAGCAACATCAAATTCAGCCCCATAAATGAAGATCTGTATAGTTCACAAAGGACAATCTGTATAGTTCACAATGAGGCCTTGATCACTACAAGGGCCTCTTGGGGACCTTCAAAGGGGGTTCATAAGCTCCCCATCTTACAAGACACTCAGGAGGATCCATTCCTTCCCCCATATAACCACCTTTGCCTCGTTATCTCCCATTCCTCAGCCTCCCCCTCAACTCCAACCCTTTATTTCAGCTACCTCATTCCACTACCTACTCTATCCCTACTCCACCAGCCAGCTCACCCCACCTACACCTACCAAGGACTCCCTTATGGGTTTCCTGAGACGTTCTCTGTGGCAACATTATTCCCTGTCCTTCCCCAGCAGTCCATCAGTCTGAAAGTGTGCCTGGGGCCATGGAATGTCTCAAGGTTTGCATATTCTGGGAAGCCCTGCTCCAATCCCCTGAGGTCTGGAGGGGAAGGGTCTGGCTTCTGAATTTGGATTGGGTTCTTAACATCGTTGAGGGCCTCTAAATGTTAATCCTATAGCCACAGGAGAAAGACCGCCAACCACAAACTATACCCAAATCAAAGCAAGCTTTAGTCTCTGTACAGCTGTCTCCTGCAGCTGTTTCCCCCTAAGACAGGCATTCAGGAGATCAGCCTGGAGCCAATTTCTCATGCCTCTTTTATAGGGCAAAGCTGCAGGGTGGAGGATTTTAAGTTTTCCTTTACAGAACATTCTGTGGCCATGGGGGGAGGGGCATAGCAATTCCAAGGAACAGAATATTTATTTATTATGAATACAGTGTTTTGCCTGCATGTATGTCTTCATGCCAGAAGAGGGCACTTGACTCATTACAGATGGTTGTGAGCCACCATGAGGTTGCTGGGGATTGAATCCAGGTCCTCTGGAAGAGCTGCCAGTTCTCTTAACCTCTGAGCCATCTCTCCAGCCCAGAAACTTAAGTTTTACAGTAAACAGAAACCTAATTGAACAATGGTTCCTGGTTACCAAATGGCTAGTTTCTCACAAGCCTCTCCCATAGGACTTTGCTTGGCAGGAGTCTATGTTAAAGCTGGGGATCAGAGAGATACTGAGAGATAGGGATCCCACAATCCCATCTAAAGGTACTTCAGTGATTTAAGAACTTCCCATAGGTTTCACCTCTCAAAGGCCCACAGCACCTTCTAGTCCTGCTACACTGGTAGAGCACTCTTTAAGTGTATTCAAACCATAGTGGTACACAGTGGCTTTATAAACTTAAGCATTGTTGAATGTTGATGTGTTTCTTATTTGTGTTCAGATTGTCTCTTTGGGCAGTGGGAACCTTTGCAAGAGTCATCTAGATGTTTTTGACATAGACCTTAAACATTCTCAAAGGTTTCTTGCCGTCTGCCATGCCAATTGTTCTGGGCTCATCTTGTATTCATCTAGCTCCAAACCTAAAATATGCCATTTCCTCATCTCTGGTTTCAGTTAATAGCTTTGAAGAGGTGATTTTGAACTACAGTCCAGGCTGGATGTCTGTGAGCTGTTGCTGTTTACAGACCTTGGCAGTGAATAGAATTAGTGTACATAATCGTTTAGGGAATATAAGGTGTATCCTTGCATCACTGTTTGTCTCCTTTTTACACTGGGAATTCTGGTCTTGGAAGCAGAGGTGATGAGAGGAGTAGATTTTGTAAATATTCATTTGATTATATTTAGATTATGTTTACTTTGCTATGTGAGTTTTGACATTTTTAGTTACTCCCTAAATTCCACATAAGAGAAAATGTGCTTGTTGTCTTTTTGAGTATGGGTTATTTCACTTAACAAGGTGATCTCCAGTTCCATACATTTTTCCTGCAAATGACATTTCTTTCTTCTTTATGGCTGACTAAAACTGTTGCATGTATTAGTGCATTTTTTTTTTTTATTTATGTTATCCATGGACTGACTCCATGACTTGGTTGTGAACAGTGCTATGATAAACATAGTTGTACAGGTGTCTGTGAGGTAGGCTGACTTAGACTTTATGGTGTACACATCCACGAGTGCTGCAGCTGGGCCATATGCTAGTTCTGTTTTTAGTTTTTTCAGGAACCCCCATACTGATTTCCATAGTACTTTCCCATCAGTAGTATATGAAGGTGCTTTTTTTGCCATATCCTGGCCAATTTTTGTTGTTGTTTTGAGGGTTACCTATCTTGACTAGGGTGAGAGAGAAGTTGAAAACTTAAATTTTGTTGATGGTTAAGGATCTTGAATGTTTTTTTTTGTTTTGTTTTGTTTTTTTGGTTGTTGTTTATTTACTGGCCATTTGTACTTTTTAAAAATTGAACACTTAATCTGTGAGGGAGGCACATGAATACACATGTGTTACAGCATGTGTTGTGTATGTGTGGAAGTCAAAAAAGACTAAAGGAATCAGTCCTCTCCATCATATAGGTTCTGAAGACTAGCTTGGGTTGTCCAGCTTGGCAACTATGCCTTTACCTGCTGAGCCATCTCACTGAGCCTCTTAAACGTTTTAAAAAAGTAAATCCTTATTTTTAGTTATGTTTGTGTGCATGCATGCACATGTGTGTGCAGTTGCCCCAGAAGCCAGAAAATGTCAGATCATCTGTAGCTGGAGACAGACAGTTGAGAGCCATCCAGTATATGGTACTGAATTCAGGTAGTCTGCATGCACAGCAAATGCTCTTAACTACTGAGCCATCTCTCCAGTTACATTTTTTAAAAACCCATAGTTATAAGCTTCCCTTTTAGCACTGTCATGTTGTATACTGAAGGTTTTAGGATGTGCTGGTGGTGCACACCTTTAATCCCAGCACTGGGGAGACAGAGATAGGCAGATCTCTGTGAGTTCAAGGCCAGCCTAGTCTACAGAGCAAGTGCACACACACATATTCCTCTCAAAATAAAATTCCTACTTGAGACATTTTTCTTTCACCTTTTGTTGTTGTTGTTTTGAGACAGGGTTTCTCTCTTAGGATAAGCTTTGGAGCCTATCCTGGCACTTGCTCTGTAGACCAGATTGGCCTTGAACTCAGTGATCTGCCTGCCTCTGCCTCCCAAGTGCTAGGGATTAAAGGTATGTGCCACTACCATCCAGTGTCTTGTAACTTTCTTAAAGTTTATTAATTACTTTCAGTTTTTATAGATTTTTTTCTTAGGATTTATTTATTTATTGCATATACAGTTTTCCATCCGCATGTATGCCTACAGGCCAGAAGAGGCCACCAGATCTCATGGTGAATGGTTGTGAACCACCATGTGGTTGCTAGGAATTGAACTCAGGACCTCTGGAAGAGCATCAGTACTCTTAACCGCTGAGCCATCTGTCCAGCTCTTTTATGGATGTCTTATTAATATGTGATTGGAAAAAGAATAGTTTTCTGCTTCAGGTGTGTTTGCTTTGCGTGTGTGTGTGTGTGTGTGTGTGTGTGTGTGTGTGTGTGTGTGTGTGTGTGAGAGAGAGAGAGAGAGAGAGAGAGAGAGAGAGAGAGAGAGAGAGAGAGAGAGAGAGAGAGAGAGAGAGAGAGATCTCTCCTTTATCTCTCCCCTTCCCCCAAGACAGGGTTTCTCTGTGTAGCCTGGGCTACAGGAGGGACATCATCAAATACCTCAGAAGTTATGGTGTGTCATGAGAAGAGTTCACTGTAGTTTTTTAAAATTATCATCATCATCATCATCATCATCATCATCATCATCATTATTATTATTATTTGAGACAGGGTTTTCTTTGTGTAGCTCTAGCTGTCCTTGAACTCATGCTGTAGACAAGGCTGGCCTTGAGTTCATAGAGAATCTCCTGCCTCTGCCTCCCAAGTGCTGGGACTAAAGGTATGCACCACCACCACCCATGTGTGCTACTTCTTTAATATTTTAATTTACTGAGATTTTTACTCATGTATACATTGTATTTTGATCCTATATAAATACACTGTGTTCCGCTGCTGCGGCTCATCTTCATAGTCCAAACAAATCTCTCCAAAATTCATGATTTTTTTTTTTCTTTTTCTTCTCTCTCTCTTAAAAAAAAAAAAAAAAAAAAACCAGGATCTGACTATGTAGCCCTGGCTGTCCTGGAACTCTGGAACTCTCTATGTAGACCAGGGTGGCCTTGAACTCACAGAAATCTGCCTACCTGAGTGGTGGAATTTAAGACATGAACCACTATGCTTGGTCCAAATTCATGTCTTTTGAGACAAGGTCTCACCCGTTAGGCCTGGCTGGTCTGGATCTCACCAGCCTGACCTTGAACTCATAGAGCTCTACCTGCAAAAGGTACAGGTTAGCTCTCAAACCTTTGTATCCCATGCTCTGGGATTAAAGGCATGTGCGGAACTTTTAATTGTTTATTTTGAGACATAGTTTTTCTGTGTATTCCTGGCTGCCATGGCGCTTGCTCTGTAGACCATGCTAGCCTCAAACTCAGAGATCCACCTGCCTTTGACTCCTAAGTGCTGGGATCAAAGGCATGAGTCACCAAGGCCATTTTTTTGGTTTTGGGTGTGGTTTTTTTTTTTGGGGGGGGGGTTCTAATATAATTGTTTGCCTTGTATGTCTTATCTGCCTTGCTTTTCTGGCCCCCATCATTGGGACTCTGACTGCAAGTGATGGAAAAACCTTGAGGCATTCCTGATGTTAGGAGGAGTGTTGAGGGTTTGTCTGAACATGGAAGATATTGGGACTATTTTTAGATTCCCCTTAGCAGATCATGGGTGCCCTTTTCTTTTTCATTTGCTAAGGCATTTCAACATGAATGGGTGCTGAATAATGTAAATTGCCTTTTCTGCATCTAAAAATTATTGATCTGTCACTGGGGTGAAATATGGCCGTTTGTGTGAAATTCCAGCCTGATCTGACCATGACCTCCCTAAGTGGGAACTGCCATAGTTGCCTGAGTGATCCTGGTGCTTTTCTCTAATTTCATACTATAACCACAATTACGGGTAGCTTTGTAAGTAGGTGTTGGTGACCTGAGCCCCAGACTGGGCCTGAAGTCATTGATATTAGCTTGACATAAGCAAACTTGGATGATGTTACTTGTGTCCTATTTGGAAGCCTCCTTCCTCTGACTGGATCTGTGAGGATCTTTGATCTTATTGCTACCCAGGAGAGTGCTGATATGAAAGTCTTGTCTAAACGTTTGTTTTCATTTCTCTTGGGTAGTATTAGAGTTGGGATCAAAATGGCTCACATAGGCTCATATATTTGAATGTTTGATCTGCAGTTAGTGTAACTGTTTGGGAAGTATTAGAAGGTGTGTACTCATGCACACAAAAACAGGCATCCAGGTACATGCACATGTACATTTTGAGGCCAGAAGTCAACCCTATTCTGTGTCCTGTCTCAGGAGCTATCCATCTTGGTGTTTTATTACTTTTTTTTTTTTTTTTTTTTTTGAAACAGGATCTCATTGAACTTGGTGCTTACTGAGTTGACTAGGTTGTCTGGCCAACAAGCCCCAGGGATCTGCCTATTTCTGCCCCCCTATGCCCTAGCAGATGAATTACAGGCACACACTGTCATGCTCAGCTTTTTATTATTGTAACATGCATACACGCATACACATATAAGTTTTTAAACACAACCTGCTTTTTATGAGTAGGTTTTTCTGCCAGCCTGGTCCCAAAGCTGCACCAGCCCCAAATAACACAGAGACACTGTATTTGATATAAAGCTGTAGGCCAGTTACTAGTTTCTTATCTGCTAGCTCTATCTTAAATATTAACCCATTTCTATTAATCTAAGTATTTCCACATGGTCTCATCTTTACGGAGAGAGGGCCCGGACCTCTGTTCTCTCTATTCTCTACATGCTGACTCCTCCTTTCTACTTCCTCTTTTCTCCTTGTCTCCTAGTCCCGCCTATCTTGCTTTCCTATTGGCCAACAGTGCTTTATTCATTAACCAATATGAGAAACATTTACAGAATGACATCTCCCATCACCTGCTGAGTTCATTTAGTGTTGCTCATTTGTATATGGGTTTAGAGCTGTCCACTTGGGATTGGACCATCTATTTGGAATCTGTCTCTGGAGCAGGTTAATTCTCCCTCTCACAGCAGTCAGTAATTAACTATAATTCTTTGTCTAAGGGTGAGGTCTTATGATTTTTCTCCATCCACATTGATATGTCAACTGGTATTGTTATTGTTCAGGTCTTAAATGCAACTGTACTGAGATTTTTGTGGGTACAGCTTCCCTATTATATATAGAAGACACTGTCCCACAGCAGAAGCCGTGGTCCTATGGTTCATATTTCCTTCTCCTTTACTGGTAGGTCATTTGAATTTGAATTTATATTCTTTTGCTAATTTTGCAGTGTTGGAGTTATTTACTATGTGAATGTATTGCAAAATGAGGAAGGTTTTTGACTTTTAACTTCCTATCATGGAAATTTTCCCCTATACAGTTTGGTTGATCCCTGTGACAATATAGATTTTTAAATACACAGTTGAGTTCTGTGCTTAATTTAATGTCTTCTATTATAGGATATACAAAAGGACTGTGTGGGTGTGCCCTCAAGATGGTGGGGCTGTCTCGGAGAAGAGAAACAAGCCTGTGCTGCATGGATTGCTGCACACACCAAGAAACCCTTGTCCGTAGCACTCCTGGAGAACAGCACCCATGCTCTGTGACAGTGTGCTTGTGTGAGTTACATACTCTGCTTTCCAGTGACATTCACAGTCAGCCATATTAAACATTCTCCATGATGGGGTTATGAAAAAGTGAATAAACTCTACTTTGGAGGTCACAGGTGGGCATTATAACCAGTTTTTATTCACCGAAGATGTCAGAATGATGAAGCAGCCAGGATAATTATGGTTGGTCATGGAGGATAAGCAGGAAACTTGTCCCAAGGGGGACAGTGATTTTGTTTCTGACAAAGTAAATTTCAAAGTAGAAGAGGAAGATGATGATCATATTCCTTGTCACAGTTTGGAAAGAGTGGACTTTAAAAGTGAGCCAGAGGATATGAGACAGACAGACAGTGGTGACGAGCAGGCAGAACTCAGGGCAGCAAGCTGTGCCTGTCAGCCCCCTGGGAAATTCCTACCTGCTGAGAGTGAGGATGACTATGGCACACTCTTCTCCCAGTATAGCAGCACACTGTACAACGTAGCCATGGAAGCTGTGACCCAGAGCCTTCTTTCTGGCCGACACATAAGCTCCAGGAAGAAGTCTCCAGCTTGGAAGCATTTCTTTATCTCTCCTCGAGATAGCACTAAAGCAATATGCACATACTGTATGAAAGAGTTCAGTAGGGGCAAAAATGAAAAAGACTTGAGTACAAGTTGCCTCATGAGACATGTGAGGCGGGCACATCCCACCAAGCTCGTTCAAGAAAACGGAAGTCTGTCAGTAGGGTCCTCCTTTCCCTCTCCCTCTCTTCTGCTTCCACCACAGCCCACAGATGTGGGGGATCTTAACACTGTGCTCTCACCTGTCAGACTTGTCCAGAAAATGGCTCCCAAGATCCTGTCCCCTGACCAAATAATGGAAGAGTCTGTGAGTGTGGTATCTTCTGAAGAGGTGTCCTCTGATGTGTCGCTCCATGAAAAGTACAGCAGAGAAGAGACCTTAGCAGACTCATCCCCCAACTTCTCCATGCTCCATTATGATGACACTTCAGAAAGCATGGCAGAGAGAAACCTGCCCCTTCCCAAAAGCACATCTGGGTCCAGGAGGAGATCAGCCGTTTGGAAGCACTTTTACCTGTCACCCCTCGATAGCTCCAAGGCTGTGTGTGTCCACTGTATGAATGAGTTCAGCAGGGGGAAGAATGGGAAGGACCTGGGCACAAGCTGCCTCATCAGGCACATGTGGAGAGCACATCGATCCATTGTACTACAGGAGAATGGGGGCAGCACAGGCATCCCACCATTGTACCCTATGCCTCCAACCCTGCTGCCCCCAGAGGGGGATCTCAACTCTGCATCATTGTCTCCAGGCAAACAAGTCAAAGAGTGCCCTTCTGTCTCCTCATCCCCAGACAGGCTGCCAGAGGACCTGTCATCACACACAAATCCTGGGGATGTGTCCCGGGAAGATGTGTCTATGTTGTCATCATCTGATGACTTGGGGGATGCCTCTGTAATGTCCTCTCCAGAGAAGCAGCCAGCAGATACAGTAAGTCCAAGGTTTGAATCAGGCACTGTCTTCCAGCAAAATAAGAAGGTCATGAGAAGACTGAAGTCAGAAGTCTGGCATCACTTTTCCCTGGCCCCAATGGACAGTCTCAAAGCAGTGTGCCGGTACTGTAGCTGTGTTATTAGTCGGGGAAAAAAGGGGGACGTGGGCACCAGTTGTTTGATGCGACACCTGTATAGACGCCATCCTGAGGTTG
This sequence comes from Cricetiscus sungorus, assembly GCA_030556225.1. Lineage (NCBI taxonomy): Eukaryota > Metazoa > Chordata > Mammalia > Rodentia > Cricetidae > Cricetiscus > Cricetiscus sungorus. The sequence continues at coordinate 14,141,410 of JANBXA010000031.1, read as the reverse complement.
TTGGGAACCAGAAGGACTTTCTGGGTACAAGTTTGGCAAACTCTCCATATGCCACATTAGCTTCTGCAGAAAGCTCCTCCAAATTAACTGACTTGCCAGCAGTAGTCAGAAAAAACCATCAAGGTGTGTTTCCTGGTAATAGCAAGAAGACCTCAAAGCTATGGAACCACTTTTCTATTTGCTCTGCAGACTCAACAAAGGTGGTGTGCTTGCACTGTGGCCGGACCATCAGTAGGGGCAAGAAGCCCACCAACCTGGGTACCAGCTGTCTCTTGAGACATCTGCAACGGTTCCATGGCCATGTTCTCAAGAACGATGTCTCAGAGGCCACTCTGCCCCGTTCTTCAGGCATCCGGAGGCCTCTGGGCATGGAGCTTTCAGGGGCTTTCTCCTTCTGTGACTCAACTGAGAAGTTCTATGACTCTCACCCAGTTGCCAAAAAAATCACAAGTCTCATAGCTGAAATGATTGCACTTGATCTTCAGCCATACTCCCTTGTAGACAACATTGGCTTTAACAGGCTGCTCGAATACTTGAAACCTCAATACTCTTTACCCTCCCCTTCCTATTTCTCTAGAACAGCTATCCCAGGTATGTATGACAATGTGAAGCAGATAATTATGTCACATCTGAAGGAAGCTGAGAGTGGTGTGGTCCACTTCACCTCCGGAATATGGATGAGTAGCCAGACTCGTGAGTATCTGACCCTTACAGCTCACTGGGTCACCTTCGCATCTGCTGTCCGACCACATTGTGAAGACCACCATTGCTCAGCACTTTTAGATGTGTCACAGATTGATTGTGACTATAGTGGAAACAGCATTCAGAAGCAGCTAGAGTGTTGGTGGGAAGCCTGGGTGACCTCCATTGGCCTTCAGATTGGCATCACTGTCACTGACAATCCAAGCATAGGGAAGATGCTGAGTGAGGGTGAACACTCAAGCGTGCAGTGCTTCAGCCACACAGTGAATCTGATTGTGAGTGAGGCTATTAAGAGCCAGAGGATGGTGCAGAACTTACTGAGCATTGCTCGGAAGCTGTGTGAGCGGGTTCATCGGTCACCCAGGGCAAGAGAGAAGCTAGCGGAACTACAGAAGGAATACGAGCTGCCGCAGCACCAGCTAATCCAGGATGTACCGTCCAAGTGGAGCACATCATTCCACATGCTTGAACGGCTAATTGAGCAGAAGAGGGCAGTTAATGAGGTGTCTATTGAGTGTAACTTCAGAGAATTGATAAGCTGTGACCAGTGGGAGGTCATGCAGTCTGTGTGCCATGTACTGCGACCATTTGATGCTGCAAGCCGAGAGATGAGCGCCCACATGTCTACTCTGAGCCAGGTCATCCCCATGATCCACATCCTCAGCAGGAAAGTTGAAATGCTCTTTGGGGAGACGATGGGTATTGACACCATGCTTAAATCCCTGAAGGAAGCCATGGCGAGCCGCCTGTCTGCCACCCTCCATGACCCCAGGTACATCTTTGCCACACTGCTGGACCCTCGCTACAAAGCTTCCCTGTTCACAGAGGAAGAGGCGGAGCAGTACAGGCAAGACTTAATCAGGGAGCTAGAAATACTGAATTCTACCTCAGAGGACACAGCCACCTCCAATGGCTGTGACTCAGGGTCCCCACTTAAAGACACTGGCACAGGGGAGAGCCTGTGGTCACTCGTTGCACCAATAAAGAGAGAGAAGAGAGAGAAGCTACCCGAAGCCATGGTGCTTGCATATTTGGAGGAAGAGGTGCTGGAACACAGCTGTGACCCACTTACCTACTGGAACCTGAAGCGGTCATCCTGGCCTGGGCTGTCCACCTTAGCAGTCCGATTCCTGGGCTGTCCCCCGAGCACAGTCCCCTCAGAAAAGCTCTTCAGTACACCCATGGAGCCTGGCAGCTTTGGGCAGCCCAGGCTTGCGATGGAGCATTTTGAAAAACTTATCTTTTTAAAAGTGAATCTCCCCTTGATATGCTTTCAGTATTGAACTCATGATGGAGCCATCAGGCTGGAAATGTGAGTCAGAGTGCTAGCAGCGGTGCCAGGGCTGACTCCGCCTGGCAGGGCCATGTCGGACACCAGACCAGGTATCTGGGGCCACCTGCCAGCTCTCACCGTAATATCCACATGTGCCTTACTCCTCCTTCAGGCCAGGTGTTGAGGTGCGTTTTCAGAAGCCCACTGGAAACAGTCTTGGCAGTTACGAAATAGGACGATCAGGTTTAATTCATAACTATAAAGTTTTTTTATTTTGCTTTTTTTTGTTTTTTGGTTTCTTTTTTTTTTGGTTTCTTTTTTTTGGCTGTTTGCTTTTTAAGGGATGGTAATTTGTTTTACAAGAGTGGAGGGAAGATGTAAACAATTTTATTATGTAGGGTTTTATTCAGTTGTGTAAAAACCACAAATCAGGTGCTGTATTTTAATTAAATATTATTTTAATTGCAACAAAACAGCTTTTGTGGCTGTCAGATGAAACCTGTAAATAGGAGGTGGAGGTTAAGCCATCCTGACTGAGTAGTTCTTAACCACAGGCTCCAAAGTATGACGAGGATAATATTCTGGAAGCTGTTTACTGTAATAGAAACCAGGCATTTGGAAACAAAACTGAACTTAGGCATATCATGGAGTATCAGTTAATGTGGTTATTTGGTCACGAGAACTTCCCCATGTCAGGTGTTTGCATTCAGGTTTTACTCGGTCATTTAACTCAGAGATATCCCACTTATCATGAATTCCTTGAAATTGGATCCAAGTTTTAAAGTCATGCTTAGGATTTCACGAATGCATGATATGACACGTTTACAGCAGATGGCCTGTTGATCAAATCTCCATGCCTCTGATTTATTCTGCGTCTCTATACGATAAAGCTATCTCATGAGAAGTGTGCACTGACTCCCCCTCCCATTTGACCAGACTGTAGCTCAGATTCTACTTTGAGGAGATAGCTTGTTAACAGGGAAAGCGCTTGTTTATTGCAATTGACAAAAAAGCCTTAGGCATTTAGATTTTGTTCCTGATAGATTCAGCTATCACTGGGGTATTATAGAATCCCAAGGATATCAAAATGAAGTATCAGCTGTCAGATTCTTTTACCAGACTCCAAAGTTTTTGCTTTAATACCTAAAGAAAAAAATTCATTTTCTCATTTCAAATCAGTTAAATATTATAGCTGAGACAAATCACTCATTTGCCTCAGACCTTGTAGAAAAAGCTGTTCTTTTGTTGAAATACTGTACTTAGGCTCAGTCTAAATTTGCGTAGACTATGCTTTAGTGTATTTATAAATGATGAACTTGGATTCTGAAATTAAACTTTTTATTTGCGATTTTTCTACTGCTGATTGTTTGCTTTTTATTTTTAGAATAATAAAACAGGCATGCTTTTATAGGTTAAGATATATAAACTGGATTTGAACAATGTTTGGAATGTCATTGTAGTCACAGGTAGGACACTGGGATTAAGGGTAGTATTCCTAACATTAATATTTTTGATGAAGGTAATGATGGTTAGAACCTCTTCATACTCCCTCTTACCTAATGTCTGTGTGTTTACCTCCTGCAGCTCTTGACCTCGAACATGAGTTCTACAGTCCACCCACCACACTGTCCCTGGCCAGCACTCCTGGCATAGAAAGGATTAGTTGCAGCTAGGAGCAAGGAAATAGTAGTTTAGCAGATGTTGATGAACACTATCTACAGCAGTTGCCTTTTTTTTTTTTTTTTTGGAGGCGGGATCTCATACAGCCCAGGCTGACCTCCAATTCACTGTGTAGTCAAGGATGAGAGTGAGTTTAAAGTTCTTGTGCCTCTATCTCTCAGGTACTGAGATGACAAGTGTATGTTACCATGTTTGGTTTTGTGCAGTGCTAAGAATAGAGCCAAAAGTTTGGTACATGTTTGGCAACTGAACTCCATCCCCAATCCTTTATCCTGTTTTTCTTAGAATTATATATTTAAATGATAATATCTTTAGATTTGTGGGATACTTCATAGATTCTTTTTTTTTTTTTTTTTTTTTCCCTATCAAAAACAAATCAGCCCTTCTAGATGTGGTAAAACATGCTGGTCCCAACACTTGGGAGATGGAGGCAGGAATATCTCCATCTCCAGCTCAAGGCCAGTCTGGGCTGCAGAGTAGACCCTATTTAAATCAAAACAAAAATAGACTAAGTCTGCTCAAGGAACTTGTAGGATTACATTTAGTTTCCTCAATCAACAATGACTAAGAGCCCTTCTTTCTCCAGGGCCTGGGCTGACTGTCATATCACTGACTGACCTGGATGTGTTCAGGTCTGGCACAGCCTGTAAGCTTGACCAAGGATGCCAGATTACAGTCGCTTCTGGTGCTCTGTGTGCTTTTGTATATGAAACTTTCTTGGATCACGGGCACATTTTTTGTCATTTGTTTGCATATTGTGTAAGAGCTTTTGTCATTCTGCAGTAACAGGATGAGATAGTGATGGCAACCAGAGGCACAAATGTTGGACCTTTGGAGCTGTACTGGTCCCTGACCTCACCTGCCATTCTATTCCTGTTTTTAAATTTTCGCCATAACACTTTGGTTCCTATATCACAGGACATAAAAAGAGATTTCAGGAAAAAAAAAATGTTTGCTTGTCTCAGCAGAAATATAGCTTCCTAAATGGCCTGAAAGCACTTTTATCCTAAATGTACACTGACAGGTGACGGATGACACCTGGCACCCTTAGTACTAAGGACACAGCTGAGCTATCCCTATCCTCCATTGCAGATAGCCCAGCAAGTGAACAGGCAAAAGCCCTGATGCTGGTAACCAGTTCATGGTTTGGCATTTAAATAGACAGGTATTCAGATGGCAAATTGTAGGTATCACTAGAATGTATGTTTATTCTCAACCATCCTATTTTGACTTTACCTTCAGAGTTGTCTGTTTTCCTGCCTCCTGATGACATTTGGTGCAGGTTGTTTCCGGATTCTTCCTTCTAGCTAGAGTTAAGTGTCCTACTTAGGGTTACTGTTGCTGTGATAAAACACCATGACCAAAGCAAACTGGGGAGGAAAGCTTTTATTAGACTTACACTTGCACATTGAAGGATACTAAGACAGGAACTCAAACAGGATAGGAACCTGGAGGCAGGAGCTGATGCAGAGTCTATGGGGTGGGGGTGCTGCTTACTGGCTTGCTCCCCATGGCTTGCTTAGCATGTTTTCTTACAGAACCCAGGACCACCAGCCCAGGGATGGCACCACTCACAATTGGCTGGACCCTCCTCCCCCATTAATCACTAATTAAGAAAATGCCTTACAACCTGACTTTTGCCTTGGCTGTTCTGGAACTCACTTTGTAGACCAGACTAGACTTGAACTCACAGAGATCTGCCTGCCTGTTTTCCTAAGTGTTGGGATTAAAGGTGTGTGCCACCATCACCACTACCACCACCTCCACCCAGCTTTTATAACCTGATCTTATAGAGGCATTTTCTCAGTTGAGTTTCCCTCCTTTCAGATAACTCTAGCTTGTGTGAAGTGTCAGCACTTCTACTTCTGATCTCAAGGCAGCAGCTGTCATCAGAACAACTCCTACCACAAAACTATCAGTTACATATTATTAAAATGATCTTTTGGGGCTGGTGAAAAGTTTAATGGGTAAGTAAAGAAAGGTACTTGTCACTAAACGGGACAACCTGAGTTTGTTCTGAGAACCCACATAGAAGATGGAGAGAATTCTCAAAGTTGTCCTCAGTTCTCTGATCTCTTCATAGATGCCATGGTGTACACACTCAGAGCTAGGCATGTCTATACACCTGTAATAACAACAAGGCAGTCAAGGCTGCTGGAATGTGAAGAAATTAGGAAGGAAAACAACTCCTGTAATTTATAACTTCTTCCTGTTGGAACACTTACTGGATGTGAGACCAAACAGAAGATGATGCCAGAACTGGCAGTAGGGCCCTGAGCTGTGAAACCACTGCTACTTAAGAGCTGTGGAATCACCTAAAATCCCAGAGAAGTGAGAACCTTAGTGTGTGCTACATTTTCTATGTGTACCTTCTCCTCAGGAGACAGGTGCTGCTTCTGCTTAGATCACTCCTATGAAGACCCAGCAAGCCAGAATCCAAAGCAGAGGTCCAGAAAAGCTGAAGGGACAGCCTCACATAGGGAGACAAACCTGTATCTAAGTGCCTGCCACAGAGAAGTCCCAGGGACTCCAGGTGAGTCCCTCAGGGCAGTGAAGGTGAGCAGACTGTGTACGCCTGGGTGCTTTGAGTCACCCCAGCCATAGCTGTACCAAGATGACATGCCCAACCCTCCTTTCAATGGAAAGACAGCTTCTACAAGTTCACATCTATATAGTTGGATTTGACAAAAAAAAAAAAAAAAAGTAGTGAAATAAAAGTGACCAAATGCTAAAAGGTAGTAAGTAATAACAACAATAGAAACAGACACTTGATCCAAACACTAGGGTTTTCCAATGTGGGTCTCAATCAGTTTAGTAATGCAGATACACTTAAGATGGATTACACCTAAGCTGGACAGTGGTAGGCAGGCACAGGTGGATCTACAGAGTGAGTTCTAGGAGAGCCAGGGCTACACAGAGAAACCCAAAATCAAAACAAAAAAGATAGGTTATGCCCTGACCTGTTGAGAAGGGAGATGTGAGTTGAAGATGTATTTAGTACTGAACCTACTGAGCATAAGAGCAGCCCGGCCTCCAGAATTGCCTTCTTGCTGCATGTGGGTTGCTGCAGAGAGGACTGAAAACTCTGAATCCAGGTCAGTGCTGTGTGTGTGTGTGGGGGAGGTCTCTGCAGCCACCATGGCCAGCAGAGTACCTCTCAGTAGAAGACAAGAAAATAGCGGGGTTCAACATGACTGAGTAGCTGATATTGGTTCAAACTTTGGGAGTCTTATCCCAAGTAGTTTTGTTTAGGTGTATTTGATGAAATTTTTCCTGGTAGTAATTAACACGATAACATGTGCACAATAAAGCTTAAGACACAACTATTTTGAAACTCTTTGTAAAGTGCATTTGACATCTTCCATACAGATGGTTCTATAGCTTGACTACATGTGACACCTTCCATACAGAAAGGTTCTATAAATGAACAAGTTAACAGCAAGGGTTGGGGTGGGAGGGGGGATATCCAGTGTGGTGTTGGCCACACAGATCACAAAGGTCACCAGGCTATTAGCTACATCCATTTCCAGCCTTCTGGTTGGGTAACAGGTTATGCATCCCTTCCTTAAAGGAACAACCCTGTGTATTTAAAATTACTGGTTCACCTGGTACTTATCTGTAAGCCTAGGACTTCTGTGCCTCCTACATAGTACTGTCTGACCTTCCAACTTTTAACATACTTGAAATCACCCCTGAACTTGGACATTGGCCATCTCTATAGCAAAAACAGGAGAGTCAAATAAAAAAGATCCTTCCCAGCCCACAGATGAACGTGGCCACCACTGGATCCTGGTACACAAAGGAAAACTTGTAATGGGAACACAGACTTGAACAACTGACCTTTGATTGTCTGACCCATGGCCAGTTTACAGCACTAGGCTTAATGACACCCAGCTACAACTCAACCCCCCTCCTACCCTGCAGATTCTGGTATTAGAGAACCCAGAAAAAAGCCTTTTCCATTCTTGTCAGCTTTTTAATGTTTTTAATTTTTACTCTATTGTAATATTATTTTTATTCTTTGTGTCTAAAAAGCCTTTGTTGCATTATTCTTGCCTTTTCCTTTATTGGATAATCAGTTTTTTCTTGATTTTTTTCCTTATTATTTTTTTAAGATTTATTTATTATGTGTATAATGTTTTGTCTTCATGTATGCCTGTAAGCCAGAAAAGGGCACCAGATCTCATTATAGATGGTGTGAGCCACCATGTGGTTGCTGGGAATTGAACTCAGGACTCTTAACTGCTGGGCCATCTCTCCAGTTCTTTTTATGCTCTTTTTATTGCTGGCTTCCTTCCTCGTGTCACATTTCATCAGTTTAGTGTTTAACTTGGTGTTATTTTTGACATTTTCATTTCTGGGGTTATTGCTATATTTGCCTTTGGTTGATTTTGGCTGGATTCCTCTATCTGTTTTGGTTTGGTAGTATTGCTCTTAGGGTGATTACTTTTCTCTCAAGTGCAATGGACAACTGAGCATCAAGAGAAAGCTGCTAATGAGGAAGACTCCCAAGTGAAACTGGAGGAAAGAGCTGTCTACCCTCTGGGATGTGAACTATAGCTTATAAACCTGAGAAGCATGAAAATCCAAGGCAACATGACTCCTCCAAATGATTATAGAACTCTTCAATAACTAAGATCAAAGATACAGAAGGTTTTAAAATTCTAGACAAATGACTCAAGTGAGTAGTTAAAATTTGATAGATACCTCACAAGGCATAAATGAAATCTATTCAGAACTGGATTAAAAAGTCAACATTAGTGAGAAATTCGACAATGAAATTGAGAGTTTGGAGAAGTAAGTACAAATGTTGAATTCAGGACATAATTATTTTTCAGTGGAAATCACCAGTGAACTAGATCGAACAGAAAAGAGCATCAAGGATTAAAAGCTGAGAAGATTCTGCATGTAGACATACATGAACATGACTACAACTTTAAAGAATCTGGGACATGGATCAAAAGATCAAACCTAAGAATTGGTGCTGTAGAAGGAGGAACAAAGAAAAGGCATGGGAAACCTAGTCAATGAAATGATGCCAGTGAAAAAGAAAACTAAACAAAAGCAAAAAGAATGTTATATTAGAAATAACAGAAAATCCCCCAAATCTAGGTAGAGATAGGGACATTTAAGTGGATTTAGAACCCCAACTAGACATGACCAAGGGGAAAAACAAAACAAACCAAAAACCGTCCATTTTAAGACTACTAAGCAATAAAAAAAAAAAAGATTCTAGAGAAAAACAAAGGCAAAGTCATTAGAATATCAGACCTCAACAGAAACCCTAAAATGTAGACTTCATTGGATAACCTATTTCAGTTATTAAGGATAAAGCAAGACTTACCATACCTAGCAATGGTATCTTGTTTTACATGTTTTTTATTTATTCTTACTTTATGTGCGTTGGTGTTTTGCCTGTATATATGTCTGTGTATGAGGTGTCAGATCCCCTGGAACAGGAGTTACAGACAGTTGTGAGCTGCCATGTGGGTACTGAGAATTGAACCTGGGTCCTCTGGAGGAGCAGCCAGTGTCCTTAACTGTTAAGCCAGCTCTCCAACACAGTAGTAGTATCTTTTGAAATCATCGGAGAAAGTAGTTATGAGTAAATATGAGTTTTCAAAAATGGTGGCTACGAAGCCAAGATTGCAGAAGATACTTAAAGGAATCCTATACGCAAAGGAAGGAGAAAGTTGATCACAAACAGTAGAGCTCAGAAAAGGAAAAAAAAAAAATTCATGAGAGAAATAAACAAATGAAAAGTAGAAAAGAATCATGCACACTTTGGTTAGCAAGCAAAACCCTAAGATGGGTAAAGGAGAACAGTATTCAAACAAATAAGAAAGGAGTCAACAGAAATCACCAAATACGTCTCAATAAATATAAGTGGGTTTCCAATTAAAGTGTACAAACTAGGGTTGGAAGGTAAAACTCATTTTGTGATTGCCTAGACATACAAAGCCCTGGGTTCAAACGCTGCAGAAACCTGGTGTGATGCATATATGTAATCCCAGTATTTGGGAAGTAGAGGCAGAGAAGTCAGAAGTTCACATCATCCTATGGCTACATAGTTTGATGTGGGTCTGGGCATGCAACCTGTCTCAAAAGAGACTAGCTGATTGAATTGAAAAAAACAAAACCAAGACCCAACTATTGATTACTTATAAAAAATAAAAAATTCACTTCACTGGCAAATACACACCAAGTGAATGAGTAGAAAATTATAAACTAAGGAAATGAAAACCAAAAATGAATAGAAGTATAAGAATAGTAGTACTGGTTTAATATGTGGAACAACCCTTTAAGAAGAAATAATAAATCAAATACATATACACCAAACATTGGTATATCCAGTTTCTTAAGACCTATTGGCTAAAGCTGGGCATTGGTGGTGCATGCCTTTAGTCCCAGCACTTGGAAGGCAGAGGCAGGTGGATTTCTGAGTTCAAGGCCATCCTGGTCTACAGAGCAAGTTTTAGGACAGGCTCAGAAACAACACAGAGAAACCCTGTCTCAGGGGGGGAAAAACCCTATTGGCTATAAAGGAACAGAGAGGTCCAGGTAACAAAACACTGGATGATATACTACCCCAATAGATGTATCTATTAAAAAAAAAAAAAAAACCTGAACTTTATATAGCGTTAAATCACAGCACAAACCAAATAATTTGACAGACATCTGTAGAATGTTCTATCCAATGGCTATGGAAAAAAATATTCTGCTTGGTAGTCCGTGGAATGTTTTAATTTTATTTATTTCCTTTTGTTATGTTTGTTTGTTTTGAGACAGGGTCTCACTATGCAGCTCTGGCTGTTATGTTTGTTTGTTTGTTTTTAACTCCCTCTGTGGACAAGGCTGGCCTGGAACTCACAGAGATCTGCCTGCAAACACATCTGAGGAACAGCTCTATAGTCTATGTGTGTCACACAGAAGTAACCATGCAGCCAAAACTGGCAGATTTTGTGTGTGTATGTGTGTATCTTAGTAAGAAAAAAAAATCAGTAGTCCCCATGTCCCCATACATAGAAATATCTCAGTGAGATGTCATGATGAATAAGAAAACATTACAGTAGCAACAGAACAATATAAACAAACCCTCGCGAAAGTTTAATAACACATTCAGACTGTCTGGGGGAAAAAAAGAACAAAACATTCTGATACACTCAACAATAGGCTATGCCTGCTTCCTAAGTAGAGTGTATTTGAAGGGAATCCCAGCAAAATCATGTGAGCTTCCCTGGACCATGCTTGGCATAGAGAAATGTTCTTATTTCCAGATGGACAAAAATTGGCAGGAAAACACTACACAGGAAGAGCTGAGTCCCCAGGAAGCACAGCCACAATCTGGTGTAGATGAAGCGTGAGTACACTCTGTGTAGAGGAAGCACGGCCACATTCTGAGTGTTTAGGAAACATGGTTCATTCTGTTTCAGGAGAAGGCTGGTGGTGTAACACAGACACTGGTAAGTAGGAGATAGTCCTTCATAAGGCCGAACAGGGTGAGTCATTAAACTTAGGAAATAAAAGACAAGAACTCTAATCCGGCAGTGGTGCTGGCACACACCTTTAATCCCAGCACTCTGGAGGCAGAGGCAGGCAGATCTCTGTGAGTTCCAGGCCAGCCTGGTGTACAGAGCTAGTTCCCAGGACAGTCTCCAAAATTACAGAGAAACCCTGTCTCACAAAACTAAACTAAACTAAACTAAAAAGAGAAGTACTCCTAATCATTTTATTTTGTCTTGGTTTTTAGAGACAGAGTTTTTCTGTGTAGCTTTGTAGACCAGGCTAAGATCCACCTGCCTCTCCCTCCCAAGTGCTGGGATTAAAGGCATGTGCCACTACCAACCAGCTACATCATTTTATAAGATGGAAGAAAATAACATAAAAGAGGAATGGACAAAAGGTTCAAACAATTCACAGAATCTTCCTGAAAACTCACAGACATTCTGCTTTGCAGGTGGAAGCATACCAAAATGAAATCCACACTAAAGGCCTGGCCCTGTCAGGTGAGTGGTGGTACCTTGCAAGACAGGCACAGCACATGATCTCCCTCTGCCCAGCATTCTCAGGTCTACCTAAACCTGAAAAAACACCTCAAACAGTTTGTCCCACAAGGTTAATGTGTTGTAGTTGTGACAGGAGAGGTTTCCTTACTGTGGGGTAAAGGGCTGGGGAAAGAACACCCTGAGCCTGACTTGATCCCAAGACCAGAGCCAAGGACTTGAGATCCCATCAATCAAACCTTGAGTTTGCCACAGAGTCAGGTCACAGAATCCCACAAATCCCCAAGCTTGCCCTAGAGTTGAACCATAGAATCCTTCCAATCCCAGGCCATCCCAGAAAGCTCCACCCTCAAACTCTATATAAACTCTGGCTTCAGCTCACTTCACTGCTGCCTCTCACCTGAGCAGAGGCAGCCATTCTCCTTCCAATAAATCTCTTGTGTGAGGTTTGTTGTACTGTGTAACACTTTTACCTGAGTAGAGTGGTAACACTTTTGCTGGGGAAACTTTCCCTTAGGGGAGCATAGTTGTTAACACTTTGCCTGACCCAAGCAGAGCTATAACACTTCAGCTGGGGGAAAACTCCCTGAGGAGCGCAATTGTTACACTTGCATAGAGGAAATCTTTCCTGCCAGTAAAGCTGTTGGGGAAACCTTCCCTTCAGAGCTGTAACACTTGCAGTGGGTGTAAATGTTGCAGCTCTGAAGGGAAAGATATCCTGGCAGTTGGAAGCCAAGGAATATAAAATCACACCACACAACAAACCAAAGGCAAGATATTCATTGGGAGGAAAAAACACAGGATGGTGGCTGCCACTGCTCAGGCAAGAAGCAGCCAGAACTGAGCAGAAGACAGCATTTAAACAGTGTTTCCTTTCTTCCTTCCTTCCTTCCTTCCTTCCTTCCTTCCTTTTTTAGGATGGGGGTGCTTTCAGGGTGGGGTTTGGTAGGATTTCAAGTTCTGAGTTTGAGCTTTTGACTCTGTAGGGTGGGGGCTGGGTCCATTAGGGCAATTAGTATGATGTTCTATGGGCAGAACCTGGGGGGTGGCAGTCCTCGGGGGAGGGGCCTGGCCACTCACGCGTCTTGAGGGGCTTACATTTATCCTTTGAGGCACTGAATTACAGAAGACCTAGAGGGCAAGCTACATAGCCAAGGCAAGCCTACCTGGTGGAATACCATGCATGGATGCAGGATTTCCAGGTATTGGAACATGACAAAAGCCATCTACAGAGAAAAAGAGAAATAAAATGTACATCTCTGCCTGTATTTACAAAGATAAACAGAAACAATGGCAAAAATCAAAAAGAGGCAAGGAGGTGTGTTGGAATGCAGTCTAAGAATGGAGTCATAGAAGGGGAATTCTGAGTGCTTGTGAGGAAACTAAGAAAACAAGAATCTTGTGACCTCTGTATCTTCAAAAACATAATATTGTTCTTGGAATGTGCTTTTGTGCACCTCCCAAGTGTAGCAGATAGGATTGACATTAGTGTATTCATTGCCACTGGCTATTTGTTGTTTGTTTACATGCCTCTATGGAAAAACATATTTTTGCCAAGTGCACTTATCCTCATGATGGTAAACTTTACTCATGTGACTCTTCTAACTCTCAGGGTATAAACTGTGTGATGCTCTGAATGAATTTGGCTGTTGCATGACACATTAGTCTACCTCATTTTCAGACTCTACTTCAGGGGGTTCTATTGCCTTTAGAGTATAAACAGAGGTGAGGAAGAGACCTCCCTTCACTCGCCTCTGGTAGTGGATTGATCCCTAGAAGCATAGTCATGCTTTACAAACTTAAAATGACGGGAGGGTAGTAAAAGCTCATAGGGCTGAAAGCAAAGATCAAAGGCTTGTATGCACACCCAAACACACAGTATCTGCGTTTCAAGTGGAAGACAAACCATACTGAGGCAGGGCAAGGGCCAGCCTAAGAAACTTATCAACAGTGTTTGCACACCTAGTCATGGGCAGGGGAGTGACCTGCAAATAGATCTTGACCTCCTTCTAGCAAGTTTGTTCTGTACAGCAAACGTCATAGGAATTCCAAAACTACTTAATGTGTATTTTGTTGTTGAACAAAGTACCAAATGTATAAACACTGCCAAGAGCCACGATTTTTTTTTTCTTTTCTCCTCCTCCCCTTCCTGGAACTTTCTCTATAGACCAGGTTGGCCTTGAACACACAGAGATCCACCTGCCTCTGCCTCCCTGGTGCTGGGTTAAAGGCATGCACCACTAATGCCTGGTGAGCCACAATTTTCATTGTGGAAAGGGTTTGCACAATGGTACATGGAGGATGACAAGAACTCCATGACATGGGATGAACTATATGGGTATTGAGGCTGAGGATATACCTTAATGTTACATGCTAGGCTAGCATGCATGAGGCCCTGGGTTCAATCCCCAGTCCCACCAAACAGGTAGTATAGACATGCCCCTTGACTGTCCATACAAGTTCGTGTGTAGTGAGGTATTTACTTCGTCCACACCTGTGGCACTGACCACACCCATTGGGGGTGGGGACAGGGGCAGACTTGACCTGGGGAACTAGGTCTGGGGAAGGGGCCCGGGAGCACTCTCTTGCTTGCTGGACAGGAAGAAAGAGAGCATCTGGAGGCATCCTTGGGACCAGGAACCTACTGGTATTCATCTGTTAGACATTTTAAGGATAGGGCTTTTGGTTTCTCTGTTTGTTTGGCACTTGTATTCTGTTTTTGTACAGCCTGGATATTTGGTGTCTGTCTTGTATAGTACTTTATAATATTTTTCTGTGGTGTCTGTATTGTATAGTACTTTATAATATTTTTCTGCAATCATGAATTCATTTATGGTTCATTTCTAATACTGGAAGAATGTTAATGTGTGTATCCATTGCTGCAATAAATCACAACCCCATAAATTTATTGTTATATCAGCCACATAATGGTCTTAACCGTCTCCATTGTCCTTCCGGTCCTATATATTTAATCCATCTTGTGTTCTGTTTTACCTGAGATAGGGTTCCAATTCCTAAGAATTGAACATTTACCTCCTGCAAGGGCCATCTTGGAGGCTAAGATTTATTAGTTATGATGGTTACATCAGCACCCGTGTCAACAATAAGAGAACCATATTTACAGAATGACATCTCCCATCATTCATGTGTGCATATGCAGGCATGTCTGTATGTTCTAATCTGTCTACAGGAAGGGCCTAAGAGCAGACACCCAAACAGCAACAAAGATACCCAGCCCCAGATCTCAGCCTTAAACCATTCTCCACCAAAAGGAGCCAGGGCACTTAAGACATAACTAGTCCCACAGCCCAGGAGGACCCATACTTTGGAGTGCTATACACTAGAAACATTCAAAGGGATATGTCACAAGGTAAGCACCATGTGACAGGGTACCTATTGGGTACATCTCACATTATATGAACGTCAGATTTAGAAATAATTTACAGACCATTGAAGTTAAGGAGTAATCCATAGTACACATAAGACAACAGAATATAAATACATGAATGTGAGTAAGTAAATATAGATAAGAAAATAAATGGCTGAGAGGGTGTTCAGGATGCTGGCTGGGAATAAGGGAGGTGACCTGAAGTCTGAAGCCTACTGTTCCGCCACCACACAAGACTGCACCAGGAAGAATTAATGCTGTGTTAAGGTTGTGCACAGGGCAGTCTGCACCTGTAAGCTGAGATATATACTTCAAACCACCTGCTCTCAAAGACTTACAGACAGTGGGGGAATAGCTCAGTTGGTAAACTATTTGCCTTGCAAGCATAATAACTAGAGTTCAATTCACAGAACTACTTGGGGAAAAAAAAAAAAAAAAAAACCCAGGCACATGCTTATAATTCCAGTGCTCGGGAAGCAAAGATATGTGGGTCCCTGGGGGCTCACTTGCCAGAAAACAGGAAAATGGTGAAGAACAAAGCCCAAGATTGTCCCCTAGACTCAACACACACGCACCTGCATACACCTGAACACAATGTATGCGTACTCACGCGTGAGAGCACACACACACACACACACACACACACACACTCAGGCACAAGTCTTTTTTGTTTGTTTTTCAAGACAGGGTTGCAAGCATGAGTTTTCTGACCTGGCAGGTCCAGTGGACCTGGAGCCCTAAATAAACTCATTGATTCTATATTAGTTATAAAACTGTTGGCTGGTGACTAGAGCTTCTTAGTGGCTAGGTTTGTCTTAATTATTAAACCATAACTACTAATCTATGTATTTCTTTTTTCTTTTTTATTTAATATTTTTTCTTATTTTACATATCAATCCCCCATCCTCCTTTGCCCCTCACATACCCCCCCATCCCATCCTCCATCCACTTCCCAGGGAGGTGAGACTCTCCATGAGGGATCATCAAAGTCTGTCAAGTCACCAGTGTCTCCAGGCCAAAGGAGTATCCCTCCATGGGGAATGGGCTCCTAAAGTCTGTTCCTGCACATCCTGGATCCATGGTCAGAGGTACCATAGACTTCCCAGGCCTCCTGAGACTCAAACTCTGAGGGTCTGGGTCAATCTTTTGCTGGTTTTCCAGCTATCAGTCTGGGGTCCATGAGCTCCCTCTTGTTCAGGTCAGCTGTCTATGTGGGTTTCTCCAGCCTGGTCTTGACCCCTTTGCCTATCACTTCTCCCTCTCTGCAACTGGACCCCAGGAGTTTGGCTCAGTATTTAGCTGTGGGTGTCTGCTTCTGCTTCCATCAGCTACTGGATGAGGGTTCTAAGATGGCATAGAAGGTAGTCATCAATCTCATTTTTTGGGGAAGGCCATTTAAGGTAGCCTCTCCAATATTGCTTAGATTGTTAGTTGGGGTCATTCTTGTAGGTCTCTGGACATTTCCCTAGTGTGAGATTTCTCTTCAAACCTATAATGGCTTTCTCTATTATGGTATCTTATTTATTGTTCTCCATTCTTCCCTTGACTCAATCTTCCTGCTCCCTCATGTTCTCCTCTCCTCTTCTCCCACCTCTTTCTCCAAACTCCCTCCCCCTCCCCCTGCTTCCAATTTGCTCAGGAAATCTTGTCCCTTTCCCCTTCTATGAGGGACCATGTATGTCTCTCTTTTGGTCCTTCTTATTTCTTAGCTTTTCTGGTGGTGTGGATTGTAGGTAGGTTGGTGATCCTTTGCCCTATATCTAAAATCCATATATGAGTGAGTACATACCATGTTTGTCTTTTTGTGACTGGATTACCTCACTCAAGATGGTTTCTTCTAGTTCCATCCATTTGCCTGTGAATTTTAAGATTCTATTGTTTTTTTCTGCTAAGTAGTACTCAATTGTGTAACTGTACCATATTTTCTTTATCCATCTTCAGTTGGGGGGGGCATCTAGGTTCCTTCCAGGTTCTGGCTATTACAAATAATGCTGCTATGAACATAGTTGAACAGATGTCCTTGTTGTATGAATGTGCATCTTTTGAGTATATACCTAAGAGTGGAATTGTTGGATGTTGTGGTAGACTGATTCCCATTTTCCTGGGGAACTGCTGTACTGATTTACAAAGTGGCT
This sequence comes from Cricetiscus sungorus, assembly GCA_030556225.1. Lineage (NCBI taxonomy): Eukaryota > Metazoa > Chordata > Mammalia > Rodentia > Cricetidae > Cricetiscus > Cricetiscus sungorus. The sequence goes on along the minus strand of JANBXA010000031.1, from coordinate 14,124,229 downwards.
GTATGAGTTTGCACTACCACCAGCAGTGGAGGAGTGATCCCCTTTCTCCACATCCTCTCCAGCATAAACTGCCATTTATGTTTTTTATTTTAGCCATTCTGATAGGAGTAAGATGATATCTCAGACTTGTTTTGATTTGCATTTCCCTGATGGCTAAGGATGTTGAACACTTTTTTTTAAGTGTCTTTCAGCCATCTTACATTCCTCTATTGAGAATTCTCTATTTAGTCTGTACCCCTCTTTTTAATTGGATTATTTGGTGTTTTGGTGATTAGTTTCTTGAGTTCTTTGTATATTTTAGAGATCAGCCCTCTGTCAGATGTGGGGTTGGTGAAGATCTTTTCTCATTCTGTGGGCTGCCATTTTGTCTTGTTGACTGTGTCCTTTGCCTTACAGAAGATTCTAAGTTTGAGGGGGTCCCATTTATTAATTGTCGTTCTCAGTGTTTGTGCTACTGGAGTTGTGTTCAGGAAGCGGTTTCCTGTACCAATTTGTTCAAGGGTACCTCCCACTTTCTCTTCTAAGAGGTTCAGTGTGGCTGGATTTATGTTGAGGTCTTTGATACATTGGACTTGAGTTTTGTGCATGGCGATAGACATGGGTCTATTTGCAGTCTTCTACACACCATCATCCAGTTGTGCCAGCACAATTTGTTGAAGATATTTTCCTCCTTCCATTGTATACTTTTAGCTGTTTTGTCAAAAATCAGGTGTTCCTAGGTGTGTGTTAATATCAGGGTTTTCAATTCGATTGCATTGGTCTATCTGCCTATTTTTGTGCCAGTACCAAGCTGTTTTCAGGACTATAGCTCTATAGTAGAACTTGAAGTCAGGGATGGTGATGCCTCCGAAAGTTCCTTTATTGTACAGGGTTGTTTTGGCTATCCTGGGTCTTCTGTTTTTCCATATAAAGTTGAGTATTGTCCTTTCAAGGTCTGTGAAGAGTTGTGCTGTGATTTTGATGGAGATTGCATTGAATCTGTAGATTGCTTTTGACAAGATTGCCATTTTTACTATGTTGATCCTGCCTATCCAGGAGCATGGGAGATTTTTCCATTTTCTGGTATCTTCTTTAATTCCTTTCTTGAAAGACTCAAAGTTCTTGCTTTACAGGTTTTTCACTTGTTTGGTTAGTGTTACCCCAAGATATTTTATGTTGTTTGTGGCTATTGTAAAGGGTGATGTTTCTCTGATTCTTTGTCAGCCCATTTATCATCTGCATATAGAAAGGCTACTGATTTTTTTTTTTTTTTTTTTTTTTTTTAGTTAATCTTATGTCCTGCCACTTTGCTGAAGGTGTTTATCAGCTGTAGGAGTTCCTTGGTAGAGTGTTTTTTTGGTCACTTATGTAGACTATCATATCATCTGCAAATAGTGAAAGTTTGACTTCTTCCTTCCCAATTTGTATCCCCTTGATCTCCTTTTGTTGTCTTATTGCTCTAGCTAGAACTTCAAGTACAATGTTGAAGAGAGAGGACAGCCTTGTCTTGTTCCTGGTTTTAGAGGAGTCACATTGAGTTTCTATCCATTTAGTTTGATGTTGGCTGCTGGTTTGCTGTATGTTGCTTTTACTATGTTTAGGTATGTTCTCATTATCCCTGATCTCTCCAAGACCTTTATTATGAAGGGGTGTTGGATTTTGTCAAAGGCTTTTACAGCATCTAGTGAGATGATCATATGGTTTTTCTTTTTCAGATTGTTTATATGGTGGATTATATTGACTGATTTTTGTATGTTGAACCATCTCTGCATCTCTGGGATGAAGCCCAGAGATGATAGTGGATGATTTCTCCGATGAATTCTTGGATTCGATTTGCCAGTATTTTATTGAGTATTTTTGCATCAATGTTCATGAGTAATATTGGTCTGTAGTTCTCTTTCTTACTTGTGTCTTTGTGTGGCTTGGGTACCAAGGTAATTGTAGCATCATAAAAAAAAAAGTTTGGCAATGAACATTCTGCTTCTATTGTGTGGAACAATTTGAGGAGTATTGGTATTAGCTCTTCTTTGAATTTCTGGCAGAATTCTGCACTGAAGCCAATCTGGGCCCTGAGATTTTTTTGGTTGGGAGACTTTTGATGACTGCCTCTATTTCTTTAGGGGTTATAGGTCTATTTAAATTGCTTATCTATTCTTGATTTAATTTTGGTAAGTGGTAGCTACCCAGAAATTTGTTCATTTTCTTTGAATTTTCGAATTTTGTGGTGTACAGGTTTTCAAAGTATGACATGAAGAGTCTCTGGATTTCCACAGTGTCCATTCTTATATCCTCCTTTTCATTTCTGATTTTGCTAATTTGCATGTTCTCTCTCTGCTTAGTTTTGGTTAGTTGAATAAGGTTTGCCTATCTTGTTGATTTTCTCAAAGAACCAACTCTTTGTTACATTGATTCTTTGCAGTGTTTTCTTCTTTCCTTCTTTCCTTCCTTTCTTCCTTCCTTCCTTTCCTTCTTATTTCTTGGTTTTTCGAGACAGGGTTTCTTTGTATTGCTTTGGAACCTGTCTTGGAACTAGCTCTGTAGATCAGGCTGGCCTCGAACTTACAGAGATCCGCCTGCCTCTGCCTCCCAAGTGTTGGTACTAAAGGTATGTGCTACCAATGCCTGGGTGTTTCTACATTATTGATTTCAGCCTTCAATTTTATTATTTCCTAGTGTATACTCCTCCAGGGTAAGTTTGCTTCTTTTTGTTCTAGAGCTTTCAGTTGAGCTGTTAATTCTCTAATGTGACTATCCTCCAATTTCTTCATGTGGGCACTTAGTACAATGAACTTTCCTCTTACTACTGCTTTCAAAGTGTCCCATAAGTTTGGGTATGTTGTGTCTTCATTCTTGTTGAGTTCTAGAAGTCTTTACTTTCTTTATTGCTTCCTTGACCCAAGAATGGTGCAATTGCTCATTGTTCAGTTTCCATGAGTTTGTAGGGTTTCTGCAATTTGTGTTATTGAATTCTAACTTTAAAGCATGTTGGTCTAATAAAATAATAAAATAATAAAATACAGGGGCTATTCCAGTTTTTTTTTTTTTTTTAAATCTGTTGAGGTTTGTTATGTTGCCAAGTATGTGGTTGATTTTTAGAGAATGTTCCATGTGGAGCTGAGAAGAAGGTATATTCTTTTGTGTTTGGATGGAATGTTCTATAGATGTCTGTTAAACCCAATTGGGTCATATTTTGTTAGTTCTTTTGCTTCTTTGTTAAGTTTCTGTCTGGTGGTCCTGTCTGTGGTGAGAAAGGGGTGTTTAAGTCTCCCACTATAATTGTGAGGTTTTATGTGAGATTTAAATTTTAGTAATGTTTCTTTTACTAATGTGGGTGCCTTTGTATTTGGGGCATAGATATTCAGAATTGAGACTTTGTCCTGATGGATTTTTTGTGTGATGAAAATGAAATGACCTTCTTCATCTCTTTTGATTGACTTTAGTTTGGAGTCTAATTTGTTAGATATTAGGATAGCTACACCTGTTTATTTCTTGGGTCCATTTGATTGGAAAATCTTTTCCCAACCCTTTACTCTGAGGTTGTGTCTGTCTTTGAAATTGAGGTGTATTTCATGTATGAACAGAAGGATGGGTTCTGTCTTTGTATCCATTCTGCTAGCCTGTGTCTTTTTATAGGCGAGTTAAGACCATTAATATTAAGGGAAATTAAGGACCATTAATTGTTAATTCTGTTCTGTTTTGTATTTGTTGTTGGCGGTGGTATTGTGAGTAGATTTACCCCACTTTTTCTTCTGGTTTCTGGTAAAGTGGGATTATCTATTGCATATGTTTTTGTGAGTGTAGTTAACTTCCTTGGGTTGGATTTTCCTTCCAGAACTTTCTATAGGGCTGGATTTGTAGATATGTACTATATAAATCTGGTTTTGCCACAGAATATCTTGTTTTCTCCATCTATAGTGACTGAGAGTTTTGCTGTGTATAGTAGTCTGGACTGGCATCTGTGATCTCTTAGTGTTTGTAGAACATCTTCCAGGACCTTCTGGCTTTCAGTTTCCATGGAGAAGGCAGGTGTAATTCTGCCTTTATATGTTACCTGGCCTTTTCCCTTTGCTGCTCTTAATATTTTTTCTTTATTCTGTATGTCTGGTGTTTTGATTATGTTTTGATTATGTGTGGAGGGGACTTTTTTTTTTCTTCTATGATTTTGTTGAAATGTTTTCTGCACCTTTGAGCTGGGCTTCTTTGCCTTCTTCTATACCTATTATTCTTAGGTCTGGTCTTTTCATGATGTCCCACATTTCTTGGAAATTTTATGTTAAGGATTTTTAAGATTTTCTTTGGTCAATGAATCTATTTCCTCTAATTTATCTTCAGCACCTGAGATTCTGTCTTCCATCTCTTGTATTCTGTTGGCTATGCTTGCATCTGTAGTTCCTGATAGTTTACCCAGCTTTTTTCTGTTTCTCACATTCCCTCAGTTTGTGTTTTCTTTATTGTCTCTATTTCAGTTTACAGGTCTTAAACTTTGAATTGTTTCCTTCAGCTGATTGTTTCTTCTCGGCTTTCCTTGCTTTCTTTAAGAGATTTGTTGATTTCTTTGCATTTTTTGGTTTGTCTTTCCCTCTATTTCTTCCAATTTTTTGTTTTTTCTTCCTTTTCTTTAAGGGATTTTCTCTTATCCTCTTTGTGGGCCTTTATCATTTTCATGAAGTTGTTTTTAAGGTCATTCTCTTTTACTTTATCTGCATTGGTATGTTCAGGTCTTGTTGGTGTCAAGTCCCTAGATTCTGGTGGTGTCATATTGTTGCATGTGTTCTTGTACTGTTTGTTGTCTTCCCATCCCTTCTTCCAGTGGGTGCAGGTGGGGTCTCTCTCTACTCCTAGCCCAGTGGGTGTAGGTGGGTCAGGACTTCCATATCTGTAACTCTGGATGATTTGAGCTCTCCTCTTGGAGGTCTCAAGCAGAGGGTGTAGGGGGTTCAAGATTGAGGTGAGGGCAGGCTCTGGTTGGTCTGTCATGGCAGGGTGGATCCACTGTGCAGAGCCTACCCAGAAAGTTCCAAGGAGAGAGTTGGGGGTGTTGGACAAGAGTTGGCCAAACACCTCAAGCAGAGGGCTTCTTAAAAGAGCCGTGCTGGTTTTGCTGCTTGTGCCAAGTCAGGAAACCTCCCTTAAAGGAGCCTCAAGAACCTCCACTTGCCTCTAGCAAAACAGAGCCTACCTAAGAAAATGCTGCTATCAAGAAGCTATGCTTGCCTGTTCTTTTGTTTTTAAGAATCCCTTAAGCTTTTGTGAGGTTCTTTGTGCCACACATTTAGGGCACCTTTTGTAACATGAGGTTCCCGTAGCTGTTTCACCCCAAACACACAGACACTATATTATGAAACTGTTGGCTGGTGACTTGGGCATCTTATTGGCTAGCTGTCTCAATTATTAACCTATTTCTATTAATTCACTATTTCCACATGGACTTATCTTACCAGAGAAGGGTTTGGACCTCTTACTCCTTTGTGGTGTACGTGGTGACTGTGCCTGACTGCCTTTCCCAGAATTCTCATCGTCTGGTAGCCCCACTTATCCTTCCTGCCTGGCCACTAGCCAGTGTCTTATTCATTAACCAATAAGAGAAATGTATGTACAGAAAAGACTTCCCCCATCACAGGGTTTCTTTGTGGCTTTGGAACCTGTCCTAGAACTAGCTCTTGTAGACCATGTTGGTCTCAAACTCATGGATTGGCCTGCCTCTACCTCCTGAGTGCTGGGATTAAAGGTGGGTGCCACCACCACCTGGCAGGCACAAGTCTATGGCTATATAGTATCCTGTGCAGACATGTACTATGCAGGCTATATGTGATATCTGCATGCACACACACTTAAATATGTGTGGTGTGTGCCTGCATATTGGATACATGATGTGCACACATCATCTGTTATCTGTATGACCGGCACTGTCACACTTTCATAAATGTTCAGTACTGTGTGACAGAGCCAGTGACCCTACTGTGAAACCAGGGCAGACTGCCTCTGGAAGTAGCCACATAACAAAGACAATATAAGAAACATAATTTTTATTTTTTCTTTTATAAACATGTTTATGTCCTAAGATTCAACAGCTGCAAAAATGGGTGGTGGTAGAGCTGCCCTGTGAAGCTCTGGGTTTATATTGATGTCCCCTGAGGCCATGGGTAACAAGTGTGGTTTAGGAACAGGAATACACATGGAGGGTCACTGCAGAACTTGAGTGGCAGAGTGTTCTAGCCTGGCTCACTATCACTCAATTATAAATGGCTCCCAGTATGAACAGAAACCATCCTGTGGGCCACCTAACCATGGCAGACAGGTCTGAGTAGGCCACTATCACACCTGGTGATGGGTCCTGTTCTCCACATTCTCTGAGCCTTGTGTCCTAGGTATGGCTATCTAAGGGTCCAGCCTGATACAGAACAACACCAGGGGCATATTGGAAGTCCTTGGTCATTTGCTTTGTTTTCCTGAACGGTCTTCACTGAGTTAGAAGGGAGACCACACTTGATGCTCCTGGTGAACTCCCATCCTCTCAGGCAGGTCTAAGAAGCCGCTCCAGAAGCACCAGTTTTGTCTGCAGGTTGACATCAAAGGGTGGCAGTTTGGTCAGAGTCAGACTCACACCTGTAGTGCCCTCAATACTGGCCAGAACACGATGTGTGTCCCTGTATAGGGCCAGGTACCCAGGTGCTGCCTCCATGATGATGTGCGTATAGTCCAGCATGCCCTCTGCTCCAGGATGCACATCTTCCCTCTTGTCATACCTTGGAGAAAAAAAGACACTCATTTTTGCCTTTGTTTCACACCACCCCCCTATACCAACTAGGTGCCACTGGAGTGACTTCTAGGTGGCCTCTGTGAGAAGCAACTCCACCAGTAACTATATTTCAGAAACAAACCTCCAGTCATTGTTGACTTGTAGAAACCGTGACACACCTGTCTGGGCAGCAGCCACATCAATGTGCAAAAGGACATCTAGAAAAACCAAATCTCAGTTAGAAGACAACATGGTACATCACTCAGGGCCAGACTGGTCCTCAGGGGGTACTATATACCAACCTGTCTGGGGTGGCACCAGCTCATGTAGCCGCTGCATTGCAACACCACCAGGGTAGTTGAAATGGGACACATAGAGGGATGTGGCTGTATATGACACATTTACCATGATGTGTCCTATCACAAGCAGAGTTCCCATCTTGTACAACCAAGACTTTTTATAGTTATTCAGGCTGCAAAAAGAAAGATATCCATTGAAAAGCATATGGTGGCAAGAACAATAGCATATCCAATCACATCTGGAAAAGTGGTCCTAGAATACTAGCCCACTCCAACTTCACCAAGTTATTACAAGCAGGGAAGTTAATCAAGGTTATATCTGGATAATCAGTCAAAGAATAAAACACTTTGAAACTGCTCTTAATAAAAAGCACAAACTCCTCACCTGGGACCACTTGGTAACTTAAGGCAGACAAAAGCCTGGAGTTACTGGGTTCTGCAGGTCTCCATTGTCTTAAGACTCTGGGTCCTTCACCTACGTAATTCTCGACTTAGGTACATCAAATCCTATGTCAAATCCTCAAGGAGTCTTGTCTACAAGCTGATGATAGCTAATCTATTTCATGTTTCTTCAAAGTTAAAGGCACAGAGGTATCTTACTGTCAGCTTTGACAATGTCCTGTTCTGAACCCACAGAAAGCACCTTAAGTCTCTAGTTGCCCTAAACCCCACAGACAGATCAACTAATGATCCCCCCACAAGCTGCAATACTTCTCTCAGGGTATGTGGACTGTCTTCTCACCATCTTGCAGAACCAGAACTGAGATAATGATCAACTAGACCACAATGCAACAAAGACTACTTAATTATGCATCCCTCTTGTCCCTACCTAATTCTGTTTAAACCTCAAGTTCTGTTTAAACCTCAGTGCTCTCTTGTCTGGTTTTTTAAAATGTGCTTATTCATCTCTTTTATTGTCATATGGAGATAGACAGAATGCTGGGACTCCTGAGGATAAACATCTAGCTTTTTCATAGGTGCTGTGAACCCAAATGCAGATCCTATAATGCTTGGGTAGCAAGCATTCTTACTTGTAGTTCATCTCCCTTCTTTGGCTTCCTGAATGCTGGGATTACAGGTTTGCACTACCACACCCAGCTCCAAGAGGTCTTTATCTTTGGTCTTCTCCGTCAATCTGCTACTCACCTGCACTGATTTATAGTCTTCTAAATTTACTTACTTATTTATAAAGGGTCTCATGTAATCCAGGCTGGTCTTGAACCTCTACTTCCTGAACAGTTACAGGCCTATACAACTGCACCTAATTTATGTGATGGTGAGGTTGAATCAAGAGCACTGTGCATGCTGGGCAGGTATTCTACAAACTGACCCTCACCCCAGCCTGATTTTTACTTTTGAGAAAGGCTCATACTATAGCTCTGGATGCTCTGAAACTCACTATGTAGCTTGGGATGGCTCGAGTTGGTACTCCCAAGTACTGGGATTTTAGGTGTGAGTCATTACACCTGCTCCATCTAGATTGCTGTAGGCAATGAATGCCATCCCCACCTTCCCTGAGGTTTTGCCTTTAAGACCCAAGATCATAGCACACTTCAGTTTGAACCCTGGTTTCTAAGCTGCAGCTTAGGTCACCGCCAAATAAACTCTAGGTTGTCTTCTGTTCTGTCTCAGTTGATGGGACATGGGACTGCCTTCATTTTCACTGTCAGTCATCTGAGGCTGACTTAAAACAATAATGGCAGTTAGCAGCTGTGACAGAGACCATGTGGCCCAGAGAGGAGCTCTCTGGTGCTTTAAGAAATAGTCTACCAACCAAATTTTTAAACTATTGGTCTCAAACACAGATTTTTTTTTTTCTGCACAATTGCACCCACTTTATCCCAACTAAGGGAACTGAGTTAACTATGACAGGGTTCCTAAAAAGTGGTTCATTGCCTGTAACTCCAGCTGCTTGGAAGGCCAAGGCATAACAAGTTAGAGGCTACACACATTAAAAAAAAGTCGGCCAGAGGTGGTGTATGCCTTTACTCCCAGCACTTGGGAGGCAGAAGCAGAAAGGCAGGCAGATCTCTGTGAGTTCTAGGCCAGCCTGGTCTCCAGAGTGAGATTCAGGACAGCCAGGACTATTCTATAAAGAAACCTTGTCTCAGAAACCCAAAACCCAACCCAAACCAAAAAACCTATCAGCTGGGTAACCCCCATTATCCCTAGAAAATAGAATAAAAGTGAGGAAGCAGACAAGTATCAGGAGGATAAAACCCTCACAGATAAGTGCAGCCTCTGGCAGCCAGGATGTTAAGTGCAGGGAAGGTATAGATGATGAACCGAAGCTCCTTATGTGGGAGGAATGAATACAAAGCCACGAATCCAAAGCTTGACAGGGCCAGTGCATGGGTCCTCCTGTCCACTGCACCCAGGGGTATGAAGAGAAGGCTACAGCCCAGGCCTCGGGGCAGGGCAGAGTAGAAATACCACAGGAACGGGGAAGTCTTGAAGTCAGGTTAAGGAGGCATGGATACTGTCAGAGACTGTCACTGTCCACTTGACGGAACTAGGATGGTTTCAAAAGCAACAAGGGTGGCCAAAAGACAGTCATGCCAAAAGGCATTGCAGAGCCCTGCTCAGGAGTTATGGGGATGAATGATCTTGGGCACAGCATACCCAGCTAGAGGACGATGGGAAGTTTCTTTTCTTCCAGTATTAATAGATGACAATGGCATGTTGTCAAGTTATAGCTATGCTGTCCTTTCTACCATAAGTCCATCCCAAGTTCTCGGTGATAAATGTTTTAAAGGCAGACTACTCTGTGAACCATGACGATGCTCCCTAAGGCTTGGCAATGCTTAGGGAGATCTTGACTCAGGATAGGTAGAAGGTAGCACAGGCCTCAGTGCCACCCAGGGCCAGTGAGTCCTGGGTGTGAACAACAGATGCTCCTGCCTGACCCGTAAGACAGCCACCCTGCCTGTGCTGACCAGTAGCCTGACAGGGAGACAGGAGATAGAGGCCAGGGTCATGGGGCTGAACAGCTGTGCACCTACTCTAATAATGAAAGGATACGCCCCAGTTGGAACTTTTGTTCAGGACAGTGTTGTACCAAAGCACCTCTCCTTCTGGCCATACAAGGTATCTCCAGAAATAAGAGTCCACAGCAACCGTCAGTCCTAATAACAGAACAAAAGTGTCCTCAGTAAGGAACATGGCCAACTATAAAATTCATGCCTCAACCCACATGTGCAATGAGCTTAACTGCCCTCACAAAGTGGTTGTACAGTCAGAAAAACTACCACAAGAGGAGCAGCTGGTGGTGTGTGACACCATTTCTCATCAAGTATTATCCCTAGTACAGAACACACTGCCCTCCTCCTGCCTGGCCATGTAAGCTTTCAGGTAGAAGTTCCCATGCTACCAAAGTTCAGATCATCTTATTTCCATTGGTTTTTTTTTTTAAATTGGAGCTGGAGAGATGACTCAGTAGTTAAGAGTGCATACTGCTCTTTTAGGGGGCCCAAGTTCAATTCCCAGAACCCACAAAAGAGGCTAACAATAGCATCTTACTCCAGTAAACACAGATTATTTTCTGGATTCTATGGTTGCCTAACATCACACATACACTTATTACCACATGGGGATATATGTGTGTGTAAGTAACTAAAAATAGAGATCAGAAAATTCTTTTGGGGCTAGTAGATAAAGGAACTTCCTGCCAAGCCTGATGATCTGAGTTCAATCCCTGGAGCCTACATGGTGGAAGGAGGAAATGAATGATTCCCACAAGTTGTGCTCTGACCTCCAAATATACATTGTGGTGTGCGTAGGCTCCTGTACAGCTATACACATGCACACAAACAGACACACATACACACACACTAAAAAAAGTTAAGTAAATAAACAACAACAAAAAAATCTCAACAGCTTAATAAAGAGCTGCCCCTACAAGCATGAAGGCCTGAGTTCCATCCCAGAGCCCACATAGAAAGACAAGAATAGGTCAAGTGTAGTATGCATGCCTTTAATCCTTCAGGAAGCAGAGGCAGGTGCATCTCTGAGTTCAAGGCCAACCCTATCTACAGACTGAGTTCTAGGACAGCCAGGGCTATATAGAGAGATCCTGTTTCATTCATTCTCACATACATGCATACATACATACATTCACTCTCACTCACATACATACATACATACATACCTATACATGTGTGTGTGTGTGAGTATGTGTGTGTGTATGTATGTATGTATGTATGTGGCTGGAGAGATGTCTTATCACACCCACACATTGGCTAACAACTGTCCACAATTCCAGTTCTTGAGAGTCTAATCTATGGCTTCCATGGGCACCAGGCACATAGACATACACGTAAAGTACCCATACACAGACTGGGCATTGGTGGCACATGCATTTAGTGCCAGCATGAGGGAGGCAGAGGCAGGCGGATCTCTGTGAGTTCAAGGCCAGCTTGGTCTACAGAGCGAGTTCCAGGACAGGCTTCAAAACAATACAGATAAACCCTGTCTTGAAAAACCAAAAAAAAAAAAAAAAAAAAAAGTACCCAATACACATAAAATAGAAATAAATATTTCTCAAGAAGAGCTAGAAAGAAAGAAAGGAAGAGAGAAAGAAAGAAAGAAAGGAAGAAAGAAAGAAAGAAAGAAAGAAAGAAAGAACAAACCACGGTGGCTAACTCAGTGAGGAATGACACTGAGGTTGACCTCTGGTTGCTACACACACATACACGCACAAACTTTCAAACTCACACACTTGTAATTTTAACACTATGAAGGCTAATACAGGAGGAGCCTGAATTTCAGGCCAGCTTGGGCTGCACGGTGAGTATGGTGGTTTGAAAGAGAATGGTTCCCATAGGCTAATAAATTTGAATAATTGGTTCCTTGTTGGTGAAAGTTTAACAATGATTAGATGTGGCCTTATTGGAGGACGTGTATTACTAGAGCTGTGCTTTGAGGTTTCAAAAGAGTTCACCCCCAGGCCCAACCTCAATCTCTCTGCTTCTGCTGCTGCCTGTAAATCACTATGGCTGCCTGCTGCCATGCTTCCCACCATGATGATCATGGACTAACCCTCTGAAACTGTAAGCCAGCCCCCAATTAAATGCTTTCTTTCATAAGCTGCCTTGATCATGGTGTCTCTTCAAGGTGACAAAACATTAACTAGGACGGTAAGACAGTCTAAAAATATCAAAAACAAGAACTGAAATACACATACAAACCCAAGATGCTGACTTGCCTAGACAGAGAATCCCTGCTGGGATGGCATGCTGGAACAATCTGGCTACAGACAATCTTCTTTGGTACAAGGTCAGCAGCAGCATAAGGCCCAGCAGCATGCACAGCTCAGCCCTGAAGCCAATAATGGCGAAGGCTGAGAGCCAGACAAAGAGGGCCCATCTATGCTGCAGCCAGGCTGTGAGGGCTGGTAGGACTGCAAAACACAAAACACACACAATAAGGGGGACTCACTTTCTTTCTTTCTTTTCAAGACAAGGTTTCTTTGAGTAACAATCCTAGCTGCCTGGAACTTGTTCTGTAGATCAGGCTGGCCTCAAAGTCACAGAGATCTCTCTGCCTCCAGAGTGCTGGGATTAAAGGCATGTGCCAACACCAGACTCACTTGTTTATTATAAAAGACACAACGCACAAATCACTCTATGGGGGGCTGGAGCAATGGCTCAGCCATTAAAAGACTGGCTGCTCTTGCAGAGGAACCAGGCTCCATTCTCAGCACCCACATGGCAGCTCACAACGGTCCGTAACTCCAGTTCCAGAGGACCTGATTCCCTTTCCTGGCTTCTGCAGGCACTGCATACACATGGTGTGCTTAAAGACACATAGCAGAATGCTCATACACACAAAATAAAAATTCATCTTAAAAGAAAGATTACTCTAGAATCTGTGACTACTGAGCACTGCAGAGTTTAAGGTAGGAGGATCTAGCATTCAAGGCCAGTCTAGACTATACAGTGGGACTATGTCCCAAAACACATACAGACAAACTCCACAGAAGCCTACTTGCCTACCAGTCGTGAATACAGAACATCCTGCTTCCTTAGCAAGAGATCCTGAGTAGTTTATGAGGAGCTGATGGGGTTGGAGTGTGTGTGTGTGTGGGGGGGGGGGAGAATGAAGGGCAGATGTGTGTATGGTTTGCTGAGGTGAGGGGCCAGAAGGCACATCCTGGAGCTACATACCCACAGCCAGGGCCAACACATTGGGGAGTGTCCTTGTACAGTAGAACATGAGGTGAAACTGTGTGGCTGATATCCAGCAGAACATGACAGCCACGGTGGTCCCAAACTGTTGTCTCACTTCTTTTTGTAATGTCCAGAGTCCAAAAATCACACCAAGTCCAAGGACTCCTCTGACTAAATAAAATGAGCAACAAAATCACGTTGTGAATGACCCAAGAACACACATGGATGAAGCAGCCAGGGGCTTAGTCATTGACAATATACAGGGCACTACCTGCTTGTGCACATTTGGTACCAGAAGTGGCCACTAGAGACCTGGAGCCTGTGTTTGCACTGAGACCTGCACTATCCAAGCTTCTTCCTTCCTTTCAGCCCCACAGGCTTGGCTGAGTGTTTGCTGAATGCTGGGCAAAGCTAGAGAAGTGTTGGAAGGACAGGGTAACCAGAGACCTATAGACTGGGGGGAAGCAGAGGACAGTGCTGATGAAGGCTCCACTCAAAGCCAACCCTGTGAAACATCCAGATCATGATACAGTGGAGACACCAGCTGCAGGGGCAGGAAATGAATGGGAACTATCCCTGGAGCAAGTGATCTTTTGAAGATAGGTGAGGCAGGTGCTTGGACAGGGCCAGTGCACATATCCTCAGAGTAGAACAAGCCTTATTAGCCACTGGCCAGTGGGTGTCAAGGCCTAAAGCGAAGGCACAGAAACTGACAGCCAAGGGAGCACCCTCAGGATGGGAACTGCAGACTTTCAGAAGCATTCCGAGTGGGCCTTGTCCAGCATGGGGCTTTCCTTTCCCTGCATACTACTGGACACTGGATTTAAAGCACAGATGTCTTATTTCAGGACCTGTGTCTGTAAGAGTTTGGATCCAGTTGCTGTATTGATACTACCAGGGAGCCTATCTGACACTTCTGTTTACAATGCCCAGGCAAAGCTATTTTACTTCCTTTAAGGTCTCATCTGCTTAATCTGTCACCTGAATTCTAGTGCTCCTCCTGGCTTCCCATCTTCCCAAACTTCTGAGTCCTGGTCAAGGAGAGTTGATCACACAACCTCCATTCCAGGATGGTTATCCTAACCCTGACAGAAATCATTTGGGCCTCTTACAGGAGCTGACATCATCAGGAAATCCATGCTTACAGCAACTGAGACAAAGGCTGCTAGCACACTCGGCTCCCCAAAGCAAAACCACCACAGAGTTCTGTTGGGAGCTGAGGCTTGGCTCCTTGACCCCACCTACATGAGGGCTGCAGGCTGCCCTGGGCACTGGCAAGTTTCCCCACCCTAATCAGCTTTTCTGAGAAGTGGGTTGAGTTTCCGTCAGGAGATTGTCTGCTCTTCCAGAGGACCTGGGTTCAATTTCCAGCACCCACATGGGAGTTCACACCTGTCTGTAACTCCGGTTTCAGGCGATCTAACACCTTGACACAGACATACAGATAGGCAAAAACATGAATGTACAAGAAATTTAAAAAAAAAAAAAAAAAAAAAAAAAAAAGGTTCCCACATAGGCTACACAAACTGAAATCTGACTATGGCCAGCTGTGCTAGACAATAAAATGTTCTGAATTGGAAAAGTGTGATTGTTGGATAAAAACACATCAGGTTATGGAACAATGTGGACAGAATGTTCTTAATCTAGTATTTAAAAAAAAGTATGGGGATGGAGATTTAGTTCAGTGTATAGTGCATGCCAAGGGAGCACAAAGGCCCCGAGTTCAGTTCTCAGCTCAGGGGTAGTAGGTGGTGTGTGGTTGGGTATGAGAGATGGCGTGGTGTGGTGGCCCATGCCTTCAATCCCAGCACTAGTATGCAGGAGGCAGAGGCAGGCAGATCTTTTTGAGTTCAAGGCCAGCCTGGTCTACAGAGTGTACTCCAGGACAGCCAAAGCTACATAGTGAGACCATGTCTCAAAAAACAAAACAACAAAACCACATGAGTTGGGGGTTACTGAAAAGATGGCTCAGCAGGTAAGGGCATTTACAGAGCAGCTACAGAAGACCTGAGTTCAGTTCCCACTACCCACATGGTGGCTCACAGCCATCTGTAACTCCAGTGCCAGGAGATCTGCTCCCTTCTGACTACCATGGGCATGAGATGTATACATGGTGCACACACATACG
This sequence comes from Cricetiscus sungorus, assembly GCA_030556225.1. Classification (NCBI taxonomy): domain Eukaryota; kingdom Metazoa; phylum Chordata; class Mammalia; order Rodentia; family Cricetidae; genus Cricetiscus; species Cricetiscus sungorus. The sequence goes on along the minus strand of JANBXA010000031.1, from coordinate 14,108,917 downwards.
TGCAGCAAAACACTCATGCACAGTAAGGAAAAAAAGTATGGGTTCCATATAGAAGTGGGATGAGCTCTGCTTTCCAGCATGGCAGTATGTCTGTCACCAATGAAGAAGCCAGGAGTGGTGGCACATTCCTGCCAAACCACTCTCGAGGATGAGGCAGGGGACTGTGAGTTCTAAGCCAGCCTGGGCCAAATAGCGAGACCCTGGCTTCAAACAAACAAACAAACAAACAAACAAACAAACAAAAAGAGGAGCCACAGTGTTCTCAATACCCCAAAACAAGTACCTGAAGAAACAAACAAGTGCTCTAATCTGATCACTATTTGATATACCTGTGCTAAAATTCTGTATTGTATCCTAAGTAAGAACAAATCTTCTGCATCAATGAAGAAAAACTTTAGGAAGTACTCATATAGGCACAGAGAGGGTCCAGGGGCTCTGTATGTAGACCAGCATGGTAACCTCAGACCTCAAGGGCTGTCTGAACATTCTCTATGGAGTACAGCCTCTGCAACAGCTAAGGCTCTGTGAGTCACTATTGAGGCCCTCCAGCTGAAACAGGGACAGTGGGAGTTGTCACCATCTTCTTCACTAGCCCTACATCTAAAAAAATGTCATGAGGGCTTCAGTAGAGTTTAAGGTACAGCAAGTCCTGCCAACTCCCACCCTACCCCACTGTCCCCAACCCCCATCCCTGCCTGTGATCATGTGATGCTGTCACAGCTCTTGCCCATGTGAGGCCCTTACCTGTCAGCTGAGAGTAAAACTTGGACACTTTCAACAGTGAAAGCACATAAACCACAGGACTGGAAAACACTGCTATCAACAGAGGCCCAAGGAATGTCCTGGGAACAACTCCAGGGAACTCATGGTGGTCATACTATGAGAAGGAGAGAGGGGTGGTCAGTACAGAGGATGGGGAAGTAAGGAGAGTTCTCAGCTCCCAAGCAGCAGCCTCACCTTGTCTATATCCAGCTGGTGGTACAGCAGGTCATGTGTGGCCTGTAGGTTGAAGCTTTCCTCTACCTTGGTATAGGGACAGGCAATAAGGTGGACAGCAGCTACCATGACCAACAGCCCCAGAAACAGCAGTGGCTGCCTGCCTGATGATTTCTTCTTTTTCTTTTTCTTTTGGTTTTTCGAAACAGGGTTTCTCTGTGTAGCCTTGGCTGTCTTGGAACTCGTTCTGTAGACCAGGCTGCCCTCAAACTCACAGAGGTCTGCCTGTCTCTGACTCCCAAGTGCTGGCATCAAAGGTGTTCCCAACTTGTCTGATGATTTCTTGCCAGCCATGTAGTGCTTTAAACTTCATGTACCTTCACTGAAACAAAGACAAGAAGTACCCAACATTAGCACTATTACCCTATACATTCAGAGAAAACAGCAACACGGCTCCTAAATCTCAGAACTCTGCTCTAGGTCACACTGATAAGATGAAGGGGGAAATGGCCATTCTTTGTCATTGTAACTACATCTGGAATTAACTAAAACCCAAGCAGCTGGATACACCTGTGAGGGATCTTTTGAGTAAGCCTTTTGAGGCAGGAAGCTCTATTAATCTGGGTAACACCTGCTGCCAGCAGCCTACATAAAGAACATGGAAGAAGAAAGCTTGTTTTTCCTCCTTGTTCTCTCTCTCGATGGCAAGTCCATTCCTTCATTGGCAATAGAACCTACTTTTTTAGGATTTTAGTATGTACTGAAGACCATCTGAAAGATCCAGCTTTGTGGACTGAACAACTACTGGATTCTTGGAACTCCCGATAGTAGACAACAATTGTTGGGCTAGCTAGACCACAGCCTGTATATTCTACACATTCTAATATATACATACACATGTACATATATACATATACACATATATTTTATTCTCTCAATCCTGTTCATCTAGAGAACCCTAACCAACACACCTTTTAAATTTTTTGAAAATAATTTTTTATGTGTATGGATGTTTTGCCTACATGTATGCCTGGGTACCTGATCCCCTGAACTGGAGTTACAGACAGTTGTGAGTGCTGGGGATTGAACCCATTTTCTTCTGAAAGAACAGTCAGTGCTCTTAACCACTGAGCCATCTCTCCAGCCCCCAATTCCTATTGTCTCAGTTAGGGTGTATACAATGTGATAAAACACCATGGCCAGGAAGAGTTTGGGAAGAAAAGGGTTTATTCCATCTTACAGCTTACAGTCTATTATCCCAGGCAATCCAAGGCAGGAACCTGGAGGCAAGGAACTGATGCAGAAGTCAAGAAGAAGAGCTGCTCAGCCTGCTTTCTTACAGTGTCCAGGACCACCAACCCAGGGATAGATAGCACAGCCCACAATGAACTGGGCTCTCCCACACCATCAACCAAGAGAACGCACCAAAGGTATTCATCAACTCAGCATGAAGGCATATCATGAGGCCTCTAGTGGAGTGTAAATAAAGCCCAGCTTGCATTTGCTTGTCCCAAGTTTGGCTGCAAGGCTACAGAGAGTCTGGCCAGCACCCCACCCCACCTGATTATGGCCACCTGTGTTCTACCCAATAAAATGTACTAGACTGGAAAACTGTGATTGTTGACTAAAAGAAAAATGTCAAGCTATGGAACAATGTGCACAATATGTTCTCAACGTAGCACAAAACCAGACAGGAACATGGTGATGCACACCTATAACCCTAGCACTTGGGAGGCTGAGACAGGAGGAACAGAGCTCAAGGCCAACTTGGGCAACCTGGTAAGAGCAAAAGGTCCTGGTTTAATCCCCCAAACTACATAAAACACAGGTGTGTTGGTAGATGTGTGTATCCCCAAGCTTTAGGGTGAGATTATCCTTAGAATTTACCCGATCCTCTGCCTTCCCAGCCAGGGCACTTCCTCACAGCCAGAAAGGGATTTTCTTTTTCTTTTTTTTTTTCTTTTTTTGTGCGTGTGACGACCAACAGCAGCTATTTTCAAAGACAACAGAAAACCAGGGTGAGTCGGAATGTTCCACCAGGGGCAAAAGACAACGTAAGATATTCATCAGTACAAAAAAAAAAAAACCACCTACCACGGGAATAGGGGAAACTGCTGGGCAGACAGATGGCTAATCGCCTTCCAGCAGCCAAGTTCAAAAAGGCCATATTGTTAGCAAATGTAACTTGGAGAAGGAGGGCACCTCAGATTAGGTAGTACCCTTCAAAGATCCTGTTGTCCCTGTCAATTGGGATTCCAAGGCTTCCACGGAAATTGTCGGAATCATTCGTTCAAATTGTGGCTTTAAGCTGAAAACATAAATGGTCTGGTGCAAATGAGGCCTACTTCTCAACCAAAGACCAGATGAAACTGTATTATTTGTACAATAGGTGTTCTCTAAAATCCAGATAATGCATATTTACTACTTCTCACTCAAGCAAGCCATTTAAAATTCGTTAGGTCACTAACGCCCACTGCTTGAGGCCCCCCGCGGGAATGTCCAGCACTGGTCCCCCCAAACACACGGAGCCGGCCCCCTAGAGCAGAGCTCATCAGTTAACAGGTCGGCCGCCAGGTGAGGAGGACGGATGAGAGAGGTCCAGGCCTCAGGTGAGATACCCAGCTCCCAGGGATACGCTCAGCCCCTAAGTGAGAGGGTCCGATCCCCAGGTGAGTTGTTCAGCCCCCAGGTGAGAAACTCAAAGGCCGCCGCGCGCGCTCAGGCAGCTCGGAAGAGCCCCAGCCTCGCCACCTCCCGAGTACCTCAATCCCCACGGCAAGCGCTGAACTCCAGCCCTCTCTCTCTCGTCCTGACTTCTCGGAGCTCAGCGACTGCCCTCAGCAGGAAGCAGGCGGCGGAAATGCGTCCCAGAAGCGAAGTCTTTGCCCGAACTTAACATGGCCACCATAGCCCAGACTGGAGCTAGAGGAGGGCGCTCCCCGCCCGGAGTAAATATGGCCGCCGAAGGCCACGGGTAGAGGGCGGGGCAAGAGAACAGGTTAAAGGCCTGTAGTCCCGCCCCGCTCTCGCGGGACGCTGACCCGGGGCCTTCTCATTGGTCGCTGCTCGTGGCGAACCTGAATTGGTCCACATCAGGCAGGGCGGATTCCTCCTGCCAATGGCAGCACGCCTGCTGAGAGATGGGCGGGGCCTTGGCGACGCAGTCAAGTAGCCGGGGGAACGGCCGGCGCGCGGGCCGGTGGGCGGAGGCCGAGACTCCACAGTAGTTCTCTGCCGCTCGCCCGCAGCCCGCCCGCCATGCACCTGCCGCCCGCTGCCACTTTCGGGCTGCTACTGATGCTGCTGCCGCCTCCCGCGGCCGTGAGCTCCCGGAAGCCGACAATATGCCAGAGGTGCCGGACGCTGGTGGACAAGTTTAACCAGGTGGGCGGGCGGCGGGCCCGGGGCAGCGGCTCTGGGCGGGGGCTAGCGGGGTTCACAGCGGACCACCGAGCTGGTGTCACCTCCTCCGCAGGGGATGGCCAACACGGCCAGGAAGAATTTCGGCGGTGGCAACACCGCATGGGAGGAGAAGACTCTGTCCAAGTACGAATCCAGGTGGGTGCCGAAGAACTGCCCGGATTGGCGGCCGCGGACTGCAAATCAGCGTTCAGATCTTGGGATTGGTGCTGACCACCGGCACACGGAAGGGGCCCTTAGATAGTGGATATCTGTCCTTGGTCATCCCTGCCTCTGGCCACTCACTGGTCTCTCACTGGCCTGTGGCTTCCACACTCCTTACAGCCACTTCTGAGCGCTCTTGTACACACACGGAGGAAAGCTTTTTGAAAACTCACATTGGAACCTCTAGCCCTCCTGGGGACTTCTGGCTTCCCTCGCTAATGGAATAAGCTCTTTCCCATACTGTGGTGATGGAGGCATGGACTATCCTTGGGTCCCTTGCACACCCTAGCTTAGCCTTCCTTTACTGACTAACCCTGCCGGTGGTTGTGGATATTCCCCTCTTCACTAAAGTAGTCTCTAGGTGGGACATGTCTAAAGTGAGCAGACTGGTGCTCTGGGGTGCTGACAAGTTGTGTTTCAGTGAGATTCGGCTTCTGGAGATCATGGAGGGTCTGTGTGACAGCAGCGACTTTGAATGCAACCAACTCTTGGAACAGCAGGAGGAGCAGCTAGAGGCCTGGTGGCAGACACTGTGAGTATCCAGTACCATGTCTTCTGATTGATAGTTTTGCAGTCATTTTCCAGTAGAGAAATTACAGAAGCAGTAGCAGCCCTACATCACTGTCCCATTTTACCCACTTCTGCCTTTGTCTCTTACCAGAGCACAGCTCTTAGAGTCAGGAAGCTTGCGAAGAGGTCTTGTGCACACCTGACTCTTGCTTCCCATCACACAGCTTTGGGGCTTGTATAGTGCCTCCTACCCCAAGTCACCTGAGGTAGTTAATTCAACCTGATGATAAGAAGTGGAAAATTCCAGAGATAAGTCTCATTGCAGTGTATCATGTTCTGTTTCCATATTGTCATGGATCTCTTACTATGCCTAATTTACAAATTAAATATCCCACTAGAATGTTTGTAAAGGCCAATAGTACATTTAGGGTTTGAAACTGTCCAAGACTTCAGGTATCCCATAGGAGTGTTCTTGTGTGTGCTCCATCACTGAGCCATCCCCCCAGCTCAGCATTTCATGGAATTTAATGACCGCTTCTAAATCCTCAGGAAGAACGAGTACCCTAACCTATTTGAGTGGTTCTGTGTACACACGCTGAAAGCATGTTGTCTTCCAGGCACCTATGGACCAGACTGTCAGGGTATGTATTTCTTGGGAAATCCCAAGTCTGCATCTTTCATGTTGCTCCTCTCTGACTGCCTTGTGTTTAAAAGCACAGAGGGGACCTGTGGGGTTGGGGGCCCTACCTCTTTCCTCAGATGGGTAGTTATCCACCCCCACTCTGGTGCTGTAAACCTGGACCAGGGCCCCTGCATCAATGCTAACTTTAGCAAAGTTCCCCTTTGCACTATAAAGCTCAGAGCCTCTAGTCTTAATGTGTTTCTTGGGGTAGGGATCACAGACTCAGGAGCTCATCTGTACTCCAGAAACTTGTTGATAAAGAATTGGGGGTGGTAGGTGTGCTTAGCTGGCCCTAGCCTTCTATGAAGTGAGCCTTGAGACCGGAACCGGTCATTTAGATCATTCTGGGTCAGGTGGTAGCAGTTTCAGTTTCAGGCATGCTCATGGCCTGCCATGCCTCTTGCTTGTCTCTCCCTGGCCGTGTGCTGAATGCAACATGAGATTTCTCTCCCTGGGCACATAATACATGTGTGTTGACCCTGCAGATTCTAGGTAGTCAGTGTCTTTCTAGTCCTTTCCTTCAGCTTTCAGGTCCCCGTTTCCTCAGCAGGAATGGTGCCAGGTTTAAATTGTGAAGGATCCCAATGACTGTTAGGCTGTGAGCATGTTGAAAGGTGTTATGATTCTCCCTGTGCAAGAACAACATGGCCTCCTCTGGGGCATGCTCCAAGCAAAGGTTTATGTCTTCCAAGAATGCCAGGGTGGGTCTGAGAGGCCTTGTAGCGGGAATGGCCACTGCAACGGAGATGGCAGCAGACAGGGCGATGGGTCCTGCCAGTGTCACGTAGGATACAAGGGGCCGCTGTGTATCGACTGCATGGATGGCTACTTCAGCCTGCTGAGAAATGAGACCCACAGCTTCTGCACAGGTAAGCAGCAGCACTACCCAGAGTATAGCCAGCTTGCTTGATGGTGAGGCTGTGGGGAGCAGCCCCTGCCAAAGCTGCATAGCTGGGAACAGAGTACCTCTTGACCTCCTAGCCACAGATGTTCAGAGCAATGTGGGAGGCCTAGAGGTGTGGCCTTTTTGAAGTATCCATAAACTACACCAAGAGGAAAAGCTGCTTGCTGCTTCTTGTGGGAATTACAAGGAGGTTGAATGCGTATGTGTCAGGTTCTGCCATGCCTATACCAAATGCCCTTGGCCTTTTGACCTACTACCTAGTAGTAGGCCATATTCTATATGCTCACCTGGAATATTTTGATGTCTGTGAAGGATGGACAGGTCCTTCAGTCTCCACCACGTGTCTTTGGAGAGGGGAGGCAAGGTATAGAGTCTAGAATGTGTCCACATTCAACCGAACAACTTCTCAGAGGGAATAAGGACTTTCTGGGCCCATAAGAGATGACTACACACTGGAACCAGGACCCTTGTTTTTACCTGGTTGTCATGGTTACCCAAGCAGATGCCTCCCATGATCTGACTGTTAGATCACTGAATGGGCCTCCTGGGGCCCTGCAGTTGCAGCCTACACAGAGCAGCATCTTTGTTTGAATTCACACATTTCATGTTTTATTGATCCATGAGGGATGCTGCCTGTAGTGACATCTTGATCTGAAGTAGCAGCTGCTTATTTTCTTGTTTTTATTTTTGGTTATTTTACTACTGAGCTTAAGTTCTCATCCCCCCCATTTTTAAAAAAAAAAAAAAGATCAAATTGTTTATTGTATATACAGTATTCTGTCTGCATGTATCCCTGCAGGCCAGAAAAGGGCACCAGATCTCATTACAAGTGATTGTGAGCCACCATGTGATTGCTGGGAATTGAACTTAGGACCTCTGGAGAACACCTAGTGTTCTTAACCACTGAGCAATCTCCCCAACCCAAGTCCTCATTACTAAAGTAGGCTTTCCTCTGTGTCGGAGAGGACAGGTCCCGTTTCCCTGAAGAGCCCTTCTAATACAGCCTTTGCTTTCCAGCCTGTGATGAGTCCTGCAAGACATGCTCAGGTCCAACCAACAAAGACTGTGTGGAGTGCGAAGTGGGCTGGGCACGTGTGGAGGATGCCTGTTTGGGTGAGCAGGGTACAGGGCGGGAGGGAAAACTTCTTTACAAGGGAGACCCTCATGCCCCAGGGAGGTCTGGCTCCCACCTTGAGTCTCTGCCCCCTCGGGGCTGTGGAAGGCCACTCTCAAGGCCTGCATGTGGATTAAACAGGTGTCTCCACCACAACTGTAGCATTAAAACGCAGGGCCGTGTGGCATTGCCATAGCATTGGCTTGGTCTTCTGTAGCCCCAGGTGCCCATGCCTATCCTCCTTCCTCTGTTAGTCCTAGTTTTGGTTTCACCCCTCAGCAGCTGCCTGGCCTTAGGCAAATTCAGATCTCAGCCATAAGCTGGTTTCAAGACGTGAGGAGGGGAGTAAAGAAAAGGATGGTTGGGGTTTGTGTGGGAGCATAGGAGCTCACTGCAGTTGTGTGGGTGGTGCCTCAGCCCCGCTGCCTTGGGTTCTGCTCACAGCCTTGTGGCTTTGTTCCAGATGTGAATGAGTGTGCAGCAGAGACCCCGCCCTGCAGCGATGGACAGTACTGTGAGAATGTCAATGGCTCATACACATGTGAAGGTGACTGGAGTATTGGGACCTGTCATCCTCCATAGGGCTTCTCTGTCTTCCTTCAACATGTGAGACTAGGATGGCCTCTGAATGGTCTGCTTCAGAAACTTGGAAGTGGTGACATTAGCAGTAGACAGGAAAACTGCACATCTCTATCACCACGTGTTTGTACATTGGAGCATCTCCTTGTTCCAGGCTCTTTCATTGTAGGGAAAACTTAAACTTTCACAGTTTTTTTTTTTTTTTTTTTTTTTGAGACAGGATCTCTCTATATTGCCCTGGCTATCCTAGAGCTCACCATGTAAACCAGACTAGCATCAAAATCTTCTGCCTCTGCTTCCTAAGTGCTGGAATTAAAGGTGTGCACCACCACACCCATCTTAGAAAACATTTCACACTCTTTTTTGCTTCCCAAATTTGCCAGTCAATGGCATGAGTATTTTAGGGTCTTAAGCAATTCATAGAGTAACTGGGGCAAGGTTGGCACACACTCAGTGTCCACAGCTCTAAGCTAGCAGGCTGCAGTGTCCTCTCAGTGAAATGTGACACTAGGCTGGTAGAGCCTGCAGACTCTGCTTGGCTGTTCTTACTGAGGTCTTGGTTGGGGAAACAAACTGTCACTGGGCTTGAGGTGGCTTTGTTTTTAAGTTCCTTCATGTTACTAGAGTCTGTTTATGATGTGGTACTCTTGCTCAGCCTTTCTTAAGTGGAAGTTGTCTGACATCTTCCCTCCTTGTTTCTAGAGTGTGATTCTACCTGTGTGGGCTGCACAGGAAAAGGCGCAGCCAATTGTAAAGAGTGCATCTCTGGCTACAGCAAGCAGAATGGAGAGTGTGCAGGTCAGTGAGCTGTCTGCTAAAGAAGGTGAACTTTCTAGAAGGAACACATCACTTGCCCAAAGGGACTTTGTGGGTGGGAACCTTTCAACCTCTGATAGATACTGACTATGGGGTCTGCTCCTGCAGACACTGTTGTGGTACCGGTTGTAGCCACATTTCCCTAAGCAACTATGTCATCAGCTCTCAGGGGACTTGGCTGTCTTAGCTTGATGTCAACTCCATTGTCTTGAACATTGCACAGGGTTCTAGGCTTCCCACTCTTACTGCTGAGATGTCTCTGCTCTGCCAGTTGAGGCCCAGGAAACTCTCCCCTGAGCACCTCCCTAATTGCCTCTTCTTTCTCTGATGGGCATTCATGGTCCCATTGTTTTCATTAGTGAATGAATTGTGAATGAGCGAGTTTCTGGGTGTATGTGTGTTTGCAATCATTTCTTGAAATGGAATATTTTTATTATAGATATAGATGAATGCTCACTAGCAACGAAGGTATGTAAGAAGGAAAATGAAAACTGCTACAATACTCCAGGGAGCTTTGTCTGTGTGTGTCCAGAAGGTTTTGAGGAGACAGAAGATGCTTGCATACAGACAGCAGAAAGAGGTGAGTGACAGAAGGCCAGGAGCAGTGTGGCCTGCCCTCCCCAGGGCTGGGACTAACCAGATACTTGGAAACTGCCAAATAAGAAATGAATGCAGCGTTTCTCAGGTGACAGCACAGAATTCAGATCAAACCTCTGTGCTGTGCATACCCAGGGTCATGGAGAAGGAGGACTCTGTAGGTGTATGAGAGAGGCCCATACAGGGGAGGATTCAGTTAATACTTCAGATTGGGTTTACAGATGGCTGTGGAGAAAGGGAAATCAGGGTGTGCCAGTCCCACTAAGAGAGGAGGAAGAACAGAATGCAATGGCCTCATTGAGACACCAGCCCATCCGGGATTCCCAACACAGTGATCTTGAGCTCTGGAACCGTGGCCCAACGTCAGGTCTATGGCTGGCTCTGAGGCTGTAAAGTGGGTCTGTTCAGTCCTCCAGAACATTCCTAGGCCTTGCATGGTCTCCATGTGTCCAAGCTTTTCTTTTTCATAAGGACCGCACCAAGGGTGACTGGTGCGGAAACCCTGTTTCTAAGAGCCAAGCCACATTGATAGGTGCTAGCCTGGATGTTAGCACCTCTCCTTAAAAGAGACAGTTCAGTCTGACAGACTCGGGAGTTGTGGAAAGTATGAGCAGGCAATGTTTAGAGAAGCTGGTAGTGACAAGAGTTTCCCAAAGCCCGTGCTGAACAGGACAGACAGCTGTGCATCTACACTTAGGAGTGCTCTGGCCAGTGAAATACCAAGGATCAAAGAGGAACTTAGCAACTGTAGGACAGGATTGCCCTCTGCCTCATCTCTCTTACCTCCCTGCTTGGCCTCTGGTTAAGGCTGTGAAGTGCCTGCCTGGGCACCGCGGTGGGTTCTGTCTAAACACATTCTCAAGGCACTGGGGCACTGGGGCACTGGGTATTCATTCAGTGACCTGTGTGTCTTCTGACAGAAGTGGCAGAAGAAAATCCCACACAGCCACCCTCCCGTGAGGATTTGTGACAGGCATCCAGGTTCAGAAGCTGGACTCTCACCCTTTTAAGTTATTGAGAGGACATCCTATAGGAAATGTGGCCCATGGACATCAACCCCATTTCTTCAGGAGGCTTTGGAGGGAGATGCTGCCTACTTTGAAACAGTTGATACTCACTTGGCCCTTTAAAAAGCTGCATTTCTTGGTGGTTCTTACACAGATTCCTCTATTTTGATATTGTTCTTTATAATAAAATTGATCATTGAAGGTCACCAGGAACAAAATGTGTTGGTTTGTTTCATTGAGAATGTGGACCTTCAACACTATTCGGTTTGCCCCTGTCCTGCCAGAACCAGGATATAAATGGGACCCTATATCTTCCCATGAGGATTTAGAGTCCACTGACCTTGGTGGGTGCCTTGGTGGGTGTCTCTGAGCGAGTGCCCAATGTGGTAGAGAATAGGGGTTGTCCTGGCATGCCCTGTGGTCTATCTGCCTTGGGAAAGCAAATTGTATAACATGTAGCTTCAGGGGCTGCCAAATACATTTTCTACAGACCTGGTTCCTGCTGTGGTGCTTCCGGGGAGTTTGGGCCCAGTGGAAGGTGGACATGCCTTCCAAGCAGGGAGGTGTTGGGATCCTGGCTTGCTCTTCCTTTCTTAACCACGAGGGAATCTTGTCTACCATGACTTGCATGATGTGCTGCTCATGGCATACCAAAGCAATGGGCCAGGTAAACATGTCCTGAAAGCCTAAACTAAGCCAGCATAGCCTTTCCTCTATTGAAGTTGATTACCTCAGTAACAAAAAGCTGCCTCGCTCTGGCATTCAGCCTATGAGCTTGCTGTGGCAGTGTTGGCAGTTGTACTCAAAGAGAAAGGCACCAACTTCAGAAGTTGAGCTGGACAGACAGACAGTTCGTCTGGGCATGAAGAAAATCAAAAAATCAGAATATCAGTTGAGTGTCTATGGCTTCTGGGGGAGCCTGAGTCTTGCCAGCATGGTGCTAGATCATGCTCCTCTGCTGTAGCTCTCCAAGGATCTGGAGTCCTGATGGTCCTTGGAGTCCTTCTTGGATTGTCCTCACCACTCCAACCCTTTGCTTGCCATGCTGCCCCAAGCTGTGACCTGCATATATCCCTGAAGCCCTGTGCACACTTGTGAAGGGAGGGGATACACTTTCTCCTTGTGGTTTGAAAGAAAATCACCCCCAAAGGGAGTGGCACTTTTAGGAAGTGGGGTCTTATTAGAGGAAGTATGATACTATGGAGGTGAGCTTTGAGTTTCATATATGCTCAAGCCACTCCCAGGGAGACAGACCACTTCCTGTTGTCTTCTGATCAACATGTAGCCAGCACCATGTCGGCCTGCACACCTCTATGTCCTGCCAGGATGATGATGAACTAAACCTCTGAAAACGTAAGCCACCCCAATTAAATATTTTTTTCATTACAAGAGCTGCTGTGGTCATGGTGTCACCCTATAGCAGTAGGAGCCCTGGCAAAGACAGAAGTTGTTACTAGGGACTATGATAGGCCTGACCATGCTTTGTTTGCAGGAATGTGGACTTTGGGACTGTGGAGTAGAAAAGTAGTCAAATGCTTCAAGTGCTGCTTATAATGGGCCATCCTAGTAGGAGCATGGGAGACAGCGGTGCTGAGTGTGATTTGAACTGTGGGGGCCTGGATCAAGAGGTTTCAGAGAAGAATGTTAGTATGTGGCCTAGAGAATGATTTTGTGATATTTGATAAACAATGTGGCTGCTTTTTGCTCTTGTCTGAAAAGTCTGCCTAAGGCTAAGGTGAAGAGTTTTAGATTAATTTTGTTGGCAGAGAAAATCTCAAAACAGCCAAGTATAGACTTTGTTGCGTGGTTATTAGTGTCAATCCTAATGAAAATGTATAATGAAAAAGAGCAAGCTGAGAAAATAAAAATGCAAAATATACAGATTGAGAAAAGGGGCACCAGGAAATGGAATAGAGCTAAATCCTGTGTTCAAGAAGATAAACGGAGTAAATAATAAATGAGCTGTTGTGGAATATTACCTTTAACTATGTAAAGATGTGTTACATTTGTTTATGTTGCATTTGTTTAACTATGTAAAGATGTGTTGCTTTGCCTGCCTGCACCACTTGATTGGTCTAATAAAAAGCTGAATGGGCAACAGCTAAGCAGAGAAGGGATAGGCAGGCCGAGAGAGTAAGTTGGAGGAGGAATTTAGGCTCGATAGAAGAGAATGAGTCAGTCAGGTTGCTGCCAGCCAGCCAGAGACAGGGGAAGCAGGAAAGGTAGGACATACAGAATGAGAGAAAGGTAAAAGTCCCCAAGGCAGAACATAAAGAGAAACAGATTAAACTAAGTTATAAGAGTTAGTGGGATACTATAGGATAAGGCCGAGCATTCATAAATAAGTCTCTGCCTTAAGTGGTTGGTGGTTCAAGAAAGCCTGATACAGTAAGATCCCACCCAATTAAGTTTCTAATTTGTGAAAAGGAATTAAAGAAAAGCTTGGAGCCAGATGTGGTGGGGCACACCTTTAATTCCAAGCACTCCAGGGGCAGAGGCTGGCAATCTCTGAGTTCAAGGCCAGCCTGGTTTATAGACCAAGTTCCAGAACAGCCAAGCTTAGGCAGTGGAGGAAACTGGAAAACAGAAAGCTGGTGAAAATGTAATTAAATGAGAGTGTCATGTTGGGACCATGTCCCAGCCCCAGTAAGCAGCAGAACTTGGTAGCTTTAGTCATGTGGTTCTTCCTTTATCGTTAAGGATAGAAGAAAGGTATTACGGAATTTGTCTTCATGCCTAAAGAGTGCCAGGCATGTGTTGGGATGTCTTTGAGTGAAGGCCTAGAGAGGCCATTGCATGAAGCTATTAATTGAAGCCTGTTGCCTTGGAGACCCCAACGTGTTGGAGATGCCAGAGCCATGGAGACCTGCTGAGGAAAACTGCTGACAGGGAGTGGAACCAGCCCAAAAGAAAGAAGTGTGTTGCAGTCAACCAAGCTGAAAGGAGTTGGAGATCTGAAGAGCATTTTAACATCAGTCATGGAAATTCAGAGTTTGGAGTTTGCCCAGCTGTTTTTCGGTCTTACTTTGGTCTAGTATTTCCTCACTATGCTCCCTTCCATACATTTTGGAATGGTAATGTATTTCTTGTGCCGTTATATGTTGGGAGTGTGTGACCTGTTTTTTGTTTTGTTTTGTTTTTTTGATTTTATAGACAGTTACAGTTATAGATTGAATGAATCTCAGAAGAGACTTTTGAACTTTGGACTTTAAAACATTGTTGAGACTGTGATAGACTATGGGAACTTTTGAAGTTGGATTGAATACATTTTGCTACAAGCTAGGGAGTTCAATGTGTTGGTTTGAAAGAAAATGGCTCCCAAAGCGAGTAGCACTATTAGGAAGTGTGGCTTTGTTGGAGGAAGTGTGTCTCTGTGGAAGTGGGCTTTGAGTCTCATATATGTTCAAGCCACACTTAGTAAGACAGTCCACTTCCTGTTACCGTCTAATCAAGATGTAGCCTGCACCATATCTGCCTGCATGCCACCATGTCATGTCATGATGATAATGGACTAAACTTCTGAAAAATATAAGCCACCCCAATGAAATGTTTTTTCTTTATGAGAGTTGCCATTGTTGGGGCTGGAGAGATGGCTCAGCAGTTAAGGGCACTGGCTGCTTTTCCAGAGGACTTGTGTTCAATTCCCGGTACTCACATGGCAGTTCACTACTGTCTGTAACTCCTGTTCCAGGGAATCCAGTATCCTCACATACATGTGGGCAAAACTCCTATGTACATTAAATACAAATGAATGAATGAATGAATGAATGAATGAATGAATGAATGAATGAATAGAGTTGCCATGGTCATGGTGTCTCTTCACAGCACTAGAAACCCTAAGATACTCCTGTACTGAGTTTATAAGCACCATGTGAGCTGGGCCCTTGGTGGTCAACTTCCACCTGGACACCAGAGTGGAGTCTCTGGCAGGCTGATGTTTCAGCTTGGCTTCTGATCCATTCCACCTGCTTGCCTCTGTCTGCTAGATGCTGTTCTTATCCAACTGGGATAGGGAGTTTATGTCAGGACATGCCATGGTCGACAAGCTAACAGACCTGTGTGTGCAGGCCCAGTGTCCTGCTGGTTCCCCAGGGTTTTTTGTTTTTGTTTTTTTTTTTTTTAATCACTGCCAGTTCTCAGGTGACTAGAGACACACTCCCCAGCCAGCCACCATCTGAAAGCAGAGGGATCCTTAAGTGGCGCTGTTCCCACATGGCCAATGGAGAGGTATACTCCCTAGTGAAGGGTAGGTCACCTGGGCAGCCCTCTTCCCTTGAATGGTGCTGTAGATATCTAGGCTGTGGGTGTGGGTAGCTGCTCTTTAGGCACTGGCTGCTGTGCCCTTGGACCAGGGATTCCTGCTTCTGGGATGTGCTCTTGCAACCCTGAGTCCACCAGCTTGATGACCTGGCACCCTTTCTTGGGCTAGGGTGGGTGACTCCAATGTTTATGCTCTCTAAATAAATGAATGTTTCTGATGGAGGCACCTGAGGCCATCCATTGCTTGGTGACAGAAGGGACTAGATGGGTATAGATTGAAAAGAGGTGGACAGGCTCCAATGGGATCCTACCTGGCAGGCAAACAATATAGGCAGTGTCCCTGACCATAGAGGTGGCAGGGATGGGCTGGGGGTGGAAGCGGAGGGTAGTCACAAGCTGGAGATCAGGCAATGGACCCTGGGCTTTGAATATAGGTACTTCTGTGCTAGCACTCTGATTCCTGGGTTGGGGCAGGGTACCCAAGGAACTTATCCACCCAGGTTTCCTCTGCTCCTCAGGCCCACAGACCATGTGGAGGGCAGAGCTGTCCTGCTTATGTTTGAATGGCCTGCACGAATCACACTAGTCCTCCCTGGGTGTATGGCCAGCAGGTGGCACTGTGGGCCTGTACTGGCAAACCAACACTGACACCTCAGCCTACAAAGCTGTGATTCAGTAAAGGACAGCTGTGTCTGTGTCAGGTCAAATCTGCACTACAATGACAGTGTACCAGAACTCCAAGCTGAGTTAAGTCAGGAGCCTGGCAAGCTTGTGTTCTTCCTTCCTACTAGTGTTTGTGAGAGAGCATCTTCAAACCTGGTCTTCAAGTTGGCAGTGGTGGTGCACACCTTTAATCCCAGCACTTGGGAGGCAGAGACAGATGGATCTCAGTGAGTTTGAGACCAGCCTGGTCCTCAAAGTGAGTTCCAGGACAGCCAGGACTGTTACACAGAGAAACCCTGTCTCGACAAAAACAAAGAAAGAAAGGAAGGAAGGAAGAAAAAGAAAGAAAACTGGTTTTCAAAACTGCATAAAAGTTAGGTGGTGGTGGTGGCATACACCTTTAATCTCAGTGCTGGGGAGGCAGAGGCAGGTGGATCTCTTGAGTTCAAGACCAGCCTGGTCTACAGAGTTCCAGCCAGGACTTGCCCAACAGTCCCCAGGACATTAACCTGGGTCCTATGCTGACTTTCTGGCCCAATCACCTCTTTGCCACACTGTTAAGGAACAACACATATGTGCACATTACATCTATACAATCAAAAGGCTCTCACCCTTGATTTCTAGGTCCAGCAGGGTCTCTGGGGGGCTTAGCATAAACACAGGTCTGGTGCCTTGCCAGGTGCAACCTTTCCTGGCCTTTAGCAGGCATAGTGGAAACGTATGGACATGGCTAACAGATGTTCTTTCCAAGCTATACTTTGTTAGAAAGTATAGCTCAAAGTGGCCTTCTGGGAATGCTGGAGGATAAGCCATTCTTGAAGGCAGTGGTTATCATCAGGCAGCCACTGTGGCCCCAGTGGTGAGGTTCAGTGTTTGAAAATGCTGTGTCACAACCGAGCAACCAATGTGACTACTGGGAGTAGGTGGGTCCAGGAGTTACTCTACATTCCTGGGTGCACAACACTACAGCACCTGAGCACACCTGTGCACGCACACACACGCGCGCACACACACACACACACACACACACACACACACACACACACACACACACACACACACACACACAGAGTCATCCACAGTGGAGGAGACACCTGACAGGAGACCTGGCAGGGCAGCCTGATTCTCAGCCAAGATCTCTGGGGAGAGGAGAGTGACACTGGGCACATGGGCTGCTGGGTGAGAATGAGCCTCCCACTGTGGCGGTGCCAGCCTCCCGGAGGCACTGTCCTGGGTGCACCCCTGAACCCTGAGGCAGCCTTGCTGTACAGCGAGTGCATAGCTCCTGCCTAAACCATCGCAGCCTTCCATTCCTTGTGGCTAACAGGCTGCCTTCCTTCCTTTCTTGTTTTTCTTTTTTCTTTTACTTTTTCTTTTCTTTCTTTTTCTTTCTTTCTTTTTTTTTTTTTTTTGTTATTTTGTTTGTTTGGTTGGTTTTTTGTTTTGTTTTTTGAGACAGGGTTTCTCTGTGTAGCTTTGGAGCCTGTCCTCACACTCACTCTGTAGACCAGGCTGGCCTCCAACTCACAGAGACCCACTTGCCTTTGCCTCCCGAGTTTCTGGGATGAAAGGTGTGTGCTACCATCATCCAGCTCATCCAGCTTGAGACTGACAGGGTGGCTGGTGTCACCCAACTAAGTCATTCTGTCTACCTGGCTATCCAAAACTACTTCTATGGTAGGTGCAGGCTGCTGATTACTAGAGACACATGAAAGAAACATCTCATTACCCCCAAAAGTCAGCTAGCTGTAGCAGAGACCATCCCAGCCCAGCTTGCCAAAGCAATGAGTTTATTGGTTACAGGAGCATAGATGGCCCTCTAAAGCCCCCACCTTAACATGGGTAACAACCTGAAAGCGGCAGAGGTGGAGTCTTCTCCAGCACCCCCAACCCTGCTTATTTTCACCTCCTATATGGTCTACTCACCCCTAAATCACGTGAAGCCGAGGCAGGTGGGAGTGACTAGTAAAGGGCTGAGGACCCTTTCCCAACACACTCCACAAAGGGATGTTAGTAGTCTTCCATCTCCATGAGGGTCTCACACAGATAACCAATAGCTGCTCAGATTTCAAGATGGGCGTGACCACGTCAGGCCTGAGGTCAGCATTCCTCAGCACTCCTACTTCCACTGTCCGGTTTCACCACTTTCAGTCATGGGCACTGTACTGCCATGGTGAGTAATCTCCACTGTGGGTACATCCTTTGGAGGTTGGGGTGGAATGTCATTGTCGACACCCGTGTCTACACGCCAGTCCTTCCATCTGTCTCACCAGACCCTTCTCTCTGGTGTTTCCTTCCATCTTTCTCCCAGCCATCTTTCTCCCAGTCAAACAGACCACATGTCTGTGAGTCTGTTTCTTTCTCCATTCGAGCAGATGACCAGTGTTATGTGTATTTTACTCTTTTGGACTTTTGAGGGGCCCACCACCCAGTTCCCAAATAAATACACGGAGGCTTATTCTTAGTTATGAATGCCTGGCTTTAGCTTGGTTTGTTTCTAGCCAGCTTCTCTTATCTTAAATGAACCCATCTACCTTTCCCTCTGGGCTTTTATCTGTCTTACCTCTGTATCCCTTTTCTTTCCTTCTTACTCCATGTCTGGCTGTGTGGCTAGCCCCTGAAGTCCTCTTCCTTCCTCTCTCTTGTTGCGCACTTCTTCCTCGTTCCTCCTTCCATTTATACTCTCTTAATACCACCTATCCTTGCTCCTGTCTCACTGTTGGCCATTCAGCTCTTTATTCGACTACCAGGCGTTTTAGGCAGGCAAAGAATCACAGCTTCACGGAGTAAAACAAATGCAGCATAAACAAACATCACACACCGTAGAATAATATTCCCCTACAGACCAGAGTCATCAGACAAGCACCAACAAGCTACTATTAATGGCAGCAGGCTTTCTTGAACCACCAGCCCCCAAATCATGACACAGTTTTATTATTAACTATGAATATTCTGCCTTAGCTAGCCTAGCTTTTTTTTTTCTTTTTAACTTAAAATAACCCATTTCTATTAATCTATGTGCTGCCCCAAGGCTCATTTACCTCATCTACATACTGTCCATTCTGCTTTTCTGCTTCCTCCATGTCTGTCTGGCCCCAGGTTGGCTGGTCACCAGCTGACTAGCTGGCTCCCCTTTTCTCTCTGCTTGCCAGCCCTGCCTATCCCTCCTCTGCCTAACTATTGGCCGTTCAGCTTTTTATTAGACTAATCAGATGCCTTAGGCAGACCAGGTGAAACAGCAATACATCTTTACATAGTTAAACAAATGCAGCATAAACAAAAGCAACATGTTTTTGCATAGTTAAACAAATTCAGTATAAACAAATGGAACACATCTTTACATAGTTGAACAGTTATTCTGCAACACAAACAAATGCAATGCATCTTTACATAGTTAAACAAATATTCTATTCCACAACAGTCGATGACTGTCTATTTGTGTCCATATGCTACGGTGACATCCCTGAACCATTACAGTTGGTGATAGGAGCTCCTGACAGACCATGTTGTGAACCTAAGGTCAGGCAAAGCTCTGTAGGTAGTGAGTACCATGTGGCAAGGCCCCCAAAGTCTGAGCCATTATATATCCTGCCATCCCAGAAGCATCATATTACTTAGTGACTGCCCCTGGGTTTTTTGACCCAATGACAGGACACTGAAGGTCAGTAAGTCTAAGAAGTCAAAGAATAGTCTATGGTCAGCTGTTTCATTTCTAACCCAGTAGGCACAACCCCTCACTGTGAGTGAGCATCCTGGACCTGTACCCTGAGCTTCTGAGACAGGCCCACCATAGACACTCAGCCATGGACTCTATATTTCCTACCCAGTCCTTCAATCTGGAGTCATATTGCAGTGTGTGGAAGCCAGGGCACTTATGTGTGGTTCACTGGCAGCTCTCCCTACTTAAAACTACCCTTCGTGCCCCTGGTTTAGATTTCCCAAGAGTAGAAGCCACCACTCACCACTTGAACACGCTCCCTAAATTGTGTCTCATCTAGTGGAGGGCCAAGGTGGAACTGAGAGACCTGCCTGGAAGTTCTGTTATTCCAGCACCCTGGACCCACGGGCCTCACTGCTGTCAGTCACCCAACAGGTTCAAGCCGCCAGACTCTCAAAAGGCAAGAGTGACTACAGATCTGGGCAGAAGCACATACATATAACCATGACTTGTCATGGACACGTGTGTATGGATCCTCTGCTAAACAAGATGACAAAGCACACACGCCTGCAAGGGACATGCAAGCCTAGAACTGGAGAGGCCTGCTGTGGCAAAGATGCCACCTCCGGTTCCTACTCAGACTGTTTTTGCAACATCTACTTTCCTCCCCCTGTGCCCATCCACTTGCCTTGTAATGACATACTAATGGGATGAATGGCACTGCTGTGAAACTGCTACCTCTGCATCTTTTGAGTCTTTAAATTGTGTCCCTGACAAACTTTCTTGTGAGTAACCAAGGACAGAATCCACACTGAAGGCCCACTCTGTTCTGGGTCCGGTTATTGTTACCTGGTGTCTGGAGATATGGACTCACTATAGGCAGGTGGGATGTGGCTACAGTTCCACACTCGGGGTAGCCACAATGGCACCTCAGGACATTAGTCAGGGCAGGACAGTGGTTCTTTACATGCCTGATGCATCCCTCTTTCTGCACAATACCCCAAGCCTGGGGCCATTAGGTGGGACTTGTAATGGTGTTAGGAATCCAGCTTCCTTAGGGGGTCTTGAGTCTTGAAACTGGGCAATGGTCATGACTTTACCAGAGACTGCTGGCCTCCAGTCACGGATCCTTGCTTTCTTCTGCCCTGCAGGCTGTTCCCTGGTTGACTGCTCATCTATCCCCCAGGAACACGGTGTTCTGTTCACCTTAGCCAAGCCTTTGGCCCCATGCCAACCGGCTTCTCAAACAGCCAGCAGCATTCCAGCCACTGACAGCAGCCACCTGCACCACCATCCACGTCATTGTCACAGCTTTCTGTGACAGCTTCCGTCAGTACTCCACCATGACTTCGCTTGGTATTCCCTAGGGCGTGGCTGCATAGCATGTCCTCTATCCCCCAGGAGCAAGATACCTGCTTCTCTTCTTGTGTCTTCCCTCATGCCCACATTGCAAGCCTTGTAGTTTGTCTGCTTGGCTATGCTAACACATACCTCTTCTTGTGTATCCTGTGTTGCTGTGTCTATACCATGTTCTTCAGTCCATGTCCCCATGTCCCCATGACCTCCAAGCTTCCCTCATGCACTAGGGGAGGGTCTGTCAGAAACACATAGTAGGTCCTGAGGTTCCTTTGGGACACAGTGTTTTTATTTCCTCCAAGCCAGCTTGTCCCTGTCAAGATGTACTATAACTTAATCCTAGTTATGGGTTTAATGTTCAAGAGGGAGGTGGGCAAGTCCTTAGCAGGCTTTGCAAATTTTCCAGCTTGTCCAGTGCCTGTGTGGAGGGTGGTTTGGAGATATCTCCATCACTACCTGGGTACAACACACTGGGCATAACAAATGCACACCACACACACACACACACACACACACACACACACACACACACACACACAAAGCATGCATGAGGTGAAAAGAGGGTATTGGAACGCATGGAATTAGAGTTACAGACAGTTGTGAACCACCATGTAGATACTGAGAATAAAGCCTAGGTTCTTTGCAAGAGCAATAAGTGATCTTAGCCACAGAACCATTTATCCAGCCCCTATAGTTTGCATCTTAAGCATTGCCTCAAAAGGCCCATTTGTAGAGGCTTTAGTCCCCAGCTTGATGCTATGGGGAGGACTGCACAATTTTAAAAGGTGAGTGCTTGTGGGAAGTTTCAGACCACTAGTGATTGATATGCCCTTTTAAAGGGGATTGTTTAGCTCTTCCTGAGCTGCCACTCTGCTGCCAGTCATGGTAGCTCAGGCTCCCTCCTCAACTATGTCCCCCTTCCCTGTGCTCAAGTCCTTGTCCTTGCTGTCACTGCTAGCAGTTGGCCTGGCTCTGCTAGGGCCAACTGTGTGTGTCTGTGTGCGGGGTGGGGGGTGTTGCCATGCATTTGAGTTCATGCAGCACACGCTTCATGACTTTCAGAAAATAGCCCACTGTCTGGATGGGCAAGAGACCCTCCTGCTGTAAACTGAACACTGTGACCTATGTGCCCACTAGCCAGCTGCATGATAAGACCCTAGTGTTGGCCAGTGGTGTTCCCTGTCAATAAATACCTGCTGGCAAATAAAAGAGATGGGAGCTGACTCTGATGGTCTGAGTAGTGAAAAACTGGCCCTACGCCCAGAAGTCCATGGCACTAGAGAGTTGTACCCTTGGTGGCAAGGGTACAAGAGAACCGGTGGGCTACCACCTGGGTTACCACCCTGGCCCAGATCCAGGCCTTTGAGTTGGCCCATGCCAACATCTACCCCATCTATGAGCTGCTGGAGTACATGGAAGGGCTGGTCCTGCAGACCCAAAGCTGCAGGATCTCTATGACTCAGGGCAACAGCAGGATAATCAAGAGTCTCTGTGAGGGTCTAGCAGATGCCAGAGACCTCGAACCAGACCAATGACCCATTGCAACAAACATTTGCAAGTAAAGACACACTATGACACCCTGCAGCTTCTGCAGTGAGGTTTTGTTTGTCTCCTTGTTTTTTTGTTTGTTTTGAGAGAGATTTCTGCTTTTTGTTTGCTTTATTTTATTTTATTTTATTTTGTGACTGCATTTCTCTGTGTTACAGCTCTGGCTGTCCTGAAACTCACTGTGTAGGCCAGGAAGGCCTTGAACTCAGAGAAAGCCACCTGCCTCCACCTTTAGATTGCTGGGATTAAAAGTGTGCACTACCACCGCTAGGCTTTTTTAATTTAATTTTTATTTATTTTCTTTTGGGGGAGATTACAAACATGGAGGATGGGTATGGAAGGACTTGGAAATGAGTAGGATTGGGGTACATGGTGTGAAATTCACAAAGAACTGGGAAGACTGGAGAGACTGACTAAAAGAGAGAGCACCCCTCCTCTTGCAGAGGACCCAGGTGAGAGCCCTAGCATGCTCGTGGCCATTCAAAATCCAGTCCAAACAGATCTAACATGAGGCACGGTACACACACGCATACAGACATGTAGGCAAAACACTCACACACATAAAAAATAAAAATGATTTTAGCCGAGTGTTGGTGGCACACGCCTTTAATCTCAGCACTCAGGAGGCAGAGGCAGGCAGCTCTCTGTGAGTTCGAGGCCAGCCTGATCTACAGAGTGAGTTCCAGGACAGGCTCCAAACAAACAAAAAAAAACCCAAAACTAAAAATGCTTTTTAAAGTTGGGGAGAGGTTGTGGGACCCTTCCTCTCTTCCTTTGTCCTGCTGCTTCAGTTCACATCCTGGCCATGACATGAGGCACTTTGCGTACTTTCCCACTTTACCTCCATCACCTCAAAGGCGGCATAGACGGAAACTTCTAAAACCAAGGCAGACAGCTGACAGATAGGTGGTTTCAGACTCTGCCCAGCAAACAGTCCCTTCTTGTCAACTCTCAACCTACCACCAGGGACAGTCATGCCATCTGGACACCTGCTGGGCAGAAGCCCAAACCCTTCAACCCCTATCTACTTGGTACCAGCCGGCTGTGAGGGGCAGTCAGCTGGGAAACCCTTGAGATGACCCTTTGAAGTATTCTGAGCTATGACGGGAAAGCTTGGGCTGGAGAGAGATGGCTCAGTGGTTAAGAGCACTGGCTCTCTTCCAGAGGACCAGGTTCATTTCCCAGCACCCACATGGCAGCTCACAACTGTCCCTAACTCCAGTTCCAGGGGACCTAGCAACCTCATGCAGGCAAAACCCCAATGTATATAAATAAATCTTAAAAGCAGGAGGAGAAGGAAAGGCTCCAGCCTGGGGATAAGTGGCCCTCTCCTTTCACTTGCACTCCCAACAGCATGTATAGCTCCTGCCTCCCCATTTTCCTAATGCTGCATCCCTATTCCCACCAAACCTAGCCTACCTACCTAATCCCATGGCCAGTGCCCATCCACTAACAGACACTTTGGTCTGCAGCATTTAGCCCTTTCCAGACAACTCCTGCCTGCTCCCAGAAGTGCCAGGAGACTTAACCCCTGCAGCGCTCAGAGACTGAGCAAGGTGAACTAGTAAGCTGAGCCATCCCTCCAGGGGTTCTCAGAGTGCCCCTCTTATGGGTGTCCTCCTAAACTTGTGTCTTGGTACAGGCTTGGCCCCTGGAGACCCCTGAGCCTGCCACTCTCTGCTCCCCTTACTCCCAGTGCAACCTCCCTCTAGCCTCCTTCCTGCTCCACGGAGCTGTGATCAGTAGATCTTGTGACCAAGGAAAGCCTGTGCTGGGTGGGTGATCTAGCCCAGTGGGGCAGGGTGTCTCATAGTGAAGTCACTGGGGTGGGAAGCAGAGACACTGGCCTGTGACAAGGTCAACCACTAATGGTGTTAAAAACCCCCAGGAACAGCAGATAGTTGGCTGTACCCCTGGTTAGCCCCAGGTGACAGATCAACATTTAGGAGGGGCAGGACAGTGATTGACTTCAAAGTCTGTCTCTCTCCTCTCTCCCTCCCTTTCCCTCCCTCTCTCAAAGCGCTCATTGTGATTAGTTGCTCCAGACGCCAGGCCAGTTCCTTTGGAGGCAGGTTCCCAGGCAACATCATTAGACTGAGCCAGGTCAGCTGTTCCAAGCCAGAAAGGCCCTTATTCCCCACCTCTATCCAATGCCTGCACCCACCGCCAGCAGCCGGCTTCTGACCAGGCTCGTCATGCCCCTTGAAATGGGTTGCTCCCGGTCACAATGACCCCATCCCTTTAGGGGCCAATGAACCCGAGAGCACTCCCACAACCCCTCCAGGCCCTTCTGGAGCCGCAGTGATCCAGGTACGCAGTCGGTGCCGGTGGGTTCGGGCCCTGGGAAGGGTGCAGAGCAGCGCGAGCATGGCTGAGTAAGGAATCCTGGAAGGTTTCCGGCAATGAGGCACCGGGAGGGGCGGGGATGCGCAGGGGACTGGCAAACGTGCCCCGCCCCTTGCCCCGCCCCTCCCCTATCGAAGCTCCTGGAACACCCGCCCCCAATACAGAAGCGAATAATAGCTCCACACTAGCCCTTTCTGGGCGAAGGGCGCGACCTTCCTGGAAAGTACTTGGCAACAAATGAACGTGGGCGGGCGCTGGCACCCCTCGTCTTCCTATGCACCCACGGTTCCTGCAGGAGATGAACCCCTGGGCTGCGCGCGCCCTCCCTCGTGTGCCTGGGCTCGGGTTGGGTTGTGTGGGTCACAGTAGGGCTGGGCTCGGGTTGGGTTGTGTGGGTTACAGTAGGGCGAGCCCTCTGCTTGAGATCCCGTGCTTTGGGGCGCCCCGCATCCACTGTGGATTACTCGCTATGGGGGATCGGGTCCATATTTTCACCGGTTGTATTGTTAAGAGTGTGGACTACATCCCGGAGAGCACTCTCTGAGATTCCCAGGTTCCTGTGTCCCAGGACGAAGCATTGGAAGCAGGGTCACGTGGATACTGGTAGGAATAGAGAATTTATTGTCAGAAAGAGAAAAAAGAAAGGCACTTCCGAGAGTGGAAGTGGGCTAAAGTGCTGGGCCAGATCCAAGGCTCAAAGGCCTCCTGCCAGGACAGTTCTTCATTCATAGGTCATTAACATAGTGTCCACCTTTTCCCTGCATTCCTGGATCCAGGGCTTTTCTCGGCACTTCCTCTATTCTGTTAGACATAGCCCAAGGGAGAAGGGTTACCAGTCTTTCTGCCATTGGCTGCTGCTGTTTTCTCCTCTTGTTCTTTTCTTGTTTTTATTTACTTGGTGTGGGGGTGTGTGTGGGGGAGGCTATGTGGGAGTCTGAGGACAACATGTAGGGAGTCCTCTCCTTTCTTCATGTGGGTCCTGAGAATGGAACTCGGCTGCTCATGGTCTTGACAGCAAATAACTTATCTGTTTAGCCATCTCCCAGGCCTCAATGGCTTCTTTTATTATTAAGCTAAATGTCTCTTGCTACACTCCTGTACTCCTTCAAGTTTCAAAAAGCAATCCAGGGATGGATCCTGACCGAACCCAGGGAAGCTACCCTCCCCAGCCCTGCTATCCCAAGGCAGCCAATCCTATGGTTGAGGGCTGCGGACATCCTCCTAGGGTCGCCTGGTTACTGCAAAGATACCTGCTTGAGCTTCCAGATATGCAACCTGTAACCCATGCAGGTTGGGGACAGGAAAATGACATCTCTGTGACACAGACCTTCCCAAACTCCGAATTGAGTCTGGTGGTCGTGGGTCTCCCTAACCCATACACAGCAACCCTCAGAGGTGAAGTGTGGAGGAGAAATGGATGGCGCTCCGGTGTGCAGCCGTAGATAAGCCCTGAATCCCTGGCTCAGCTGCTGTTCATATAACAGTGGCCCTTGTTGGGCTGCCCGAGTGGGGGCTAGTACCAGCCCCGGATGTCTCCAGCGGAGAAGGCTCCGCCCCCACCGCCTGGGCAGCAGGGGCAGGCACATTTTCCACTCACCCTTGGCCCTATCTATTAATAGTGCACTCTCCCTGCAGGAGCCGCTATAAATAGCCCCCAACCCCTTACACAGGCCCATTCAGGCGCCTGCCGCTAGGATGCCTACAATCACCCACACACACTGCACACTGTGGCTCAGAATCGTCCACTGGGCACCTTGCCTGCTCTTGGCTCCTCCAGAGCCAGGCACATGGAGAGGGCACCCCCACCTCATCTGGCTTCCAGAAAGATCAGACTCTGTCCCTGACCTTCTGCAGGTTCCACCCACAGCTGGGGCAGGGAGCTTGTCCTCATCTCTGATCAGAGCCTAGAGCCGGTCTGGCTTTCTTTGCCCTCAGTTTACTCCATCTGACTTTGGCAGAGTGGGGTACTCTCTGGCCCTTTGGCTCTTCATCCCTGAAGCAACTGACAGCTGGCCTGATGGGAAACCTTCCTGAAGGGAGGACCTAGATCTGCTGCCCCTTTCCAGGGGACTGCCTACTACACAGATCCAACCCTGGCATCCTGCTCTGGAAACTAAGTCAGCCCATGAAGGTCACTGAGTCCCACCAAGTTCTAAGGGGCATAAACTCAACCATTGCATTTTACCCCAAAGCTGGTCCCGTCTCCACTGCCCTGAAGAGTGGGTAACTCTGAATTCCTATTCTTTGTGTCTTCCTTAAGCCTCACCATGGCAGGCAAACTGTGAACCCTTGCCTAATTCCCTGGTAAAGAGTGGCCATTTGACCTAGGAGCCTGCTTGCTAGACCTCTCTGACTGCCTAGGCCTGGTGGCTGGTAGTGACAGGCGTCAGGGTGGGGGACTGGGGGATTCTGGTATTGTGTAGAGAGGAAAAGAAGAAAACAACCCTGTTTACGGAAAAGTTACCTCCGGCCAGTGGCCTTCCTGGAGGGACAGAGGTCCTTTGTTGGAAAAACAGGAAGCCAGGATTTCCAGGACCTGCCAGGCCACCCGCAGGCCACTTGCCCCAGCTTCCGCCAATTCTCAAAGCTTCTGCCAGTCATGAGCTGCTCTCTTGTCCATCCTCATTTGATTCATTCCTCTGGTTGGTACTCAGGCCACCACTTTCAGGCAAAACTGTCTACCAAAGCTTGCAGTGTGGAGACAGAACTCTCCCTCAGAGGGGCAGGTACCTCACAGAACTCCTGCTCTCCACCTCATACACAGCTGTGACCCTGACAGGTACAACCAGCCTCTAGATGCCATCATCTATGAGCCATCAATCCCGGAAGGAAGCCCAATGAGAAACCAGCTACAAACCTTCAGTGTGTGTGTGTTCCTGTTAGAGCCCCTAGCCGAGGGCACCTCTAAGGGCAATCTGGGAACTAAACTGAGGAGTAATACTCCGATAGTCTCACAGAGAAGGGCTGGAAAATGGGGGGGGGCACAGGGGGTGAGCTATACAGGAGTTAGGAGACCAAAGTAGTCAAAAGCTGAAGGAACACAAACACACACTGAAGGCCCGATAGTCCTGGTCCTGGATAGGTGACCATGCATTACGGTTATCCATGCCAGCATTAGGCGACAGTCCACGTGCTGCTTGCTATTCACTGGTTAACCCACTGCTGCATGAGCAAGTGTGCATACACATGCCAGGCATGTACAAGCACCATACATGAACCCAGCCATGCCCAGCGTCTTCACTTCTGCACATATACAACACAGACATGTCTGCACATACAAAAAAGCACAGACAAGTCACTTGTCATCACTCAACGGTCCCTCCTCCACCTGGCCCAAGAGAGCTGGCAGCCCCAACACTACCTAGCAGGGAGGCAAGAGATTGTTAAGTCTTCGCTGCCTCTAACGGGAGCGCTGAACCCAGCTGCCCTGTCAGAGGCACCCTACTCAGAGAGCTGTGAGGCTGTGTGGTGCCTGGCATGGCAGAAGCTGGTCCAGCAATGTTGTGAGGACTGCCTGCCAAGTGGATGCTCTTCAACCTGCCTAGGAAGGATCCCAGATGTTACCTTTCCATTCATTGGCTTCTTTAGCGTCATGTCCAGCTCAGCCACTACTGAACACATGTTGTGCCGTGTGTGGGTGAGGGTTGAGCTGCATCACTAGTGAGAATGCAGAGTGCTGTTCTGAGGAAGAGCAGGGTTGGGGTGGGGTGGAGTGGGGATTCACCCAGTCCTGGTAGATGACCGCACACAATCACACCTCAATTCTGCAGCACTCTCAGGTTGATGGGGAGGGAACTCTTCTTGGGGATTTAAGCTAGGCCACCTGCTACTTCAGGTAATTGACTTGAAGCTAGAAGGGTAAGACTAGTGAAGCTGGGTGGGATTTCCTGGGTTTTTTGTTTGTTTGGTTGGTTGCTTGGTTGCTTGGTTGCTTGGTTTTTGGTTTTTTTGAGACAGGGTTTCTCTGTGTAACAGCCATGGCTCTCCTAGAACTTGCTTTGTAGACCAAAGAGACCAGGCTGACCTCCCAAGCGCTGGGATGAAAGGCATGCACCACCACCGGCCAGCTGGGATTTCCTATGAGAAAAGCATGAGTTCAAGATAAAGCCAGTCAGATGGAGGTGAAGGAGGGCAGTTTGGACATAGTGACCTTGGAACTACCTGGCACAGAACAGCTGAGGTAATACCATCCTTGTGTGGGGTGGGAGTTCTGGGGGCTGCAGGGAAGCTTATGCTGCCTAGGGCAAAGTTCTTGGTCCAACCCCAGTGCTCATGATCCAGCTTTGTGTTGTGATCCCTGTGTCTAGTTCTCTGTGGATTTTGAATGTCCTATAGCCTTCTCCCCATCATTCAAGGACCACTTCAGGTCAGTGTCCCTCGTTTTCTTTTTTGTTATTTATTTTTACTTCATATAAATTGGTTTGCCTGTATGAGGATGTTAGACACCTTGGAACTGGAGTTACAGTTGTGAGCTGCCATGTGTGTGCTGGGAATTGAACCTGCATCCTCTGGAAGAACAGCCAGTGCTTTTAGCCCCTGAGCCATCTCTCCAGCCCAGTCCCTCATTTTCTTGTCAAGGAGACTCATTAGCCACACTAGATCAAACATAGTAGATGTTCAGATGGTGTGTTCTGTGACCCCTGTGAGCCCTGACCTTCTTAGCATCATCCCTCCTGATATTTGAAAAGTCCAAGGATTTCTAGCAGATTGAGCAAAAAAGCCAGAAACCTACAGTATTTGATAAAAGGAAGGTAAGGCAGAGCCATGGTCTATGGCATCTATTCAGCAAGAGAGAATCCTGGAGCCCCCTTGAGACAAGTCAGTTGGGTCAACATGACAGCAGGAAAGGGAACTATGCAGGGTTAGTTCCCAGGAAAGGAAAAGTTCACTGAACAGATTAGAGAGCTGAATAAATGAATGGGTGAATAGTAAGTGATTAGTTAGTGACTGAAGGATGAGTGAGTGAATGAATGAATGAGTGAAGGGGTGATCAAGTGAGTGAGTGAATGAATGCATAAGTAGTGAGCAAATGAATTAGTGAATGAATGCATGTAATAAGTGAGTGAATGAACAAATGATGAATGAGTGTGAGAATGGGAATTGGGCGAGTGAATGAGTGTGAATGAGAGACTGAGAGAATGAATGAATGGCTGTATGTGCGTGAATGTGACCCCTTCCACAACTCCTCATTGCAAACCCAGGCCCCTTGTGTGGTGCCCCCAGGTAGCAGAGGCCATGTGTGGGAAACAAGAAATAGCCCAAGATGCCTAGCATGTCTACTCTGGGGCTGCAGGCAGCGCCTGGGTGTCTGGAGTAGCTGAGGTCACCGCCTCCTGTTTCTGAAGACACAAAGCTGCAGCTGTTCATGACCACAGTGAGCCCCATGCAGAACGGCGTGTGTGTGTGTGTGAGTGTGTGTGTGTGAGTGTGTGTGTGTGTGTGAGTGTGTGTGTGTGTGTGAGTGTGTGTGTGTGTGTGTGAGTGTGTGTGTGTGTGTGTGAGTGTGTGTGTGTGTGTGTGTGAGTGTGTGTGTGTGTGTGTGAGTGTGTGTGTGTGTGTGTGTGTGTGTGTGTAGAGAGAGAGAGAGAGAGAGAGAGGTGGGGGAAAGAGAGAACGAGTCACTTTAGACTTAAGCCTCCTCCATACCAGTTTTTCTAGTCCCACTTACCAACTCAGCCTTGACACTTCTCTCCACTGGAGTCCTGAGTGTCTATGATCCCTCATTGAACTAAGAAAATAGTTGTCAGTACACTAGGCAATAGCCTCAACCCAGGGGCCTCTGTAGTGTGAACATCCAGAACCCCAGAATATGCAGCCCTCACACTGACAGCCAGCAGTAACCCCAGTGAAGGATCAGAAGGTGTGTATGTGTGCAGACTGCAGAGAGCCTAGTCCCCAGAGCTGTCCTGGGAAATGGGCTCATGACCTACCCAAAAGTTTTGCTGTTCACCAGGCACTCAGGGTCCCAGGGACCTGGAGGCAGAAACTGCTTTGAGAGTTTGCCTTCCATCCCATACTTGGGTCCTGTAGCACCAAAGGAGTCATGTACCCTTCAGAGCATCACAGCCCAACCAGACCCCAGGGGTTTACCTGTGGGTACTTCAAGATGGATGGATGCAGCTAAACCATAGCTGGGGTTCAGACTCACTCAGAGACTTTGGTAACAAATGGGTGTTGGGTCAAGCAAGTCAGCCACGTAGTGTTGAAGTAGAACTGGACACTGACCTTAGCCTCATAGCTGAGGTAGAAAAGAGGGAGCGGAAAGACCAGAACTTAGTGATGAGTGATGGCTCATGCGCCGAGCTGGACTTACCACTGGGGCAGCAAAGAGGGTGGTGCAGGACATTCTGGAGTAAATGGGCAAACACGGGATGTGTCCTCAGGAGGGCAGAGGGAGAAGCCCCCGTACTGCATCAAAGACACCACTGTGAGAAGGGGGAGAGTGGAGCAGGGAGGGGCTTGGGACATGGCTCAGTTAGTAAAGTGCCCTGTGTGCAAGCATGAGGGTCTGAGTTCTACCTCCCAGCATCCATGTTTAAAGAAAGAAAGGAAGAAAGAAAGAAAGAAAAGGTGTGTGTGTGTGTGTGTGTGTGTGTGTGTGTGTGTGTGTGTGTGATGGTGCATATTCCTAATGCCATCACAGGGGAGTCAAAGACAGGAAGGTTCATATGTCTCACCAGCCATCCAGCCTAGCTTAAATGAGTTCTGAGTTTCAGAGAGAGAGACAGAGACAGAGACAGACAGAGACAGACAGAGACAGAGACAGACAGAGGGACAGAGAGAGACCCTGCCTAAAAAATCCACTGCAGATGGTTCTCATGAGATAGCAACCCAGACTGGAGTCCCAGGACCACCAGGAGAGAGGGTCCAGGATCTGTGTGCTGGCCACAGAGGCAGTCTGGAAGGTAGCCTGATAACACTGTGAGGAGCTCGCTCTGTCTGCAGTCCCACAGTCTATAAAGATTTGTCTACAGGAATGGGTTTGTAACCCCAATGGGGAAGCAGTGGCCAGAGAGGGACCCTGCTAGGGCCACTCATAGGAAAGGGCAGCAAGGATGGCATGCTAGAGTTTGGACAGGGAAGGTTGGAACAGAAGGCGTAAGTGGGGTTTCTCCAGTCAAGTCCAGTGGCAGAGCTGCAAGAGCGCAGACTTGGGTGGGTAGGGGCACAAGAGTAAGGTCACCACAGCCTGAGTTGGGATGGGGGCAGGAAGGGGTCAGGAAAACCCAGCAGTACATTCTAAATCTACAGTCGGATGCCACTTCATACCCACAGGGATGGCTGCCGTGAGAAAATGGAGATGGCAAGTGGCAGTGAACATGAAACACGGGGCAGCTGCCATTGTTCAGATGTCTAGTCACAAGTTCCTATGGGCTCCTCTGCTTTGAGTAGTTGCAGCACCGTTCCTGAGAACTGGTCATTCACAAGCAGAACTGAAATAGCTCGTAGCTCTAAAAGCCAGGGACTCGGGGTGTGGGAATCTGGTGAGGACTTTCTGTTATCCCATGGCAGATGCAGAAGGCAAGAGACAAGAGCACAGAGAGAGACAAGGGAGAGGAGGAAGTAGGTAGAAAAGGACAGGGATGGGGCAGAAGCCAATGAGCAGGAGCAAGAGGGGACAAACTAGTTCTGTTGCCAGGAGCCCAACCCCATGCATGATAAGGGCATCAAGACAAGGACCCCATCCTTGAGGGCCAGGCTGTGGATGAGACTCATCTCTTAGCATCACCCAGTTGGGGATCAAGCTTTCCACATCTGAGTTTCATGGACACATTCAGGTCATAGTACTGTATGGCCCAGCCATTCCACTTCTAGGTCTAGAATATGGGGAACTATACAGATATTCAGACACTTTACTGCCCAGCTGGTTTCACACACAGCAGTGTTGTCTGTCATTGTCACAACATGGAAGCAACCCCAGTGTCCAGGACAGAGGGTAGATGACCCAAGCAAGGCACATCCACACAATGGAATATGATTTGGCCTTGAAAAGGAAGAGAACTGAGACAAATACTACCACACAGAATTGGGAATGGTCAGAGAAGCTAAATGTAAGAGGAAAATATTGAGAGTTCTGGTCATGTGAGGTCCTTGAAGCAGTCACATTTCTAGAGACATAAAGTAGGATGGTAGTCACAGAAGCTGGGATTAGGACCAGGAGTTGTGCAATAGGCACAGAGTTTGGGGTTCTTCAGTGATCCTGGAGATGAAGGTGGTGGTAGCTGCCTTATGAATGTGCCTGGTGACATGAACTGTAGACTTAATAATGGCAAAAAAGCAACCTTTATGCTATTTATATATTACCACAGTCAAAACAAAATAGGGGTGGCTCTAGCAGCCTGGTAAGAACAAAACAAGCATGGAGATGGAGCCTTGAGCTGTCAGCACAGCTACTGAAAAATCTGCCATTTACTCAGGAGGCTGAAGCATGGGGAGTACAAGTTTAAGTCCAGTCTGGGCTACAGAGTGAATTTTAAGGCCAGCCTGGGCAACTAAGTGGGACTCTATCTGGAAATTTTAAAAGTGAAAGGTTCTAGGTGTGGTGGCATATATAGTTAATCCCAGCACTTGGGAGGCAGAGACAAGTAGATCACTATGAGTTTAAGGATCTCTGTGGGTTCAAGACCAGCTTGGTCTATATAGAGTCCAGGCTACAAGGGCTACAAAGTGTGGAGGGGCATTGGCAGTGTTGCTCAGTGGCTGAGTGCTTGCCTAGCATGCAGAGAGCTTCGAGTTTGATCCCCAGTATTTCCAGGAAAAAGAAGATGGACTTTTAATTTCTCTTCATTTAGAATGGTGTTATATGACAGAAAACACCATGACAAGTCGAAACTACTGAAAAAAAATCTGTGTATTTTAATACCTATAACATTACTTTTCCCTAACTCTTGAACAGAGTTTAAAGGTTGGGAAGAAGAACAAGATGCTGGGAGAAGGGAAATAGGGTGAGGTGGGCTGCCTGCAAAGTCCTTTGTAACCTTGAACCGGCCTCTCAGGGAAGGGGGTGGCCGTAAATGGCCAGAAGAAGTGTGTGCACACAGTGGTCTCACATAGGCCATGAACCATAGAAGCAATTCAGGGACCCGTTAACACCTGTTCTTCTATAGGACAGGCTTGCCAGGCAACTCAGGCCCTGGCTCAACTGATGACCTAAGACATTTAGCAGTGTAAGCATTAAAACGTGTGTTTGTTTGTATGGTGCTGGAGATAGAACTGAAGTCCTTGTGCATGCTAGCAAGCTCTTGGCCACCTAGAAACACCCTAGCCCTGTGTGTACATTCTTAAAGATATCTTTGTCCACCTCTGTTGTCACAGATTTGGAGCTCAAAGGTTTCTAACAGGCACCAGGATTCAGGGGACATCTACCTCCCCTGGGCCTTTAGTTACCATGTATCTTTTCAGGTTCACCTTGGCACTCATCAGTTGCCCTTGAGCAGGCAGATTTCCCCAGATCAGATCTCTGTCTCCAAGTTTGGCTCATGTCCAAAGTCTCCCTGGATTGGTCATAGTCTATACTCTACTGTCCTTCTGTATCTCAGGGGAGGAGGCCCAGGGCTGCTTAGAATCTACTCCCCTGCCTTAGCCCCAGGCCTACAGGGTGAGCCATGACCAAGCATGGGGACACATATCTTTAATCCCAGCACTCAGAAGGCAGATGGTGTGGATCTTTGTGAGTTCAAGGCCAGGGCCATGGGGAAAGCAGATGCACTATTTCCAAGGGGTACTGCTCCGGTCAGAAGATACTTCTTGCCCTGCTACTCTACAGCTCCCTCCACCAACTGAGGTGTTTGTCAGTGATGTCCCTGGGCCTGGGATGTTGACTCCCTCTGTCCTCAAACTGGGCCAGGACCAGGTCCTCCCAACTGACCTGTAGGTGAGGAGACAGACACTCTGGGGCCCAGAATAGTCAAGACTTTGACTGTGGTCCACGGCTGACTTTCAGCTGGAGATGCAGAATGACAGGGCTGAAGGTTTGGGGGGCAGTGGTATGTGGGTACAGGCCTCTGGTAGGCAGAGGTACTTGGTGATAACGGCCAGGTTCAGTGTGGCTCTAAGTGGAGGCTGGTCTAGATGCAGGTGGGTGCTGTGGGCCTGTGCGATACTTCTCACCTCCATATAAATGTGCACAAGAACTTTCTAGGAATATAGTTTCCATGCCTCCCATGGCTCTGCCAACCTCCCCTGGGGTCACTGTTGTCCAGCCAAGGTGAGGTGCTGGCCTGCTCCATCAAGAGTCCCTCCCCTGCAGTAGATGACAGCCGGACATCTCTTTAATAGAGGGTCCCTAGTTACTCACCTTGCCTTGTCTGGGACTTGACTCCATCCCCCTTGGATATGAGGCTGTCTCAACCTCAGTGGCCAGTTCTGGTTACTGTCCACCAAGAGGGAGGGAACAGAGGTCTTAGCCCTCCCATTTTCCCTCAAGAGGGGGTACATTCTTCAATGATCAAGTCTGTGGGGGAGTCTATACACCAAACTACTTCTGGGCCCTAATGCCAATATTAGTCAACATCTGAACCAAGTATCATGTAAGATGGCACTCATGTAGGGTGGCCTGGCACTAGGACACTGACTGGGTGACAGAGGCTCTCTTGCCATCCCGTTAGCCCAGCAAAGTACCTAGTACATACTGTCCTGCCCCAGAAGAACCTAGGCACCCAGTGTGGGGAGTGGCAAGTGGTCAATCCTGTACCAAAAGAGAAGCCTTAAACTGACCATCCTTCCAGAAACCATCTTGGGGGAGCCCTTAGTGACTCCCCAGTGGCCAGGTGCCTGGCTCTTTGAGAAGCTGCTGGCTCATTTAATTTGACTTTTTAGACTTTTTATTTGTTGTTGTGTTTAATTAATTTAGGTGTGTGTGTGTGTGTGTGTGTGTGTGTGTGTGTGTGTGTGTGTGTGTGATATGTATTTGTTTAAGAGTTTGCACATACTGGGCTGGAGAGATGGCTCAATGGTTAAGAGCACTGACTGTTCTTCCAAAGAACCTGGGTTCAGTTCCCAGCACCCACATGGCAGCTAACAACTGTCTATAACTCCAAGATCTGACACCTTTACACAGACATATATGCAGGCAAAGCATCAATTCAAATAAAATAAAAATAAATAATTTTAAAAAGGCCACAAATACCATAGCATATCTGTGGAAGTTAGAGAACAGCTTTTGGGAGATGGTTCTCTCTCTCCATTGTAGGTCCCAGACTTAGGTCATTAGGTTTATATAGCAGGCATTTTTAGCCCCCACCAATTAACCTGCAGCAGCTCTAGGACCCAGTGTCACAGAGCTGCCCAGAGCATGGGGCTTTGTGGACCTTCTCCCATGTAGCTTCCCTCTGCCCAGACTCCCTCTGCTTGGATGTGCCTTGGCTCTCCATGGCAGGGGTCTCAGCCTGTGCTGCAACAGAAGGCTGGCAATGCTCTTCTCCCACTGTCCCCTTTAGGGTCTATCTCTCCCACAGTCTGTGGTCCCACTGAAGGAGCCATGTTGGCAGGTAGCAAGGTGTCTGGGGTGTCTATCAATGTAGAGGCTACTTCTACTGCTACTAGAGATGTGCCAAGAAAAATAGGCAATCCTGGAGCATCCTGTCTAGCTCCAGGACCAGAGAGCAGCCCTGCCACTTGCCACAAAGCACTGTACCCCTTCCATCCCCATTTAGAAACTCAACAAGGGGCACTCCTCATGCCCCTGGCTCAGGCCTCTGTGGGAGGAGTCCATCCCTGACCTTCCTACTCCCAGTCCTGGCCAGAGACCTTTTCAATACATGTTGGGGACCCAGCCACCCTGTCATGGAGCAGATCTAGGCCAGGCCATGGGAGAGCTGGGTGTGGGTAGGATGTCTGGCAGAGCTATTGCTGTAGCTAGTCACTGTCCAGAGAGGGCCAGTGCCCAGGACGGGCCTCAGCAGGGATTGGAGCCAGACCTGACAAGTTTGGCCTCCATCACAAGCAAAACATCCAGAGACAGCACAAGGCTGCAGCTGGATCCCCAGGGCCAGAGAGGACAGCCAGGGTAGAGTGGAGGTGCAAGCCCCCTCCTCCATAGGGCCCCAGAAATGACTGGATGCAGTGAGGCAGCAGAGACCGGTTATGTGGGAGCACCAGCACAGGGGACTTCTGGGTGCTATGTAGAAAGCTCTGTGGAGGCCACAGGGACAAGCTCGGCACGTGTCCTGGCCAGGCTACTTTCCCTGCTGGCCTCAAGCCACGGCCAGTTGGGGACACAGTGTGCAGCGGGAACAGGGTGTGTGTTTGCTCAGGACGCCTGGAGCCCGGCATGGGACAAGGGCCCATTGTGTCCTCAACCATCCTGGCAAGTCCTGCCCACAGGCCCATCCATACTGCCCCACCTCCACTGTGACCCCTCACCACTGTCTACAGTATTCTGACCGCTCAGCATGCACCCACATCACCTTGCCAATGTTAAATCTCTGTCTACACTTAATGCCCTGAGACCTCCATGAACCTTGAGCCCTATCTCATAACCCTTTCCTCACCACCCCCTCCTGTGCTGCCCTCTGCTCTCATCATCCCTACCCAGTGGCCCCAAATACACACAGGTCATGACACATGCAGTAAGTCCCCATATCTTCATATATACTGATGCACACCCCAGGTACACACAGGTCCCACTCACATCAACTCTGTAGCGCTGGTATCTCCCTCAGGATGATTTGGTGATCCCAGAGACAGAAGGGAGTATGATCATATCAGCCCTAGGGAATAGAGAAGCAGGGTCATGAGTCTGGTCTGGGGGAACATCAGGTTGATGATCAAGTCTTCTAATCAGCTAACCCATAGCTAAGGAATAAACTGACAGCTGCCCACTGGGAGTCATCTGGGGCTGCTGGCCTGGCAGCCTACTCCACACACAAGGACTGTGGCGGTCTCCTCCTAGACTCAGTGGACTGGACTCAGTGAAGCAGATGGCATCCTTGATGTCTGCAAGGGCCCCTTGTGAGGTAGGTTGTGAAATAGTAAGTGGCTGGATTTCTCAGCATCACTGCCACCTCAGTTACATTGCGGGAGGTGGGAGGGAGTAAGTGGGGGGGTGCAGAGGGTCCTTCATACTTCTTCATGCTGGAGACATGCTCTACTCAGCTGCAAAGTGTCTCCACATGCCCAGTCTCACAAAACCCTTGGGTTAAGCTGCACTCTTTGGCTCGCCAGTAAGAAAGCTGAGACTGGGTGTCACTAGGGGATGTGCTGGGGGCTGGGACAAGGTGAGTATATGGACCCAGAGGGCTTGCAGCATGAGTCCTATACCAATGTGAACCTTACAGAGGCCGGGTTGTTGGTGCAGAACCGGTCTGACTGGTGACTCTGTGTGTGTGTGTGTGTGTGTGTGTGTGTGTGTGTGTGTGTGTTTGCACCTTTGCTTGTTTGCTCACGTGGACATGTGCACTGGGGCCCAGCCAGGAGGCAGGCAGGATGGAGGCCCTGGTCTGTGTCCTGCCTGCGTCCTGCCTGCGTCATGGGCATTACCTCCATCAGGTGGCCACCTGCTGGGGGTGTTGGCTCAGCTGGGAGTGGCAGAGCAGGTACAGTTGAGCCTTGAAGGCTAGATAGAGGACTAGGTGGGCTGGACAGTACCCAAATGCACACTCCACCCATCTTCATAGGTCAGAAGAACAAAAGACATAGCAAAGCTGGGGAAAGGCAGCCTTACCAGGAGGCCAAACCTGGACTGGGTCCCTGGGTGTTGAAAGACAGACTCCAGCCCCATCCCTGGCTCTACCCATCCTAACCTCAGCCAGGAGAAGCCAGCCAATACTCTAAGCCCTTGAGCTGCCTGTGGCAGGGCTGGTCTGACAGCTGCCCTGCTCATTCTTTTGACCCCAGTGGCCAGGTTGGCTTCATGCTGGCCTTGTCCAGGTGTCACTAAAGGGCTCCACGCCTGCTGGACAGGTCATTAAATCACCTCTACTGATAGACTGTGTCTAGCCAAGCAAGATTTCAGAAGGGCAGACCTGGCTGAAGTCCCCTCGCTCCTACTGAAGGCAACTCAACCATCCCAACAAGCCCTTGTCTCCAGCCTCTGGGCAGTCCTACCTGAGCAGCAGCAACAATATCTGGCATAGTGAACTGCAAGGGTCAGGGGCCCTGCTCCTCCAGCACAACCTTTGTGGGCGGGGACTAAACCTGAGTATGGCCACATACCCAGGCTCCTTATGGCTATCTTGGAGCCAGCCACTTTGCTTTCTCTCAAGCCTCAGTTTCCCCACCTATAAACAATAATCAAGAAGATGAGTCAAGGTGGAGCAGAGCCTGTGTGCAGGCCCTAAATGTACCAGTGCTTCTGCCCCTCCCTGTCTCCTGCCAGCCAGCCTATCCCCTTGACAGCCTTCCAAGGCCTGGGAGGACCCCATCAAGATCTGAGCCAATTTCCATAGCCCCCCAGCCATTCCAATTCGCACTCACTCTCTCGAGGGCCTGCAGAGCTCATCTAGCTGGGCTTTAGGGCCCCTGGAAGAGACAGAGCCCTTGAGGTCCGAAGACATGCAGGGAACATCAGATCAAGCCAGGTCCTGGAGGTGAAAGGTAGTTTTGGGTGCTGGGAAGAGCTTAGACACCAGAGTGGGTTAAGATCTGCTTACAGACACTGGAGGTTTCTCCTGAAGTCCTACTGGGTAGGTAGAACTCCCAGCAAACCCACTCTACAGCTGAGAACTGAGGCCAGATCTCTGCCTTTCCTCCTCAGAAATAGGGATTCAGTGAAGGGCTGTGAGCAGGAGGCTCACATGCTCAGGAACTTCTGGAGACAGAGAGAGCTGAGGAGGACCCTTGGTTACAGACAAGTACTGCAACCTCAGGGTTAGGGCTGCCTGAGAATCAGCAGATGGCTGGCTGAGTACCTCAGCCTATGCAGCAGGCTGGATGGCACCAAGTGAATGACCTTTTTGTGGCTGCCTAGGCATCCTCTGCCTAGGGGCCAAAAACAGCCAACTTGTTCACTTGGGCGTGTTACCAGGGCCGGGTCGAAACCCCAGAACTGCGTCCCAGAAACTGCTAGTCAGCGGCTCCCCTCCCACAGCCTCCAGGGAAGCTGAAGCCGCTCTGGGAACGCCCAGGCAAGGGTGTGGCTGGGACCGGGACCCACAGAGAGCAAAGACAGAGGAGCAGGTCAGGGAGCCAGTAGAGATCTCCTTTGTACATCTTCCCTGGGGTCCATAAGTCTTTTTGGAATGGATAGTGGACCTGGGGCTTCCTTCTTAGGTTGTCATTTCTGTCTCCAATGGACCAGAAAGCTGGCCCTCTGCTCTGGACATCCCCTATGCCCAATTAGACCACTACTATTACCTAGTAGATATACACCTCTGCTCAGACAGAAACCTGGGGTTAACAAGAGTGGTTGGCTGGACTTGAAGGGCAATGGGTAAGAGATTTCATACTCCTGGACCCCCATTAGACTCTGAGGAACCCTGAGTTTTTCTCTTCTTGTTCCTTATACAACCCAGGCCTGAACCTGGCCGAGAAAACTCAGCTATAACCTTGTCTCCAAATCTTTCAGAAGGACTGGACTAGAGATTTTTGGGTGATACCAACACTTTAGCTTGGTGCTGGTTGAAAAGCTTGGTGGGTTATTTGCTCATCCCTTCCCTTCCCCAGCTTCAGCCCCACCCCTACCAACTTTCATCTCTCCCTAACCCCCATTCCCCACCGGACGGCTGGGGCTAACCTTTTTCTATCCAAGGGACAGTAATATGCGCTCAGAAAGGAAGTGTGTTCAGAGGGCAGGATGGTCAGATGTGATGCAGGAGGCATGGGTAGGCTCTGTATGGTCAGCGGGCACTACTGTACCTCTGATCCTGATCCAGGAGAGGAGCTTGGATCCCAGGTACCCAACGCAGCTCAGCTTTGCAGCTTAAGCCCAGAAAGCCAAGCAGAACCCTGTGTAGCTAGTGAGACTGACTGCCTAGACCTGGGAGGGCAGTACTCACACAGACAGATGGACTGTGGACAGCGGGTCTTCTAGTACTAGGTTGTGGCCTACCACCCACAGCCCCAGAGAGCCAGTGAGAGCTCAATAATCACATGGTTGGAAAAGACAGTGGGAACTGGAGGGTGTTCTGGAAGAGAAGGAGCTAGGCCTGTAGGCTACTAACATGGGTGGTGTGGAGCTGGGAGAAATGGGCAAGTTCTCAGAGTGGGAACCCAGCCAGAGAGAGAGAAAATGAAAAATTCTCCCCATTCCTTCCACTCTGAGTGCTGAGTCAACCATTGGGCTTCC
Organism: Cricetiscus sungorus; assembly: GCA_030556225.1. Classification (NCBI taxonomy): domain Eukaryota; kingdom Metazoa; phylum Chordata; class Mammalia; order Rodentia; family Cricetidae; genus Cricetiscus; species Cricetiscus sungorus. The sequence continues at coordinate 14,068,092 of JANBXA010000031.1, read as the reverse complement.
TGTGCAATCTAGCGACTAGGAGGGCAGTAAGGAGTGTGGCTGTGCTGCGGCCTTCCAAGCCCATCTTTTCCACTCAGGTGCCCACCCCACCCCATCTCAACCCCCAAGCCAGCTCTCCTTTACAGCTTTGCATAGGGCTGGGGGCAGGAACCCAAACATTGTGAGGAGGGTCCTATAGTGGGTGATAATGAAATCCTGCCTTATCCCAAGAGGACTCAGCTGCCTCACTTGAGGGTGTGGCAGGTAGAGTAGCCTCTTCCTGGGCCTCTGTCTCCCAGACCCAAGACAATGGACCACCCTTGACCATCCCAGATAAGGTTCCCTGAATCTTCCTCCTGAGGGGTAGGACAAAGCTAAAAGCCAGAGAGTTGTGTTCATGGACCTGATACCCCTGAGATGTGTGGGTATCTCCAACTTGTGGGGGAGGCAGGCTCAGAAAAAAAAGCAGGAAAGTTCATGAACCCCACAGCAGAGAAAGTACATGGGGATGCTGCCTATAGTGCCTACAGACCAGTGCCCATCTAGGAGCCACTGTACACCAAGCACATTCTTTCTTGGCTATTGATCCAGACTGCCTAGTTATTGAGACGTTTTGAAGTGCCCTCCAGGCTAGATTGGGATATGGAGAACTGGACATCCCACCTCCTCCAGGATGCCCCAGCACAGTCTACTTTGGGGGAGGGGAAGCAAGAACAATCACTGAAAATTTGTGGTGAGTGGGTCAAGAGTTGGGACATCCCCTCTGCAGAAGACAACTCAATCTATGTACAGACCAGGGCATTTCCCCTCCCCCACTGCCATCCCTGTCATTTCCTAGGAATAGGGAAGCAGTCTTGTGGTTGGAACAAAGCCTAACCACGTCTGAACTGGATGCCCTGCCCAGGCCACCTCAGAGTCCTGGAGTCAGGATGGGTTTGTGAAACCCTGTCCAGAGATAGGGACAGGGCAAGGCCTTTTCCTGGCCTCAGTGGGTCTCTCTGGACTCTTGTACATCTGGGTTCCAGAACAGACTCAAAGGACTGTCTCAGAGCTCTAGCAGTCCTGGTCCTGTCACCTTTAGCTACTCCTGGCCCTCCTGGTTATTCATCTAGAACTGCTTAAAGAGGCAGGAAGGGCCTGAGAGACCTTAATGGGGTTCCAGAAGAGGGAGCCACAGCTTGGGTTCCTCACTCCCCTGTAGACCTGGCCAGATGGTATGGACTCTGATACCCTCACTTGTTCCTGCTGCATCCTGGGATATGAATGCTCCTGGTGCCCATTAGCATCTGGCTCAATGGACACCCAGGAGCCAGATCAGTGGGGTGGAAAGAGCAATAGGACACAGCCTGAGGTAACATCAGATTTGTGGGCTAGTCCTAGAGCCCAGACTCAGCCTCGCTGGCTCTGTACCACATTGTGGCTTTCAGGATCTGGACCCTGCTGCCTGCGGGCCTGGGCCCAATCCCAGCAGGTATGAAAGGAGAAGGTGAGGGCAGGCTCCTGGCAACCTGGTATACCAGCACACACCTCCAAGTGCTGAGCAGTGTGGAGAAATGCCCGTACGTTTCTAGTTCTTTTTCTGCAAGCAGAATTCGAGCCCATACTTCTTCCTCAACACCACCACTGCTCACCCCCCTGCCCAGGTATTGGGAACTTACTAAATCCCACTCTATTTCTGAGCCATTAAAGGTGGTCCACAGAGACCAGGCTCCTAGGCTTTCCAGCTCCAGACTGTGTAGGTATGCTCCCACAGCTATCAGAGAAGGGCTGACTCACATCTGACCTGGAGCAGTCTCCTGTCCCTTTTTTCTCTCCTGACCCTGACTTTTCTTGGACAGAGGTTATGTCTGGCAGGAACACTCCTGTCTGAGAGCTCCGTGGAGCCAGCTGCTATCCTCAGACTTGTTCTGGACCCCAACATCCTCATTCCAGCAAAGACCGCTGTTCTCTTTGACCACATGCACATAGAGGGGGCGGGAAGAGACTGCAGCATCGGTGTCCTAGGCTGACTTGAGGCATGTGAGTATGCCAAGCTGGTAGACATGCAGCAGTAAAAGTACATCTCCAAGGTCAAGATCGCACTTGAGCTGGACATTTCTCCTGGCCCCTATGCATCCCTGGGGGACAAGAGGCTTCCACCAGGAGTTAGGGAGGTTCTAAGCACTTGCCTACTTGTGTGATCATGGTAGGAGAAGTAAGAAGAGTATGAATGGGTACTCCTATTCCTACAGCACATATATAGTTGGGCTTGGCCCAAAGGTGTCCCTGGCATAGTGGAACATTTGGAACACATGACAGGCCTCACCATAGACCAATCCATAGACCAACCCAGGAAGGGTTGAGACTCCGTTGTAAAATTCCAGGCTATTTACCCACCAGGCACCCACTAGATACTATGGACAGTATTTCACAGATGTTTACCAGCCACCAGAAGTCCCATTCTATATGTGGGGAGGCTGAAGCTGGAAGGGTTAGGTCAGTCAGTGGCAAGACAAGGCCTGAGTGCTGGGTGGGTCCTGGGCTGTGGTACACAGATAGGGATTCTGAAGGTGGCCCTCAGAGTTGAGCTAGAAAGAGGTTGAGGGTAGGTGGGGTTGGGGACAAGCTTGGTCTGGCACAGACGGGATGGGTTGATGCCACCACATCTGCTATCATCACTACCTGCAAGGCTTACCAGAGGACAGAGTGTGGACTGCTCTGGGTGAATGACAGAAAGCATTCCGTAATGATGAAGACCTGGCTTAGGTCTGGGTGCCCATGGCATCTTCTTTGTTTTCAGGGTCTTTTTATTCTGAGTCTGGGGGGCTGAGGCCAGTTGAGTATGTCTGTGCATGTGTATCCTGGTTACATCAGGATGTGAGCAAATGCTTCTCAGAGGCAGCATGAACCATTCCAAGAGGCCTGCAATGTGTCAAGAATGGATGGGCCTGAGATGAGGGCTTAGGACAAGCCAGGGTCCCCTGGGAAGGGAAAGGATATCCACCAGCCTTTGGGATAAGGTTGGAAGAGGCAGCCACAGGGGCTGGGCCAGAGTTCATGCAGGCTGGTGTTCTGTTTCTGATCCTATTGGGCCTCCTCAACCCAGGGACGCCTTTGGCAAAATGTTGCAAAATCCTGGCTAGCTCCTTTCCTCATCCAGGAGAGGTTTGCCAAGGAGTGTGGAGGCAGGAGGGGAAAGGGCCTTGCCTGCCTTAAACTGAGAGCTCTGCCTCTAGCCAGCCTGGGGGCCTGGCCTTGGACAGGCCTGACAGGGTGGGCAGCCAGGCCCTGTTGCCTAATCAGCTGGCCAGAGCCAGACTCAGGGAGAGGTTAGCCTGGCACAACACCAAGCCTAGATTTGGGGCCAGGGCCAGAGCCAGGGCCAGGGCCAGGGGTGTGTGACTGGTACCAGGTATGCCTATCTGGGATACTGGCTGGCTGGACTGGCTGGACGATGGGGGCTAAGGGGGTGCCTGCTCAGCTGGGTTCATCGGCTCTTGCAGTGGGAACCAGGTCAGAGGTGGCTCAGGGTCCAGTAGGAACTTTTTATAGAACGGATTGACCCCCAATGGCCACAGAGGCATGGACTGGGTCTGGCCTGGGATAAGGCAAGGAACAGGAGACATTGGAGTAATGGGAAGGGTGTAAGATAAAATAGAGCCATGGGTAAATAAAGGGCAAATGAGGAGACTCTCAGGTTGGAGGGACATCAAAGACAGCCAGGGGTTGAGAAGACCCAGGACCTACTCATAGGGCAGTTGGACATGGGGTCTGTCTTTGGCAAGAGCATTGGATGTAGATGAGATCCGCAGGGAGGTGAAGACTCAGGGGAGTCTTAGGGCCAGGGCAGAACAGCTTGGGGAGAGTGTGGGAGGTGCCCCACCTTGCCCTCCTCTGTAATATCACAGCTCTGCAGAGTGCTTTTGTGCGTCTGTATGTGCATGTTGTTTTAAGGACAGTTACTTACGTGTGACTGGGTTTGTAAATGTGTGTGTGTGTGTGTGTGTGTGTGTGTGTGTGTGTGTGTGTGTGTGTGTATTGGGGCCCTGAACATCTTCCATTCCATCATCTCTTCTTTCCTACCAGGAAGGACAGCCTGGCTCTTGTCACCACAGCAACAGCATAGCCCCTCCCACCAGCAGGACAGAGTGACCCGGTGGGGCTGGCTGTGCATTCTTTCTGTGCCCACTGCAGGACAGGAATGGCTGTTTCCAAGGCTGAATGCAGATGGGGACAGGATGACTTGGGGCCTGAGTGAGAGGGGATAGACCCTCTGGTAGAATCTATCCCATTCCACCAGCCCCCTCAAGTAACACCTAGTTAAGAGAGAAAAGCCTACAGATGGACACTCCTGTGTCACACTGATCTGGACCCAGGGCACTCTTTGAGTGGTAGGAAGGCAAGGAACAGGACGTGGGCATCTGCAGCAAGACTCTTCTCATTTGGAGTTCTCCAGCTCTGCTGCTGTCTATGGAATGACTGACCTGTGGGGTCCAGAGCTATTTTTAAGGCTCACCGGATGGGCCTTCCAGGAACCAGGAAAAAACAGGTGGAGGGCTGGTACCCTGCACAGGAACTGGTTGGGGGTGTTGAAACCTGTGGAGCAGGGATGGCCTGTGGTCCAGCTTCCAATAGCCACGCCCAGGGGAAACACTGTCCTGGGTCTGATTCAGTCCAGACCCCCATGCAAAGATGAAAGCGGATCTACTGACAGGACCCATGAGAACCTCCATTTGATAAATAGGGGCAGCCATGTCCATTGCTGGTAGCAGGTAGGATGAGGCAGGATTAATTGGGGATACAGGGATTTCCCAATGCCTCTCCAGAACAGATGTGTGGGTAGCTGTTCAGATCAAGCCTCTTTCTTACAGACCTCCTCTCAGCCAAATGGGATATGATGAGGCCTGTACAGCTCCCGGTGTTGAGGGCCAGGGTTTGTAATGGAGTGTAGTAGGTCTGGGGGTACTCAACACACAGAGTCTCACAGAGTAATCAATCTACAACACTAAGAAGACAAATCCCCACCTAAAGAGCAGGCTGCTTTTTGCTCCACAGATCCCTTCCTTCTCCCCAAGCCCTCTAAAAGTATTGTGAGGGGTTCTCAGCTTACCTGAAGTAAGGAGGGAGGAGCTATGGGTAACTGCGTTCCTTTGAGGACAGTATCTTCATTCTTGTTAGTTTGAGAAGATTCAAGGTGTTGGGAGCACCCCTCAGGAGTTTAGGGAGAAAGGAGGGGGTGATCCTCCCCAGTACTGATCTCCCAAGCCTTCTGTTGTGAGGGACTAGCCAGGGTGAATGCCAGGGTGTTCTAGAGAGAACTGGCTTAGACATTCACATGCTGGGTGAGGATCACTAGAGAGGCACCGGGGGAATCCAGCCTCTCTTTACCATTGAATTTACCGTCCACCTAGACCCAGACTGCTCTCAAGCACTCTTCTGTTCCCTCTCCCAAAGTCTGGGATCCAATACAACCAAACTACCCTAGCCTGAGGAGGACAGGTCCAGTTGGGCTCCTAGCTTGTCCTTTGAAAGCACCTATAGGCACACACTCTATCTGAGCAGATGCCCTGTGAATCCTGCTGGTAGGTGCTCCAGTAAGCTCTGTTCTGGATAGGCATGGTTAACACCTGGAAGTAGTTCTAACTAGACAGAGCTCCAAGAATCTGAGAACCATTCAGACCCCTCGCCATTGGCGAGGGTAGGGGGTGGGGAGTGGTATGCCCAGATAGATTGAGGACCTAGGCTACAAAGACAGAAAGGGGCAAGGAAACTGGGTGGACCCTAGATTGGATCAAGACAGTAGGCACCTCAGAAGGGTTCCAGAGTGGGAAAGTGGTGTGGTCTGTGGCATGAGTCAGAGGGACAATGACAAATGAAGGAGCGAGAGGAGGTAGTAGCAGTACAGAAATATCAGTTGAATTGTTTAGAATTCCATCCAATGTCTTGTCCTGGGAGCAACTAGACATAGGCTTAGTTCCATGCTCTCAACCCATTCTGACTTCAGCTGAGGCTGACAGATGACCACTCATATCCCCAAGTCTGGACTGCTCTTGGGCCAGTGATTTGGCCTGGGGACAACAATAGAGTCACCGGTGCCTTATATAGCCCACATCTACTTGGATATAACAGCCATCAGTGAAGGTCCGCTGTGGATAGCCGATGGATACATTTTCAGGTGCCTGTAAAGCAGAGGGTCAGGCCCCAGGGCAGAGGATCTAGGGGTTAGGCAGGCCACCATAGGTACTCAACTAAAAGAATGGGGTCTGAGCCCAGCTGGTTGGCAAACACGAGGTGTGTGTGCTACAGGGAGGTGGGGCTTGGCTAAAAGGTCTGAGGGCAATGCTTTCTCCCTCGGCCAGCCACGTGCGCACCGTGGCGCGGGAGCAGTGAGTGGCGCACACAAGGCGAGTGTTAGCGCAGGCCTCAGAATCGCATGGGTGTCATCCAGGACTTCCGCCTCACTGAGGTAGCCCGCTCCTTGCGCTCCACGCATCATGGACGCCCACGGAGAACGAGGGAAGAACACGCGTAACTCGCAGAGCCAGAGAGTGACCTTCCTTTTCGCGGTCTGGGGAGGGCGAGGCTCGGAGGGCCCCGCCCCGCGTTGCCATTGGCTGAGTCCCCGTGTCCTTTCAAAACCTCGGTTTTTATTGGCTTATGCGGCCCCGCCCGCGCTGCCCGAAGCTAAGGGGCCGCCGCCCGCGCGTGAGTTGCGCGTGCGCAGGGCGAGTGAGCGTGCTGTGGATAGCCGCGGTACGCCGTGCGCCTCCGCGACTCTACTACGGCAAGCTAGTCCGGACGGGTCGCCGTCCCCGCGCGCCACGGGCCCTTGACAAACCGACAGGGAACGTCCGGCTTTTCCCAGCAACGCCTTGCGATACAACAGCAGCACTGCAAAGCGAGCCTCGGGCGGAAGGGGGCGGAGTCTCAGGCGGCCCCGCCCTCGCGGAAGGATACGCGTCTCCCTGGTCCAAAACCCTGGGGCGAGGCGGCCGGGGCGTGTGAGCCGCTCGGCCAGCTGCCGTCTACGCGCATTCGCGCGGCCACCGGGCAACTGCGCCGCGCGGCTGCCTCGCTGAGTGCTCGGCCTCGGGGCCGCGGGATCCGCCGCGCTGTCTGCGGTCGGAAAGACCGCCCTCCCGCGTCCGTGCCGGACGGGTCAGAGGCGGCACCGCACGTGAGGCCACCCGCGATGCTGCTGTCTAAGTTCGGCTCCCTGGCGCATCTCTGCGGGCCTGGCGGCGTGGACCACCTCCCGGTGAAGATCCTGCAGCCAGGTACGTGAGCGGACCGCGGAGGGGGCCGGGGCGATGACAGGAGGGGCTTTGGGCCATCACCCACAGGATTGCGTTTCCCCACAGCCAAGGCGGACAAGGAGAGCTTTGAGAAGGTGTACCAGGTGGGCGCCGTCCTGGGCAGCGGGGGCTTCGGCACGGTCTACGCGGGCAGCCGCATCGCCGACGGACTCCCGGTGAGTCGGGGCTCCGGGCGCACCCGCGTGGCCTCTGGCTACGCTCGGCCGCCCGGCTGACCGCTCGCGTGTCGCCCCCCTCCCCGCAGGTGGCCGTGAAGCACGTGGTGAAGGAGCGGGTGACCGAGTGGGGCAGCCTCGTAAGTGTGCGGGCGCGGGTTATGCGGGCGCGGGTGGGCGCGGGCTGCCTTGGCTTTTGTCCACTGACCACCTTGTCCCCCCAGGGCGGAGTGGCCGTGCCCCTGGAGGTGGTGCTGCTGCGCAAGGTGGGCGCGGCGGGCGGCGCGCGCGGCGTCATCCGCCTGCTGGACTGGTTCGAGCGGCCCGACGGCTTCTTGCTGGTGCTGGAGCGGCCGGAACCGGCACAGGACCTCTTCGACTTCATTACGGAACGTGGCGCCCTGGACGAGCCCCTGGCGCGCCGCTTCTTCGCGCAGGTGCTTGCCGCTGTGCGCCACTGCCACGCTTGCGGGGTCGTGCACCGAGACATCAAGGACGAGAACCTGCTGGTGGACCTGCGCTCGGGCGAGCTGAAGCTCATCGACTTCGGCTCGGGCGCGCTGCTCAAGGACACGGTCTACACTGACTTTGATGGTAAGCAGGTGATGTGGCGTTCCGGCGACTGTTGGGAGGTCGCGCGCCACGCCGGGCTTGCAGAGTTGGGGATGGGCAGTGGGGACACCGGGGTAACCCGCTGCGGTGTTAGGCACAGGGTCTGGGGACCGTGGATGGCAGCTTGGGAGACCCGAGATAACGCGCGTGACGCAGGGCGCAGCCAGCCGCTTCGGCGCCTCGGCCCCTCCCTGTATCGGGGAGGGCGCTCGAGGGCCTCCCTTGCGTGTGTGCGTGCGTGTGGAGCGCGGGGGCGCCGCAGTAGAAATCCCCGCATTGCGGAGCGCGGGGAAGCCGGGGCTCCCCCGCTTCTCTCCTCCCTCCTCCCATCTCTCCCGCCCCTCCTCTTCCCAAGCTCCTCTCCTCCCCTTCACTGGCCACGCAGAGCTGAGCAGGCAAAGGCGGAAAGCCGGGGCGGGAGGAGCTGGAACACCCGGCCTAGATCCCTGTGGCTTACGTTGTTTCTGTTTGTTGTGAAATCGGAGCCGAAGCTCATGTGACGTGTTCCTGCAGTGGGGCCTGTTGGGGGTGGGCCTTCACCTCCCTTTCACTCCTGCCCCTCCCCTGCCCGCCACGTCCCTCCTTTCCTGAGCCCCGCCTGCTGCTGTGTTGGGGTTTTTCCAGGGTGATGACAAGCAAGATTCGGAGGCAGGCTGCTAGCTAATGAGGGCTGGAGCCAGTGTGTGTGGCCCAGAGCTTGCTTTTTTTTTTTTTTTTTTTTTTTGTATGTCTCGATGTGTTCCTAATCCCAGTTCTTCCCCCAGGCACTCGTGTGTACAGCCCCCCAGAGTGGATCCGCTATCACCGCTATCATGGGCGCTCTGCCACTGTGTGGTCTCTGGGTGTACTGCTCTACGACATGGTCTGTGGGGACATTCCCTTCGAGCAGGATGAGGAGATCCTGCGTGGCAGGCTGTTTTTCCGGAGGAGGGTCTCCCCAGGTGTGTGTTGTACATCCTACACTGGGTTGGGAGGGTAGTACGGTAGGACTCTGACCTCTGTAATCTTTGCAGAGTGCAAGCAGCCTGACCTCTGTTCTCTTTGCAGAATGCCAGCAGCTCATTGAGTGGTGTCTCTCCCTGCGGCCCTCAGAGAGGCCCTCACTGGACCAAATTGCTGCCCACCCCTGGATGCTGGGGACAGAGGGAAGCGTTCCAGAAAACTGTGACCTTCGGCTCTGTGCCCTGGACACTGATGACGGAGCCAGCACCACTTCTAGCAGTGAGAGCTTGTGAGGAGGAGGAGCCTGAAATCCACATTGGGGGGCTGGGCTCAGCCTAGCCAGCTCTCTCCCAGAATGAACTCTGCCTGGGATGTCTCCTGCAAAAGCAGTGACCTCTGACCCCTGGTGACCTTTGCTCTCGGCACCGGGCCTGTTTCCTTTGCTTTGAGTGCCTTTTTGAACGCTGCTCCACAGGGCCTGGGTTTTCTTGAGCTCTTCTGTCCAAAGATGGCTGCGGGCTAAGCAAGGTCCCGCCTGCCTTGGGTGGATACTTGAACCAGAGACCCCTGCCCTGCTGCTGCATCTTGGAGGCAGCCTTCTGACCAACTGTGTCTGACATGGAGCACCCCTGTGGTGCCCACCTCCCACCCTCCAGTCTCATGGTGTTTGTCTGGGCATGTCTGCACAAGCAATGCAACGGTTGGGCCACTGGTGCCCACCTGCCACCCCAGGCACGCAACATAGGCGTGCCAGGGTCTCTTATTTATGGTGTGACCACCCTGGAGGGCACCCCGGCCCTGCTGGGGCTATTTATTGTTTAATTTATTTGCTGAGGTTACTTCCTCCAAGCAGCCACCTCCTCCAGGCCCCTGGGGTGTACAGGACAGTCAAGGGTGGCTGTGCAGTTCACAGACCCCATCTTACTTCCTACACCTGGAGTAGGTCCCCAGCCCACATGTCTGTGGGAGGAAGAACTTGTACAGTGGCTAATTTAAGGGAAGTGGGGGGACCCTGCCACCCTGGGCACTCTTGCACTGGGGGGGTGGGTTTTAAATTATTGACCTTGTACAGTCTGCTTGCTGGCTCTGAAAGCTGGGGTGGGGGACAGAGTCTCAAGCCCTTAATTTATTTTAGCAGCTGTGTTTCTGTGACCCTGGTGTAAGTAGGCATCAGGGATGGGGGTTGTTTTAAGTTCAACAGTGTGAGATGTCTGGAAATCATATTTTTTATACAGGTATTTCAATTAAATGTTTTGGTATATAATGGATATCATCTGTTTATTGGACTGGGACCCAGGGTGGAGCTCTGAAAAGGGTTTGGAGCCTTGAATAGCCAGCCTTCCAGGTTACTTACTATTGAAGCTCTGTCAGCTGGTCAGTGGGGGCAGGGCAAAGACAAGTTTTTGTGAGGCCAGCCCAGGGCCCCTCATCACCTATTTCTCTACCTAGAGATAGAGAAGGCTGGTCCATTAGGGGCCTTTGGTGGGTGTGGCCTTTGCCCTTAAGAAGGGTAGAAGTCTGTTTCCTGTGGGTGTGAGTGACATGCCTTCAAGCCTAGTGGATGGATATTCTATGGGATGGGTAGAAATTTTCCAGGGGAGGTGGTGAGCTGGTAGATGAAGCTAGGTGGGGTTCAGTGTGCAACATGTTGTGCTGAGGTTTGGGCAACAGCAACCAAACTAATCTGACAGGTGTGGGGGCCGTGTCTAGGTGTGAAAATGGGCTAGTGGTGGACAGTGTCGAGTCTTGTAAGGCCACTAGGTACCTTATGGCCTTACCACTTATTGAGCCTCAGGCAGATAACACAACAGCAGAAGCCTTTGGCCAGGAGATCCAGCAGGGCCCTTTGGAAAGTGACGTGGGAGAAATAGATCCACTAACTGGCCCTCCAGAACAGATGGATTGGATATCACTGCTACCCATCTTCAGAGGACAAACACTGAGGCTTGGAATACCAAGCTCAACTTCACAGAGTGAGCCAGGCATCTCCACAGCGTCCGGGCTCTGTAGAGACAGGGCTCCTATTTGTGATACTGGTTCCCTTCCTTGCTGGCTGAGGCCCACCATCTGTCCGCCTGTCATCCTCTTCTGTCACCTCAAGGATACTCATCCATGCATTCGTCCACCTACCTGAGCAGCCATGGCTCCCTGAGCTCTGCAGGGTCCTGAGAGCTTGATGCATTTAGCTACCAGGTTCTTCAGCTAGGGCATTTTGAGGAAGGAAACCTCCAGAGAGGAATTGTATAGAACAACAGTTCTCAGGCTTCTGAAGCCCTCACAGATGTATGCATCTGTGCTACAAGAATGGTGTCAGCAGAAGTCAGGAGATGAGCAGACCTCTTTTGTAAGGAGGAGGATAGCATACGAGAACAACACAGTGACCTTGGCACACACCAACGCCTCTGGCAGAGTCCTAGGAGACTTATTGCTCTAAGATGAAGAGTGGATGCAGATGGCAATCATGAAATACCCAGTGCCACCACATTGACTCCATGTCCTCCACAGAGACCCAGTGACTGGATCTGGAGGTCTGAGCTCTGCTCTGCTCTGCTCTTGAGAGCAAGTGCAGCAGATCCAGGGAATGCTGCTTCCAGACTCTCCCGAAGATTAGAGGTCACTGAGTGTGCAGCAGTTTAGCCAGGAATGCTATGGAGGTGGAGCAGGTACAGGGGACAGTGAGAGGCTCCTGGCAAGTTTAAAAGATGCTGAAGCGCAGGTGGCCAAGGGGGTGGAGGTGGGGAACACCTGAAAACCCATTTCCACATCCTGTCACTTCTGCTCAGTCTCTATCCCTGGAAAGTTGCTGACTTCCCACTACTAGGCCAGCCACTATTGTCATTCCAGCTCCAAACTCAGGCTAGGCTGTCTATCTAGCTCCGACTCAGTCTATCTAGCTCCAACTCAGGCTAGGCTGTCAGTTTATCTAGATTTCCCTGAGGATACTGAGGGCCAGAGGGACAGGAATCTTGTATGGACAGCAGAATAGGACCCAACTACCATGTTTTTAACCAATTGGGAGCTGCAAAGGAGAGAGCCTTGTCGGCCCTGGGTGACAGCATAGGATTCTAGGCTGAGACTCAAATGTACTGGTTTTCCAGCACAAAGATAGCAGTTCAAGGCTGGGGATGGGGGGGGGGGTAAGAGGCGTTACACACAACCACATAGGATCCAGAAGAGGATAAAGGCCTTGAGTCTTTTTTATCCTACCTGTGAGGCTAGGTACCACCCCACAGCAACAGAGAAGTCCAGGGTGTAGGCTTTTCCAGGCATCTGGGCCACACCCACAGTGAGATTCTGAGAAGCCTCTAGGGCTCACTCCCAGATCCTGGACCGGCAGAATTCCAGAGCTGGAATGCCAGGAATGTTACTTAGCTTTCCATCACTGTGACAAAATACCCGATAAACAAAAGGACGAAAGGTTTGTTTTGGCTTCCAGTACAAAGTACCAAAGGCCCTACTCTGTAATTATCTGTCTTGTGGCTTTTGGACCCATGTTGGCAAGATGGTGAGGAATACTAGCTCCTGTTTACTTGTGGTGGCCAGGAAACAAGACAGACAGGATGGGTCTGAGGTCTCAAAACCCCCTCAAGGGCCTGTCTCCAGTGACCTTATTACTTCCTCACATAGGTCCCACCTCTCAGTGGGGCCAGAGGCTGGGGACCAAACCTTAAACAGAGGGCTTTTGGAGCCACTCCAGATCCAAACTACAGCACATGCTGTCCAGGAAGCCTGGCCTGCTGCAGGGTCTGGCTGCTCCGGACTAGTTGGTGTACAAGGTACAGTGAAAGATTCAGAGCCACCCCACCCCAACACATTGCCACACAGCTCTCTCAGGATCTTTGTGACTCACAGGCTGCAGTGGACTTGAGCCTCTGCCTTCTGGACCTTGGAGACCCTGAGTGAGGTCTGGCTTCTTTATGAGAAGAAAGTAAAATAGTGCTCAATTCACTGTCTTTTTTTTTTTTTTTTTTTTTTTTTTTTAAGGTCCTAGATATCTGGTTGTGGGGCTGTGGGTGTTCAAGTACTTTCTCCATAGATAGGCCAATCCTACCTTGCCTGGACAACTTCCAAGAGCACAGCAACCCTTTGGCAGCTTGGGGCAGAGAGATGAAACGCAGGTTTCCACTACACTTGTATCAGCAGGGCACACTAGGTGTCCATCTGGAACTAGCAGGTCTCCTATACCCTCACCAGCCATCTTCTTCCTCAGTGTGGGACACTCTATGGAGGGCAAAGGTCAGTGCCAGCTCAGGCCCCTGATATTTATAGGATTTTCTTCTGTTGAGACAGAACCCATCCACAGAGTCTAAGGCCTACCTAGTACAATGAACTCCTTGGGACCAGGACTTGTCTGTAGTTACTGGCTAGACCCCGGTCTTTCCTGAGGCTGCACTGTTGGCCATGCACTATCTCTGGAGCCGGAGCAGAATGGACAGACTGCCTTAAATGCCCCCCACCCCTGCCCCAGGCTCCTGCCTCCTCTAGGCTACAGTTTCCTGGGTTTCTTCCTTCTCCCTCTTCTGCCACTCCCCCCCTCCCCCAGGAAAATTGCAGGACTCTGAGCTTCCCACTTCACTGAGGCACCTAGGCTGGTCCCCCTTAGCATTGCCTGGTGGCTCAGACAACAGTCTATGGCTAGGTCCTTAAAGCTATACACTTTAGAACTTTCAGCCAACATAGCTGACTTAAAGATATCCTTAGGAAAAACAAACAAAAGGATACCCTTAGGACCATTCAGTCAGGTTCTGCAGGCTGAGCCTACATAATACTTCGCAGTTTCTGAAGATTAATTGTCGTGAACATCACTAGGCCCCAACCAGGTCCCAGCATGACCACCAGGTGCTCTTGAAGGAGTGAAGTTTGGCCTCAAGAATGCTTTTCCTGCCCGCTTATGGGTCTGCTTCCTCACCGACTGGGTCCAAAGCCAGGATCCAAGGCAGCTCCAGAAATTAAGTCCTGCTACAGCTTCGTGCCAAAGCTGTGTGACAAAGGGAAGCGATCCCTGCTCCTCTTGAGTACCCAGACCCCAGTTTACAAGTGCCCTGAGCAGGACAGAAGGGGCTCTAGAGGGACATACCAGATGCAGCTGTACAGGTCCCACCTAGTCCCAAAAGGCTGTCTGAGCCATAGGCTTGGTGTCCTCGGACAGCTAGCAAGGACTGGCCAGGCAGGAGCTGAGGGTCTGGATGCTCACTCATTTGGTCCATAGTCACAGGCTTCAGTCTCTGTCTGGGTGACCCCAAGGCCTCAGCATCTGGCAAGATACCCAGGCCTATCAGTGGTACCCCTGGGGGGCCCCAGGAGAAGAGAATCTGAGGAAGAGGGTGTTGGTAGCTGGCCTTGCTGGACAGAACAGGGCTCTTCACAGAGTTATTGAGTAGTTGGAGTCTGGACACAGGCCCAGGAGGGGTTTGGGGAGGGCAGTATAGCGAAGTTGCTAGACCCAAGTCCGGAGCAAGTGACCTGGCTCCCGAGCACAGAGCAGTGGGTTAGGCAGGAGACCAGAGAGAGGCCTTGCTCATCCCTGAACTCTGTCCTGGATTTCTCAGCGGTTCCAATGCTCTTTCTACAGGAACCTCTGTTGGCATGGGTACACATGACTGCCAGACAGCCTTAGAGAAACCTTGAGTTTTGATTACACAACTGACCCACTTTTGTTACCCTGTGGCAGGTTGTGGCAGGGGCTGCTCCTTTGGCATTGGCTATTGCCCTCTTCCTGACCAAACATCTTCAGCAAAGTGTCTCTAGGTGGCATGTATATAATCTTAGCACCTAGAGACCAGACCAGGCCAGTGTTCGAGTTTCTTTTCTGTTGCTGTGGTAGAACACTCTAACCAAAATTACCTTAAGGAAGGAAAGGGTTTATGTGGGGGTGGGGTGGGATCCTAATGTTAGAAGGGGTGGGGTGGTCAGGCAGTGGTGGTGCATACCTTTAATCCCAGCTCTCTGGAGGTAGGTGGATCTCTGTGAGTTCAAGGCCAGCCTGGTCTGCGACTTAGTTCCAGGGCAGGCATCAAAGCTACGCAGAGAAACCCTGTCTCAAAAAACCAAACAAACAAAAAAGAAGGCCTGGGGTAGGCTTTTCCTCCTTGATGAGCCAAAGGGGGTCTCTCCTCCCTGAGGTGGGCCACTTCCACCTAGCACTGCATGAACCAGATGGGAAGCTGAAGCTTTGGAAGATTTTAACTACCCAAGGTAATAACCACTAAGTAGGCTCAGATCTGGACCCTGAGCATAGGGTTTCTACCTAACCACTATGAAAGATGCCCCAAGGGCAATATGATTGGAAGTCTCCTTCCCAGCAAGGGGCTCAGAGAAACCAACTGGCTGACCTCTGGTTCCTACTGACCACTGTGCTAGTGTGAGGTTATTAGCCTGCCCAGCTCAGGTGCCAACTGGTCCTCCATTAACACAGTGTTGGGGGTGGGAAGTGAGGAAGTGGGGACACCCTAGGAGCAGCCTTTGACAGAGGCTACAACAGACCCTTCCCAAGGCCTTGTGGTCGGTCACTACTGAGACAGCTCTGAAAACTGTCTTCATCCTGAGGCCCTGGCTCAAAAATGGGCACGTGGCTGCTGACCCAGAGAAGACAGCAGTCACAGTTTGCCTGAGAGGAGCTGGTGCTTCTCCGGGTCCCCTTCAATCATCGTGGCTGGTGACCCCCACCTTCCTGGTTATTTTACTTCATCAGGGGACCAGGAGAAGAAAGAGGCTGGTTAAAAGGTCTCTGTGAATGCCTATGTGTGTGGTTCCATGTGTGTTGGTATATTTGTGTGTACCCCGGCATGACTGTCTATGTGGACTAGCGTGTGCATGTATGTATGCATCTGTGCAGAATTAGCCTAGGCTGAGCCTGCTGCTCACACTAGAGTGTTTTTCCTACTCCCACCCCCATATGACACTGGTGCCACAATGACTCACCCTCCCTCACTCAAAGGTGTGGAGGAGACTCCTGTGAGGCAGTTCCTTGGGGACTAACCACAGAACTGATAGGGGAAGGAAGACGGCCATAGAGGAGCAGCCTGGAGCCTGGAGCAAGGCAGGCTGGCACAGAAGGGGCCATTATCACAGCAGGCCCTGGGCACCTGGTCCTCCTGGCCAGGCTGCTCAATGGGAACCCTGCCAGCCTTATGGACAGTAGGGCCACGAGTGTGCATCTTGAGATGGAGCTGGCCACTGGTCTATAGTGCAGTTTTTATTTTTAAAGCTTTTATTACATTTACTGATTTATGTGTGTGTGCACACATTCAGAGGTCAGAGGACAGCTTGCAGCAGTTGGTTCTCTCCTAATACCATGAACACCCTGGGGATCCAACTCAAGTCATCACACTAGACAAGCTCTTTTACCTACCAAGACGTCTCACCTTTCTATGGGGTGTATGTCTGAAGAACATCCCAGGGCCCTGAATCCTGGATTTCATCTACCTGGACAGTTGGTAGAACTGTGGCAAAGAATGCAGGGTAAGGGAAATTTAGGGTATATTCTTCAAGGGTGGTGGTGGTGGCGGTGTATGTGTGTGTGAGTGTGAGTGTGTGTGTGTGTGTGTGTGTGTGTGTGTGTGTGTGTCTCTGAGACAGAGGGACAGAGGGTAACCCAAGAGGCAGGGCTTGAATGGGCGCCAGGCCAGATCCTCAAAGCCATAAGGGAGTCAGGTAGAAAGGATAGCAGTGATACACATGCAGACCCTGCCCAGCCTCAGGGACAGGGACGGGCAAAGACGGAGGGACTGAGTGGTCACAGTTCTCCAAGACTAGGAGGAGGAGGAGGTACGATTCAGATGGTTTAGGAGTTAGAAGGTCACTCTGACCCAGCCAGGCAGGAGACTGCAAGGCCTGGGAAAGATCCTGCCCCATGATACCCATACACGTGAGGCCCCTCCCCCAAGCACCCGGGAACAAGTGTGTGGGAGCAGAAGGGAGCAGGCCTGGACTGTGCTGACCGGTTAGGACCAGAGAACTCTGCTTATCCTGGGGCAGCAGTCCTCTAGGCCTGGGTGGGACTGGGGATCTTGGCTCTGGTCTGCTGCCCCTCCCCTTCCCTCGTCCTCCAGGTTTTGGGACATTCTGTCCCCACTATGTGGTCAGCTGGGCCCAGCCTCCTCCTCCTCTGGCAGGTACATGACCCTGCTGGCCGGATTAGCTGTGGGCACCCTGAGCCTGTTATGGGACCTGAAGTAGGAGGACCGACAAAAGTGACCCTTTGCCCAGGTCGCACCAGGACAACTGAGGTTGTGGAGTGAGGGACCCACAGGTTCTAGCTCCAGTACAGGACACACAGAGCCTGGCCCTACTTCGTTGACTCCGCAATAGCAACAGCCAGCACAGGTACCCGCTATAGGGGCCAGTCAGATCTTCATCTCCAGCCCTTCTTGCACCTGTTGCCCTCATGGACAAAAAGGAGGTGACAGGTTTTGCCTTCAAGTCTGCGGGTTCCCCCAGCCCGAGGCTGGCCATGAGATATTGCACCAGGGTGGGGGTTAAGCGGTGGTTCTCTTTCATCCAGGCCCCAATGCGACAGTCTCACGCCTGAAGCCATGGGAGCACTTTGTGGAAGAACAGAGTCTGAGGCAAAGTGGAGGGCTGAACTAGGGCGTGGTCAGGACACCAGGTTACTTCCCCTCCTTGCCCACCCTAGTTCCCACGGGGCCACCCCTAGTCTCAGGACAGTAGGTACCCAGACCGCAGAGTTGCTGGCCGCGGCGCCCCCTGCTGGCCGATGGGCTGTGGGGAGGTCGAATCTCCAGCTGTTTGCAAACCTGGCCCAGGTGTGAACCCTCTTTGTCCACCCCTTACCTCCCAGTCTCCTCCTAGTCTGTCTTTCTCTGAAATACACCTGCAACCTCCACCCCAGTCTTCTGCAGGCTTCTCAGGAGATCCCATCCCTTCGTCCCTGCAGATGTTTCGTGGATGCCTTTTGCAGATGCTCCACTCCTCCTTGCGGAGATTGGGATCCATGGAAAAGGCAACTTTAAGATTATGATACGAAGGCAAAGTTGGAGAGAGCTGTAGGTGTAGTCTTGGGGGTCTAGGCAGGAGGTGATTTGCAAGGCCAAGGGCTATGAGGCTTTGCCCAACCACAGAATGGACATGGTTGTAGTGACCACGAGGTTGTGAAGGCCTGCTCAGGATGTGCTAGCGTACTGCGTGAGCCCCGCTTCCCCCTCTAAGAAGTATTCCCAAGAACGAAGGCAGAGCAGGCTATTCTTTTCAGATAGCTGACTTTTTTTTTTTTTTTTTTTTTTAGCAAATTCTTCTTAAACTAATACTCTGAGTCACTTTAAACAAGTTCGAAGAGTTAAATAGAAACCCTAATAAAATCTGCAAAAAGGTATTTTTAAAACAACTTTGTTAGGGTGTAATTTACGTTCTATAAAAATCCACCCACTTCGAGCAGTTTCAGAAGTCTGCCCACAATTCTATGATTTCAGCAAGTTTTTCTGGCTGTGCTCTCAGACCTGGCACATGTCACTTCCTCTTCCCACTGTCAGCCCATGCAAGCATCAGCCCACTAGCTTGCTTTATAGATTTGCCTTTTCTGGACCTTTCCTTTGCATGGAGTCTCATAACTTGTTGAGTTCAGTGTGTGGCCACTATCACAGGCTGTCGTTTTGAGGTTTGCTTGCACCGTGGTATTAGTAATTACTTTCACAAAAAATGTTTCCATGACCGGACAAGCTATGTTTCCATTGCTCCTTCACCAACTGACACCCATTCCAGGTGTTTCAAACGTTGACTGTCATGAATGCAACTATGATAGATATTTTTGGATTGGTCTTTGTGTGGATGCTGCCTTTTTCTAAGGTAGATACAAAAGGCAACAAACAACAAAAAAGCAGACATTGCTGGGTTCATGGCAAGTTTATTAACATTTGAAGAAACTGGCTACACAATATTTTACATTCCTGCTAGCGTGCTGCCAGCACTTAAAACTGTACTCCTTTTGATAGGCCATCCTAGTGGGCTGGAGTGATATCCTGGGTATCAATCTGGGCATTAATGGACAAATACCAGTGCTATCAGCATCTTTTGTGTGTGTGCTTAAAGGCATTTATGTCTTCTTTTCTTGCTACTGTTTCCAGACATGGTTTATGTCTTCTTTTCTTGCTACTGTTTCCAGACATGGTTTCAAGTTCTTCATACTGGACTTAAGTTCAACATATAACAAAGAACAACTTTAAATTCCTGATCTTCCTGCCTCAGGCTCCTGAGTCAGCACTGAGAATTTTGGAAATGTACCACCATGCTCTGTTCTGCTCATGTATCCTTTCTCTCTCTCTCTCTCTCTGTATGTATCCAGACAGGGTGTCTTTGTATAGCTTTTTTTGTCCTGGAACTCCAGATGTAGACCAGGCTGGTCTCAAATTCAGAGGTAAGCCTGCCTCTGCCAACCCAGTGCTGCGATTAAAGGCATGTACCACCACCATGTATCTTCTTTGTTACATCTGATCAAATGTTTCACCTTTTGGATTCTATGTCTTGTGTGTGCGGTTTGTGTGTATATATATATATATATATATATATATATATACATATACATATACATATATATATATATACACACATATATATATTTATGTGTGTGTGTGTGTGGTGATGTGTATGTGTGTATTGTATGAATTCACTCACACATGGCATGCATGTGTAGAAGCCAAAAAGTCAACATAAAATATCTTCCTTTATTTAGATCTCTGGTTTGAGTTGGTTTTCATGCATGGTGTCAGGCAAGGGTCTAAACTCATCTTCTGACATGGGCATATGATTGTCACAGAACCATGTGTTGGAAAGACTGTACTTTCCTCCCCTCCACCAGACATTTCAAGTATCTTTATCAGAAACTAGAGGACCATTTGTAGATGCTCTGTGGATCTCTGTGTTGGAACTCATGCCAGTACAGTCTTTTTTTTTTTTTTACATGTAAATCATTATTTTTATTTTATGTGCACTGGTACCTGCATATGTCTGTATGAGGATGCCTGATTCCCTAGAACTGGAGTTAAGACAGTTGTGAGTTGCCATGTGGATGTTGGGAATTGAACCTGGGTCCTCTAAAAGAGCAGCCAGTGCTCTTAACCAATGAGCCATCTCTCCAGCCCCATCAGCACAGTCTTTATTACTGCAGCTTTATAGTAAGTTTTGAAATTAGTGTCTGTCCTCCAACTTGTTTCTTTTGTTGAAATTGTGTTGGATCTACTGGATTCATCTTTTGTATTTTCATATAAATTTTCAACTTTGAGATTTGGTTACTAATTTCTACAACATGAGAGAGAAGTTTATTCACATTTTGACACATTTAATCTGTGTACCTGAGTGTTTCTCCATTGATTTAGGTCTTTAACATCTCCTGGGAATGTTCACTTATTTATCAACAGCATTTCTTGTAGCCCAGGCTGGCCTTCAACTTAATACCTGAGGAATACCTTGAACTTCTGCTGTCTACCTTTCTTTCTAGTACTGGGCCAGCAACAGGAGTGCTGAGAATAAAACCCAGGACTTCCATCATGTTAGCAAGCACTTTACTAATTGAGCTACTTCCCTAGTCTTGTCTGTTGGCTTTAAGTATTTAAGAGCGCTACCTTTGCCCTACTTAAGTTGTTATAAGTTGTTATGCTTACTTCTATGTGTTGCATTGTTTCTGATGCTGTTGAAAATAGGCTTGTGCAGGGAGATGCACACTTTTAATCCCAGCACTAGGGAGGCAGAGACAGGCAGATATCTGTGAGTTTGAGGCCAGCCTGGTCTACAGAGTGAGTTCTAAGACAGGCTCCAAAGCTGCACAGAGAAACTCTGCCTCAAACAATAAATAAACAAATAAATATTAAAAGAAAGGAAGAAAGATAGAAAGAAAGAAAGAAAGAAAGAAAGAAAGAAAGAAAGAAAAGAAAGTGGATTTGTTTTCTCAACTTCATTTTTGTCCTGTTTACTGCCAGCATGTAGTTATACAGTTGATCTTTGTGATTTGCCCAGGTCCGGGAAACCCCCTATATTTCCTGCCATTTCTCCTTATGCATCCCAAATGTAGAAGTAGTTGGTTTTTATTGAAACTGTGGTACAACCAACGGGTCACAATCCCGTAGGAGTCACATATCAGCTATCCTGCATATCAGATATTTACATTATGATTCATAATAGTAGCAAAACAACAGTTATGAAGTAGCAACAAAATAATTTTATGGTTGGGGGTCACCACAACAGAGGGAACTGTTTTAAAGGGTCACAGCATTAGGAAGGTTGAGAACCACTATATTGGAGGAAAAGGGAATCCTGGGTATCTGGAAAGTACTCAGCCAAAGGACAGGGAGGAAGAAGCCTAAGGAAATGATCCTAAGAGCTTTAAAGTCTTGGACTCCTGGCTTAACTCTTAGTCTGCATGCACACCTGTCTGGTGCTAATTAGAATACCAAACACTATGGAGACCTGATCTTGAAGGTCAACCTTCATGTCCCCATGAGTCCACAAGCTGCTGGACAGACAGGCAGACCCTCACTAGAACTGCAAAGCTTTGGAAACTGAGGTGACTTGCGAATATATTCTACATGGGACAAATGACAGGAATATCAACTTTCCTACTTAGGGAAAGGAAACCTGTAATCTCATAACTAGTATTAAAAATTTCCAGAATAGAAGCGAAATCGTTTGTCATATGAAAACCCCAATAATCAGCCAGGTGTTATGGCACAGCCCTTTAATCCTAGGCAAAACCAGGCAGCTTTCTGTGAGTTTAAGGCCAGTCTGCTCTAAAAAGTGAGTTCCAGGACAGTCAGAGCTACACAGTGAGACCCTGTCTCAAAATCACCAAATAAGTGGTGGTGGTGCATACCTTTAATCCCAGAACTCGGGAGGCAGAGGCAGGTGGATCTCTGTGAGTTCGAGGCCAGCCTGGTCTACAGAGCTAGTTCCAGGACAGGCTCCAAAACAATACAGAAAAACCCTGTCTCAAAATACAAACAAACAAATCACTAAATCACTAAATAGATAGATAGATAAATAAATAAATAGATAGATAAATAAATAAATCACAGACATTAGTGAAGCAAGGACTTGATAGCTATATTTTCCTTCAAGGACTTATCTATTTCTTTTTTTGTTTCTGGAGACAGGATTTCTCTGGGTAGCTCTGGCTGTCCTAGAACTCACTTTGTAGACCAAGCTGGCCTCTAACTCACAGATATGAACTTACCTGTGCCTCCTGAGTACTGAGATTAAAGGCATGCACCACCACTGTTTCAAACCCCTTCTCCAAAATGAGAAAACAACTTCAAAGAGCTATTATGAAAATGTTTCAGCAAGAAAAAACATTAAAAAAAATCAAAGTAGAATGACTCAGTAAAGAAAGAGAAGGTATGAGGAACCAAAGTACATTTTAGAACAACAACAACAAAAAATCCAGTAATTAAAAGGAAAAAGAACCTTACTGAACAGATTTGGTAGCAGAATGGGCACAAAAGAAGAAATAACCAGTTAACTGAAA
This sequence comes from Cricetiscus sungorus, assembly GCA_030556225.1. Taxonomy (NCBI): domain Eukaryota; kingdom Metazoa; phylum Chordata; class Mammalia; order Rodentia; family Cricetidae; genus Cricetiscus; species Cricetiscus sungorus. Next base: position 14,045,641 of record JANBXA010000031.1, on the reverse strand, counting down.
GACAGATCCACAGAAAGTAGTCTATGCATAGGAAAAAAAAAATAACTTAGGGGCTTATCAGGTAGAGGTGCTTCCCACCAAGGCTGAAAATCTGAGTTCAGTTCCTGGGACCCATGTGATATAACAAACGGAGACTAGACAGATGGCTCAGGGATAAGAACACTGGCTGTTCTTTCAAAGGTCCTGAGTTCAATTCCCAGAAACCACATGGTGGCTCACAGCCATCTATAATGAGATTTGAGGTTCTCTACTTCTGACATATAGGCTCTATGTGTAGATAGAGCACCATATTCAAAAAATAAATAAATCTTTTATGTTTTTTTTAAGAGAACCTACTTCTCATAGGTGTGCTCTGACCTACACACTCACAAATAAAAAAAGAATTCAGTTGATGAAACTGTATAAATTAAGTGCAAAATTGTAGATTTAGGAAGCAGAGAAAATCCTAGCCAGGAGAAGGCAGAAAACCTTCCCAAGATACCATTACTTCAGTCAGAGTGAAATCTAAAGACAAAGATCTTAAAGACAATAAGGTAAAAAGGATGTGTTAAGTATACAGTGCAAAGGTTAAGGCATCTGTGTTTTCTCATTAGAAGCCTTGGTGTATAATACAGAAGGAATAGGCATAAATGCTTAAAAAAGGTACCATGCACAACCCCACCAAAAATGCATGGCTGTACATCTAACACAACACATGCAGTGTCGGTGAGCTGCAAACTTCAAAATGCTGTTAAAAAAAACTCAAAGAAGACCTCAACAAATGGAATCTATGTGTTAGGAAATTTGAAGGCAACCTGGTAAAGATGTCTAAAAATATGATTTATATATTTAATACAAAGCTGTCAAAGTTCCAACAAGATTTTTTCTAAAAATTATTATTGTGTGTGTGTGTGTACAAGTGCATGGTGTATGTGTGCATGTGACTGGGTGTTCATGTGGCTGTCAGGGGACAACTTTGTGATGTCAATTTCCCCTCCTTCTATCTTTATGTGGGTTCAGGGGATGAATCTCAGTTCACCTGGCTTGCCCAGCGAGGGTCTTTACCAATTAAGTCATCTTGCTAACACATCTAGCAGGATTTGTTTTGTTTTCATTCAGTGTTTATATAGCTCAGGCTGGACTGGACTTTGTCATATAGATGGAGCTGGCCTTGAACTCATAATCCTTCTGCCTCCTGTCTCCACCTCTCAAGTGCTATGTGTCTACCACCATGCCTGGCTCCAGCCGGATCTTATTGTCAATGCAGACAAGCAGATTCTAAAATGTACATGGAAGGAACAGAACTAGAACTAAAACTGAATACCAATGGCCTAATAAGAACACACATTTGAATGCTTAATCAAGGAGTGGCCTTCTTGGAGGAAGTGTATCACGGGTAGAGAAGGGGCTTTGAGGTTTCAAAAGCCCAGGCCAGGCCCAGTGGTTCTCTTCCTTACTGTCTGTGGATTCAGATGTAGAACTCTCAGCTCCTCCTTCGGGACCATGTCTACCTGCACACCACCACGCTCCCTGTCATGAGGTTAGTGAACTAAACTTCTGAACTGTAAACCAACCCCAATTGAGAGTTGCTTTGGTCATGGTGTCTCTTCACAGCAATAGAGCATTGACTAAGACAAAAACCAAATCTGAGCAGTAAGGAGAAGCTGTTGGGCTGCCATGGTTCGGGTGAGCCTGTAATCCCAACACTCAGAGATGGAATGAACATCCCAAATCTCATGTCAGTCAGGTCTACACAGAGTTTCAGGCCAGCTACAGATACATAGCAAGGCCCTGTCTTTAACAAAAAAAAAAAAAAAAAAAAAAAAAAGAAAAGAGTTGTAGATCTCACACTCCAGGGTCATGACACTGTGTGGTGATGGAAATTGACAGGTGCATAGATCAGTGCAAACAGACTTGAGAAAATGTAGTCATGTCTTCAAACATGGGCAAGTGCACACCAGTGAGGCAGTGGTCACTTTTGTTTTTGTTTTCCAGCAATGGCTTTAGAGGCCTCCACGTCCACAGATGCTAGAGACCTAACTCCTTCAGGGATCAAGACCAGAGGACTCACATGTGAGCAGCCAGGGAGCCCAAGTTCAGAGGGCTGAGAAGCTCTGTGGGGGTCACACAGGCGAGGACACCTATCAAGAATCCGAGGCGAGAAAACTGAACAACAGAGGTGAGCTGGTTATCTTCCCTGAGTGTCTGGAGTGGGCCGTGTGATGTAGGATGGCCTTCCTCCTAGTAAAAGAAGCAGCGTTGATGCAGGGGTTATCAGCTGCTGGGGTCTGGGGAACCTGAGGCAGAGCTCAGGCTCCTCTACCTTCATCACTGGGCTGAGCCTTGAAGTTGTGCCTCTGGCTGACTTTCTTATCCATGCAGCCTGAGGCCCGGGGGACACTTTGCCTTCTCCGTAGCAGTTGTGACTCCCCCCCCCCTTGGTCTAGAAGAGCTGAGGAGCCACCCCACCTCCACCCTGACAGCTGCCTTCTCTGTGTGGGTCTCAGGTCGCCAGGATCGCCCTGCAGCTGCTGCTAGTCCCCACCTGTGCACTGCTGCCTCACCCTAGGGGGACTGTGAACCTGCTCCAGTTGGCCCTCAGGGACAGGGATGCGGTGGAAACCAGACCTCCAGTCTGGAGGAGGCGGGGCCAGGGATGTATTTTTTCCATCTCTTGGCTGGTCCCCACAGGGGGCCCTTCTGCTTGGAGCCAGGGCTCCCACCCAAGACGCCAAAGGACTATGGTTTTCACTGGGAGTCAGGTAGTCCGATCTCTCTCACCCATCCAGAGCATCCCTGATGCCCTTCTTTAAGATTACTTCACCTCGATCCAGGCAAGGAGTGCCTCACTACCTCCCAGCTCCCACATCTCAGTGGTCTTGACCCTTGCTGTGTCTTACATCTTGCATTCCACCCTGCAGCATCCAGGTGCTGTGCCCACCAGCCTCTCCACCCACAGTCGCAGGGCAGCTCCCACCTCTCTGCTGTCTCCCAGTCCCAATCTTTGGGTCTGCTTTTCCACATGTGCCTTCTATACTCTACATGTGTGACAAGATCTTCGTGTCTTGTACTTATATAGTTATTGGTGCCAAAGAAACGCAAAAAAAAAAAAAAATGTTTACTGTCACCTGTTTGCATGGCTGGGTGGGGAGAAGGGAGGAGGAGGGGGGTGCTGTTTGCTGGGTATAGGATCTGGGCTTCACACCAAACAAGACATTTCCTGGCCTTTCAAAGCAGTGTTTAAATGGAGTCAGCGCAGAACTTTAGAAAAAAGCATTTCCAATCTATTAACTAGCAACATAATAAGCAGCAATTTAAAACCACTATTAAAATAACGAAATTCTAATTGGAAGCTGTATTGATCCAGGATGACTCTGGAAGGGGCTGATGCAGGCATGACTTGTGCACTGTGTAGTTTGTAAGCCTGACTAGGGAGGGTCAAGGACTGGCTTGTGGGGACATGGTCTCCCTACCTTGCCTGCAGACTGAGCAGGCCTTCTGCTAGCCCTACAGTCTGAATTCTGGTTTCTGTGCTTTGCTACCCTCCCCAGTCCTTCCCAGGTGGCCTCTTTGCAAAGCTCCTCTTAGTAGGATCTATCTCCACTCCACTTGCATAGCAATATGGCTGGTCAATCCCAGGACACAGCCTGGCCATTCCTTGTTTTTGGCTCTCTGCTCTCAAACCTGGCCAACCTGGCTGTCTGGGTTGGAGGTCCTAGGCCTAGGTGCTCACACAGGTTTTCACCAACAGCTTTTTCCGTGACCTGATTCCTGCCTGCATTTTGTCCCGATGATGGATTGAGATGTCTACATTTCTAGTTCCAGGACAGCCAAGGCTACATAGAGTGATCCTATTTCAATTTCAATGCTCCCCCAAAGACTACATCAAAATCAACATGTGAAAAAAAGTCAACTTGCCGGGGATACCTGGAAGCCCTTCCTGGCCCTGGTATCATTCAATGAATTATTGAAACAAACCCTGTAAAATACAAACAGAGGTTGGCGGCTATCAAACCATACAAGGGTAGCTAAATGGATGCTTTGGGAGATTTCCTCAGTTTACTAGCTCACTTCCATCTTTGGGATATGTCTCTCTCTCTCTCTTCAAAGATAGAGTTTCTCTGTGTAACTCTGGCTGTCCTAAAATTCACTTTGTAGACCAGGCTGGCCTGGTACTCAGAAGCCCACCTGCCTCTGCCTCCCGAGTGCTGGGGTTAAAGGCGTGCACCACCATGGCCTGGATTAGGCTGTCAATTTTTATCCCATGCCTAACTTAAAAGGCATGACTTTTTCATCTGCTCCTGGGTTTTCCCCTACCCTCCTGAACTCTAAATAAATTGTCTTCTAGCTTCCTTCTGAGTCCACTTCTAAGTTTCTTTATTAATGAGAAAAGAAACCCCTAAGGAAACCCCAGTTTTCCTGGAAACAAGAACAATGAACTGAATCATTTGAAACTGAGTTGCATAAATAATTCCTCTCTTATTTCTGTCAGGTATTTGGTCACAATGACCAAAAAAAAAAAAAAAAAAAAAAAGAACTAAAAGAGACAGCGTGAAGCACACCTACATCAACATCCTGGGAGTCCCAGGAGAAGAAAAAGGAAAAAATAAACAGAGAAACACTCAAAAGAATAATATCCCTAAATACTATATGAATCTATGAATCTATATCAATAAATTCCACATAGGTAAAACTCAAAGACATCACACTGGAAAACATTGTTGCAATAGGAGAGAAAGCAGGGAAGATTCTGGGAGCAGAGAAGGAAAAGAGCCCTGGAACCTGGATGAACAATTGTTGTGAAGATTGCCTACACAGAGACAGCATTCTTTTTATATAGAGATGTTTCACATAAGAATGCTGAAATAGCTGGGCGTTGGTGACACACGCATTTAATGCCAGCACTTGGAAGGCAGAGGCAGGTGGATCTCTGTGATTTCGAAGGCAGCCTGGTCTACAGAGCAAGTTCCAAGACAGGCTCCAAAGCAATACAGAGAAACCCTGCCTCAAAAAACAAAACAAAAGAGTGCTGAAATAGCAATGAATCACACTGAAAGCCCAAGCACACACAGCTTTTGTCCTTTCCCAAATGCAAACCTGCAGTATTCTAGGAATCTCACGAGAACCCTCAGTCTCGGTAAAAGACATAGCTTAACTTTCTCGTGAAATTCCTGTGACCCGAGATTTATGATTTTTATCTTAGCATTTTGTAATCCTAGCCACGGCATCTCCAAAGTCACTAGATTCTCATTCTCCAAACAGAAACAGGAGCAGTGGGGGGTGAGGTTTCTTAGCAACCCTTTGAGATTTAACTTGAGAGTCACTGAAATTCTCCTGAGTGGAGGTCTCTGAATACAGAAGGCAGTGTGGAGCTGATTTTACAGCCCATGAACCATCGTAGATGCACTTTCACACAAGAAGGCCCTGTGATAAGGACTGCAACAGATCTGTCATCAGTGTCAGGCTTTGAGCTAGGGCTTAATCAGGACATGCCCACTGGAGGCAGCCTCTTTCTCTATAGTCACAATTGCTGTAAAGGAAAGGGACCCTTCAACAGAAACCCTGTCCCGACAGGTGTCTGGATTTCAGGCAAACGACAGGTGCACTAACTCTTTCCCAAAGGATGAATACAGAACTTAGTGGCACCTTCCCCACCTTTTTAATGGGTACACCTTAACTAATGTGCCTTTCTTCACTTACACTATATCTTATATTCACTAACTTACACACTGGCAAGATCCTTCCCTTCCTGACAATGTAACACACACACACACACACACACACACACACACACACACACCCCTAATCCCTTCTACCAGCGATTCAGAGCTGGGCAGCAGGTCTGTGCTGTGGACTGCCCATAATAAAGGACACTACTCCCCATCCCCATCACATGGGCCTGAGTCTTCCTCAGAGGCCCCCACCATGATGCTGATTGTCTGTCCATGGCAATATCTCTTCCTATATGCCTCTGTCTACTGAAGTCCTCACTGTAGTGACCATCTACTTCAGTGCTCATCTTTGTTGAACCAGACTTCTCTACACACTGGAGAGAGAAAGGAAATAAGAAGCCACAAAGATGTATATGTATTGACAAAAGTGGATCTCAACCTGTAGGTCTCAACCCCTTTGACAAACCTCTGTCTCCAAAAAATATTTTCATTATGATTCAGAACAATAGCAAAATTTCGGTTTGAAGTAGCAACAAAAATAATTTTACAATTGGGGGTCACAACAATATGAGGAACCTTATTAAAGGATTGCAGTATTAGGAAGATTGAGAACCAATGCTTTAATCCCTGTACTTGAGATGTAGAGGCAGGCCGGGTCTCTGTGAGTTAGAAGCCAACCTGGTCTGCATAGTGACTTCTAGGACAGCCAGAGTTACATAATAAGACCCTGTCTAGAAAACAAACAAACAAACAAACAAACAAAAAAAGAAGTAATGAATAGAGACTCAGTCATTCAAGTAACAATGCAAAAACACAACTGTCACCTCAAAAGGAGAGGAAAGAGAATTTATTCTGAAAGCAAGTATGAGTGATTGTGTTTGATGAACACAGATGCAGATCACCTCAAATTCCATGTTTCAACATAGTAACAATTGATGAAGTTGTTACAGTAACAGAACAAAGTCACAAGTCAAGACACTTCTCAAATGCATTGGTGAGAACATCAAGTTGGGGGATCACTGGAGGTATGAAAATCTCAGCTATTGACCTCAAATGCTATCTGATGACACTTTAGCCCTTTGATTGGTGGGGACTAGGATGTAGAGAATCATTTCAATTCTTTCTTACTTCCTTTTGTTTGTTTTTTTGTTTTGTTTTGTTTTTTGTTTTTTGTTTTTTTTTTTTTTTTGGTTTGTTTGTTTTGTTTTTTTTCAAGACAGGGTTTCTCTATATTTCTTTGGAACCTGTCCTGGAACTAGCTCTGTAGACTAGGCTGGCCTCAAACTCACGGAGATCCACTTCCCGAGTGCTGGGATCAAAGACATATGACACCAACACCCGGCTCCAAAAGGATTTTCTGTTAGTCACTAGATACTAAGTCAGACATGGAGGTTGGTAAGGAATGGTTATTTAGGGGGCTGAACATGGCACAGGTAATTATGTGTATGTGTATTGTGTGAACAAATAAGTTCAGGTGCAGAGGCCTTAGGTCGCCCAGAGCTGGAGTTGTGCATGGTTGTGAGTCACCCAGCATGGGTGCTAGGAACTGAACTTGGGTCCTTTGCAGGAGCAGAACATGCTACCAACTGCCAAACTATCTCTCTAGGCCCAAAAGTTTGTTTTTTAATATCTAAATTATCATATCTGTTGTCTGTGGATACTAACTTGGCCTGTTTTATTATATTGGTATTATGCTATATTTCGTTTGGAAAACTAAATGGAAAGTCACATTGCAGAAGAAATTAGATAACAATGTAGTGTTTTTTAAAATTTCTTTTAATAAGATTGTCAAGTCAGGTGTGGTGCATACTTTTAATTCCAGCACTTAGGAGGCAGAGGCAAGTAGATCTTTGTGAGTTCGAGGCCAGCCCACTCTATAAAGCAAGGCAGCCAGAGCTGTTATAGAGAAACCCTGTCTCAAAAAACAAAACAAATAAAAGATTGTCTTTTTATGTACTAAATATTAATACCAGCGATAGAACTAAAATCATAATTTTATAGTTCTTGTAGGCTTTTGCAGGTGGAGGTTTCAAGACAGGGTTTTTCTGTGTAACAGGGTTTCTCTCTGTGGCTGTCCTGGAGCTCTCTCTGTAGACCAGACTGGTTTTGAACTTCCACAGGTCTGATTGCCTTTGACTCCAAACTGCTGGGGTGAAACTGTGCACTATCATACCCAACCTTTAACCAGCATTTTTGAAGACCACTGGCTGTGTTGTCAGATGAATCTTAAAGGAGTAGTAGGCCAGAAGGGCTTGCATAAAGTCTTTTTTCTCCAGCCAGAATGGATTTGTTGATGTCATGTCTTTTGTTTGTTTTACTTTTTTGAGACAGGGTTTCTTTGTGTTGCTCTGGCTGCCCTGGAACTCTCTTTGTAGACCAGGCTAGCATCCAATTTACTGAGATCAGCTTGCCTCTGCCTCCCAAATGCTGGGTTTACAGGCGTGTGCCACCACCACCACTCCCATTTTTTTTTTTAATGAAATCATCTGATTTTATCTTTGAAAGAAGATTCTGTAGTTATTTTTGAATTTTTACTTTTCATAGTTAAAAGTCCTTATAGCAGTATATGTTTTTCTTTAATAGAAATGGCTCATACAATTTTTACTTAATTTTTATAGGATGTCAAGTATTTATGAGGAGATAATGGGTGCTTTTTAAAAGAGGTAAATCTTAAAAGGAAGCATAAGCTTTGGTTAATTTTTATATTTATTAGCGTTATTTATGTACTAGGACAATTTTATAAAGATTTATGTATTTGTCGATTATGATCAGTGAGTTCCATGATCCTTCTGTAATTTAGTAGCAATGTCTGAAGTTAAAGAAGTGGATATTTGCCAGGTGGTGGTGATGCACACCTTTAATCCCAGCACATTTTGGTCTACAAAATGAGTTCCAGGATTCCAGGATGGTCAGAGAAAACATGTCTCAAAAAACAAAAACAAAAAAGTAGGTATTCAGCATGTAGTGAGTATTCAACACATAAAGGCTTTGTCAATGGGAAAATATAAAATAAAATTGAAGTGTAATCACAAATTTTAAATGTTTAGTAAAATGATAAAACATATAGATGTTGATAAAATTGTTTAGTGAAAGGATAAGACAAAGTCCTTCTTCCCTTTTTTTTTTTTTTTTTTTTTTTGCTTTTGCTTTTTTGAGACAGGTTTTCTTTATGTAGCTTTGGAGCCTGTTCTGGAACTCACTCTGTAGACCAGGCTGGTCTCGAACTCACAGAGATCTGCCTGCCTCTGATTCCCAAGTGTTGGGTTAAAAGGTGTGCACCACCACCACCCAGCAAGTCCTTACTTTTTAAACCTTCCTTTTTGTAAACATTACTAACAGTAGATTAATACTTCAAAAGCCTTACTGTTGTATGCAAAGAAGAAGTACTAATTTTATTTCAGGGCTATTGATCTTGATCATAAAAAGTTAATAACTTTGAGCAAAAGAGATTGTTCAGAGGTTAAGAGCATGAACTATTCTTGTAGAGGACCCAGATTTGGTTCCCAGCATCCGTATGGTCACCTCAAAATCATCTGTAAGCCTCAGCTGCAGGGAGATCTGACACCTCCGGCCTCTGGGCACTGCACTTACATGCTGTGACTTGCCAAGCTTTGGTCCTGGGAGGAGGAGGGAATGAAGAAGGGACAAATAAGTACAGGAAAGCTGAGGTCATGGTGGTGCAGCACCTGTACTGCCTGTAGCTTCAGTGTGTTTGTTTTGTATAGCACAGTTCCCAGCTAGCTAGCAGGGGGTGTCTGTAGTAGGTACTCTCTGGCTGTAAACATCCAGGGGGAGGAAGCAGCAGTGACTCATTTCTGTGCAAGCTGACCAGTTGTCCATGACACTCCTACTTGGACCAGAGGAAGAAGGTTTATTTCCTGAGCCTTGCCCTTATGGTGAATGGCTGTGCCAAGTCCCCATGCATTGAGGTCTTGGTCCTTGTCATAGCTGAGCTCATGTCAACAATACATTCACTCAAGCTTCTCTCACTCAGAGCTTCATCTGCTCCCTCCACTCATGTGCACACAACTGCTCACAGACTACATATACACACCACTCCTGTGTACACACCTGCTAACAGACCACAGATACACACCACTCCTGTGTACACACCTGCTAACAGACCACATATATGCACCACTCCTGTGTACACACATGCTAACAGACCACAGATACACACCACTCTTGCGTACACACCTGCTAACAGACCACAGATACACACCACTCCTGTGTACATACCTGCTAACAGACCACATATAAATAGTTAAAAATAAAATATTTAGGGCTAAAGAGATGGCTCAGTGGTTAAGGGCACATATTGTTCTTGTGTAGGACATGAGTTCGAGTTCCAGCACCCATATCAGCATCTCATAGCTGCCTATAACTCCAGCTTCAGGGCTCATACACCCCTCTGATCTCTCTCCATACATAGACATACGCATGTACACATACATAAACGTTTTTCAAATAAAATATTAAAGATTGGTAACCTTTATCTTCTAACTTTCTAATATGATTTCCATTAATTTCTATTTGGGAATAATCTTTTCTTTTTTTCTCTTTTTTTCAGACAGGGTTTCTCTGTGTAGCCCTGGCTATCCCGGAACTCACTCTGTATAGACCAGGCTGGCCTGACACTCAGAGAGCTAACTGCGTCTGCCTCCCAAGTGATGAGATTAAAGGCAAATGCCACCACCGCCCACACAAAGTTCTTTCTTATCCAAAAACAGTTTTTCTTTAAACTTTTTTTTACTAAAAATATAATGTATATATCTAGCCTTTATATTTCTTTTCCTTTACTTCATAGTTTCTCATCATCATCATTGTTGTTGTTGTTTTTTATAAAAATTGGATTTTTCTGTTTTTTGAGACAGGGTTTCTCTGTTTGTTCAGGGTAGCCCTGACTGTCCTGGAGCTAACTCTGGACCAGGCTGGCTTCAAACTGGGAGACACAGGAGGCATGGAAAGGGGTAGATGCCTGAGGAATTTCAGGATGCTGGGCCTGGACATGTCTCAATGTTTCGTGGCTGATTAACAGACATCCTAAGGGTGGAGGGCATCATTCCTCCACAGCCCAGGGGAGAACATAGACTATATCAGGAGGGAACCAATGAAGCAGGCTGAGTGTAGGGCTCAGGCTCATAGGACAGGAGCAGGGGCCATATCTAGGACCCACTGTCAGACCTCACCCTTGCCTAGGGACTCCATTATTGTGTTAGCCCAGTCCTAAACCATGTGGGCTAGACCAGCACTTGGTGGGTGGGGATTTCTGTGGTCACTGCTGGAACCACACTACCACTGAGGCAAGGAAACAGGGAGGTCACAGTCCCTGGGAAAGGCAGTCCAGTACAGCCTCCATATAGAAATGTGGTCAGCAATGGGTGTGGCTGAGGGAACCAGGAAGGCCAGCTCTGAAAGTCCCTGCTGTACCCTGAGCTGGGGTTTCAGTGAAAATTGCTGTGCCTCGGGGCAAGAGGCCTTCAAATGATCTCATAGGCATTCCTGCAGGGGTGGAGTCTTGCCAGGACTGTACTCTTTATGGCCACCTCAAGCCAGGCTTAGCTGCCAGGTGACACATTTGCCACTCTGAACATATCATCCAAAAACCATGAAAGAAGTGGCTGCAAATGACCCTAAATGGACCTCCTGAAGCAAGGATAGGTCAGAGAGAGGAGAGAGAGACAGAGAGAGAGAGAGAGTTGGAGAGAGGGCTAGGGCTAGTGTTAGCCACAAGAAGCCCTTACCTCTGCCCCTTACCATTCTGTCTAGCTTGAGACTAAGAGGACATGCTCCCCCCGCCCCCAAGCTCATTTCTTCTTGTCAAAACTAAAAGTCACACATTGGGACATTTATAAATAACAGGTTTATTTGGCTCGTGGTTCTGGAGGCTAGGAAGTTCAAGAGCAAGGGGCTAGCATCTAATGCTGGGTGTTGATGTGTGTTTGATGACTTGGTGCTGTGTCTTGGCATGTGGAGGGTGTCACATGCAGACTGTGCAAATGTACCTGAGGGAACTTGCCTTTAAAACAAAAGCCATATTTGAGACAATCTATTAATCCATGAAAGGATTAATCAGTTCACAAAGCCCTTAGTCTCTCTCAATACTGCTGTCCTGGGGACCAAGTTCCCAGGACATGGACCTTTGGGGTACATATTCATACAATAGCAGACCTCCAATGTCCCCAGCAGCTGGCTCTGTTCACCATATCAGGACCCCTCTGCCTTAGCCTAGGAGGACTTGGGCCTTTCCCCATGCTTCGGATATCTATGGACTGCCTGGTCCCTTGAACACCAGGGAGTTCCAAAACTGCACTGGGATAGAATCTGAGGGACCCACCCCAAGGTGGGGACCCTTGCCTAGCACCCATGCTTGAGTGCAGAGCATGGGACAAGTACAGCCAGTCTCCTTGAATAAATAAACGAATGAGTGTCCTGCAAGGGACCCTCCCCGGTGGGAGACACCCAGCAGCAAAGGAAAGCCCCTCAGAGAGGGTCGTCATGGTGCCAGGGGTGACCGTCTCTCCTGTTTCGTGGCCAGAGCAGGAGTTGGAGTTAACTATGCATGTGTGTATGTCTGCCCAGGTACTGAGCAGAAGGATTGGGGTGCGGGCACAGGAGAGGGTGGGGATCCACAAGAAATACCATGGTGGCAATGCAATTTCTCTAAAATAGCTCTGTATACAAGGTCCCTCGTCTATGTGTCGGTTCCTGCAGAGACGAGCCACGATATCGGGTCATCTCGGTCCGGTCTTGGTCTTCATCCTGGTCCTCGTCATTGGCTCCGCCAGTTAGCTGGCCGCCCACCGCCAGAGCAGCAGAAAGCGCCTTTTCGTATCTAGGCGCTGAGAGAAGCTTGCAGGGTGGGGCGGGCGGAAGCCACAGCAAACTAGGCACGGCGCTTGGAGGTCCCACGGGAGCCCTGCGAGGAAAGGGGCGCTGAGACCCTCCCCTCTGACCCGATGGGGAGTAACCCCTCAGTGTCCTGCCCTCTGCGGTGCTACTGCCGCTCTCCCACTACACTATTCCACTGCCCCAACCCACCAACTGATTCCCACTCCCCTATCCTACTGATGTGTACACTATGGCATCCCAATGCCTCTTTCTACTGCCCCTCCCACTTCCCCAACTGCTCGTGTCGCCATCTACTCTCACAACACATTGCTCCGTCCACTGCCACACCATCGCAGCACAATCATACTGCCTCCGGACCTTTCTGATATCACTCCCCCAACTCAATGCGGCCTGCACTATTCCAACTCTATGGTCCCGCCCTATAGCCCCTCCTACTGTTCAGTCCCAAATGCCCCAATACTCACTGCTACAGCCACTGTCTCCACCTTCCTTCCGGTTGCCTGAGGTACCATTGCTCCTTCTCTACCTCTCTACCCCAGCCACCTGTTCTGACCAATGCTGCCAGTGGGGGGGAATTATGCTTCCTGCGCTAGTCACTTCTGCCTTGGTGAATTTGAACTCGAGGACCACCATTTCACTGTCTACTCTCACCGCATCCTGAAGCCACACCCACCACACTATGAAACCACGCCCATCATCCAAGACCTTGGACTCTTCTGTCCTGAGACCAAGTTCCTAGGGCAGACTGATATAAGGCACGCCAATCTCACACCATCTCTACCCACAGAACGAAAGCCTAGTGCCAGCAAGCTCCCAACCACTCTCATTTCATGGATGCCATCTGCCGCTTTTACTGGCTTTCAAAAAACCCAGACTTCACAACAAACAAACCAGGGCCCAGGAGTGGGGGTGAAGTCTGGGGTGAAGACCATAGGGGCTGGGATGACCCCATTTTGTCTCTCTTTATCTGCCAACCCCCGCAACACCGCCAAGGCATGGACAGTCCCAGCAAGAAGGAGTGGGTGGGCTCCTGGGTTACACTGTGTTATACTGCAGGGCTGGTCTTGGGGACAGGAGAAGGCACCATTCCCAACTGAGGAGGAAGCAGGACACCACCACTAGGGAGGGCCCTATGGGGGGGGCAAGCAGCAAGACACAAGAGGGTTGCAACATCCTCCTACCTCCAAGAGGTTTACCTTGCTTGGGAAGTTCCTGAAATTGGCCCTTCTAGCTTTTCTTCTAGATCTTTTGCCCACCCCCACCTTCCTGGAGGTGGTGCCCAGGGGAGACCTAATGTCTAGGCTGTTCCAGGAGAGACAGCCCCAGTCCTTCATGCCCTGGGTGGACCTGAATGCTGAGCCCTGGCATTGACCAAGATGGGAGTGGACACGGGACTGAGAGATGATGAAGGCAGGGGGACCAGCAGTCCTTGCTGTAGCTGTCCAGCCAGCCCATAGAATTGGGGTCATCTTGGGCACAGTCCCTGCCCCGTGTGCTGGCCCAAGACACTGACCTTAGGGTGCCAGGCTAAAGGTGGCAGCTTAGTGGCAGAGACTTTGTAAAGTATGTCTTCTTGGAGAGGGAATGTCAAGAAACAAGGGTGGGCTAGATCTAAGCCAAGGAGCCATGGCAAAGCAAATTAGCCTGAGCAAACAAGGGGCCTAGGCTTTTCTGAGGGAGAGAATACCACCAGACAGGACACTAGTAGTGGCCAGGAAGACACACTGAAGGAGGCAGACCCTCTGACTTGGGGAGGCATTCATGTAAATGGCCCCTAGATGCCACACCAAACGAATGTGGGGCAGAAGGTAGGAATAGCATCACTAGAAAGTCATAGAGAAAGCCAACAGAACAGAAAGCTAGGAGGGTCATGCAGAGCCAAAGGAGCAAGAGGAGAGGGACCTTGAGGTTCCTATTTTGAGGCTTTACCAGCCTCAAGGCCTCCTGGGGTATGGGAGGCAGAAGGGCATCCCTTGGAGGAAAGAGATCCCGCTCCAGGAAAGCAGAAACCACAAAAGGTTATTTATATCTCCTCCACCCTGCCCAGCCCTGACCCTTGATACCGAGAAGAACTGTAGGAGAGATCCTGTAAGAAAAGGAAATGCCAAGTCAGCTTGCCTGTGGATTTGCAAGACAAAGTCTTACCTGGCTGGTGCAGAAGTACAGAAATGCCCAAGGTGGCCGTGGAACAAGCAGAGCAGATTGTTCTATGAAGGGTGAACCCGCATTGAGGAAGGAATGCAAATGACCTCTACTAATAATTTGTTAAAGAAAAGAGTTCACAGTAAAATACCAGCGAGTTTGGGTAGACACCAACGAAAGAACAAGCAGGGTAAAACAATTAGAGTTGCTGGGCAATTAGACACAGGACATAAGCTCTGTAATTCCAAATGCAATGTTGAAAGCATAGGAGAGGAAAATAAGCTATAAAGATGACCACAAGGAACTGGGGGTGGAGGGGTGGTATGGGGGAGGGAAGGGGGTGGTGAGAGCAGGAGGGAACGAGATGGCCTAGGTGGGCAGGGATGCATCGGAAGAGCAATGAAGAGGAGAGCCACTGTGGGCTTAGGGAGAATCCTGGTGCTAGGGCAACTTCCAAGGATCCACAAGGAGACCCCAACTACGACACTTAGCAATAGTAGAGAGGATGCCTGAACTGGCCTACCCCTGTAATCAGATTGATGAAAACCCCAACTATCATCACAGAGCCCTCATCCAGTAATTGATGGAACCAGACTCAGAGATCCACACCAAGAACTGGACTGAGCTCCAGGAATCCAGGCAAAGAGAGGGAGGAGGGAACATATGAGCAAGGAAAGTCAAGATCATGATAAAGAAATCTACAGAGACAGCTGAACCAAGCTTGAAACTCATGAACTCTAGATCTACAACAGTGAAGACTCCAGGGGACTAAACGAGGCACTCTATATGTGGGAGACAGTTGTGAAGCTTGGGCTATCTGAGGGGCCCCTGGCAGAAGGACCATGATACAAGCCTGGAACATGAGCTAGCTTGTTGGAGCCCAGTCCATATGGTGGGATGCCATGTTCAGTCTTAACTACTGAGCCATCTCTCTAGCCCCATGTTCAGTCTTAATGCATGGGAGAGGGGCCAGACTCTGCCCCAACCAATTGTGCCAGACTATGTTGAATCCTCATGGAAGCCCTTGCCCTTGAGGAGGAGTGGACTGGGGGAGTGAGGAGGGTGAGAGAACTGTGGTTGGAATGTACAATGAAATTTTAAAAATGGGGAAAAAGATGACCACAAGGTAGTTGTGTGAGTGTGTGTGTGATGTGTATGTGTGGGCATATGTGTGTGTGGTCAGATATAGAACTCAGGACCTCAGATATGCCAAGTCCTCTATCACTGAGCTACAGCCCAGCCTAGTAATGCTATTAAAACACAAGTCCTACCACTACTCTTTCGAGACTCTTTCCTGTGTCCTATGCTGTTCTTGAACTTTCTACAAAGCCGAAGGTGACTGTGAACTTCTAATCCTCCTGCCTCAACCTCCTGGAGTTTATGTGTTGCTGGGGATTGAGCCTAGCACTGCATACATGCTAGGCAAAGATCCTAAGTGACATCCCCAGCCCCAAAGGCAGAACTTCTAACAAGTGGATATTAGAATAGTAGAAATTAAATCTGTGTATTCATAGCATCGATGGGCCTGGCATGAGCAGAAATGAAGTCAGGAACCATTCAAAAGGCAACACAGAAACCAGGCCTCAAACAATAGAGACTAGGATTGCATTCAGCCACGGGGAAGGTTTAGCAAAGGTTAGCTAGTCTGAGGCTGAAGGGAAGGAGAAAGAGAAGGACTGAAAGCAAGACTTAAAGAGATTGCTAATTGCCAAGTGATGACAGTGCAATGTTGTTTGTTCTTGTTTTGAGACAGAATCTCACTTTCTAGCTCTGGGTGGCCTGGAACTTACTATGTAGACAAGGCTGGTCTTGAACCCACAGAGATTCACTCGCTTCTGTCTCTGAATGCTGGGATTAAGACATGTGTCAGCACAACCTGGCTCAGTGTATAGCTCAAAGAAAATCCCAGACAATCCAGGATGAATACAGAATAAGCCACATCCCTGGATGAATGGATAACTAGAAGGTTGGCAGACTGACAGCTTTCTGTAGGAAGGGATGATGACAGTATTGTTGGTTTTCTCTTTGGCATTTTTATCTGGTGTGCATGTATGTGGGTGTAAGAGCCATGGCACATGTGCAGATGTCAGAGGACAACCGAAGGAGCCAGTTTTCTCCATCTACTGTGTGGGTCCTAGGGATTGAACTCAGTTCATCATGATTGATGGCAGGCACCTTTACCCACTGAACCATCCTACCCACCCTGCAAATGCTGGCTTTCTGAAAGCAGGCAGAGCTCTTCAGGTACAGTGTGCTGACAGCAGATGACTGTTGCCCATCTGCATGGCACTGGAGTGAGAAACACAACCGGAGACCATGCAGTCACCTGATTATACCAGAATCTCCCTGAGGGGTGCTGTTTGAGCCAATTGTAAAAGCATTCTACTTGGAAAGTCTGAGACACACGAACCTGCAGAAGGCAAGAGGGACACAGACAGGCAAATTTGGAGACAGACTGGATAATGACAGCGCTGTCTCTGCAGCATAAGAGGCATTGACTAGGTTGCAACTCAGCTCTGAGCATTGAAGTCGTAGATTTCATTCTAGCACGCGTGCGCACAGACACACACACACACACACACACACACACACACACACACACACACACACAAAGAAGTGTTAGTCAATTGACAACAATAATATGAACATTGCCAGGGGAACATATTAGGCTATCTGGGTAGAAGGTAAAAGTACAAAGGGATCAGAAATTTAAGGTTCTCTTCTGCTCTACACAGAGTTTGAGTTCAGTCTAGGCTACATAAGGTCCTAACTCAAAAAAGAACAAAAGTGAACCTCAGAGGAAGAAGGAAGCCAAGGACAGCTGGGTGAAGGGAAATCAATGGTAGATGTTGTGGCGATCCTGCTCCAGTAGCTTTTGTGGCCTGCCTCCTGGTGCCTGTGCACACGTGTGCTCTCTTCCCACACAGATTCAAGATGGACACAGAAAGAACTGAATAGGGTGGCTGCTGTGGGAAGGTCTCCATACTTTCATGGCTTACGTAGGGAGGCCAGTCGGTAGCAATGTCCAGGTGGTCTGTCTAGCCCTGCCCTGCAGAACCTGTGGAGAAGTTAGCATGTGTTGTTTGAGGTTACATCATGTTGAAGTTGTCTGTTAGCACTGGTTTTCAATAGAGCTCAGCTAGATATAGGAAATGTAAACATTGAACGCACAAGTTGAAATACACTGTCAGTTTTGGACTGAGAAATGTCTAAGGTTCTCAACCTGTGGGCACAGGAGTCACATATCAGATATCTTGCATATCAGATATTAATAGTATGATTCATAACAATAGCAACATTAGTTATGAAGTAGCAATGAAATTTTACGGTCAGGGGTCACCACAGCATGAGGAACTATATTAAAGGGCTGCAGCATTAGGAAGGTTGAGAACCACTTGTCTAAGGCATGAGGTTAGAGAATAAATAAAGAGAAACACAAGCAAATTCTAACCAAAATAAGTAAACGATTAGCAATATAAAATGGAAATGAACATATGTGTAAGAAGAAACTGGCATCTCCCCAGAGACACTGATCATGCTTAGTAACTGACAGAACAAGGTGACAAAAAAGCAACACAAGAGTAGAAAATGTCTAAAATACAATAGACAAACCTGACCCTACTTAGGACATTCAACTGTTGTGTACTTCCGTGTCATTCACTCTGAATGGGATATTTACAAAAGTTAGTCGATGAAGCGATGCGGGACAAAGATCACATAGTGAAGTCACACAGGTCATGTTTTCTGACCAAGCAACAAGTAAGCTAAAGGAAGTGAAGCCACATACTGATGAATTTTCAGACGGAGAACAGAGTTCAAATAACTCAAGGTCCTAGTTAGCTTTGTCAGCTTAACACAGCCTCAAGTCATCTGTGAGGGAAACTTCAAATGAAGGATTGGCTAGAGCAGATTGGCTTGTGGCCGTGTCTGTGGGAGGTTGCTTTGATTATTAATTAATGCGGAGGGGTGGGGGCAGTACTGTTCCCTGAGCAAGTGGGCCTGGTCTATAGAAGAAAGCTAGCAAGCACTGTTGTTCTTCCAAGGTTTCTGCTTCAACTTCCCGCTTGAGTTCCGGTCCTGACTTCCTTCAGTGATGGACTATGGCTAGAAGTGTAAGTCAAACAAATCCTTTCCTCCCCAAACTTGCTTTTGTTCAGTGTTTTTATCACAGCAACAGGAAGGAAACCAGAGCACCCAGGGACCAAAGAAACCACTGTAGTGAAAATTAGAAACGGTTGAACTGATAGTACTCCAAAACCACAGCATTAACTTTTTTTTTTTTTCAGATACTGTTAAATTAGACAGGATTGCTGGTGAGCTGGTCAAGAAGGGATATGGGATGGAAAGCACAATAATCAATATTCGAGATAAAATGAAAGCCTTGCCTCATTCTGCAGAGTGACAAGGCAACATAAGACTAACTTCACATGTGCATCAGACAGTGCCTCACTCCCATGAGAGTAAGGGACAACTATAGCAAGATGAATGTTCACAACTAAAGCCAAAAGCCAGCTCTCAGCAAATGACATATAAATAGAAATGGCCCATGTGCTAAAGTCCAGTTGTGAAAAACCCACAGCCATTACTACATGGGAAAGTTGTCAGAGTAAAATTTGTGTCAAGCTACAAGAAGGAAGGAAGGAAGGAGAAAGCGATCACGCTGGGATGCTGTGAAGGAGAAGGTCTCGAACACAGTACCATCTCAGGACATCTGCTGGAACCGAGGGCTGGCAGAGTCTCTCATGTTTCCTTGGGAACTCTTTATCTCTCCTGACCTCTCTGGTGACTGTTTAGTGCAGCCTGCATTTTTTTTTTCTGCAATGCTCCTTTCAGGTAGGTTTATTATCTCTGCAGATTCAAGCTTGTCACTTGGGGTGGCACACAGGGAATGCCTGCCCACTCGTATAATGTTGGAGCAATGCACGATGACATGAGTTCATCAAGACAGGAGGCAAGCTGCAGGTGACATGGTGGTTAGAGATCTAAAGGTACTTAGAGCGTACCAGAACTAACAAGTGGACTCACAAGGACTCGGGGACCATGGTGCCAATGTACACAATCAACTGTACTTTCTATGTTAAAGGCACAGACAACTAGAAAATGAAATTCCAAGTATTCTTTAAAGTATCAAAATTTATTTATTAAAAATATTTAGAAAAGTATCAACTTACGACAAATACTTAGAAACAGTCTTAATGGCAATGCCTATGCCCCAAATACTGCATATATAACGTACCTAAGCAATGTTAAGGTACAGCTCAACATAGAATGGAAGGCTCCACTGTGGGGTGCTGGTTCTTCCTAAAGGGATCTACAGATTTCATACAAGTTCAGGAAAAATCACCAAGGTCCTTTTGAAATTGACAAGCTGATGTTGAACATTACATGAAAATTCAAAACTCATTGAAGAAAAAAGAAACAAAGTTGGGAAACTTAACATGATTACATTTCAAGATCTGTTTTTAAAATATAGTAATTAAAACAAACAGATAAAAATACAGTAATTAAGGCAATGTGGAATTGACATAAAATTGGTAAACAGAGTGAGGAGTGGAAGAGCCAAATTCAGGAGTATTCACTAGTTTTGTTTCTCTTTGGAGGCAGGGTTACTATGTGTCCCAGGCTGACTTCAAACTCCCAGCAGTCAACCTGCCTCAGCCTCCTAGTACTGGATTACAGGTCTACACTATCATGCCCAGTTAAGAGTCTACTCTGTGTGTGTGTGTGTGTGTGTGTGTGTGTGTGTGTGTGTGTGTGTATGTGGGGGGTATGTATGTGGTGTGTGTGTGTATGGTGTGTGTGGTGTGTTGTGTGAGTGTGTATGTGGTGTGGTGTGTGAGTGTATGTGGTGTGTGGTATGTGTGTGTGTATGGTGTGTGTGTGGTGTGTGTATGTGGTGTGTGTGTTGTGTGAGTGTGTATGTGGCGTGGTGTGTGTGTGTGTGTGTGTGGTGTGTGTGTGGTGTGTGTGAGTGTGTGTATGTAGTGTGTGTGGTGTATGTGTGTATGTGGTGTGTGTATGTGTGTGTGTGTGTGTGTGGTGTGTGTGTGTGGTGTGTGTGTGAGTGCGTGTGTGTGTGTGGTGTGTGTGAGTGTGTGTATGTAGTGTGTGTGGTGTATGTGTGTATGTGGTGTGTGTATGTGTGTGTGTGTGTGTGTGGTGTGTGTGTGGTGTGTGTGAGTGTGTGTATGTAGTGTGTGTGGTGTATGTGTGTATGTGGTGTGTGTATGTGTGTGTGTGTGTGTGTGTGTGTGTGTGTGGTGTGTGTGTGAGTGTGTGTGTGTGTGTGGTGTGTGTGAGTGTGTGTATGTAGTGTGTGTGGTGTATGTGTGTATGTGGTGTGTGTATGTGTGTGTGTGTGTGTGTGTGGTGTGTGTGTGGTGTGTGTGAGTGTGTGTATGTAGTGTGTGTGGTGTATGTGTGTATGTGGTGTGTGTATGTGTGTGTGTGTGTGTGTGGTGTGTGTGTGAGTGTGTGTGTGTGTGTGTGTGTGTGTGTGTGTGGTGTGTGTAGATGCATGTGTCCATGTGGGCATGTGCAGAAGACAGGGGTTGATGTTGGGTGTCTTTTTCTATTGCACTACCTTATTGCACTGTATTTGTTTTTGTTTTTGTTTTGTTTTGAGACTGAACCTGAGGCTCACCATTTCTGCTACACCATCTGGCCAGTGAACTCAGGGGAATCCTCCTGTCTTTGCTGCCTTCAGTGCTGAGATTCAGGCATGCTGTGGCACTGCACCTGACTTTTACCTGGTGCTGGTCATCTGAACTCATGTCCGCATGCTTACACAGCAAGCATTTTACCCACTGAACTCTCTCCCTATCCCCCTTTATTTTTAATTTTCAAGACAAGGCCGATGTAGCGCTGGCTAGCCTGGAGTGTATGGCAGTCCTCCCACCTTTACTTCCCAAGCTCTAGGATTACAGGTGTCTGTAGAGAATTAACTCTTGATACAGACACCCCAGCTCACCAGAGGAAGGCTGCATTTTTTGATACTAGTTCTGGGGTGTCTGGACACCAGACACAAATGATCCCAATGGGTCAGCAAGCCACAGTGTGCAAGTTAACACCATAGGCTTCAAGAAAGAAGCCCAGGAGAGTCCTCATGATGGGGCAGGCAGCGTTATTGTCAAAGCACCAGTCACACCAGAGGAAACTGGCAAACAAATTGATAATATATGCCTTCATCACAAGGAAAGTCAGGGTATAGTTCTGTGGTAGAGGAATTTGCCTAGAATATGCAAGGCTCCAGGTTAGATCTTCAAGGAAGGAAGGAAGGAAGGGAGGAAGGAAGGAAGGAAGGGAGGAAGGAAGGGAAAAGGCAAGCTATAGACTGGGAAGGCAGTTGCCAGCACACATATCTGCCAAGTAAACACACAGAATCTATAAAAACTATATAGATAAAGCCAAGAGACAAAAAACCCTAAGTTAAAATGGAGAGAAGACTTAGTGAAGCACTTCACAGAGACAGCTACGGTGAACATGGTTAGTCATCCGGGGGGGCTGCCAATTTGGCAGGAATGAGAGCCGCCTAGGAGAGTGGTGAAGCACACCTCTGATATGTTTGTGACGTGTTTAGCAGAGACGGGAGATCATGAGGACTCAGATCTAACAAGCACTCCAGTCCATTCCAGGAGTCCAAAGCTATTTTTCTTTTTGAGACAGATCTCACATATTCCAGGCTGGCCTCGGACTCCAGTGCTGGGACTAGAGGTGTGTGCCACCATGCTCTTCGTTTATGCAGTGGCAGGGACTCTACCTACTGAGATGTGTCACAGCCGAGAGTTAAACACATTATATTAGGAGGTGGTGCTTGGCTGGAGGAAGTAGGACAGAGGAAGCTTGTCCTCAGGGGCTACAGCTTGCCTCTGCCCTTCCTGCTATGGGTCTATTCTGTTTCCTGTCTACCATAAAGTGAGTGGTTCTGCTTCTAACATGGTCTCTCTGCCGAGATGGACCAATGCCTTTGAAGTCCTGAGCTAAATTCATTAGTTCTTTACTTTAAGCTTTTTTATGTCAGGGATTTGGTAGTAGGGGATATAAATCCACAATGAAATACCAACATGTATCTATCAGAGGACAACCCCCCCCCTGTTCCACAATGCTCAGGGCTGCTGGTATAACATGTTGCAGCCACTTTGTGGAAACTGTATTTCTACAGAAGTGAAACACAAGTGACCTGAACACCTGACTAAGAGAAGTGAAGGTATAGGCCACACGAGGAGTCCTCGAGGGATGAGCAGAGCACCTATTCCAGAAGCAGCATAGATCCACCCATAGCAGGCTAGAAAAACTGCCAATCTACTCACTGAAACAAAGCCTGATCATCTGTGAAGATGAACATGGGACTGGGAAGGGAGTCCCTTCCCAGCTGTTTGGCTGTTAGACTCCTCCCTTTAGAAGTGAGGGACAATCAAAGACCATGGATGATGGCTTAAGCCAAATGGTAGCCTGGTGTGGAGCAATCTTTGTACACTGTAAATATGTATTGCTCTTGTTAATAAAAAGCTGATTGGCCCATGGATAGGCAGGATTTTCAGGGCAGAGAGAATGCTGGGAAGAAGGAGGGTGGAGTCTGAGGAGTCTTGAGAGGTGTAGAAAGAGGCAAGATGAACCAGCCCTGTTGAAAGAAGGTATAGTTACATGGCAGAGGGTATAAGAAATATGAGTTCATTTAAAATGTAGGAGTTGGACTGGAGAGATGGCTCAGTGGTTTAGAGCACTGACTGATCTTCCAGAGGTCCTGAGTTCAATTCCCAGCAATCATAACGTGTCTCACAACCATCTATAATGAAATCTGGTGACTTTTTCT
This sequence comes from Cricetiscus sungorus, assembly GCA_030556225.1. Lineage (NCBI taxonomy): Eukaryota > Metazoa > Chordata > Mammalia > Rodentia > Cricetidae > Cricetiscus > Cricetiscus sungorus. The sequence goes on along the minus strand of JANBXA010000031.1, from coordinate 14,022,184 downwards.
GTCACCAGGGATATTCAGGGATACATGCATATGAGGCACTTACTTATACATTAAAATATACATAAATAAATGTAAGAGTTAGCTAGTTATCAGCCTGAGCTATTGGCAGGGTATTTAGTTAAGATTCTTTGTGGTTATTCGGGAGCAGCTGCGGAGACACATATAGTAACCATCTCCTAGACATGAGGAATAGGGAGGAAATGTTCCTTATCTTGATTGTGGCCATGTAGGCATGATGTATAAGGACCCACAAGCTCTCCTGAGATCTGACCTTATCATGTGAGTTTTGTTTCATAATGCATTACAAAAAGAAAGTCATTTCCTAGGCATTAAAAACCACTAAATGCCAGTTGGTGGTGGTACACGCCTTTAATCCCTGCATTCAGGAGGCAGAGGTGGGTGCATCCTGACTTCGAGGTCAGCCATGTCTACAGACTGAGCTTCTAGGATAGCAGCGTTGGGGGGGGGGTGTTACACAGAGAAACCATATCTCCAAAGACCAAAACAGCAACACCAAATGCCTCATAAAAAAATCTCATGAAAGGTGTGCTAGGTCTCTGCTTTTTTAAAACACAACACAATTACTGGGGTAACTCAAGAACGGATTAAACACAGTAGAACAGAAAGACATCCATTCATCTCAAAGTAATCGGTAGGCTCAAGACTCTGGTAGATAAAACCCCAGTGGTATGTTGTTGGAACTCCAAAAAGCCATCCAACTGTGAAATGCATCTGGAAACACAAAGGATCAAACAACTGCTAGTCTAAGGCAATTCCTCTCCCAAGGGCTGGAGAAGCCAGGTGACTCACTGTCTTCCAGGACACTCACTTTGCTGTGAGGGTCTCAACACAGTGGCTTGGTTAGTTCTTAAGGGACAAACATGCCTGGTTGGCACCAGCTCAAGGAAGAGGGATCACACGTAAAATTGATTCCTAGATGTGTACTAGGAAAAGCAGCCTAGGTGAGGTGTGTAGAGCCCCAGTGCTGACCCACAAGGGTTTGAGGCAGGATGCTCTGTGGACTCAGCTGAAGGAGATGTGAAAACTGGTCCCATCCAAAGGAGAGTTGGGCAGCCCAACTGTCTGGCTCCTGGTGAAGGCAAGCATGGGCAGGCAGTATTACTCACATCAGAAATGGCCTCATGGGAGGTGGCCATGAATCCCTGGAGAGCGCAGGTGCCCTTGTGGAGAGCTTCAGGCTGGCCTTCCTGAGTAACTCTTGAAACTGAGCATGCATGCGTCTGAAGGCCTTTGCAGTCTTATCTGGGAAGTCATGACTGGAACATTAGCTTCTGTGAGGCACAAGCAGGTGAACAGAGTTCATCCAGTCCTTGGCCCAGGAGGAACACCTGGGAGGTGACAGTGTCCAATGGTGGCGAATGTGGCTGGGCAGTGAAGCTATGATGCTGTCCAGCTGGCTAAGGCTCGGAGGGGCCTAGGGACCTCCATGAGTCTGAATTCCAGCTGACGCTTCAGAAGGATAGGGGTGATAATGGCACCACAAGAAGCAAAGCAAGTAGGACACAGCTGCAGCAACCGCAAATACTTGAATAGAAAAACTCAGACACAGGACAGGGACCTGCCTCTGTCCAGAAAAAGACAACCCGATTTATGTTGGGGAGAAGACGTAGGCAGTATGCATGATATGTATGTATGTAGGCAGCCTGTCCTGGTAAGGAGAGACTGTCTTGGCTGTCCTCTGCACTCCTAGAAGAAAATAATTCCTCTAGGTACCCCAAATGCCAGACTGACAGCTCTTTCCCCCGGCCATTCCCCAATATCCTATTAGCCGTAAGCAATTTCGAGGCAGAAGGGACAAGAAGCAGGCTGCTCACTGCTACTGAAAACTAGTGATTCTCCCAGGGCTGACACAGACCCACTGTGCCAAGCTACCTGCTCTGCCGAGTCATAAAAATCCTTCCTCTGTGACCCAGGGGCCTTGTCTTCTGTTGGTATCTGGCAGCTGAGATATATGGATAAGAAAAGCAAATGCTAGTCCTGCTGATACCACACTGAAGGACCAAGGAATGCTCACTACTGGTCCCTTGGTGAGGGACATCCCTAGTGTTGCTGTCAGCAGACGTGAGCTAGTGTTTAGGGTTGCGCAGCAAGGCTGTGGATGGTTTGGTCTGTGACTCAACCCCTTTCTGAGGGATGATGTCACTATACACTTACTAAAAAGCTATAGCTATGGCTGGGTCTGGGCCTGGGCCAAACTGGCCAGAGGTTGAAACAAATGATTACGAGAGCAAAACACTTGCTGATTGGCTGTGGGTCTTGCATGGATGAAAACTATATAGGTACTTGTTGGAGCAGTGGATTCAGAATTCACACCTGCCCTGCCTTATATAACCCACTGGGCCTTGAGAAGTCAGAACTCAGAACTGCAGAACAGAGCTGGGTGACTCGTGTTGGGCAGGACTGGGGCTTCCCGGCCTCAAACTGTGGGCCTGGCTCTGCCACAACTTCCCCATGAAGGTGCAGGCAGGTGTCCCTCACTGGAAATCTCCCATCTCAGGGTTGCTACTTTCAAAGAGGGGACTCAGGGACCTGAAGACTGCCCTTCAGTTTGTTTCCCTGTCATCTAGTTCAGTAGGAAAAAATCATACACTGGTTAGTCTCCAAGGTTATGGGGCGAGTTCCCCATGCATCCATGTTACCTACTATGGCAGCCACCAAATAAGCCATCCCGCTTATTTGGACAACTAAGCGGGTCAGCCACTTTGGGGTCAGCTCTGACGATGGCCAAGAGGAGCATCTGCAGACAGGGATGCATAGTCAAGAACATGCAGGGCGAGCTGTTGGGCAGCCACTCCTTCTAGAGAAACTATGCTCGCTCCCTGCCTATGCCAGAGCACAGGTTCACCACATGTTGGTCTGGCTTCATTCTGGATGGGCTGCTCCATTGGGACCTGACAGGTTTAAAGTGTTACTACCTCAGGACTGGACAGGGGCAGTGACTGTGCTGTGGTCTCAGTAGCTCTGGCAATTATGCACATGCTCACACGGCCCTTGCTACATCTTTACCAACACAAAGGAGACTGTTCATTGGAGGGGCGATGGCTGATGGAAACCAATCTTGGCTGCTCACGTTGGTCTGGATAACTCAGGCAGAAACTTGCGGTGAGACAGGTTATTACTGGATCCAGTTGTCACTATATGCCTTTTAGAAGGGGGGCACCATACTACCAGATGTCCATTGGCCCAGACAGTACTGCCACCTCCCTGGTAGCACAGCCTGGTAATCAGTAGAGGCCTCTGTTTAAGAAGACATGGTGGCCTATGGATGCAAGTCTCCTCCTGAATTCCTTACAGAGAGGGAGGCCATGATGCCCAGATGTCACCCTGACCACTGTCGTATGCTGACAACATGGGGGTCAGGCACCTTTTAGGGTGACTGGGAGATGCTTTAGTGTGGGCACTCTGGTCAGGAGACACACTCCAGCTTCTGTCTGGACCTCTGAGCTAAAACTGACCTGAGTCACACCCAGCTTTTCTCACCACAGCGAACATCCTCATCGAGGATGATGGCAGCTATGGTTGGCTTGGGGGGGGCACACATGGACTCAGACACTTTGTTTTGTTTTCAACCCTTTAAAACATAAACAAAACAAACAAACAAACAAACAAAACCCCAACCGTTCTTAGTTCACAGACCATACAAAAGCAGCCCTCAAGAATAGTTTTTGCTTGTCTGAACTGGTCAGAGTTAAGGTCTTCAAGGGCACTCCAGGCTCCCAGCCACCCACAGGATTCCCGGAATTGTTGGGTGCTGGAATGGTTTCCTCAGGGGTTGGTGCCACATCACCCACCTTGTTCAGGTGAGCTCCTAACTTGTACATGAGCTACCTGAGCCACCTGGGTGCTCTGACTGATTGGCATGGTCCTGCAGTGTGAAGGCTGGGCTCCTGCCCCAACATCTCTTGCTCCACCGGCCTTTGTCCGTCTCACACCCCATCCCCTCACTTGGAGGCTGTGAGTGGGTGACTGAAGAAGAGGCTGATTTTGTGAATATAGCGATTTCCAAAGCCTCAGAGGTGTGGAAGGGCTGCATCTTGCTCTTTTTCCTGCAGGTGAAATGCCAGCCTGCAAAAATGGCAGAAGTGGTAGTATGGCCCTAGAGCCACCAGTCCCAGGAGGAAGAGTCAGACAAGAGTAGCTGGGCCAAGTCTGCACCTGGACCCCAGTTCAGTCTTTCCCTAGAGGACCAGAAGAGGTACAGCTGACCCATAAGAAACAGTTGTTGGAAGTCACTCACTGTTTTGGAGTGGGTCTTTGTGTAGCATTTTTACCAAAAAAGCCTGGCTAATAAAATAGATGGGATGGCCCATTATGGAGGCATAACCCTACATGCATAACTTCTGGCCTTAGGTAACATTGCAGCTCGAATGCTGACACATACATGGCACACATTGCAGCCCACATCTCTGGATTAGTCAAATATCTACTCAGATGCTCAAAGACAGGTAGAATACAGATCTAAGTGTGAAAACTGAAACAATTTAACTTTTAGAAGGAAAATTGTAGTAGTTCATAACTTTGGGTTATATGGACATTTTTCAAAGTAAAAACTGCTAATCTTAAGAAAAGTATTGAAATGCGTGGAAATGAATACTTTCTGTGTGTTTAAATATTATGATAGGGAGACGGCTCCACTGGTAAAAGTGTCTGGTGAGGCGTGTGAAGACCTGAATTTAGATGCCCAGGACAACCTCTTTATGCCCCAGTTCTCATGCCGGGTGAAAAGCCTGCCACAGTGGCACATGCCTACAGCCTTAAAGTAGGACTGGGAGTGGGGCAGGGAGAGTGAGAGCTCTCCAGAGCTCTTTGACCAGCAATTCTAGCCAATTAGTGCTGTGTTTAATGAGATACCTGGCCTCAAAAAATAAGATAGAGGAAGACATGTTTATATGCACCCACATGTGCATAACATAGAGAACATATACATGTACACTACACAGAAAAGAAAATGTTCAAACAGCAAAAGGCAATCGGAGATGGAACCACCAAACAACTTGGTCCAGAATATGTAAAGAACTCATACAAATCAACAAGAAGAGGTTAGCAGGAAACGTGTCCAGATAAAAACAGTGCTTTACAGCCAGATGTGGTCGCCTATACCTTTAATCCAAGCACTTGGGAGACAGAGGCAGGCAGATATCTGAGATGTCAAGGCCAGTCTGGTCTACATAGCAACTTCTAAGGCAGCCAGAGCTACAGAGTGAGACCCTCTCTTGAAACAAAAACAAAACAACAAAGGTATGTATGAGGGTGGGCTGGAGAGATGACTCAGAGCAGCATGGGCTGCTCTTCCAGAGAGCCTGAGTTCAATTCCCAGAACCCACATGGTGGCTCACAATTGTCTGTAACTCCAGTCCCAGAGAATAGAATGCCCTCATCTGGCCTCCACAGGCACCAGTCACGCATGTTGCACGTAGACATTTATGCAGGCAAAACATCCATACACATAACATAAAATTAATACATTTTCAAAAAAAAGTAACTTTACAAAAGTATGTTCAAATGGGCTATGGAATACTCAACTTCAGTAGCACTGGAGAAATGTAAACTGAAGCCACAATGCGAGTCTGCCAACCCACTGAATAGAGTAGCTAAAATAGAGAGAGCATCTACATTATATAGCATATGGATCAAATGGGACACACTATACCATGATGAACTGTAACTGGTGATGGACTCAACCCATCAGTACTAATCCTATTGCTAGAGGAGAGCCCACAGAAGTTCTATTTGCAAACACCTGGTGTGGGAAACCCCAGAGCAAAGTTAACATCTTAACAGCCATCTTTCCTACTACTCTCTTAGATACTGACATACTGGTAATTGTCCATTCTCCTATGACTGTTCTCTTGTTAAACATGATGCAGCCTGGCCCTGAAAGAGTCCCAGCTACAGTCTTATCATATAGCAACTTATCTTATAGCAGAACACCTGCATCCTGCTTGGAAGGACATCCTGCCTCCATCACATCCTCCCTTTGGCCCATTCCCTCATTTCTCCACTACTTAAACCCTGTGGTTATATTCATTGAACAAGACTTGATCAGAATACTGTCTTGTCTCCTCATTCTCCCTCCCTCCCTCAGGGTCCCCATTGACTGACCCCACGGGCCAGGGCATTTGGGGCCCAATGTGGGACTTGAGTACAAGGGCTTCAGTGAAGAACACCGCAGGGAAAAGCCAGCCAAATCAAAAGAAGACAAAGAGAAAGAAAGTCGTAGGCAAGAGCCTGCCACCTTGAAAAGGCCTCAGTAAGTGAGCGGCGCAATTGGGACAAGACATAAATCAAAGGCCTTAAGAAGAAGGCACAGTGCAAGGCACGAGGGGTTAGGCTTAAAATACAAGAATTTTTTAATTTTACTAAAGAGGTTTGCCCATGGTTTCCCACTGAGGGAACAATAGTTGAGGAAAGATGAAAAAGAGTAGGAGGCGCGTTGAAAGATTATTATAATAGGACTTTTGGACCTGACGAAGTCCCCATAGCAGGTTTTTTCATATTGGAACTTAATTAAAGAAATAATTTCTCACAAACAAATTGACCCTCTTGTTGCCAATATTATAGAAGAGGGAGAAAAATGTCTTAAACCGTGTAGCTTTGACCTTGAAAAAAATTCTGGACCTCAGAAAAAAGGCTCAGAGGAATAGCCTAATGAGGAAAAGGACCTCATGTCCTTTGAGAGTGATATGGATGACATTAAAAAGACTAACTCAGAGACCCAAGAAAAAAGTGGGAGCTAAACTCAAGACTAGAGATTTAGGAGCTAAACCAAAAATTATATATATATATATATATATATATATATATATATATATATATATATATGTGTGTGTGTGTGTGTGTGTGTGTGTGTGATATATGTATATATACATATATATATATATATATATCACTAAAACACTTCACTAGGAACAAATCATCCATGGATAAAGACCTTAGTGATGTGGAGTGGGAGGACTCTGAGGACGAAGCAGCAGTCAGACTGACCTTTGTTAAAACAACGGCCTCTGCCTCATACACCTCCTCCCACAGTTCCTCCTCTAGCTTGCCCAGTCTTAAACCCCCAGAAAGAATTACAAGATAAAATTCAATATCTTAAGGGACAAATTCGCTTAGAAAAAGAACACCAAGAATTAATTGCCCAATTAGAAAGTTTAAAGACTGGAAAATCCTCCGAGACTTCTCAAAAGACCACCACCAGGACACCCCTTAAAGGGGCTGCCCCCAGGATGTTTCTTAGCCATCAGCAACAGACAGAGCCAAAGAATGTAACTGCCTTTTCAGTCTCTGGAACAACAGATGCACGGGGGTGGGGGTGGGGTGGGGGTGGGGGTGGGGGGTGGGGGTGGCATGGTGACATCATACAGGTTTTGACTTTAATGTAATCAAAGAGGTTAAAACTGCAGTTTCCTAGTATGGGGCCACAGCTCCTTATACCACTGCCATCATAGAATCTGTGGCTAATACTTGGCTTACTCCTTCAGACTGGTATATCTTAACCAGAGCAACTCTGGCAGGAGGAGACTACCTCTTATGGAAATCAAAATTTGCAGAGGCTTATAAGGAAATTACAAAAAGGAACGCACAAGCCGGCAATGGCTGTAATGCTGATATGCTGATAGAAGAAAATTTTGAGGCAGAAGATGTTCAAATACAATATGAACCTGGGCTATATGCCCAAATTCAAACAGCTGCCACCAGAGCATGGAAGAGGCTACTTGCTAAAGGGGATATGAGCTCTTCTCTTACCAATATTAAACAAGGGCCTGATGAACCTTTTTCAGACTTTGTTCACCATTTACTAACAGCAGCAGGAAGAATTTTTGGAAGTGCAGATTCAGGAACGGAATTGGTTAAACAATTAGCATTTGAGAATGCAAATGCTGCCTGTCAGGCTGCCATGATAGGAGCAGCCTACCAACAGGGCTTGCCATGGCAGCTGCTATGCAAGGTACCACTGTTAAACAATTCCTATCAAATGGGGGCAGAAATAAGTGTTTCAATTGTGGAGACTCAGGCCACTTTGCAAAAAATTGCCCACAAAAACAAAAAGGCATGCTTCAAAAGGTCTCTGCACCGGGACTTTGTCCCAGATGGTCTTTTGGAGGAGACTGGGGAACTATCCCTCAAGTTCTCCAGCATATCTGCTCAGGCTTCACACTTTGCTCCACCTGGAAAATCAGCATGCTGGAATAAGATAGCCCCCATTCACGTTTCTGATGATAGGCCAACAGAGAAACCATAGTTCAAGAAAAAATCCAAACCATGATTGAGTCTCTGATTCCTCATATAGATTATCATCCATTATTACTTCCCAAACCCACAGGTGCAGACATTGACTCCCAAACCTCAGATATACTGTCTGCTACCCATTATGCTTTAAACATTACCAACCTCAGCCTAGCAAAAGACTGCTGGCTACGTTTGACCTTGGGAACCTCCTGACCCCTAGCAGTCCCTGTGCTTAATGATTCCTTGTTGCCTAATAATGATTCCATGCTGGAGGATAACTGCACATTTAGTGTTCCTTTTAAGGGTCAGTCCATAGGTTTTAATAATTCCTCATACTTTTATGAACATTTTAAGACTGACAGTTTTGGTATAGCTGTAGGACAAGCCTCCTCTAACTCTTGCTTTTCAGTGATTAATGTATCAACAGCTCTATGTGCTGGGCCTGGACAAGTCCTAGTTTGCAGCAATGTCTTGGGTTATTCCTTGCTGCCTGTTAATTGGACAGTGTCCTGGCTACCCTCCTTCCAGATATAGAAATAAAACTTGGGAATGAGCCCATCCCAATACCCAGCATAGACTATTTAACTCCAAGGCACAAGAGAGCAGTCAAATTCATTCCAGTATTGGTTGGACTTGGTATTTCAGGAGCCCTAACTACTGTTTCCTCAGGCACAGGAATAGCAATAAAATCATACTTCAAGCTGTCTCAACAGCTTGGTGATTATGTACAGACCATCTACAGGTCAGTGTAGGACCTTCAGGAGCAAGTTTACTCTCTAGCAGAGGTGGTCCTACAAAATAGAAGAGGGCTAGACTTACTAACTACCAACAAGGGAGGCATTTGTTTGACTTTACAGGAAAAATGCTGCTTTTATGCTAACAAATCCGGAATAGTTTGATACAGAATCAAGAAACATCAAGAAGAGCTCCAGAAGCGTCGCAGGGAGCTGTTTGATCAACCCATTTGAAGCACGTGGAACGGACTCCTGCCTTACCTCCTTCCCCTGCTATATCCCCTGCTTGGCCTACTAATTCTTTTATCGCTAGGACCTTTTCTGTTTAACAAATTAATGACCTTCATTAAAAGTCAAATTGATGCTATAAAAATGCAACCCATACAGGTGCATTATCATCTCCTTGGTATGGCTGATATGGGAGACAGCTATGATGAACTCTAGCTAATATACAGCTAAACCTGTGTATCGATAAATTCATGAGAGTCATCCTCTCCTTGGTGAGCAGGGCTGGTTAGCTAATGACAGGCAACAGAAGAAGGACAGAGAGTGTCCTGCCCCAACAGCTCCCTAAGACAGGAATGGTCATCACAAGATGTCATCTCCAATGATGGGTAAGGCTATGCCATACTCCTGATCCAAGAATTCCTCTGACCTAAGACAGGCACAGTCCCCTCAAGGATATCCTAACTCATGGCCTTTTTCATACTATATTTAAAAGGGGGACCTGTGGGGAACCCCAGAGCAAAGTTAGCATCTTAACAGCCATCTTTCCTACTACTCTCTTAGATACTGACATACTGGTAATGTTCCATTCCCCTATGACTGTTCTCTTGTTAAACATGATGCAGCCTGACCCTGAAAGAGTCCCAGCTACAGTCTTATCATATAGTAACTTATCTTATAGCAGAACACCTGCATCCTGCTTGGAAGGACATCCTGCCTCCATCACATCCTCCCTTTGGCCCATTCCCTCATTTCTCCACTACTTAAACCCTGTGGTTATATTCATTAAACGAGTCTTGATCAGAATACTGTCTTGTCTCCTCATTCTCCCTCCCTTCCTCCCTCCCTCCTTCCCTCCCTCCCTCCCTCCCTCCCTCCCTCCCTCCCTCCCTCCCTCCCTCCCTCCCTCCCTCCCTCCCTCAGGGTCCCCATCAACTGACCCTGCGGGCCGGGGCAACCTGAACTAGTAACAACTAACAATGACATGGATTAATAAATTGTAGTTAAGAACCAACTTCTAGCTGGACGGTGGTGGTGGTGGCACATGCCTTTAATCCCTGCACTGGAGAGGCAGAGGCAGTGGGATCTCTGTGAGTTCGAGGCCCACCTAGTCTACAGAGCTAGTTCTAGGACAGCCTCCAAAGCTACACAGAGAGAAACCCTGTCTCAAAAAACAAAACAAAACAAACAAAAACAATCAGTCTGCATTTGAAAAATTATTCTCATAAAGTTCATGTGTGTGTAATGTGTTTGAGCATGTGTGGACATGTGTGCACATATGTGGAGTTTGGAGGTCAACTTCGAGTGTCATTTCTCTTTTTTTTTTTCTGTCTCTCCGTTTTTTTGTTTTGTTTTGTTTTTTTTGTTTTTGTTTTGTTTTGTTTTTTTCCAGGCATATTTTCTCTGTGTAGTCCTGGCTGTCCTGGAACTCACTCTGTAGACTAGTCTGGTCTTGACCCCAGAAATCCATGTTTCTGCCTCTTGAGTGCTGGGATTAAAGGCATATGCTGCCATCACCCAGCGAGCGATTCATGCCTATATCTGTGTCAGTTTAAACACTTATCCTTTTTTTGTGGTACTGGGGTTTAAATTCCATGCTCCCTACATGCTATAGGTAAGTGCTCTACCACTCAGCTGTATTCCCAGCCCTACACAGAAGTCTTTATGAAGATCCAGAGGACATTTTATTATGTAAAGGACTGGTAGATTTCTTCTAAAATCAGGAGCTAGACAACAAGGATGAGTGACATGGTAAAGCCAGTGCAAACAGAGGAGACAAGGACTTTTGAGGCTAGGAGGCTACAGTGGAAGATAAAATCGATAGGATTGTTTACATAATAAACTCTAAAGAACATACATAAATGTCATTATAGACAGTGATCAAGTTTAGAGCTGGGCACAGTAGATAAATGTCAGTTGCAGTCTATATATCAGTAAAAAAAAAAAAAAAAACAAGAACATTATCACAGGTGACCCCACATGTAGTATTATCAGAATATCATGTTAATGAAGACTAGAATCTAATTAGAGATGCATAATATCTCAAGTAGTGGGACTGGAGAGAAAGTTTATTGATTAAAATGCATACTGCTCTTACAGAGCATAAAAGTTGGTTTCCAGCACCCACATCAGATAGCTCAGAACCACTTTAGCTCCATGAGATATGATGCCTTCTTCTGGCCTCTGGGAGTACCTACATGCATGTATGCACACACACACACACACACACACACACACACACACACACACACACACACACACACTCAGAAGCATGAGGGCTTTGGGGAAGAAATGTGAGGGCAGGAGGAGGTGAGTTCACTGTTTGCAGCTTCTTATTACATTATAAAAACAACCCAAGGGCTAAAGGTGTACTCAGGTTTAGAGTGTTTGCCTTAGGTTCATATAAACATCAGTTATCAACTCAACACACCTGGGAAGAGGGAACCGACACTGAGATTGGCTTGTGGGCCTGTGTGTGTGGGATGCCTTTTTCTAGTTGCTAATTGACGTAGGAGGGCCCCAGCCCATTATGTACATGCTGTCTCTGGGCAGGTGGGTCTTGGTTGCAAGAGAAAAACAGCTGAGCAAGTCAAGGAGGGCAAGTCAGTAAGCAGCGCTCTCCTTCTGTCCCTGCCTCCAGGCTCCTTCCTTGAGTTCTTGCTTCCCTTGAACGGATCTAGAACCTGTAAGCCAAATAAACCCTTTCCTTTCTCAAGTTGCTTTTGGCCAGTGTTTTGTCACAGAAACAAAGAAGCAAACTAGAACACCCAGTGTGTGTGAAGTTCCACCTGATCCCTGACTTAAAAAAAAAAAAAAAAAGACAAAATGCAAGAAACCGCACAAGAATAAGAATTATGATTTTCTGGCTTATATACTCCTGAGAACAATGAATAGGTGAATAAAGTCTTGCACAGTGCAATAAAATAACTAAAAAGAAACAATGATAATACTTTTAAGGAAAAAGAAAATGATGATCTAATTAAATATTTGAAAAATTCTTTCTAGGTTGTGTCCTGCTCTAAGTTGTGTAAAACCAGTATTTCAGGCTGTGTCTTACTCTGAGAGATTCCATTTCACAAGGGGCTTTTGATTTCATTTTGAGGGTAGAGGACAACTTTCGGCACCTGTGGACACATGAATGAACCACACCATCTGTTCAGCACACACACACATACACACACACACACACACACACACACTCACACACACACACACACACTCACACACACATACATACACACACCTACACACATACATACACACACACTCACACACACATACACACACACACTCACACATACACATACACACACACATACACACACTCACACACACATACACACACACACTCACATACACACACACTCACACACACATACACACACCTACACACATAAGTACACACACACTCACACACACATACACATACACACACCTACACACATACACACACACTCACACACATACATACACACACACACATACATACACACATACACACACATACATACACACATACTCACACACACACACACACACACACACACACACACACACACACACTAGCACACACACACCCTGCCCCCTCAGCACAGACTGACAAAGGACTGTCTTAGGCTTCAGGGCCTTCAGCCTAGTTGTCACTGCTTTTGACATGACCTACTTAAACTGCTGCCTGCTCATCTTCCTGTTTTCCTTTTGGACCTAGCTTTGCCCTTTCACCTCCACAGCTGGACTCAGTCCGGTAGCCCGACTCTCACCTTGTATTCAGCCTCTAGCTTCTTCACAAGCTTTATTTTGCATCTCTGCTTTCAGGCTTCTGAAAACTCGAGTTGATTGTGCCTTTGAACCTTTCCCACCATTCTGCAACGTACATGTACATTGACACAACATAATATACAGATATATTTACTGTGTGTGATCAGAGAGGTAATGATAGCAATTAATATTGGAATAAAAGAACAAATTGACCAGGGTTATCAAGGAAAGCAGAAGTTTCTAGCACATTGATCAGGGTAATTGAGGGAAGCAGAAGTGTTTGGCATGTTGCAGTCAATGAAGCAGCTACACTCTGTGAATTTATTGTTTGCTATTCAACAAATTCTGACAAATGTGTTTGTTTCTGATATAGCAAGCTCATGACAAAAACCCAATGAATCTTTAAATAATAGAATTGACAAGATTTATTCAGATGATTTTAAAAGTCAATAGTATTTTTTATAAAATGGGCATAATCTATAAATACAATAAAATTCTCTCAAAAGATATCATTTACAAAGAAACTATACAGAGGAAGAAATATGCCAAAAAAAGAGCAAAGAAATTTATAGTTTAGAGTCCAAAGAAATGTCTTAGTGTGTGAAGGCATGTGTCATCATAAGCCTGATGACCTGAATTTGATCCCCAGGATTCACATGATAGAAGGAGAGAACTGACCCCATAAGTTATCCTCTGACCTTACACACACACATACACACACACACACACACACACACGCTACATAAGTACATGTCATTTTAAACATTTAGGAATTTAGGGGCTCAGCAGTTAAGAGCACTTGCTACTCTTGCAGAGGACCCAGCACCTACATAGTGGTTCAGTTCCCAGCACCCACATGGTGGCTTATAACCACCAGTACTCCAGTTCTAGGGGGTCCAACCATCTCTTCTGCCTTCACAGAAGGCGCACACATGCTGCACATACATACATGTAGGCAAAACACTCATACACATAAAACAAATATATAAAATATTTATTTTAATATTGTTTTTAAAGTATAGGTGTTTAAAGAAAGACATTTAAAGATAAGCAAATGAAGAGATACAGTCATGGATTGTAAGGCTAAGCATGATAAAGAGCCAGCTCTACCCAAACTGATATACATATTCAACATAATGTTTTCCAAAGATTCTAATAGATTTTTACTCTTGGTGTTTGCTATTGATAGCCTGATTCCACAATATATATGGAAGTACCAGTCCAGGACAGCTTAGCCATTTCCAAGGAAGCAAGATGAAGAGATTTGCATAAAGCAACAAGACCACAGCATGAAGACACTGTGGCACTGGTCTAAGAGAGATATGTAGATCAGTGAGATAGACTGTCACATGCAGGGACAGGCCTGTGTATGTGGCACAGACCACATGGTAGATGTGACCACATCATCGTGGAGCACTTCTCATACGGGTCTGTAGGGAATCTATTTGATCTTGCCTCATGCTAATGATGAAACAATTCTAGAAGATGCCTTGCTAGCAGATACTCTTCGGTTATTGTTATGATCTTGAGTCTTTCATTAACAAACCAAAGGAAAAAAATCACCAAATTTAGAGAGGTTGGTTAATTTGATTGTATTGTAGTTCAGATGGTTTTACACAATAAATAAAACACCACAAAGGAGTAAAAAGACAAGTTTATAGAGTAGTAAGCAATATTTGCAACAACAACAATAACAACAACAAAACAATGAAAAGAATAAAAGGGAAAATCTCTAACAGAAACTATGACAAGAGAAAGTGGGGCCCAGGAGCCTTTGGATAGATGACCAAAGATGCAAGCCAGAACTTTCCAGAAAGAAACCAAAGTGCTTGCTAAATATGTGACAATAGCTAATTCCCATTTTACTATTAGGTGAAAATGTGCAAGAAGCGTACTAATACTTTACAAGAGGCAAGAGTAGCAGTGATAGGAGCAATAGTTCTGTGGGTGCTGGTCAGAGTGTGAATCAGCACAGTCTATACCTGTAATGGGGTGAAATGGGGTAAAGCAACCCCCCAGGTTTATGTCCACCTGAAATCTTTCTTGTTTAGAAATAGTCTCTGCTGATGTCATCACTGAATGAGGTCATACTAAAGTATGGGTGGAAGTCTAACACAATGGCTGCTATCCTTATTGGAGGACATTCTAAGCAGACCCATGGAAGGCATATGCCTGTAAGAAGATTGACACGGAGGTGATGTGGTCACCAGTCACCAGTGATCACTGGTGGACACCAGCAACTGTAGGAGGGGAGACCCTCTCTAGAGTCCTCAGAAGCATGGTCTTGTTGACCTGGCTGTTAGAGATAAACTTCCCCTTTTAGTCCCCAGTGTGTGGTTCATTGTTACAGACACTTTACAACTTGTTAGATTGAGCTATTGTTTCGGTAGACATCTCGCCAAAGAAAGAGGTGTCTAGGTGTACAGCCAGATGGTTCCTAGAGACACTTTTACAGAGTTACCCACACAGGATGGCCAGGCATAGGCATGGGAACTGACACAGATTCTCCCCCAACCCAGAGCCTCTATAGGCTCTGTGTCCAGCAAGTGCCAAACACTTGCCCCACATCACATTTGCAATCCTTGGCATTAGGGTACATTTACAAAGGTGGCAGTGAGAGACAGTGCTACAAACCTTCCTATCCTGGGACACAGACAGCAAGCGGGGAAGGAGAGCTATGGATAGGACCAGGTGGTAGGGAGGCAGTAAGAGAGACAGATTAACTAGGTTGGATACACCATGGGGCATGAGTATATTATAACAGAGAAAGGTGGAGGCCTGACTTGATACTCTCTGAGCCAAGGCCAGATAACAGGTGGCATATGAAGTCCTGGGTGTAGACTCAGCCCAGTCACCTCACCTTGTATCACAAATGTGTCAGCTCTATCGGAATCTTCAGGAAATCATGTGCAAGAGCCCAGCAATCCCTCTACCTTGCCTATCCATGCTACTTGGTGTTACCTGAACACAATAGCCTATCTCCAGATGCTGGCTCCACCTTAGAGGAAGCAAGTACTACTGGGACTGTTGCAACAGAATCCCACTGTGCTGCTCTTCTCGACCAGCACAATACCAGAAGCCCTAGTGCCTGGACAGGGCAGTGCCAAGGTGTCTCATCCCCCACCCCCATCCCTGCTTGTGCGCTTTGGCTGAGGATCCTCTCAGGGCATACCCCTGATCCAGCCCTGGGTCCTACTCTGAAGAATGCAGCTCGAAGGTCTTCTTCGAAGATTGGAACAGAGCCGGAATCCCTCAAATATGAAAGGACAAAAAGGCACAAGCTCCCCACTGTTACCTGATGATGCTTCAGGCGGTGGAGACTGGGGCCTCTCCATGGTTTTCATATTCTGCAGCACCAGGGCAGGGTGCTGTACACTTGTTAAGTTTGGATCCAAGTGTTTAGTGGGCTGGGCTCTGCTAAAAGTACTTTTGGGGGCCTTATTGTCTCCATGCTGGTAGTTACTAACCGGGAAGGTGTAAGAGGGCTTTGCTATACCTCTGCCCTTAGCAGCAGCCATTACTGGTACAGACCAGGTGGCTGAAAGTACCTTTGCTTCTTCCCGTTTCCAGTCCTGCCGCAGGGTCATTCGGGAGGACCCGGTTGCTGGATCCGGTAGGGCCCGGGGGCTCCTCGCTTTGACCGGAGTGTCTGAGAGCGATTCTGAAAAACTGAGGTTGGTGATGGGAGGCATTTGCTTCTTGGCTTTCTTCACACTGATGCCTTCCACACAGAGGTCAGACCCATTGAACGGTGGCAGCTCCACGGCAGGCTGTGGGAAAAGGAGTCAGGTCGGTATCCCTCCCTGTTCAGAGAGTTACATGGCTGGCCCCACAGCAAGCCACCTGCCATGCCTCGGAAGCTTTGACTGTGCTTCCTCAAAGCTCAGGTGCTCACTGGGCATTTCTTTCAGGCAGAGCCCAGCTTGCCTTCCTCTAGGTCCTGGGGCTCGACCCACAGGGCAGACAGGAATCCAGAGGCTAAAGGCTCAGTGTTGATGCATAAGCCTGCTAGATGACCCCTGAGGGGACGCCACTAGAGAGATTTCAGAGAGGATAAGGGGCTCTGAAGAGAAATAGTCTAGAAGGGGCTGTGGAACCTCCCCAGCTATTCAAGCAAGGGCTTCTCCCATTAACCATATAGTTGGGGCATGGAGAAATGACAGGTAGGAAGATTAGATCGTGAAGGCTTAAGTGACAGGGCTGTCTAGACACCATGTCTATAGTAAATCTTTGTCTTGATGTACACAGGAGGCTGAGCTTGGGGAAGATAAGGCAGACCCAGGCTTATGACTGTCCTGCACACAGCCCAGACCCAAAAAGCAGGATTTGTGTCCCCCATTGACTGGGAATGAGATGGCTGCCACACAGAAGCCCAGGCCTACCCACCCCATGGATAGATACTAGCAGCCAAGGTAGGGTGGCTTCTATCCTTACCTGCCTCCACAGAAGCTCAAAGTTGCCAATGTCACAGTTTCGGTCCAGTTTGCGGTCTACCACAACCTTGATGGTATCTTCCTGTACCTGGGCACAGAGCTGGGCTGTGACAGGAGTGGAGGGGTGCATGGTGGGGCTGGAGTTGATCTCGATGAGCCAGGGCTTGAAGTCTCGCCCAAGGATGAAGTCGGCTCCATAGAGCTCAAAGCTGTTTTTACGGGCTTCTACGTGGTCTTGAGCCACCCTCATGGCATTGGTGACGGCTCTTTTCATAGATGGGTAGATGATGCTGCCCCAAGTTCCCCCTCGACCCCTCTTCTGCAGATACTCCTGGAAGCGAGTGCTGGTCCACATGTTATGGCCCGGTAGCAGCGGGCTGCGTTCTTTGTCATTCTTGAGACGTCTCTGAATGGAGTTGTTACACAGGTGGATGGCGCTGTGGGCAATGTGTTTGTGAGATTGGTGTATGCCAACAACCATTACACAGAGACAGTAACTGTCTGCCTAGCTTGCCTTCAAATTACTTTGCCTGGTGCAGGGCTACTGCAGAAGGCTTGAGCTAGTGGTTGGACTATTAGTTCTGCTACCCAGAAGCAGCTATGAACCCTCAACCAGCCTGGAGAAACAGCACAGACATGGCGGAAGCCCACCAATGCAAAGCCAACCATTAGGAAAAATAATCTGCCCAGGCCTCAGCTTCCCCTTATGTACGTATCAGTAGGAGCATGTGAGCCACCTACCTGCAGTTTCTAGTGAGTTAGTTTATATTCCAGCCTTGCTCTGCATAGACTTAAAACAAGCAGTGCCTTCTAGAAGACAGACACTATTTGGAGCTAAGGGTACTTTCATTTGACCTGCAGGTATGGGATAGGTATGTCACCCTGGGAATTTCCATCCAGTTCCAGAGTGAGGCCTGACCCACAACCACATGAAAGAAAGGTGAACATTTAAAAGATGTGGCCAGGCATCTACTTCTTTAACTTCTGTTTGTAAAGTTAGGCTATCCCCATTCAGACACCATTTCTGGGAATTTCCCATCAGCTTGAGCTGAAGGTCGGTGAATGATATCGCCAGGCACAGAGTTGTTGGCTCAGCTGAGCCCATGTGAAGAGGCTGCATGCAGCTCCAAGGGTCCATTTTTCAGGGAGTTTCTAGAGCCTGCAGTATAGGCTCTTGTCCAGAGGCAACACACAGACAGGGGTGGTTGCCTTCAGTTATGCCCAGCCCTATCCCAGGAATGATCTAACAGGTGTGACTCCAGGTGTGTTGGGGCTGGAGTAGAGTTTACTTGGCAAAGTTTCTATTGAGCAACCCTCAGGCTCCCAGGATTCCATCTGACTCTCCCTTTCAAAGTCCCCTAGAGCATCCAGGCCCCCAGCACTGCCTGCCAAGTGACAATCACTAAAGCACTAAACCCTGAGGGTTCAGGTTGGTTCTCACACTGGAATGTGGTTTGTTAATCACCAGCATCCCTGAGTGTTTGAGCCTGGGAGCCCTTATGCCCTGATGCTTTGTCAGTGAGGGGCAACCTCGAGGGTTCAGAGTGACAGATAGCAAGGGTGCCTCATCTATACATACCCAAGGGCTAGGTACCTAGAGGAATATGGAGCTCCCCCTGCTGACCTGTCCAGCTTGTCCAAGGAGAAGCGCTGCGTGGAAAAACGGAGGTAGCTCTCCTTGTAGAACCAGATGGTTAGAGGGTTCCAGTCTGTGACAAGGAACCACTGTCTGATGTCGAACTTGGTGTCATAGATGAGCATCGGTGTCTCAATGTACTTCTGGATCACCCATTTGTTGTCCTTTGTGTTCTGGTTGTCCGTGGCCACCAACTCCAGGATATTCTCCACACGGTCCATGCACACAATATCTCCAAGAACAAGAGGGGGTACCTTGGCTCAGTGCAGCACAGCACTCTTTCCCAACCCCATGGTCATGATAGGCCCCTGATACCAACCCTGGCTTTGGCCCAGCACCAAGAGCTTGCAGGGGATGGTTGGGCAGGGCAGATGCGCGTTCAGTGGGCAAAGCTACACTTGTTCAGCCCCCCTGCCAACCCCCCACTCCAGAGGGCATTCGGAAATCAAAGGAAAACAGAGCAGAAAGCCACTCAATAGCATGCTTTAGGGTTTGCTGTGTCCTCATAGGACAATTTCCCATCTTTGGCCCTAAAGTATGTTGCATGACTTGTGTGGCATGCAGGAAAGAGTGACTTGTGTCACTGTGAGCTATGTAGGGTTTAATGCCAGTGATAGACCCTGCAGCTCTCTTTCCTCTGCCATGACAATGTAGGATGAGAATGAGGTCATAGAATAGGCAGAAACACACGTTTCTGCTGACATTTGGGGATGCTATTACACAGTACCATCTGGTCATCAATTCTGTCGATAAAAAGTAGAGGGACTTCCATCCACAGGGTCCCAACAGGCACAAGGTAAGTTCTCACAAAGCACATGGCTTCCATGTATTTGGTCACAGCAAGTTGAGATCTTGCCTAAAATGAAACAAACTGCTGAGGTCACCTTGGACCTACACTCAAGGGCCACCAGCAGTTGGCAAAAACATATGCAGTGACCAGCAGGGAGAAATGCATTTATTGAGAATAGCACATCTGAGAAATGCACGAAGTATCCCTGGGGATGAAGTCTCCAGTGGGAGGAACATATGGCCTGCTGGGTGAGAGAAGACAGATTTTTTTAGGAAGAGAAGGGGACTTAGCACAGAGCCCAAGAAGGAACACAGCACGTGCTGTCAATCAAGGCCAAATCACAGGAGAATGGAGGAAGACCTGTCCATCTGCAGAAGGGAGTGGACCACATACACTGGGGAAGATTAGAATTCAAGACAGAAGACCTTTAGGATTGGATATGATAAAACCACACATTAATTTTAAAAAATTTAAAGATCACATATATATAGGGCTGGAGAGATGGCTCGACAATTAAGAGTACTTGTAGCTTTTATAGAGGACATGGGTTCGGTTCCAAGCACTCACATGGAGCTCAAGAGCGCTGGTAACTCCAGGGGTTCTGACAATTTCTTCTGGTTTCCACAGGCAACGGCACACATATGATACACATACATGCATGCAAGAAAAACAATTGGACACATAAGAGACCAATAGGATATAGAATATAAAATGTCCATTTAAATACTACAGAGAAATAGGATGTTCTGTAACAGAGACAAGAGGATGTAGCTAATGCCACAGACTGAGAAAATTTTGTAGCCTTTAATCTTTTATTATTTCACAGGATAACCTGGAAATAAATCAACTTGGCATTTAAATCAGAGACAAGAGAAAATCTCTCATAGGAAAATTGAAAACTGAAACCATTGACTTAACACAAGATTAGGAGATCACACACATGCATACATGTATATGAACATGCACACACCATCCATCACACATATGCCATCAAGAAAGAAGAGAATGCAATTCTGGCTACAATTTGGGTAGATGAGGCAGTAAGTATGAATAGATGAATAATCCACAGGCAAATTTAATGAGGAGTTCAGAATTTGCCTCTGAGAGTTCTAGGTTTTACAGGCGAAGTTTCCAGTGGATCTATGAGATGAGATGACAGTCCTTGCTAAGATCAAGGTAATATACACGTGCACTCACAAACATCCCCACACACCCACATCCAAAAATAACACTCCGAGGTTGTTTATCGGGTGTATGCAAATGAGGAAATCTGAGCTAAATCAGCAAACTCCAGAACAGCACTGTGATGGACACCTCCTCCTCCAGCTTAGCTTGGGCACCCCTGTCTGACCTCAGCAGTACTGCTTGGATCTCCCTCCATCATGGAGCAGGTGCTGTCAAGGTAGGAGATTTATATGATGGGGAGGCATCTGCCCAGTAAACTCACCTCGACCTCGGGACTTTGCTGCAGGCTTTATGATCCAGATGTTTCGAATCCCGTCAATCTCTGTCTGAGGGTTCACAGAGCTGATCTTACTCAGCAGAGTCTGGCACTGTGAAAAGTAACTTCTCGAATCAAGGATGAAAGCATTGCCACTAAAAAGCAAGATCCAGAGAGGGCATGAGGCTCTGAGAGGCAGCATTCAGCCCCAGTGACTGGTGGGTGCCTCTGCTCTAGGACAGGTGAGTGGTTATCTGGCAAGAAAGGGTTAGGGGCAGCAGAGGATGTCAACCAACCGAGGATACCTGAGTCATGGACCTTAGAGCTGTACTTGGACAGGGCAAGCAGTAAGGACCCTTGCCAGACATGGTGGTGCATGACTCTGACCCCAGTCAGTACTCAGGCAGAGGCAGAGGCACAAGGATCTTTGTGAGTTCTAGATCTGTATGGTTTACATGGCAAATTCAAGGACAGCCAAGGTTACATACTAGAGAGACCCTGTCTCAAAAGATCAAAAAAGGAAGGAAGGAAGGAAGGAAGGAAGGAAGGAAGGAAGGAAGGAAGGAGAGAGAGAGACAGAGAAACCCTGATACATGCACCTGGATTGCCTGTATGGACAAGGATACCAATTCTGTACCAAAGGGAAACCAGAGTCAGGTGGGTCCTTGTGCCAAGAAACTGCCTGCATTGTTGTTGCCAGAAAGGCCCTTATAAAGCAAGCCAAGCTGCAATGCAGACTTGCCTGTCCCATCTAACAGCTGGCATATTGTCCTGTGACCTGAACTGTCAACCTGACCCCATGTCCATGTCGGTAACATCAGACTTGTAGGAAAAGGCCTGACTTAAAAACCCATCATAACCTCAGGAAGTAAGGACAGAGATCAGTAGAGATGTCTGAGCAGCCTCCAGAATTTGAGGGTGCACTACTGGCACCTGGGAAAGAAACATCCACCACAACACCCACAGCCCCTCTCACGTTCCATGGGCAGACCTGACACAGTGGGGAAAGTTCAGTGCAGGCTCTCTGCATACTGTTATGACTGTTGCTGAGCCACAACTCTGGCTGCAGTCCCAGAGGTTAAGAGCAAGGGCTTAGGGGCAGGAAACATGTATGTTCTATCTACCTGCTGGGAAAGGAGGGCAGCATTTAGGAAAAAGTGAATGAAGGCAATCTCTGGCTATGTAGACGAGAGTTTCAAGAGAACAAGAGTTCTACTTAGTGTCAGTTTCCACCCCTGGGTGCAGGAAACAGGTTGGTATGTCATAAGTGAGCTTGCCCTTGCTGGCCAGATACCAAGCAGTTGTGGGCTTCCTCCACAGATGTTACAATTTGATCAACTCCATAATGATGGGATATCTCTGTCGCAACCAGTACATGGTAAAAGCAGGTACAGACAACCCCAGTGTCTCCATCAAAAGGACAGGCCAGACTAGTGCAAAGGGATGGTATCTCAGCAAGTGCCTAATGACAGGGATTCTCCCACCACTGCAGCTCAGAAAGACAAGTGTTTTGCTGTCCAGTGGGAAGGAACCCCCTCCGATCTCTGCAGGACACTGGAGCCTGGGCCTTGAGTCACCCTGGAAGGTGAGCCAGCAGCACTGGACTCATGAATTACCATGCCATGTTGCCCACATAATGCTGCTTCCGCCACATAATGAGAGGATGTAAAAGCTGCAAGATCTCTGAGAACGCAGCAGGAGTCTGGCCTGTTTCAGAAACGCTCCAATTCTGGACATATTCATGCCCAGCAAAGAACAGACAGGGTCTCTGCAAGTTCCATCAAGTGTAGCCTCTTGGCCCCACCCCACCCCACCCCACCCACCCCCAGGCTCTCAGCAGGCTGTAGTGCACCTAAGGGGGTAGTCACGGCAATGCACCGGAGAATCTGTTCATCGGACAGGGTCTTGCCACACCGCAATGGAACCCAATGCTGCCACCCAGTGGTAGTGAAGCCTTGGGCTTTCCTTTGTAGAGGGTTAAGAAAACGCGGCTGAGTACAGAATGCCTTAACAGAAAAAGGGATGTTTGATGATTTTTGCTCTTGTGTGGTCTTGTGTCACTATCACCAGCCTGAGATATATACATCATGAGCTGCTCAGAAAGTTCTCCAGTGTAATGTCCCAGCAGCAGCTCATCACTGTCACTTTCTGCCACAGGGATGGGCTCTGCCTTTCTTAAAGTTCACACCCATGGTCGGGGACATTGGGACACATACTCTCTCTTTCCATCCCTCCATCCCGCCCCCCCCCCCCGCCCAGGAATGTCTTTCAGTCTCACAGCTGGGAGATCGGTCCATGGCGGTGCCATTTGCAGCCCCTGCTCTAACATGACTAGGGTCTGACAGGTCTGGGCTCACTGAGTCTTTCTGAGGCTGGGTTCTTCCATTTCTCCAGGGATGAAAGAACTGGGTCATAGGGCATACAGTTTTTGCTTTCCCAAAATGCTTTGCTTGGCACTCCTACCAGCACTGCATTAGAGTTGCTGAGTTACATCAACACTGAGTCTTTAACATCCTGGTGTGCAGAGGTATCCCATCATGTCCCATCATGGGCGTCTTTGCTGCTTCCTTTTCCTTTTTCAGCTTTTAAGACAGTCAGGTATAGAACAGGGTGGCTTTGAGTTCAAGGTCCTTCCAGGATGATAGGAGCTACCACCAAGAGTTCTAGTCTGATTCAACAGAACAATTTGTCTTTCATAAAGAGTCTGTTTCCATTTTTTTTTTTTTTTTCTTGAGACAGAGTCTCATGTAGCCCAGGGGAGCTTTGAACTTACTATGAACCTGAGGATGACCTTGAACTTCTGATCCTCCTGCTACTACCCCCTGAGTGTTTAGGTTTATAGACCTGGGGCCACAGCATTAAGTTTATGTGATGCTGGAGATGGGACTCAGGACTTCACATATGATAGAGAAGCACTCTACCAACTGAGAGCTTCATTTGGTTAATATCTTTTCTTTAACTTATTGTGGCTCACTCTGTAATTCCTAAATTGAACCTCGGTTGGATGTGTGGATCTGTTTTTCTAGTCTGTGGCTTCTGTTGTCATCCTCTACAATGCTTTTTGAGAAACAAAATTTGTTTGTTTGCTTTTTGAGACAGGGTTTCTCTGTGTAACAGTCCTGGCTGTCCTGGAACTCCATAGACCAGGCTGGCCTTATACTCACAGAGATCCTCCTATATCTGCCTCCCTAGTGCTGGGATTAAAGGCATGCCCAGTGAGAAACCAACACAACCCAGTTCTTAAGCCAACACAAATCATTTTTATCAACTTTTCCCTGTTAATTTTTAGTGGCTAACAAATGCAAAGACACAGCCAACTTGACTAGGAAGAAACCATGTCTAGAACAACTCATATAGGGGAGTATAAGGACAACTCCTGAGAAGGAGAGTAAACACAGCATGCTTCTCCTTTGATGGATTAAGTCATGAATGTGCTCTAGTGGTAGTTAGATAGACCAATGGAACACAACACATAGCCAGGAACAGACAAGTATATTAGGAGGACTCTCCTGATAGTCTCGAAGGAAAAGACCAGGTAAGAGACACATAACACACGTGTACTCTGAGTCCCAGGGAAAGAAGAGACAGAATGACGCAGAAGCAACAGATGTATAAATAATGATCAGAGTCTGAATTTTGGGGGGAAATGTCAACCCTTAGTTAAAAGATGCACACAAACCCGAACAAGGATAAATACAAAAGCATTCCCACACACGTAATAACAAATATAATAAGCAAATTACTAAAACTGAAGACAAAAATATTAAGGCAGCCAGAGAAAAAGATACTACTTCCCTCTAGAAGAGCCAAAATACCAGCAGAAAATTTCTGATTCAAACAGCATGAGCCAGTGATGGTAGAATAACATTCCAACAGCAACTATCTTTGCAAATTGAGAATTCTATCCTGGAGAAAATTTCTCTCAAAAGTGAAAAAAAAATTTAGAATTTTGAAAAATAAATAAATAAATAAATAAATGACAAGGTTTTCCACTGCAGGCTGTTATTAGAAGATAAACTAAGAGATGTTTTACTGAACAAAAAATAGCTGATATACAAAAAATGAAAATAACTGATTTTTCAAAGCAACAAGTATGCCACATGCCTCTTATAATGAAGATAGAGGATGGAGAGATGGCTCAGAGGTTAAGAAAACTTAACTGTTCTTGCAGAGGACCCAGATTTAGTGCCTAGTACCCATATCAAGTGGCTCATAATCACCTGGAACTCTAGGTCCAGGGACTCTGCACACCTGATCCACTCATTCAGGCACACACATGCATTCGTGCAACCACCCCCACACACATGTATTTGTGCAACCCCCCCACACACACACATAAGTAAAAAAATAAAACAAAGACAGGAATGAATGACAAGAGTGCCAGGAATGGGAGGAAGTAAGCCAGACCATGTCATGATTGGTTTGGGAAATAGTGAAAGTGCTATTCAAAGATGAGTAATAAAACAAAGAAGGTTTGAGGTGTGGTGACTCGTACTAAACCCTGTCTCAAAAATCAAAAAGCTGGGGCTGGAGACATGGCTAAGAGGTTAAGAGCACTGACTGCTCTTCCAGAGGTCTTGAGTTCAATTCCCAGCAACCAGGTGGCTCACAACCATCTGTTAAGAAATCTGGTTCCCTCTTCTGACATGCAGGCATACATCTGTTAAGAAATCTGGTTCCCTCTTCTGGCATGCAGGCATACATGCAGACAGAACACTGTATATAATAAATAAATCTATAAAAACAAACAAACCCTGTATTGTATTTTAGCTTAAAAAAATAAACAGAGTCTTGCTAAATATATCCCATGCTGGCCCCAGACTCAATGCATAGTATAGTCTTGCCCGGATCTCAAGTTATCTCAAGTTCTTCCTGCCTCAGCCTCCTAAAGCTGGGATTACAGGCATAAGCCAACAGAAAAGAGAGGGGGAAGGAGAGGGAGGCAGGGAGGGGAAAAGTGAGGAGAGGGGAGAAGAGAAGAAAATGCTTGGTAATCAAATAGAGGGAAGGAAGGGCCAAAGGGTGAAGACACCCAGGACAGAATATGAGGGTTATCATGAACCCTTGAAACAAGCATTGCCTCTCTGATTTTGTTACCCTACAGTGTCTGGTAGTCACCACAGGGGGTGGGAGGCTGAGGAAAGTAGGAAAATAGCATCATTATATGGGTCTTGGTGATGAGAGGTGACCAGCATCCTGGAAAGCCTGGGAAGCACCCCTGCTTGCCATCACTCATCACCCAGAGCTTGCCAGGCCCTGAGCAGGACAAACTTACCAGGACTGTTGTGGGTCCAAGTGAGATCAAGCATGGAAGGAGCTTGGAAGGTACAAAATGAGACGGTACCCCCCAAAGATCCCCACAGGAGGTGTCATATTTTTAAACAAATAACAGACAGTTTTGGTACCCTAATAGCCAATAGGCACCCATGATACCAAAGGCAGGTACTGCACTATCAGGAGGTACCCCAAGACTCAGGAGGCATCTCAACCTTAGACAGGTACTTCAGAAGACAATAAGCACCCCAATACCTAGACAGATGCCCAGACACGTGACAAAATCCCAAGAAATCAAGGCAAGTGCCCTCAACATGCAGATAGGTGTTCCAGCACCCAGACATGCATCCCAGTGTGTGCGCACAGGGACACCTCTGGTGTCAAGGCAGTGGCGTGGCATCTTACTGAACCAATAAGTAGTATTGCTTTGTCAGATCATTCCATTCTTCCTCAGACAATGCTTCACTGCTGGTCTCTGATGTGTCAATGTCCTCATGCTCCAGCTGTCCCAGGTAGGCCTGGCACACCTTGCATGCTGTGTCCACAAGCTGTCCCGAGAGGCCTTGGAACTTGAGGTCAGTTTCATCAGGATCTGGAATTCAAGCACACCCACTGAGTGTGAGCACCATGCTGGGTGCAGAGGCTGCCACCTGCTCCTGTCACTGCTCCCCTGGGAGGTGATCCTTCCTCTTCGTGAGTCTTCTCAACTACCTGCCACACTATGAAATGCTGTGGAATAATCCTCCTATACACTGTGAATATGTATTACTCTCATTGGTTAATAAAAAGCTGTCAGACCTGCAGTCAGGCAGGAAGTATTGGCAGGACAGCCAGACACAGAGGAGTCTGGGAGGAGGAAGGGCAGAGTCAGATGACATGCCAGCCAGCCAGCCACTAAGGGAGCAGGATGTGTAGAAAATGAGGTAACAAGCCACGAGTCACATGGAAGAGTGTAAATAAGAAATATAGGTTAATGTACGAGTTAGCTAGTAACAAGCCTGAGCTATTGGCCAAGCATTTATAAGTAATATCAAGCTATTTGTGAACTGCTGGGCAGGAGAGAAACCTCTGAATACAGTGAAACTAGACTTGGATGTCAAGACAGAGTCACAAAAAACCATGCATTCTGATCACACACTCTGTGACCATCCTTGTGTGGCTCTGACACCTTGAGTACCTGAACACCCATGCAGTGTCTCACCCCTTCCCAACCCCATGATTCAGGACCACTGTTGAGTCTCAGGAAGCAGACTGAAAGTGGACTTCAAGTGGCCTCAAGAACGTGGCCAACAGGCTGAGACCCCTTCCTGGCTAGCTGTAGGTTACCCAGGGAGGTAGGGGGGCTGCAGCATAGATGGGGAACAGCAGAGGCTTCAGGCACAGTGTTGGCTGAGACATGGCACTGAGGAGTGTTGTGATGGGCACAGGCTCACCGAGCATGCTGCAAAGCAAGAACAATAGGTCTATGTGGCAGTTTCAGAGAGTACAATGGGCGTTATGATATGGCTACGAGTATACGGGGCCGGGGAGTGGAATGTAGTGGTTTGAAGAAAATGGCTCCCATAGGCTTATAGAGAGTGGCACTCTTGGGGGTGTGACCTTGTTGGAGTGGTGTTGTTGGAGGAAGTGTGTCTCAGTTTCTTTCTGCTGCCTGTGGATCCAGATGTAGAACTCTCAGCCCCTTCTCCAGCACCGTGTCTGCCTGCACACCATGCCCCACCATGATGATAATGAACTAAACCTCTGAACTATAAGCCAGCCCCAATTCAACATTTTCCCTTCTAAGAGATACCGTGGTCATGGTGTCACTTCACAGCAATAGAAACTGTGGCGGTTTTAAACAAAATGGCTCTCAAAGGGAGTGGCACTATTAGGAGGTGTGGTTTATTGAACAGGTGTACCCTTGTTGGAGGGAGCGTGTCACTGTGGAGGCAGACTTTGTTCATTGTGATACTCAGACCACTTCATGGTACCTGTAAGATGCAGGACTCTCAGCTACTTCTCCAATCCATGTCTGCCTGACTGCCTCCTTGTCCTGCCACAATGGATAATGGACTGGACCTCCAAACTGTAAGCCTCCCCAATTAAATGTTTTCATTTATAAGAGTTACTGTGGTCATTGTGTCTCTTCATAGCAATAGAAACCCTAATTAAGACAGTAGTCCTAAAACAAGCTCTAAATCTAGATTTTTGAAAAGAATACCATGAACTAATCCATAGCCAGGTAAAGAAAAAGAGAAAAGACACAAATTATTAATATTGGGATTGAGAAAGAGGACATCAGTTTAGATCCCACAGCACCACTGACTTTTAGCAATGTGGTAGACAGCCTAATAAATGCAATAAGATAAGAAAAAGAAGTAAAATGTACAGATATTGGAAGGGAACAAAGCTGTCTTTAGTTACAGATATTAGGATTGTCTTTGTAGAGAAATACAAAAGATTTAACAGAGTCCTGGAAGTATGCGTGGCTATAGCTGTCACTTTCCTGTGTAGTGAACAACTGGAATTTGAAATTAAAAATTTCCATTCACTTTAGGACACACACACACACACACACACACACACACACACACACACACACACACACACGATGTTTTTTGGGGTAGCCCTGGTTGTCCTGGAACTCACTCTGTAGACCAGGCTGCTCCTGAAACTACAGAGATCTGCCTGCCTTTGCCTCCTGAGTGCTGCTACCACTGCCAGACTGAAAATATAATTTCTAGATAAAAACAAATCCAAATAAACCTATTTAAGTAAAAATAAATAAGCATAAGATCTATATGAAGAAAACTCTAAACTCTGATAAATGATATTGACGACCCAACAGAGAGCTGTTCCTAGTAAACAATCAGGAAAGGCAGTGTGAAAATGTCCATTCTCCCTGACCTGGTCTAAACACTCAAAATCACAGAAAGATACTTTGAGAATGTCAACAAATAGATTTTAAAGTCAAAGACCAGAGTCATTCATTATGTGCCAAAGGAGAACAACAAACTTGAAAGATTCAAGACTTACACCTTAAGATAATACAGTATTGTTGTAAGAATACAAAAATTATGGAATAAGGAATAAAATAGAGCCTCTTCCTAAAGAAAATATGCACATATCTGGTCAAGTTATATGTGACAAAGGAACAAACCAAACAATGCTGTAAAGATATCTGTTCAGCTAATGTGCTGGACACTGATGGGGGAAAAGTGAAGGTAGTAATGGGTGGTGCTGGAAAATGGATTAGTGGTTTAGGGCCTATTCTGCTCTTCAAGAAGGCCAGAGTTTACCTATCAGTGCCTGTGTTAGGAGGCTTACAGCTGCCTCTAACTCCATTCGGCCTCAGTGGGCAACTGCACCCATGTATGTATGAACACACACATACACACACACACACACAAACACACACACACACACACTAAATACTAGAAATAAATCTTTAAAAGAAAATTAACAAAACAAAGCCAAACCTTGATATACATCCCAAGTTCAAGAAAATTAGTTAAAAAGGGATAAGTCTATATGGAAGATGAGAGGTCACAGGACTCTTAGATGAAAAACATAGAAACTCAAGGGATCATTGAGCTTTCTGTTGTCTGCTTTAGTTTCAACACTGAAGGCTTGATTCAGAAAAGAAATTGCTGGTGAGCTAACTTTTCTAGAATTCTAAAATTAAAGCTATCTGCTGCATGAAAGTCATCTTCAGTGGAATGAGGAAACAGACCAAAGACTGGGAGTTAACATTTATACACATCTGGTAAAGGAATGCTGCTGTGAAATATTCCTTTACATTGTGTGAACATATGTCACTGTGATTGGTCTAATAAACAAGCAGACTAGCCCGTAGCTAAACAGGATACAGTTATGTGGGAAGCCAAACTGAGAATGATAGAATGAGGAAGGGCTGAGTCAGAGGAGTCACCAGAAGATACATAATGAGCAGGTGATGGATTGCCATATTAATAAAAGTACCACCACGTGGTGGAGTGTCAATAAGGAATATGGGTTAACTTAAAATGTAAGACCTAGTTAGTAATAAGCCTGAGCTATTGGCCAAGCATTTACAATTAATATAAGCCTCAGAGTGCTTATTTGGAAGTGGTTCCTGGGATGGGAAAACTCTACCTACATATGATACTCAATGTGGGGTAGCAGGTGTTGCAAAATCTTTACCATTTAATTACAAAAAAAAAATCAATGCATAAATATTAAAGAATAAAAGGGGAAACTGAACTGAATCACAAGCCACTGCTAACATCTACAGTTGTTTGCTCCTTGCTCATAAAGGCCCATGCCTTCCTCAGCTCTGCCTTTTCTCTCATTGAAAACTCTGCCTCTTGGACCAAAACGCTCCTCTCAATTGGCTAGTGGGCCGGTGACAGAATTCCTGTAACAAACTCATGCATAGAAGTCTATAGCAGTTTGATCCATGATAAGAGTCCATTAGTGGGGGAATGGATAAATAACCCAGCACATGTGGACAATGAATTATTCAGCCCTAATTATAAAGCAGCAAGCATGGAAGGAAGATGCTTCAAAGCCTGTTGCTAAGTGAATGAAACCAATGTCAATAGGTTGCAGACTGTAAGGCCCCCACTGTAGAAATACTGAAAAAGCAAGAACCATGGAGGCAGGAAAAAGGGCCAGGAGTTGCAGAATTACCTCAGTCAATCATAAGCATCCAGAGGCCTTTTGTTACATGTCTTGACTGTCCCCCACCCTAACAGTTCAACTGTAACCAATTCATACCACACCACAAAAGCCTCCACTCACAGCCTGAAGCTGCCTCACTCACAAATCATGTTTTAAAAGAAAGAATCCTTTAAAAAATTTAACATGCCAAAGCTTACTTTCCAACAGTTTTAACAAATGTACCTCTGAAGTGGGGACATTGACAGTGGGGTGCTTAGAGACCCAGTGTGATGGGAAACAATGTATCTTCTGCTCAATTTTGCCATTAGCCTAAACCTGTTCTAGAAACTTATTGTATTAAAGCAGACTACAACACAACCCTTAAACCCAGGTGACTGCTTGTGTGCCGACATCTTACAGAGCTGCCACTACTGTGGTCCTCTTTCAGGGGGTCATATGGAGGGTCATAGCAGCAACCACTGGCTAGGCATCCCATCTGGGGGACAGGATTTAGTATGATCATGAAATAAGGGTGCCTGGTGCTGATATTTGTGCAAATAGGATGACAAAGGTTTCATCCTACAGTCAAAACAGAAGACAGGGTGACCGTGAGAATTGGAGATGAACCAGAAGCACTGGTGTCCCTTCTTCATGCCTGTTTGACCACCAAAGCAACAATGCCCAACCTGTCTATCAGCCATCCAGACCCCACCTCACCAGCTAACGACCTGTACTGTTGACCAGACACTTCACCCCGTAGGTGTATACCTTTTTGGGAGCTGGGGTCACCATTCTTGGCCTCCTCCTTCTTATTCTTGCTCTTGATTTTACTGTAGTAATTCTGGTGGCTCACTACCCACTTGAGGATGCTGGAAGCCACTGTGCGCCGAAAGTCATCTGGAAGGACACCAAGGCCTCGCTCCCACTGCCCACCCTGAGTGGCAGCAGGGCAGGCCACGTGGGTCTCCCTGCCACCCTCACCAGGTGCTTCTACACATTCTCCCAGCTGTTCACCCACCTGTCCACACCCAGTCTTGACAGCCCCTCCTTCCAGCCACCACTCTCCCCTTCTCCTCTGTTCCCTCTTGTCACTGCCCCACAACCCCTCAAAGACTTGAGGGATATTCCCAGGAGTCCCCTTGCTACAGTGCCAGGACCCTCTGAGTAATCTAAGGGTCTCTCTGGACACCCTGGACTAGAATGTAGCCCTCTTCTACTGAGGGGTCTTGTTTGCACTCACCCAGCACATAAGCAGAGCACCACAGCAATGCACCCTGCAGACCCAGGCTCAAGGTGAGCCCAGGCTCTGGGCAGCAGGGCATCCACACAGAGAGATTGGAAGTAAATGGTGATGCTCTAAGCCAATGCTGCTGGAGGCCTCCTTTGTCCCTTCAGAGCCAAGATCTGAATGCTTAAGAAGGACAGCTTTTGTCTGTGCCTCCCCACACACTGCCTATGTCTGGGCTGACCCTTACAAAATGGACCCTAGGGAAGTGTGGCACTTCAGAAGGCCACTGGTCACTCACCCAAGAATTCTTGCTTCTCACTCTCCGTACAGAGGCCATAGCAACGTGGGAAGAAGGTGTTGGGGTTGGCCTGGACATACCAAGGCAGGCTCCTCATGTTCAAACACAGCCCAATCTCCAGAGAGAGCAGGGCATCAGGGACCTCAGTGGACAGCCTCACACCAAGTGAACTCCACTGGGGGCCCATGTTTCACTTGGTCCATGTTCCCCAGGAAGGGGGCTTCCGTGGCACTCAGAGTACCCAGAGTGTGACGAGCAGGGGTGCAGGTGTGCGGATGGGAGTTTGGGGGAGGAGGCAGAAGCTGAACAGTCCCTGTGGTTCTCCCAGTTCTAGACAGCCCACCCACTCTAACGAAGCCCAGGGCCCTCCCATCCACCTTGGTGGTGAATGAAGCTGTCTTCCCATAGTGATTCAGCATCTGATCACAGGTTAGACTGTGATAGTCCACAACGTCTCTCTTGATAGTCCAGAGGAGGTATGGCATCTCGTTCTTTACCAACCTGGACTGGCAAGAAGAACCCTCTATCAACATCCAGCATTTGGGGATCTAGTCCTTTGAGGTGCTGAGAGTTGAGGGTGGGACAGAAGCTAGACTTGTACTGTGATGATTGAGGTTCAATCTTAGCTGAGGTCCTGAGGGCTCCATGTATTGGTATGGGGACACCCCAAACCACCTGGGATATCTGCTGCCCAGAAACCAGATGCTTTTCTCCATTTGGGGCTGAAGGTGAACTTGAACTTTTCCCACCCTGGAATCTATGTGGGACTTAGTTAGAGACATTCTGTCTGTTGAATGAGCATGAATGTGGTGCTCTGGGACCTGGGAGTGTGGTCCAGAGGATGCTTGCTCCCAGAACCCCTAGGAGGCATCTTCCTCCCACTGTACAGAGTAGGGAACAGTACCAGGATCTGGTACTCACAGATTGAAGACTGAATGCACAGCCAGCTATAAAAATGAAACTAACTCCATAAACCTAATGTGCTTTCTGACCACCTGGGAGCTAATCCTCTGTCCATCTTATTTGTTTATTTATTTCTATTTATTTTAGCACTGATTTATGAGATCTTACACACAGACATTCTAGATATCTGATCTTTTAAATTCCATGTATGGTAAAGACTTCTGCCTTGGGACTAACTCTTTTTGTCCTCTTTATAAAAGATGTAGGAAAGCTTCAGAGGAGCCAGGCTAGAGGTGACTGGGGTATAACTGGAGACCACATCTGTTCACTGGCCAGGCCCCTTCTACTTCTATCTTGTAATGCACAGACCCCCAGCCCAACCTCACTTAGCACCTCATTGATCACAGTCTCACAGGTCTTTACTCATGCTAATCAGGGTGCAATGCAGGAGCTAGGATCAGGATACAGCAAAGGCAGATGCCCAATATTCCCCTCACAGGAGCCTCACTCCACCCTCTGTCCAGTGTGCTCTGCCTTGGAAAGGCCATGGTACACCCCAATACCAGGCCACGGGGCCTACCATCACATCATGGATATCATCCAATCTCTCCAAAGGTATTTCTTGATTTTCTTTGGTCTCTGCACTTTTATTATCTGCAAGTAAAACGTAAGAGAGACATTGCTGCCACAGTGTTCAGGTACCATGCCAGACTCCCTGTAGTGTTGGGGTTCAACTATGAATGGATGACCTCTTATGCACTAGAAGCTCCAAGTGAGACTTCCCCTGGGGCAGCAGGTAATCTTTGAGGGCTATGCTATAGAGGCTACACATGCCCATTCCCTCCAGCATCCTGTGCAACATCTCACTTAGGCTGTGAGGTCAGGATTGAGGGGATGCTGCAGGCTACTGGATGACCCTCAGCAGAGGCTGTGTTGTGAGCCTGGGGAGGACCAGCCTGAATTAGGGGAACTTGAGGAATGGCCTTGGTGGGGAATAGAGCTGGTGGAACCTGAGTGTGGACATGGGGACACCAAAAAGTGCCTGGCACTGTGGTAGGAGTGTGGCTGCCTGAGAGTTTGGGAGGGTGGTGGGGACATGAAGGCAGATGCCAATGAGTGTGCAGAGTCACTGCACCAAGGATGGCTGACTTGTTGGCCTCATATAAAAAATCCTACGTGGGACAAGATGAGTCTAATACTCCACCTATGTGCTCTTTTACCTTCACCTTCAACATTCTGAAGAATTTTAGGCAAAAAATGAAATTTCTTCTCCACCCAGCCTTTTCTTCGCAGCGTGGCCCGGATGACAGGGTAGTGTCCATAGATGGAGAAAATTTTCTTTTCCTAAAAATAGCAGTGTTTTAATGGAAGCACTCAGCAATGAGGGGATTGAGTCAATGTGAGGTGAGTTTCCAAAGTAGGATGGAACTTCTACTTTGCCCAGAGAGCACAGGAATGTCTCCAGCAGTCAGAAGTGTGTGTGTGTGTGTGTGTGTGTGTGTGTGTGTGTGTGTGTGTGTGTGTGTGCACTTGTGTGTGTGCACTTGTGTGTCCATGAGTGTGCA
Organism: Cricetiscus sungorus; assembly: GCA_030556225.1. Classification (NCBI taxonomy): domain Eukaryota; kingdom Metazoa; phylum Chordata; class Mammalia; order Rodentia; family Cricetidae; genus Cricetiscus; species Cricetiscus sungorus. The sequence continues at coordinate 13,987,025 of JANBXA010000031.1, read as the reverse complement.
TGTGTTAGGGCTACTTGTGGGTGTTTATAATTGGGTCAGGATCACAAAGGCAGTCATCCTTACACACTCATTCACACATTCAGACACACAAAAAGGAGGCCAAAACACAACCAACAAAGCTGATGCTTCCTGAGCAGTTGTCACAGTGGCCCCCACTCAGGATTTCTGGACTTGGAATATAGGTGGAATACTCTGCTATGCAATGCCTGCGGGTCTGGAGAATAGCTGAGGGACTCCCTGTATGGCTTTCTTTTAAACAAAAGTGAGGTGCCTGGCTAGTTTTATGTCAGTGTTACACAAACTAGAGTCATTTGGGAAGAGGAACCTCAATTGAGAAAATGCCCCTACCAGATTTGTCTGTAGAAAATGCCATGGGGGCATTTTCTTGATTAACAATAGATTTTGGAGGGTCTGGCCCATTGTGGGTAGTGCTACCCTTTGGCAGGTGGTCCTGAGTGTATAAGAAAGCAGGCTGAGCAAGCTGTAGGAGCAAGCCAATGAGAAATAGGCCTCTTCTTCAGTACTCGCCTCCAGGTTCTTGCTCTGAGTTCCTGCCTTACTTTCCTAGATGATGGACTATGAGCCTGTAATATGGGATGAACCCTTTCCTCTCCAAGTTGTTTTTAGTCATGGTGTCTTATAACAGAAACACTAAGAGAATGTGACTCATATGTATAAGAGCGATGGGTGCCTGAGGTTGGAATGGCAGAAAGGGAGAAACTACTGGGTAACAGGACAGAAGGGAAAGGGCCAGACCAGAAGCTGCTGGGATCCTGAGTCATCACTTGGAGGTGGTTAGCTATGGGTGGATGAGCAGGTGGGTGGCAGCTGTATCGCTTCCATCTTCCCAGCGGAGGGCAAGGTGAGGAAAAGAACTGTCATTGATGGGACATCATCACTTGTCCCCAAGAGGCTTGTATGCTTGAGGCAAGATAACCGGTATAGGGATAAAGTGGATACATGCCCTAGATGTAAGCTAGCTCTCACACAGTGAGCAGTTATTAAAGTGAGCCAACTCCCCATCTCCCTCTGGTCTCCTTTATCAAATGTGTTTTCCCTCCCATGCACATGCCTACAGTGATGCCATCTGCCACTCATGTGACACAGCCAAACAGGGGGAGCCACTCAAGTTCTGGATTTCAGCCTTTAAAACTGAGTGGCAAATAAATTCATTTTCTTAATAAAATATGTGGCTGCAGGTGCTTTATGTAGCCACAGAAGTGAAGCTGTTATTCATGTGGGTACCCCAAATCACCTGCAAGGTGAAGGCAGTGACATGGCCTGTACTCAGTCACTAACAGGGTCAGAGATGAGCAGAGCCAGCTGGAGTCCTGCATCAGATGCATAGACCCGAAAGGTCACGCATGCAGAACACCCTCCTTGGACTCTGGCCAGCAAGGTGACAGGATATCACACCACAATCACTGGCATCATCCCAGGGTTTTGCAAATGTCACTGAGGTCATAAATCAGTGACTCTGATGAACAGTCAGTTTCTGGAGAAGGGGGGCTGACCTCATCAGGGAGTCCCTAACAGAGACTTGAAGCTCAGAATGTCCCCACTGATGGCTGTAACAACACCACAGGGGAGGTATTCTGCTGACTCTCAAAGGGCTGAAATCAGAGACACTCAGGAAGTCAGCACAGCCAGAATGAATCTTGGCCAGCACACCAAGCCACCATCAAAGCCTAGACTCTATCAGACAGAGACAAGCTGAGCCCGGAGCCCATCATGAACAGAGATAGTCTGAATTAAGACTTTATCACAGACCCAAGATAGAAAAACAAGCTGAGCTCAGAGTCCATCACAGAGACATGAATAGAGACAAGTTGAGGCTAGATGCTGTCCCACTGTGGTGCTGTTTTGTGTATGTGTGTGCATGTATGTGTTGTGTGTATGTGTGTGCATGAGCATAGGCATGTTCTGCAGCCTGTATGGGTCAAAAGTAATTTTATTTATTTAACTTTCACCCAGTATAATATTTTATTGATTAGTTGGGAATTTCTCATAACACACCCATCACACTCACTACCCAGTCTTCCCAGGGTACCCCCACCCTTGTGACCCCAGCCCTCAGAAAAACAAGTCCAATTTATGTTGCCCATATAGTCACTGGAGCATGGTCAAATTCCCAATGGCCAGTCTGTTATAGAAAGCTGAGTCCTTCCCCACCTCCACCCCTGCCAGAAGCCATCAATTGTGGAGAGTTACACTTCATCACGCTTATCACAGTTTTTAATAGTTCTCTTCAATGTCTTCCTGTCTAGGCTCTTATTTTTTAGGGGGCTGGGAGAGGGGATACAGGTTGTCACAGAAGTCTTCTATGTCTCTCTTTCTCACCTGTGACTCTGGAATTACCCATACCACTGCACAAGAAGCCTCCTTGCCTTTACAGTCAATGGGAGCATGGGCCACGACACCCATGTGGCTTTCGGCATCAGCACATGCCATGGATTTCAGCCCAGTCTTCAGTGGCAGTACAGACTATGGACAGCAACACAGCCCTCTGCTCAGCATGGACCATGAACATCCATATGGCCTCTAGGGCAACATGGGCCACAGACACCAATATGGTCCCTGGTGGCAGCCCTGCCCATGAATATCAATGTGGATTCAGGCAGCAGCACAGACCACAGACATCCACACAATCTCTGTTAGCAGTACAGACCAGAGACCTCCGCATGGTCTCTGGCGGCAGCACAGACAATGGACAGCAATATAGTCCAGGCCACAGCACTGGCCACAGACACCTTCATGGCCCTTGGAGGCAGCACAGGACATGAATATCAACATGGCCACCACTGCAACATGGCCACAGACACCAACATGGCCCCTCATGGCAGCTTGGTTACATGACTTTAGGTGGCATCACAGGCCACAGACAACCACATGGCTTTTGGTAGTAACAACATGGCTTCTGGCAGGAGCACATACTATGGACATCAACATGGCCTCCAGCTACAGGACAGACCTCAACATGGCCTCAAGCAGCAACATGGCCCACAGACATTGATATGGCTTTAGGTGTCAGCTGTAGTGCTGTTTTCTATAGAAAAGTGTGTGTTACTAGGCAACACATCTAACCTTGCCCACTGGAAGATCTGACCCGATCTAGGCGTATGCTCAGGAGATGCCTGGAGCTAAGTCCTGGCACCCATAGGAAATATGTGGGCCAGAGGCCCCACCAAATTACCTTTCAGTGGGGGAAGTAATCTGAATGCCTATCATCCACAACATGGCTGTATACGTTCACAGGGCACAAGGAGCGGCTGCCAGCAAGGGCTATACAAGAAACTCAGACAGAGTCAACAGTGACACTTACACCATCTCCATATGGGAGGAAGTCATCCAGTCAGGCCAATACCCAAAATGAAATTCCAAAATAATTTCCCGGTTTTTAAACAGTACTCCCACCCTCGAGTCCCAAAACACATTTACCTTGATGGCTTTTTCTGTTAATTGTCTTGCTATTTTGTATCTGTCTAATTTGGGGGAAGAAGACAAATCTTGGGGAATTCCTTGTTTTAATTCTGCAAAAGAGAAACAGACATCAAGGCAAAGGAAAGGACACATGGCTCAGAACAGTCACTGCTACCTGACGGTGGACACACAGAGGGGCCTCATCTCTACCTGCCTCTGTCCACTCTGTCTGCCTGCCTTCCACTCTCCTCAAGTTCCATGGCCTCTGCCCACTGTGCCTTCCCTCCCCTGTAATTCTCAGCTTTCTGTGTCCTTGCTACCTTTCAAGAATCTTTGACCAACACCCACCCCAAGTGCTTTTCTCCCTCCTGGCTACCCCAGGTCACTTGGCATGGGGTAGTCTTTGTCTAAGAGTCTCTCTATATAACCCTGGTTGTCCTGGAAGTCAGTATGTAGATCAGGCTGGCCTTAAAACCACAGAGATGCACCTGTATCTGCCTCCTGAGTGCTGGGACTAAGGGTGTGCACCACTATGCCTGGCCTGCATTGAGTCATCTTGACCTTCTCTAGGTATGTCTAACGTGTGGCGAAGGAATATAGAGCCTCTGTTATCTCTGCCCAACTCCATGGCTTTAATTCAGTGGCTATCTCCCTCCTACCTGGAAAAAAAGGCCCAGGTGTCTCCTCCTCCTCTGGATGCCCTCCCTGACACCATCTTCTCCCTTGGTGTCAGGGAGGGCATCCTTTTGATGGCCATCATTCCCATAGGCACACACCAAACACTGCAGTGTCCCAGGCCTCTCTAATCTTTGCCCTTCCGATATCTGCTGGGTTCCCACAGGCCATGCCCTCAGTCTACACCGAGTCTTCCCTCCAGGCATCACAGGCCCTTGGCTGACCAGTGTTGCCCTCCTCATACCCCTTATCACTCCCCTTCTCTCTCCAAGCCCTAATTGTGGAGTGTGCGTGCGTGCGTGCGTGCGTGCGCGCGTGCGTGCGTGCGTGCGTGCGTGCGTGTGTGTGTGTGTGTGTGTGTGTGTGTGTGTGTGTGTGTGTGTGTGTGTTTTTAAGACAGGGTTTCACTGCATAACATGGCTGTCCAGGAACTCACTTTGTAGATCAGGCTGACCTTGAACTCACAGAGATCCACCTGCTTCTGCCTCCCAAGTGCTGGGACTAAAGGTGTGCACCACCATGCCTGGCTAAATGTGGAGTTTTCACAGTACATTTCTACTGCTCCCTTAAATGTACCGGTTCCTCCTAGACCATCCTGACCCCACCACCCCTGAGCCTGCAGTGGCCTGTACCCCCAAGGAGCTTCCACCTGCCCACCTGCTCTTCCTGTGTCTCTCTGCACCCTAAACCCACAGGCACCAGATACATGGACTTAAACTAGAGCACAAAGCAACTTGGGGTGGTAGTTAAGAACTGTATGTGCACGTAGAAAGGGCAAACCCTAATGGCTACCTGACAGGATGCTCAGAATATATTCCTAGAGGAACACACAGAGGAACATCACAACCTCACCTAGACAAAATTCTCAGGTGGCACACACAGATGATAAAAGTCAGAACTGGTAAGTTTGGAATTGTCAAAATGTTCTGGGGCTGGGGCTGGGGCTGTAGCTCAATAGGTAAAGTGCTTCCCTTGTAAGCATGAGAACAGGAGTCCCATCGCCAGCACTGACATATATAAAGCTATGCACAATGTCCACACATTTGTAATTCCACTGGGAAGGAGGAGACAAGAGGATCCCTGGGGCTTGCTGGCCAGCTCATCTACCCTATCAGTGAACCCCAAGTCCCAGGGAGAGACCTTGCCTCAAAGCAAGGTAGATGTCTCCTGAGCAATGGTACCCAAGGTTGAACTCTTGCTTTTACACATGTATTTGTGCACGCGAATGTGCACACAAGCATACACAGCATACACAAAATTAAAATGTTCTGCTTTATTAAGAAAATGAAAAGGCAAAGCATAGACGGGGAACAATATACATCACTTGAACAAAAGATGTAGATTGATGGACTCCATTTAGACAAGGTTTGACCAGAACTGGCAAACGTCCTCTATAAAAATGGAGACCAGAATAGGGTACAGGGGTGCATAAGAAAGAGTACAAGGAGAGCAAGTCCATAAAGACAGTCAAATAATAAAACCTCCAATTGCAAGGAGCAGAGGTTATCAAACAAGAAGAAACCAAGCACTTGGCTTTCAGTAGTGATAGAATGAACAAAGAGGCCAGTGGGAACAGCTATGACCAGCAGAACCTGACACTTTGCTCACGTATTCAATATTATTCTAGAATAGTCATTGAAGTTGATCCTAAAGAAACTCTAGGCTTATTCCAATGGGTTTGAAAGTCATAAAAATTCTCAGACCACAGAACAATTAAGTCAGAAATCAGTATAAAAATAACGGAAAACTACTGAATATGTGTAGATTAGCAGATGTAATTCTAAATAATCTGAGGGTCAGGAAAGAAACCCAAGTATAAAGTCCTTTATTTGTCTAACCAAAAACAACTAAAGCACCAAATTTCAAAACTGGTGTGATAAAGCTGTGCCTGTAAAGAAATTCCCAGGGCTGGAGAGATGGCTCAGTGGTTAAGACCGGGACCCAAGTTCAGTTCCTAGTGTCCACATGGCAGCTCACAATTGTCTGTAACTCCAGCTCTCACACAGACACACAATGCATGCAGAACACAATACACATAAAATAAAAATAAATGAGTCATTAAAAAAGAAATTTCCAGTTGGGAAAAGGCTAAAAACATTGTTTCAAAGCTGGGGCGTTGGAATTGCTTATGTGGAGTTGAAATGCATCCTTGGCTACGGGAGTTCCAGGACAGGTGAGATTTATAAGAAACCAACACCAAACAAAACCAATGATTTAAGCACATATCTCAACAAGCTGAAAAGAGCACATCTCAATGAAACTATTAGAGAAAAGGGGACAGACATTAATGAAGTATTTTCAATACAATAAATCAGGCTGACCATGTCAAAGGCTTAAGACTAGTAAAATTAATAGCTCACTGGTAATATTATTTAAAAAGATGGTAAGTGGCTCTCTTTTTCTCAGGCTGCCGGGAAGATGTCGGATATTCAGACCGAATGTGCTTACCAAAAGCAGCCTACAATCTTTCAAAACAAGAAGCGTGTTCTGTTGGGAGAAACTGGCAAGGAAAAACGTGCTCGGTATTACAAAAACATCGGTTTAGGCTTCAAGACGCCCAAGGAGGCCATCGAGGGGACCTACATAGACAAAAAAATGTTCCTTCACTGGTAACGTCTCCATCCAAGGTCAGATCCTGTCTGATTTGTGACCAAGATGAAGATGCCAAGGACCACTGTCATCTGTCGGGACTATCTCCATCACATCCGAAAGTGCAACCGCTTTGAGAAGCGCCACAAGAACATGTCTGTGCACCTGTCCCCATTTCAGGAATGTACAGATTAGCGACAAGTGCAGGCCCCTGAGCAACCGTGTGCTTCAATGTGCTCGAGGTCAGTAAGGCTGCTGGCACCAAGAAGCAGTTTCAGAAGTTCTAAGGACTCTAGCTAACTCTCTGGAATTAAATTAAAAAAAAAAGGGAAGTGGATACAGAGGTAGCTCAGCTCAGCAGCTAAGAGCACATACTGCTCTTCAAGAGGACCTAAGTTTGGCTCCCAGCACCCATGTCAGGTGGCCCATGACTGCCTGATATGTCAACTCCTCTGGCCATTACTGGAACCTGCATTCATGAGTACATGCCAGCCAACAGGTATAATTAAAAATAAAATCATGGAACAGCTGACCTGAACAAGGAGGAGCTCATGAACTCCAGTCTGATAGCTGGGAAAACCAGCATAGGACAGAACCAGCCCCCCTGAATGTGGGTGTCAGTTACGAGGACTGGGCAGTCTATGGGGCCTCTGGTAGTGGATCAGTATTTATCCCTAGTATATGAATGGACTTTGGGAGGCCATTCTACATAGAGGGATACTCTCTCAGCCTGGACACATGGGGGCAGGGCCTAGGCCCTCCCCCAAATGATGTGGCAGATCATTAAAGATCCCCGATTGAAGGCCTCACTCTTCCTGGGGAGCAGAAAGGGGAGAGTGAGAGGGAACTGAGAGGGAACTGGGATTGACATGTAAAACAAGCTTGTTTCAAATTTAAATAAAAAATATTATCATAAAAAATAAAAAATCTTTTTTAAAAAGATGAAAGTCATAAAAAGTAACAACAGGGCAGGAAAATTCCTTAAAGTTCCCAGAAAGTAGAGGAGAGAGAGAGAGAGAGAGAGAGAGAGAGAGAGAGAGAGAGAGAAGAGACTGTACCTATATTAAAGATTCTATAAGGCAAGGCCTTACACTGAACTTAGAGTTAAACATTTTCAAACTGGAGCTTAATTATCTTGGGCTATTTTTAGTTCTTGGAATGCCATTTGTTGCCCACATGTATCTGGCCTAACATTCTTGTGATTATCAGAATTTTAAAATGTGTTCTTAGCAGGCCACTAGCCTCCATCAACCCAAATCTAAAAATGCCACCCTGTGTCATTTGAAACCTGTAGCAGAGTTTTCCCTGCTTTGCTGTTACCTGCCTACCCATGGCTCAACCAATGTCTTTTACAAACGCCTCGATTTAGGATTTTCTTTGCCTTGTAACTAGTCGTCTTCCAAGCAACTGCTTCCACAGTGGAACGTGGAATTTGAGTTAGCCTAAATCTATATCCCAGTGCAGGGCCACTCTCATTTGGCTCCAGAATAAACTATCACTTGCCTTGTGAGGTGAGAGCTGTGTTTTATACTGGCAATAAACTTGAAATTCAGATAAAATAGCCAAATTCCTTGGAAAATACAAATAGACGATAAAAGAATACACTAATGCAGGAAACAACCAATCTGAGTGTAAAATCTTCCTATTAAAAACACTCCAAGCCTGATGCATCAAGGAAGGTTCCTCTCATCTTTCATCCTATACAACTGTTGCCAAGTCCACAACTTGCCATGTCTGTGGTACCTAAATCCTGCCTGGATTCAACAAGAAAATGAGACAAGAGTTGCACAAATTCTGGCTACATGTAAAAGGCCATTGCCATCAGAGGGCCTCCCATGGCTGGACTTGAAGATCAACATTGCCATGGGCCACATGAAGAGAGTGAAGAAAAGTCACACTATAGCTAAAGAGACATTGATACAGAAACAAAACAGAGATCAGTCATGAAAATTAGCTTTGATCCAGGTTTAATTAGCTACACTGGACCATTAATGAAATCCCAATAGCTAGTTGTCCATAGGTATAGACACAATGTTATTAGAGGCCAGAAAGTTTCCTCAGAGGCTAAGAATGTTTGCTACTCTAACAGTGTTCAGTTTCAACACACATTATCCCATGGCTCGCAACTGCCTGTAACTTCAGTTCCAATGCCCTCTTCTAGCCTCTGCCAGTGGCACTCATGCACATATCCCCACATAGACACATGCACATAATTTAAAAAGCTTAAAGGAAAAAATTATTACTAGGAACAAATTTCCATTCAGACTTAAATCTCTTGGCTCCGTGGGAAACACAGAACCTGGCTCCAATCCTGGTGTTTTGGTTTCTTCTTTTGGTTGTTTTTCCTGTTGCTATGATAAAATGCCCCAACAAAAACAACTTAAGGGATGGAGGAAGGATTTATTTTGGTTCATCCTTACAGGGTACAAATTATCATAGTGAGCTAAGCACATTACATGTGATGTCAAGCAGAGAGTGACAAATGCCATACTCACCTAGCTCTCTCCTTTTTATACAGTTCAGGACACAAAGCCCAGGGAATGGCACTGCCCACTATTAGGGTACGTCTTCCCACCTCAGTTTACTTAATCAAGACACTCCCTCATAGGCATGCCCAGAGGCTAATCCAATCTAAATCATTCCTCACAGCTGTGCCTGAAGACTTTTGTCTCCTAGGTGACACCAGATCATGTCAATCTGATCATCACTGATACTACTACTACTAATAGAAATAACCAATACTAACCATTAGTTTCTGGTTGTCATACTACCAGCCAGAAAGGACAAGGTCACTCACTGGAGGAATGGGGTCAGGAGAGACTGACTACCAGTGATTTCAGGTATCTTGGAGACATTTAGAGACCAGCATTCGTATTGAGGAGATGATGCAGTTGGCAAATTGCCTGCCACATAGCATGAGGACTAGGGTTTGGATCCTCATTATCCATGTAAAAAGCTGGGCGTGGCTATGCATATCTGTAATCCTGACCATGAGGAATGGAGACAAGCAGGTCTGGAACTTGCTTGGTAGCTAACTGGCAGTCTAGTCAATTGGTGATTTCTGGTGGGAAAGATAAAGAGAATGACAAACATTCATGCTCATCTACCTTTCTTCCAATCCCCAAAATGAGGAGTTCTAAGTGATAGTAGAAGGCACACTTTACCAACCTCTGGCCTTAATATGCATACACATGCAGACACACTCACACACATTCTTTCACACATTAACACACACACACACACACACACACACACACACTCATACACACACACATCCTCTCTCTACACACACTCAAACACACACATTCTCTCTCTCTCTCTCTCTCTCTCTCTCTCTCTCTCTCTCACACACACACACACACACACACACACACACACACATGCACATACAAATATTTCAAAACAATCTATGTACACACTAATAAAACTAATAGATAATTCCTTAAAAAAAAAAGACTACTAGGCTATAGCAAAAAGACACAGAGGCAGCATGGAGATAATAAATAACCTACTGGAGTATCACAATGTGTGACACACACAAAGGCTGAGTACAAGTTCAGACAGAGAGCTGGGCTGGTGAGGTAGTTCACTGGGTAAAATCACTTGCTACAAAAGCCTGGAAACTAGAGTTCAACTCTGGAACCCATATCTATTAGTTTTTGTCAACTTGACACAAGCTAGAATCCCCTGGGAAAAGGGAACCTCATTTTCATCAGCTTGACCTGTAGGCAAGCCTGAAGGAACATTTTCTTTTAAGTGCTTTGAAAAAAATTTTTTTAATCTGTATAAAAGTTTTATCTGCATGTATGTCTATACACTATGGAGTGCATGTGCACACACACAGTGTGTGTGTGTGTGTGTGTGTGTGTGTGTGTGTGTGTGTGTGTACAGTGCCAACAGATGCCAGAAGATGACTTTGGATTCCCCCTGAAATTGGAGTTAAAAATGGTTGTTAGCTGCTGCCAGATAGGTGCTAGACATAGAACCTGGGTCCACTGGAAGAGAAATCTCTCCATGTAGGGTGTTTTCTAGGTTGATGATTGATGTGGAAAAGCTCAGCAATTCTGGGTGTCACTAAGCCTGGTTAAGCGGTCCTGGGATGTATAAGAAAGCAAGCTGAGGAAGCCACGGAAAGCAAGTAAGCAAGCAGCAATCCTCCATGGTCTCTGCTTCAGTTCCTGCTCCTCAGTTGCCACCCTGAGTTCCTGCCCTGGCTTTCCTGGATAATGTACTGTGACTGCTAAGGTTACACTTCAAGTTACCTTTGGCCAAGAGTTTTATCTGCGTTATAGAAAACAAATGAATATAGGAATTGGCACCAGGGGTGTGGTGTACTGCTGATGGACCTAATCGTGTTGTTTTGCAGAGTGGAGGATTGTGCAAGCATTGGAAACTTTGAGTTGGAAGTGCTCGGGATTTATTGAGGAACTTGGAAATGGATGCTGAGAGCAGTACAGACAATGGGGGCCTGACTTGTGAAGTTCCAGAAGGAAGCAAAAGCCTATCAGAGGTATTCCTGCGCTATTTGTTTGTTTGTTTTTTGGGACATGGTCTCTCTACCTATGTATCCTGGCTTTTGTTTTGTTTTTTTGAACTCGCTATAGACCAGGCTAGCCTTAAACACATAGAGCTTCACCTGCCTCTGCGTCCTCTGTGCCGAGGTTAAAGCATGTGCTACTATGCCAAGTTCGTGTGATATTTTAAATTAAGAATCTTGTTTCTGACCCCAGGGACAGCTGACCTGAACAAGGAGCAGCTACTGGGCCCCCAGACTGGGAATCCAGCACTGGACCAACTCAGACCCCCTCAACATGGGTCTCAGTTAGGAGGCCTGGGCAGTCTAAGGGACCTCAGACAGTGGAACCAGGATGCATCCCTGGTGCACGAAAGGACTTTGGGAGCACATTCCCCATGGAGGGATACTCCCTTAACCTAGAGACAGGAGGGAGGGCCTAGTCCCTACTCCAAATGACTTAACAGATTTTACTGACCCCTCCTGGAAGGCATCACCCTACCTGTGGAGTTGGGGAGGGGGAGTATGGGAGGGTGATCAGAGGGCATGGGGGGAGAGGGAGGGAGGGGGGGACAGGGAACTGGGATTAATATGTAAAATAAGAAAAAAATAATCTTGTTTCTGGGACTGGAGCGATGGTTCAGTGGTTAAGAACACTAGCTGGTCTTCCAGAGGTCCTGAGTTCAATTCCCAGCAACCACATGATAGCTTGCAGCCATCTGTAACAAGATCTGGTGCCCTCTTGCCTGCAAAGATACCTGCAGACAGAACACTGTATACATAGTAAATAAATCTTAAAAAAAAAAAAAAAAAAGAGTCAGGTTTCCGGTCATCTGGAGCTGAGAATTCAGCTGTGATTAACGAGAGACCAGCACCACTTAGGTGAAAACTTTGCTGTAATAGAACAATTGATGAAGGTTGGCTGGGCTCAAAAATCAGCTGTGACTAACAGGAGACCAGCATTGTTGAGGCAAAGTCTGGAAAGACTTTCCTCAGACTCACCACAAGGGCCAAGCTTGCAACTCAAGCTGGCAGCTGAACTTGGCAATGTGTAAGAGTTTCCCACATGGTGCTAGTTTTGCAGGTATAAAGGGTCATGGAGAGCAGCTGAAAGGAGGCACTGTGTGGCAGGGCCAGTCACCCTGAGAGGCATAGGTGTAGCCTTAGTCGCAGTGGAGATTCCAGCATATTGGAGATAGTAGTACTATAGGAATGAGCACTAATGACAACAACAGACAACAAGAGATGGGTGAAAATGAACACACCCAAGGCATCCTTCACAGTCCAGTTGAAGGACCAGCTGGCCCCTCCAGGTCCAGGGCGCATTCAAGGCAAAGAGGGACAGGTGAAATACCACAAGAAGCCAACATGGAAGAAAGTACAACATAAGGCTCCCCACAGAGCATGGACATCCTAGGTAGAAAGTTCATACCTTGAAAACCCAGATGGGAAGATGGGCCACATCAGGGCAAAGATAGCTAAAAGATCAAGCAGACTCAAATATGAACAAACCAACTGTGAAGTTATTTTGAGGGAAACCAGGGAGATACAGAGATATTCTAGGGTTAGGTTTTCATTAAGGGATTATTGTGAATTTTACGGAAGTGGAAAAAGTATTTGGTTATGTCAAAAAAGTCCTTTCAGAGATAGCAGATCTATAGATATACACATTTATTTAAAAACCATAATAATTAAAATCATTACTAAAGACGAAGGATTGTGGTGATATTTTGTTTATGATATAACAAATAAGGTTTGCCTGAAGATCAGAGTACAAAGCTAGCCACAGCCACAGAGGCCCGGAAATGGTGGTGCACACCTTTAACCCCAGCATTCAGGAAACCCAGGCAGATAGATTTCTGTTAATTCAAGTTCACCCTGGGCTACACGAGTGTGAATCGGTCTTAAAAAAAAAGGTAAACAGAGCTCACACAAAGGTGCTCTCAGCACTTGGGATCCCACACCTTTAATCCCAGCACTAGAAAGGAATAAAACAGGAGGAGACAGGAGCTCAATGCAGTCTGAGGTTGGGTGGAGTCAGACACAGTCTGAGAACAGGATTTCCCTTTCTGGTAGAGGTGAGAACTCTCTAGTGGCTGGCCGCTTTGCTTTTCTGATCTTCTGCATTAACCCCAATATCTGTCTCTAGGTTTTTATTATTCATGCTACAGAAGATATTTTTTTTCTAGTTTAAAACAGATTTTTCATTGTTGCTTTTCTTTCTTTTATTATTATTGTTATTTTTCTTATTTTACATATTGATCCCAGTCCCCTCTCCCTTCATCTTCCCATGCCCCTGAACCCCCTCCCATCCCATTCCCCACCCACTCCACAGGGAAGGTGAGGCTTTCTAGGAGGGATTATCAAAATCTGTCAAGTCATTTGGAGAAGGGACTAGGCCCTCCCTTGTGTCTCTAGGTTAAGGGACTATCCTTCCATGGAGAATGTGCTCCCAAAGTTCTTTTGTGCACCAGGAATAAATCCTGGTTCCACTGTCAGAGGTGCTGTAGACTGCCCAGGCCTTCTAATTGAGACCCATTCAGGGGGTCTGAGTCAGTCCAATGCTGGATTCCCAGCTATCAGTCTGGGGTCCATGAGCTCTCCCTTGTTCAGGTCAGTCTCTGTGAGTTTCTCCAGCCTGGTCTTGACCCCTTTGCTTATCACTCCTCCCTCTCTGCAACTCAGTCCTAGGAGTTTGGCTCAGTGTTTAGCTGTGGGTGTCTGCTTCTGCTTCCATTAGCTACTAGATAAAGGTTCTAGGATTTGTAATATTAAAAATAGGCATAGTGGGGGTCTGAGGAGATTGCTCAGTGGTTAGCACTCACTGCTCTTCAAGAGAACCTGGGTTCAGTTCATTCCCAGCACCTACAAGGCAGCTCACAACCATTTGTAACTACAGTTCCAGAGGATCTGATGCTCTCTGGCCTCAGTGAGCACTGCACACACATGGTGCATACATACACACACAGGCAAAACACTCATACACACACAAAAAAAAACAACAATAGGGATAAACAAATGCTATCCGTGTTAATCAGAAATGGCCCTCTTGTCAGTGAATAGTGGCAAATGTAGGCTCATGACTGCCTAAAGGGCTGATTAAGTGCTAGTGGATTGCTCAGCCCTAAACAACATCTATGCCATCCCAAGGCTCAAGAAACACTGTGGAAAGGATTTCAAAATGTCATCTTCTGGGCAAGACACAATCACAAACCCACACCAGCTTGGGTTGCCAGACCTGGACCTGTGAACAGGGACAGGTCCTGATGGCCCTACATGTTACAGATGAACTATTGGCTATGGGCATATTCTGGGGGATGGGGAGTTTTTTCCCTTTGTTACCTACCCACTGGTGAGCCCACCAGACTCCAGTAGTGACTCCACATGAATGGCCCTGGTTGAACTTTAATGGGTCACAGACGAAATCAAGAGACCTGAATCAGGAACTTGTAGGGGGGCAAGAAATTGGTAGGGAATAGAGGGAGATAAAGGACTAAGAAAACATTCTATACATATATGGAATTATCAATAAACAATAAAATAATTTTCCAGGAAAATATAACAGTTTCTAAATGTAAATGCATCTAATAATTCAGCTTCAATATAGAAATATGAGTTGACAGAAGCAAAGGCACAGCCATACTGGGACATTTTAATCTGCTCCTTTTGGGAAATGAAGGATTGAATAAACAAGCAGTATAATACAGCAATTTGGCTGTGATAATCGACCGAATGGACCTGAACACCATGCTTAGACACCTCACCTGCACACAGAGGTTTCAGGCTCAGCCTGCAAGCACCAGCACATTTTAAAAAATGTATAGCCGTGTAGATTGTGATGGCTAATTTTTATTGTCAGCTTGACTGAATTGAGTGAGAGATGCCTACATTTATGAAGCACACATCTGGGTGCCTGGTCACTCGGGATGTGTCTCCAGGGCTATATGCCTGGCTCCCTTTCTATGATTTCCTTTCTCTGCCTCCTGACACTTCTGACCAAGATGAACTGAGTCTTCACAAACTTTGAGCCAAAATAAATAATCCTCCTTTAAATTGCTTTGTTAGATATTTTATCACAGCAACGATAAACAGAGGCCAAATTTCTTGACAATTATCATATCAAACCAGGAGTATATAAAGACAAGTAGAACATTTTCTAAATGGCCCAGAATTAGTAACATACTTAGGACAAATTAAATGTAAATTTAAAAATAATATGCATTATTAAATTATAATAAAAATATGACATATCAAAGCATGTTAAGGCCCTTAAAGTAGTAATAGGAAAATCTGTAGGTTATTAAATGCAGATTTCAGAAGAAGAAAACATATTGAAAGTTATCTTTATTGTCAGCCCAAGAGGCTAGAAAGAGAACAATTCCATTCAAAGCAGTTAGAGAAAGGAAATGAAAGGTAAGAACAAAATTCAATTAAGTGAACAATTTTCTAGAGAAAATTAACACAAGCAAAAGTTGGATATATGAAACAATTTTGGGGGCACTAGAGCTGTAGCTCAGTGATCAGGCACTTGTCTCTCATGTTCAAATCTCTGGGTTAGATCCCAGTACAGAGGGGAATAAAATGAAAAGGAAGGCCTCCCATGAATATCAACCAAGATGGCATATCAAGTTGCAGTAAGACTAAGAACCTCCCTCCCCTTGTAATAAGGCTGAACAAGGAAAGCCAGTATGAGGAATGGAGCCAGAGACAGCCCCTGCTCCCCACTGTTAGGAGTCTCACAAGAAGATCCAGCTACACAACTGTAACATGTATGCAGAGGGCCTAGGTAGGTCCAGGGCAAGCTCTCTCATTGTCAGTTTAGCCCCCATGAGCACAGGTTAGTTGATTCTGGATAGAAATGGCGGAGAAGAGCTGGAGAGATGGCTCAGAAGTTAAGAGTACACACATGCAGACAGAACATTGTAAACTTAATAAATAAAAAACAATCTTTTAAAAAAAAAGAGAGAGAGAAATCGAGGAGCAGTAGTAGATGGGGGTTGCAGATGGGAGGTAGTGGGGAGGATGAGGGAGGAGAAACTGCTATGAGGATGTAAAATTAAATAAAACCCCTCAACATCAATAGACATTACCTCAGAATAAAGAAGGGTTGGAAAAAGATTTTCCAAGCAAATGAACCCAAGAAGCAGGATGGTGTAGCTATCCTAATATTTAAAAAGATAGACTTCCAACCAAAATTAAGCAAAAGAGATGGGGAAGGACACATCATACTGACCAAAGGAAAAAACCACCCTGATGTCTCAATTCTGAACATCTATGTCCCAAATGCAAGGGCACCCACATCTATAAAAGAAACATTACTGAAGCTTAAGTCACACATTGAACCCTATACATTAATAGAGGGAGACTTCAACACCCCATTTTCACCAATAGACAGGTCATCTAGATTGAAACTAAGCACAGAAATAATGGAACTAACAGACATTATGACTCAAATGGACCTAACATATCTACAGAACATTTCACCTGAACAAAAAAAGAATATATATTCTTCTCAGCACCTCATGGAACCTTCCCCAAAATAGACATATACTCAGCCACAAAGCAAGTTTCATCAACAGACACAAGAACATTGAAATAACCTCCTGCATCTTATAAGACCACCATGGATTGGAATAGAAACAACAGAAAGTCTACAAACTCATGGAAACTGAACAACTCTCTACTGAATGACAACTGAGGTCAAGGCAGAAATAAAGAAATTAAAGACTTCCTACAATTCAATAGAAATGAATGTACAGCATACCCAAGCTTATGGGCCACAATGAAAGCAGTGCCAGGAGGAAAGTTCATAGCACTATGTGCCTTCACAAGTAGTCTTCATTCCAGAGGTGCAGGAATGGCTCGACATATAAACACTGAAAGAAAAAAACGCCACATGATCATCCATGGAATGTTGAAAAAGCCTTCGGCAAAATCCAACACCCCTTCATGATTAAAATCTTGGAGAGAATAGGGATACAAGGGACATACCTGAACATAATAAAGATAAAATTCAGCAAGCCAACAGCCAATATTAAACTAAATGGAGAGAAACTCAAAGCAATTTCACCAAAATCAGGAATAAGACAAAGCTGTCTACTCTATCCATATATATATATATATATATATATATATATATACATATATATGTATGTATATATATATATATATTACTTAAAGTTCTAGCTAGAGCAATAGGACAACAAAAGGAGATCAAAGGGATACTAATTAAAAAAGAAGTCCAAGTACCATTATTCAAAGATGATGTGATAGTATACATAAGCAACCTCCAAAACTCCACCAGGGAACCCCAAAGCTGATAAACACCTTTAGTTAAGAGGCTGGAGACAAGAGTAACTTAAAAAATGTAGCCCTCTCATATACAAACAATAATCAGACTGAGAAAGAAATCAGGGAAACAACACCCATCACAAAGCCACAAATAATATAAAATATCTCGTTGTAATGCTAACCATGCAAATCAAAGACCTATCTGACAAGAACTTCAAGTCTTCGAAGAAAGAAATTGGAGAGGATATCAGAAGATGGAAAGATTTCCGATGATCATGGATCAGTAGGATTGACATAGTAAAAATGATCATCTTATCAAAAGCAGTTTACAGATTCAATGCAAGCCTCATCAAAATTTAAATACAATTCTTTACAGACCTTGGAAGAACAATACTCAACTTCATGTGGAAAAACAAAAAACAGGATAGCTAAAACAATCCTGTACAATAAAATCTTCTGGAGGTATTGCCATTCCTGATTTCAAGTTCTACTATAGAACTATAGTAATAAAAACTGCATTGTATGAGCATAAAAACATACAGGTGTACCAATTAAATTGAAGCAAAAACCCAAATATAAATCCATACATCTATGGACATCTGATTTTTGATCAAGAATCCAAAATTACACAATGGTGGGGGAGCATCTTCAACAAACGATGCTAGTCTAACTGGATGTCAGCATGTAGGAGAATGCAAATAGATTCACATCAATCCCTATGCACAAAACTCAAATTCAAGTGGATCAAAAGCCTCAACATAAAAACAGATACACTGAACCTAACAGGAGAGAAAGCCTTGAATGCATTGGAATAGGAGACAACTTTCTGAACAGAATACCAGTTGTGCAGGCATTAAGGTCAACAGTTAATGAATGAGACTTCAACTGAAAAGCTTCTGTAAGGCAAAGGTCATGGTCAATAGGACAAAACAGCAGCCTAAAGAATGGGAAAAAATCGTCACCAACCCCACATCTGACAGAGGGTTAATTTCCAAAATATATAAAGATCTGAAGAAACTAGACATCAACAAAACAAATAACCCAATTCAAATTGAGGTACAGATCTAAACAGAATTTTCAACAGAGGAATCTCAAATAGCTGAGAAACACTTAAATGTTTAATATGCTTAGTTGTCAGGGAAATGCAAATCAAAATGACTTTGATATTCCATCTTATCTGTCAGAATGGCTAAGATTAAAAAAATACAAATGACAGCTCATGCTGGTAGGGTTGTGGAGCAAGGGGAACACTCCTCCATTGTTGGTGGGAATGCAAACTTGTACAGCTACTTTGGAAATCAATATGGCAGCTTCTCAGAAAATTGGGAATTATTCTGCTTCAAGACCCAGGTATACCACTCCTGGGCATGTACCCAAAGGACACTCTACCATACCACAAGGGCACTTGCTCAACTATGTTCATATCAGCTTTATTAGTAATAGCCAGAACTGGAAACAACCTAGAGGCCTCTCAAATGAAGAATGGATAAAGAAATTGTGGTACATTTACACAATGGAATATTACTTAACTACTGAAAACAATGACATAATGAAATCTATAGGTAAATGGATGGAACTAGGAAAGATCATCCTGAGAGAGATAACCCAGACCCAGAAAGACAAGGTATGTACTCACTTAAAAGTGGATATTAACTGCAAAGGATAACCATGCTGCAACCCACAGACCCAGAGAAGATAGGTAACAAGGAGAGCTCAAGGGGCAGGGGGATGCATGAATCTCCCTGGGAAGGGGAAATAGTCATCACAGGTGGAGGGGGTGGGGGGGACCAGAACAGGAGAGATCAGGTAGAGGGAGGATGGATGGGAAGAGTACTGGGAGAGACAACTGGAATTGCAGGTATCTTGGGGACAAAGAAACCTAATACAATGGAAATTCCCAGGAATCTATGAAGGTGACCCTAGCTAAGACTTCTAGCAATGAGGGATACAGAGCCTGAATTAGCTATTTCCTGTAACCAGGCAAGACTTTCAGTGAAAAGATCCGGATCCGGACACTAAACCAGCCAAATAACCTTCACCCTACAAATTGTCCTACCTACAAGATGTGCTGCAGTAAAGGTGGTGCAGAAATTGTGGAAGTGGCCAACCAATGACGGGTCCAGCTTAAGACCCATGCTACAAGAGGCAGCCCACCTGACGCTTGCCTGGAGGGCCAGGACCCAGAGGCTGGGTATCCCAGAGACCTAGGATAGAACCAAACACGACTGGGGAAAAAAAAAAGTCAATGAAAGGATTCCTAATGATATTCTGCTATATTGATAGATTAGTGCCTAGCCCAACTATCATCAAAGAGGCTTCACTCAGCAACTGATGGAAATAGATGCAGAGGCTCACAGCCTAACATTAAATGGACCTTGGGGAATCCAGAAGAAGAGGGGAAGGAAGGATTGTAGGAACCAGAGGGGTCAAGGTCACCACAAGAAAACCCACAGAATCAATCAACCTGGCTCAAAGGGGCTCATGGAGACTGAACCAACAACCAGGGAGCCTGCATGGGACTGACCTAAGCCCTCTGCATATGTTATAAATGCATAACTTGGTCTTCTTATGGGACTCCTAACAGTAGAAGCAGGGGCTGTCTCTGACTCTTTTTGCTCATTTTAGGACTCTTTTAGGATCTTTATCCTCATAATGGGTTGCCTTGTCCAGTCAGTCTTCAACTTGATATGGTTGATATCCATGGGAGGCCTGTTGTGGAATATTATTTTAAGGTGTGTTGTATTTGTTTATGCTCTGGAACATTTGTTTAATGATGTAAAGGTGTGTTGCTATTGTTTATGTTGCCATTTGTTTAACTCTGAGAAACTGATTCTTTGCCTGATGGTCTAATAAAGAGCTGAATGGCCAATAGTGAGGAAGGAGAAAGGATAGGCAGGACTGGCAGGCAGAGAGAATAAAAAGGAGGAAACTCTGAGAAAAATGCACAAAGGAGCAAAGGCAGGAGAACAACAGGGGCCAGTCACACAGCCAGGCGTGGAGTAAGAAAAGAAAAAAATCCCAGAGGCAAAAGGTGGCTGGGATAATTTAGGTTAAGAAAAGCTGACTAAAAACAAGCCAAGCTAAGCCAGGCATTTATAAGTAATAATAAGTCTCTGTGTATTTTTTTGGGAGCTAGGTGGTGGGCCCCCAAAGAGAAAGAGCAAAGAAGTAAAAAACAACTAACAAAAGAGGCCTGCCCTTCTCTGAATAGAAATAGAGGAGTGGATGGGAGAGGACTGAGAAGAGATGGGGGCGGGACTAGGAAGAAAGGAAGGAGGGGAAGCAGCTGTTGGGTTGCAAAAAATTTTTTAAAAAATGGAAGGAAAAGAAAAACTTAAACTGACAAACTTTTGTCTGGACAGGTTAAGAAGAAATTTATAAAACACATATTAGCAACATTAGCATGAAAAAGGAGATTTGCCACTGTGACTATTAAGGTATTAATAATTTTATTAGCATCTACATACCAACACTTTGACAGTTCATATGAAATAAATATTTTCTTTGAAATACACATGGAAACTAACATAAATGGAAAATCCAGATCAGCTCATTCATTCAAAACATTAATTCCATAATTAAAAAGTTATCCCAAATGAAAATGAGGTACAGATGTCATCACAAATCAGTATTTCCACATATTTAAGGGGAAATTTTTATATAAACCATGAGCCTATACCTTTAACACCAAAACCTGACAAAGACATTACCAGGAAGAAATAGTGCACACTAGTCTCTCTCATAATGACAGACACAGGCCCTAACTAATGCAATCATAAATTAAATCCAGTGACAGGGAGAAAAAAAAAAGCTGTGAACACTACCAAATGGAGTTTATTTTAGGAATGTAAAGTTGGTTTAGTGTTTGAAAAGCTGTTAGCATGGAAGGTAGAGGCAGAGGCAGGCAGATCTCTGTGAGTTTGAGGCCAACTAGGTCTACAGAGCTAGTTCCAGAACAGCTAGGGCTGTTACACAGAGAGATCCTGTCTCAAAAAATAAAAAATAAAAATAAAAAAAGGAAAGAAAGAAAGGAAAGAAAGAAGAAAGAAAAGCTGCTAGTACAATCCACCACATTAATCTATAAAATAATTAATAAAATTAACACCTCAACAGATGTCAAAGAAAACACAACACAATTGTAATTGTTTACTTAAAAGGAGAGGTTGGAGAGATGGATGGCTTAGTGGTTAAGAGTGTTTGCTACTCATCTTGAGGGACCAGAGTTCATATCCCAGTGCCCATGTTACAAGACAAATCACAATTGCCTATAACCCAAGCTCTGAGGGATCAGACATCTTCTTCTGGCTTCTACACGTGTATATGTGAGTGCTTGCATACACACACAGCTCACACACACACACACACACACACACACACACACACACACACACACACACTTTAAGGTAGCCATGAAAGGAAACTTCATGTTCTCCCCTTGAGGCTGGGGAGGGAAATGAAAGTATCTAATATACCATTTCTAGTGTTTTACTGAACATTCTAGCCAATGTAATAAGGCAAGAAACTGAAACAAAAAGCCTAATGATTGAAAATACTTATAGATTGTTTTTATGGAAAATCCAACTCTTACTAGAGATAGTCAATATATTTAGCAAGGTCACTAAATACTATCAGTACATGAAAATCGATTGTAGTTCCACATAGAAGGAATCATTAAACAATGAAACAATGAATGAGGACATGGCTTCGTGGGTAAGTGCTTACTGTGCAAGTGTGAAGATTCAAGTTTGGTTCTCAGCATCCACATAAAAGCCGGGCATGATATCTCACACCTGTAATCCTAGTACAAGGGAGGCAGAGCCAGGAGGATGCTTGGGATTTGCTGACCATTCATTCTAGCTGAACTGGTGAACTCTAGGTTCAGTAACAGACATTAACCTCTGCACAGTGCATGCACATGTGAACATGAACACACACACACACACACACACACACACACACACACACAGTGAAATTAAAATGTCATCGCTAGTAGCATTTAAAAGCACCCATTATATAGGAGTAAATCTAGCAAAAGATACACTGCACACTTGTACAATGAAAACTACAAACTGCTGCTAAGAAGGTTAGATAACTAAATGTTCCTTCTTTAGAATATTTAGTGTTAGTATTAATTTACCCCCAGACTGACCCATAAATTCAACATAAACAACTCCAGCTCTGATGGGGTATGTACATGTATATAAGTTAATCAGTTCCTAAAATTTACCCAGCAAAAGTCCAAGAAAACCCATGCAACTTTGAAGGACAAGTTCAGAGTACTTACTTACAAAGCCTCTGGAATTAAGATATTGGCATAGAAAAAGGATGTATAGGAAGACCAGGACAACAGAATGAATAGCCCCAAAGAAAACCTACATCTGGTAGACCAGGAAGAGACACTGCCAGGCAGAAGCTGAGTCACTGAATATTCAAATTTGGGATGAGAATTCCCAAGCCTTCCTCGACCCCCTTAGGAGGTGGACTTGAGATGTAAGAAGTGAAATGACAAAGCTGCTAAAAGAAAACCAAAAAGGCCTTATCTTCTGAAAGAAAGTGGGTAGAATCATTAAGATATAAGGACTCTCATCATATATAAAAAAAGGTTATTAGAAGGTCTCATTAAAACCAGAAATTCACAGGCAGTTGTGATTTCATTCTTTAATTTCAGCACTTGAGAGGCAGAGGCAGGTGGATCTATGTGAGTTCAAAGCCAGTCTGATATACATAGCGAGTTCCAAGCCAGCCAGCATGTATAGTGCACACCTTTAATCCCAGCACTGAAGAAGCAGAGATAGGTGGGTATTTTTTGAGTTCTAGGCTAGCCTGGTCTACATAGAGTGTTCCAGGCTAGCCAGAGCTACATGTGAGACCTTGTCTCAAAAAAGAAAGAAAAGGGGTTGGGTGGTGGTAGAAAATGCCTTTAATCCCAATACTAGGGAGGTAGAAGCAGAGGTAGGCAGATATCTCTGAGTTGGAGGCCAGTCTGGTCTACAGAGTGAGTTTGAAGACAGCCAGGGCTATAAAGAGAAACTCTGTCATGAAAAACAAAAAGAAAAACAAAACCAACCAACCAAACTCCTATAAGTTAAGATTATGGAAATAGCCAGGGCTGGAGAGATGGCTTGGTTAAGAACACTGGATGCTCTTCCAGAGGACCCACATGGCAGCTTACAATTGTGTGTAACTCCAGTTCCAGGGGACCTGACACCCTCACACCAGTGCACATATAAAATAAATTTTGAAAAGAAAGACTGAAATGGCCAGACACAGATCCTCATGAATATTTATAATATGCTGATCTGTCACAGAACTGGTATACAGACAGAATGTACAAGAAATACCTGCAAACCAGTAAGACTAACTATTAATGATGGCCAAGATCTGGAGTAAACATTTCAACACAGATGTGAGAGAGAGACTGGTAGCACTCACAGAATGGTCCAAATGGCAAGGCCAATACCAGCTGTTTAGAAGATGGGGAGTCCCAGCTGGTAAGCCTGAACTATACCTTCTAAAACTAAATGTGTACCCATCTATGACATGTGATTTTACTTAAAGGTATTTAGGTATTGGCCAATAGACGCGAACCATGTCTGAAGGGCAAGTTCGGGAACCCACTTGAATAAAGGGCTTTGCCCTCTGCTGTTACAACAGTTTCCCAGGACCAACACCATCTGATTTTCACAGTCCTCAGAAGCCTTAGGACCCCAGGGGCAGCAAAATCTGGGCCTCCTCCTCTATCCCAAAGCCCCTATGCCCGCTCCTTTGAGTAAGGCTGACTGCAAATACAGAACACAAACTGTACGAACTGTTTTCTTCTTTCCGATCTTCATCCAACGAAGTGGAAGACAGCTTCTTCCTTTCGCCATTCTCCATGCTCGCCTCGCCTAGCTGGTTCCTTTGGCCCCCAGCCCCTGCTGACAAGGGTGGAGAGGCCAAACATATCCAGGGATTCAGAGGTGGGTTTCTGAGGCCCAAAGTGTGAGAGGGAAGTCTAGAAGGGGGGTCTGGGGTAAGGGGACACGTCATGAACTGGAGACTTGGGAATGAGAAGTCAAATAGAAAGTAGGGCCAGTGGGGGACAGGTCTGAGGATGAGATGGCTAAGTTAGAATAAGGTTAAGGGTTAAGGAAATAAGTCCGAGGTTGAAGAGATGGGTTTGGGGCAGAGTTAGGGAGGTCCGAGTGGAAGAACCAGTCAGGGGTGGAATACAGGTCTGGAACTAAGAAGGGGAGGTTAAGGTAGGGAGACAGGTCACAAATTGAGGCACAGGTGTAGGGTCAGGGAGAGGAGGCAATTACAGAGTTTGGAGGGAGGTAGGAAGGTGAGGGAAAGAAGGTTGAAAAGGCAGGGTGGGGTGAAAGTGTACAGGTGTCAGGGTCAGGCTGGGAAAGTTCTGCCGTTCTAAGCACCAAGGTCTGGGGTTCCAATCAGAGGGGGGCGGGGCGGGGTTCGGAACGCGGGATGAGAGGGGGACCTGGGCGCTGGCGAGGACAGTCCTGGTGTGTCTGAGCGCAAACAGTGCTCACCTGGGACCCGCCCTGAAGCGCGTGCTGTTCTGTTCCAGCTCCGAGCCCCGCGGCTGGGCGTCCTGTGGTCGCCCCTGGCAACGGGCTCCGGCTGCGCGGTGCATTGTGCAGACCCGCGGCGCTGGTGGCCCGGCTTGCGGCGTGCTGAGCGGAGCCCCACTCGGGGTGTGGGGCTTCGTGGACGCGCAGGCAGAAGGGGCTGCTGACGGCTGCGCAGAAGGGGAGTCCGCTGGCTGTGGCGCGCAGTTACCCGAGGAGCGGACTGAGTTCGAACGCAGATATTAGCACTCACACTGAGTTTTGGTTCTGGATCTGGCCCCATGCAGTGGTCCAAAGAGTGGCCAGTGCTGGGGCGAGGGCGGGGGCGGGGGTGGGGGCGGGGGCGCGGGCGGGGACTAAGACCCCTGACAGTGCGGGCCATGGTAGCTCTCAAGCGTCTGCTACCCGCGCTAGTGTATGCGCTCCCCCTCCACATCTCCCACGCACCTGTCAGGGTCACACAGACAACCCTGGCACTCAGGCTACACCAAGTCACAAAGACCAGGGAGTCACACCCTGCCCCACCCTCGACTTCCTCCCTCCTGGCTCCCTTGCTATCCACAAGATGTCTCCACGTAGGCCAGAGGTGGGGATGGAGTCCCAGGGTCCTTCCAGGCAGATGTTCTCCTCAGGTCCCTTTGTCAGCTGAGTGTCTCTCCTTGAGATGAGGGTGGTCAAAGTAAGTCCTCTGTGCCCAGAGGAGCACAGAGTGGCACTCCTTATGTGGTGCCTTGGGCTGTGTTGAGGAAGGCCCATCCATCCATCCAGTCATCGTTTTTAAACAATCTTTTCTATTTTACATACCAATCCCAGTTCCCCCTCCTGCCTACTCCTCCCACTCTCCCCACTCCCAATCTCCATCCACTCCTCAGAGAGGGTGAGGCCTCCCACGGGAAGTCAACAAAGTCTGTTACATCAGGACCAAGGCCCTGCCCCCTGTATCTAGGCTGAGCAAGGTCAATTCATGCACTAGGGATAAATCCTGGTCCCACTGCCAGTGGCCCCATAAACTGCTCAAGCCATACGATCACCCACATTCACTGGGCCTAGTTCATTTCTATGCAGGTTCCCCTGCTGTCAGTCCAGAGTCAGTGAGCTCCCAAGTGCTTGGGTCAGCTGTTTCTGTGGGTTTTCTTATCATGATCTTGACCCCTTTGCTCATATTACTGCTCCTTCCTCTCTTCGATGGATTCTGGGAGCATGGTCCAGTGTTTAGTTGTGGATCTCTGCATTTGCTTCTATCAGTTACTCTGTGAAGGTTCTATGATGACAATTAAGGTACTCATCAATCTGATTACAATAGCTGGAAGGCCAGTTCAGGTACCCTCTCCACTACTGCTTAGAGTCTTAGCTGAAATCATACTTGTAGATTCCTGGGAATTTCCCTACTGCCAGGTTTCTCAATTATCCCTTAAGTGTCCTATATCAAGATATCTCTTTCCTTGCTCTCCCTCTCTGTCAGAGTTATTGTTTTAAAGCCCAAACTTCAGATCATTTTATTTGGTTTAAAGCAGAAGCTCTCAACCTGTGAGTAATGACCCCCATGCAGGGGTCACATATCAGATATTCTGCATATCAGATAGTTATATCATAATCTATGGTGAAATTACAGTTAGGAAAGAGTAGTGAAATAATCTAATGGTTGGGGGGGGTCACCAAAACACGAGGAACTGTATTAAAGTGTCTCAGCATTAGGAAGGTTAAGAACCACTGGAATGAAACCATCTTTATTTCACAGGTTTTCCTCCCTAGGTATAGGAGGCTTCTTCCTGACTGGTGATCTAGTCTTAATTCCCACCACCAGTCTTTACAATCAAAGAATAAATTAAAAATGGCTTTCTACTCTAAGGTAAGGCCCCATTTCTTACCCTGGTTTTTGGTTGTTTTGTTTTTTGTTTTGTTTTTATTTTTTCAGAAGCATTTAACAGGCTATGACCACATTTGCATGTTAGCATTTATTGCCCAAGCATATTAAACTGTACCAAATAAAAGTATACAAGAGCCATTTTTTAGACCCCATTTATATGAGTCGGTTTTTTACGCTCTTTAAAATTAGAAAGTGCAAGCCAACAGCAATACCCCTGCTGCGTGGTTCTGGTCCTGAATGTTTAAGCCTCTGGTCTCCTAGCAGATGACTTGCTCCCCACCCAACAAGGTGTGAGAGCTGCAGTAAGCCCACAGCTTAGAGGGCTCTGCACTGCTCATGACACTTATTTTAGGCCCCAGCCCTCTGGTGCTGCAGAAGATGAAGACAGGACAGGGACTCCCAAGGCTGGGGATGGAGCTGTTTTGCTCGATACTTTCTACCTTCCAGGTGCCTTACTTGAATTTTTATGACTAAAAATAACAACTGGCCACACTCTTCGTAAATCCTGACAGTCTGAGTCATGTGCATTTAGAAGTGAGACACCTAGAAGGATTCATCTCCTTGACTCAAGCAGCTCTTTGGGGACATACAATGCACCTCTAGTCTTTCCAATAGCCTCTCTGGGACCTACTGATACACACACCAGCTCAGTAAAGGAACACTGCTGCTCACCTCCCAGGAGAGAAACAAAGTCACCCTGACAAACAGATTCAGTGACAACATCAGCAGGAAAGCAATTCCAAAGATGGTTTCCAGTTTCTCAGGTACCCAATACTATGGATTCCTTGGTGCTCTTATTAGTTGGGAGAATCCAGGTGTTCTCTGGGGTTTGGGGAAATGGTATACAAACCATCTCTTGACCATGATTTTAATCAGAGCCAATGTGATTCTCACAAAGTATCCCCACACTATGTCAAGCAAGCAGAGGCATGGAATTGCCCTAAGGCACTCAGCTATGAGTGAGTGAGGAGCAAATCAGGAAGGGAAGAGGGCTGGAAAACAAGAATTACCCAGGCCAGCAGGGTCACCTGAGAACTATAGAAGTGACCCACTCAACAGGGTGCAACCTTCAATGTTTGCCCGTCTCAAAGTTAAACTACTACAGGTAGTGAAAACCACCTTGCAGTCTGGGCTGCCCTCAGAGGGAGAGAGCATGTTAGCAAGCAGTTGTTGTAGGACAGTTAGAGTCTGTACGATTGGACATGCTGGGGATCAGACAGACACCAAGACTCAGTCTCTTTATCATGTAGTCACTGGGCCATTTGCACCACCACAGCTCTCCAGGCTTTCTCTTTGTCAAACTCCTTCAGGGGGCTTCTGGCCACCTGTGATAAGAGACAAGGACAGTGTTACTCATCAGGGCCAGACCTGGAAGGAAGGCACACTCAGCTCAAACTGTGCAGCATCTTTGTATGCAAGCTTCTTTATGTGTCAAAGAACTGAGGGGAATGGATGCTAGAGAAGGGACGGAACATCTTAGGAATGTCTGCATGCCCTCTCACAGTGTTTGTAGTGTCCAATGGGGTAGGTTTTAAAATGGGTGTGCACCTGGCAGCAAAAGAAATAGACAACTAAGGCAGATACATGCTTCCAGATACATCTAAGATAGGATAACTCTAGCTTGCACAAGTATTTAGCGCTCCAAAGATGGACAGCTCTGGGGATCTGGCAAGAACAGTTTATCTGACTCTATGGCCTGCTGGTCAGAGCACAAGCCCAGGTGCACTTCTTTTGGCCCAAGGCAAAGATAAGACCTGCAGGGCAGGACCTGCCTGGATATCTCCTTGAGCACAGAACAACCAGGTATTTTGTGGTCACTTCCTTGATGGCAGTGGACAAGTTTGTCTGCAGGGACAGATGACTCAAGGAGATATTAGCAGGCCCCACCTCAGTTGTGGAGGCATCAGAACTTAGGATGGGATGGGGGCAGAAAAGAGTATTGTCCAGGTAACTGTGAACTGGCCACTCCCACTGCACTGACCACAGAATAGGAATGTCTAGCTGCAGGCAGCCCCACATGCCAGGCAGGGGCAGCTCTCCACTGCAGAGCATAGCATATTCTGTGGGAATCTTTGGAAGGCTTTCTCTATACCTATGGAAGTACTATGACCATGATATTCTTTTTCATGAATGGGTTTGTACTCATTTAAAATGTCATTTAAAAATAACCTAGTTCTTTATTTCTCCAAGGTTTTTCTTGGGTGTCTAAAACTGCAAATGAAGGGGGGAAAAACCTCACAAAATGTCACAACAAATATTAAAGGACTTTAGTAGAGGGGTCTATTACTTCACAAGGACTCTCTGAAGACCCAGGATGGGGCGTCCTGGGAAGGCAGGCCACTCACCTCCCCTGCTGGACGCTCCTGGGCACAGGTCTGGGTGTCCCAGGATGCAGCCTGTAGTCGGGCGCTGACCTTGAAGCTCACACACTGGATGGCTGTACCAGTGTTAAGGCCCCCCTGAAGCAACAGCACTAGCAGCAACAGCAGGAGGAGCACATCATAGGACTACAGTGAAAGACCAAGACGTGAGCAGGTCCTCAGGCAGACTCCTGCAAGTTCTCCCCTTGTCTAAGGCTTCCACAGAGTCATCACACCCCCTTGACCACTGAGCCCTAAACATCCAAACATGCTTTCTTGTTTCAGTAATCTGAATCAGAACATTGCAGTTCAATTCTGCTGGCTTGCATTTGACAAGTAAGCATAAAAAGGAGCCAAACTGTGTTCCTTCCACCCCTCCAATCCAACAACCACAGGGAGGCTAAAGAACATGTGAGACTCCTGTGGCTCATGCGAGGATATACAAAGGGCAGGGGTGACCAAAATTTTTCATTATATATCTGCAGGAAACACACTCCTGAGATTGGTACAATTGGCTCTGAAGTGGCTTTGGCTGAAGGAAAGTCATGGGCTGGGACCTACCAACAAAGAGACCTGAACACCAACTGCTGGTGAGGGAGAGGCAATAAGGGAGGGAAAGATGACAGGACAAGAGTCTTTGTCCTGAGAGCCCAGGAGCCAGTGGCAATAAAATGCACTTCATATAGCAAAGAATGCTTTGGAAATATCCACAAAGCAACCAGACAGATTCCTCTCAGCATCAGCTCACTAAATTAGAGCAACTAAATATTAACACATGAAGGACATAGTGTGGATTGGCATGATAATGTGAGCCTGTGATCCCAGCACTCAGGAGGCCCAGGCAGGAAGATCTCAAGTTCAAGGCTAGCCTGGACTACACAACAAGACCCTGTTTCAAAAATTAAACTAGAAATTCACACGTAAGAGCAAAAGCTATGTGTATCCCACAGTGAGGAACTTTCCTGTTGGGAAGGAAAGGAGGAAGATCTACAGCTTCTACCATCAGCACAAGGTGGTCTCAGTACACAGTGACAGGCTGGAGCAGATGTGAGCTATAAGGAGAAGACCCTCCAGGCAGGGCACAACCTGTGAGAAAGTGTGTCAAAGGACTGAAAGAAACAAGAATTTTCAGGGTTTTTCTGTGTAGCTTTGGAGCCTGTCCTGGCACTTGCTCTATAGACCAGGTTGGCCTTCAACTCACACAGATCCACCTGCTTCTGCTTTCCAAGTGCTGGGACTAAAGTCATGTGCCACCACTACTCAATGAAACAAGGATTTTTATACAAATGTGGCTTCCACAAGTGAAGCATCTTGAGAAAGATCAAATTTGTAGTCTGTGGCTCTGGAAAACCCATGCTAGGAAGCTTTCTGGAGAGGACAGAAGAGTCCAGATATTTCTGCTGTCTGTGTAGTCCTTCTCCCAGGTGACCATCCTCAGAGTCACATGAAATGTGCACATAGGCTGGTCACCAGGAGCTATTCATAACAGCAGATGGCTGGAAATAAGCCTGTTTCTGTCACTAGGGACCTGTCAGGTCCGTGGAGCAACGGACATTTGAACAGATTAATGAAAGAGTACAGGAGAGTTCTGATCCCTCTGGGTGATTACCAAAATCTAGGATAAGTTATTGTGTTAAAAAATGACCCCCAACACAGGGGGGGTAGTGGTACATGCCTTTAATCATGTACTTGGAAGCCAGAGGCACTCACTGGGGGGGGGGGATATCATTTATCCCGGAAACAAATGCCAAGCATCTAAGATGTAAGTCCAGCTGCATTCACTTGAGCCTGAGGAAGTCCTACAATGTGTTGGAAGTCCCCAGAGGAATCTCACTTGGTGATATCCCATGTGAAAGGTACAGAGTCAGAACACTTCCAATCCTCAGATCGTCTTATGAACTTAATGCAAGTCTGACAGAGATCCCAGTGTGCTGTAAGAGGATGACTGGACTTGAGATGTGCATGGGTGCTTGGAAGACAGAGTAAAGCCACAGTCATGATGAAGGAAGTAGGGTCTATTATAGGGCTGAGACATGGGGGATGGGGGGAGAGCAACAAACAAAAACAAAACAAAGCAGTGGGCAGAAACCAGAGCAGAGCTACCTAGCAGCCCATGGGGGCAGAAACAACATGTAGAAAGAAAATCAGATCCTACCTCCCTTCACATACAATCTACCCCACCCAGAGCAAACCAGACAAAGCCACTTTGTTTAGGTGGGTGCCCATTTGTCCTGACCACTGTCAGGAAAACAGCATATGCCCCATAGCCATCTCCCCAGACTCTATCCTAAGTGGCTGTTTCCAAAGAGTTTCAAAATCGAATGAATACATACTTTGATGGCTGGTGGGTAATCTTTAAAAATCTCCACAATTCTCATCACGCTGAAGGACAGATACCCAGAGGCAGTGAAGAGCAGTGGGGATGTGAGGCTGCTGATGGCAATCAGTACCTCCACCTAGCAGAGAAGCAGATGAGCTTGGGTAGTAGGTGTGGCCAGCACCTACCTACCTGGGAATCTGAGAGGCTGGACCAGTGTGTGGCTCCAGACAAACTACCCATTCACTCAGTGCTATGCATGACTCTCAAGTGTTTGAATTTCACAGCGACCATCTTATCTGATGAAAAAAAAAAAAATCAGCTCTTGTGTGCGAGTCACTTCTCCTGCTCTTCCAAGCTTCCCATGTATCAGGGCCACACAACCCAGCACTGAACGCTCATTTGCACAACAGTAGGCCCAAAGACCAATTGCTAACATCTAACCAGCCCTACAGGAGGCAGGATGAAGCTAAAGGACAGGTCTCTTCTTTCATTCCTTGCTCAGCAACAGGAATTTCTGGCTTCCAAACCTAAAGTGTTTATGTCTTGTTTTCAGAGACATGGTAGCCAAGTCCCTGGGTTTTTCTCCAGGGCAGTGGTGCTTGCCCTGGCCCTTCCCACTGGCCCCTGATGGCCTCTCCTTCTCAACCCCTGTTCATTCACACCCAGAGTGTGAACCATGGCACCATAGAAGGGCTGGGCCTCACCTACCAGACACTTGCTGGGACACTCTGCTGTCACATGGCTGGCAATGGCACTTGGAAAACACTGGGGAAAGAAGAGAAAAATCTTAGAGATGGGTGTCCAAGAAGTCAGCTTGTACTCCAGCTCTGATGACATTCACCCTTCTATCCAGTAGAAGGAGAGCCAGGGATGTCATAAGTAGCCTAGGCTCAGGGTAGCATCTCATGGGTTTGGTAGCTTCTTGTTCTTCAACTATTTGTTTAAACATTTAAGGCCCTGCAAAAAAAGCTGCAAGAATGGCAGAGTGGCATTCCAAGTCTCCAAGTCCCCTGCAATGACCTTGCTGACATCTGTCATCTCTGTGCTCTGTGTTCTCTGCTGTCAACCCAGTCACTTGACTCTATGCTACACAGTTGGGCAGCACAGTGTGCAACACAGATGTGGATCTATCTGCAGCACTGTCTAGGGGTCTCAAAAGCAATATAAAGAGAAATCTCTGCTTTGTGATCTAGAACCCAAAGTAGGGTTCTCCTTGTACCTCCTTGTCAGTATCTATTCACAGGGATCTCCCTTAGCCTCTGGCACCTTTGAGGACTTTTCTGAGACATGAAGCCAGAGCTGCACACAAGCCTTTATGGGTTAGGTGAGTACTTCTTTAAGATGAGACAGGAAGTTCTGTCTACCCTTGGCTGGGGAAGCTGCAGGACTACTCCTTTGGATACCAAAATGTCTTTTCTAAACTCTAGGCAAACAAGGACAGTGGAGAGGGCAAGAAGTTTAGTAAGGCCTTTGGTCATCTTTCTGGGCCATTGTCCCAGGAGTTCCAAGGATGCTAAACAGCCTGAGGAGCTCCTGGACCATCTCCCAGCTCAAAAGTTCTTATCCACAGAAACAAATGTAAAGGAAGTGCCCAGGCCTCAGGACAGAAGCACTGTCCCCAGGATACCTGGGCCTAAATACACCAAGAAGGAGTCTGCACTTGTCAAGGACCCTAGAGAAAAGGTGACAGGAAGTACTTACAGCCACTAAAATCCAAAAGAATGTCACTGAGAGATGTGGGCCTGAGACAGCTTCATCTACATTTAGAGCGATCACACCCCCAAGTACAGCAGAGACACCAGCAATTACTTCTACCACCTAGGAGGGAAATGACACAGTCACCTTGCTAGATCACCACACCAACAGTCTGCCCCCATTGAAGTCTCAGAATGCACAGTATAGATAGCGATCTCCTCAGGACAGACCATGGGTTCAGTATGTGCTTATCTTTGGTCTGTTCACATTGACCATGAAGAAACCACTAGATACGGTGGTGGGAGCTGCCACCGGACCCACAGTGAGGCTCACAGGCAGAACTGAACCTGAGGGGGATGGACATGGAGTTGCCCCACTCACTAGGAGAACCAGCCCAGTGTTGTGATGGAGGAGCTCATACTGTAACCCACCACATGGGAGGCTGAGTTAGGAGGGTGGATAGTTCAGTGCAAACCTAGACTATATAGCCAGACCCTGTGTCAAAGCAAAAGAAAAGAAGGAAGATGGAGGTTTTTCTTACGGAGTAAGATTTTAAGACCCGAGCAGGAAAAGTCACTTCATCCAAAATGTTGGTGCTATCTGAGACGGAACCCTAGGAAGAAGTAAACCCTTATGGAGCCATAGGATGCTGGCTGCTGTATCAGGAGTTAACTTCTAAAAGCCTCAATGTCACAGCCCTTCAATCTAGAGGAACAACTCAAGTGCAGACATCTCCACTTCCATATGGACATGTCCAATCATGGCAATTGGAGCTTACCAACATTTTCATAGAATTGGTCTTCCAATGACAGCCCTGCAGATGGTACAGATGGGAAGAACACTAGGGAGGCAGTGGTGCGGTACCATCACCCCCTAGGCTCAGCCAGCAGTCTCCCACCCATGCCTGTCTCCTCCCACTCATGGTCTCCCACAGCCAGGCCCAGCTCAGGGGCACAAGAAGGTAGTTTCGGGAGACCCACCTTCTTCTTCTTGCAGGACTCCTCACTGGATCGTGCGGAGATGATCACTGTGGCTGCCATGAGGAGCTCCAACAGCAAGAGCAGGATGAGGTTGAAATTAATCTGCAAAGGAAACGTGTGCCTCAGCCACACCATCCTTTCCCCCAGAAAGTTACCATCCTTCTTCAGCTGGTTAATCCAGCTCTACACTCTTTGTTGTAAGCCATGGCAACGGACTGCCCCTTTTTTGTGTGCATCTTGTTTTTAATTTGGCTGATTTCTCTCTTTCAATCTTTCTCTCTCTCTCTCTCTCTCTCTCTCTCTCTCTCTCTCTCTCTCTCTCTCTCTCTCTCTCTCTCTCTACATTGTTAAACTTTTTGATAATTAAATTTATTCATTGGGGTGTGGGCACCAGTAGTACCATGCACGTGGAGGTCAGAGGACAACTTGCAGAAGTCAGTTATTTTCTTCCACCTGTGGGTCCTGGGGGTTGAACTCAGGTAATCAGGCTTGACAGCAAGCACCTGTATCCGCTAAGCCATAAAACTGGCCCAGGTTCTTGTTTTTAAGACTACTCTTAGTGAATGGCTATGCAAAGACATGCCATAGGCCACCGGAGCCTGGAAACCAAAGTTCTCTACTTCAAAGTCACACGTGGGCTGGAAATCTCTCACGCTGTTTGAACAGAATTTCACAGTTGTAGAGAATTGGAATGTGGTAGATAAAGAGCCCAAACCACCTGGGCCTGTCTTTATAGTCCTAAACAGCCACTCACTGTCAATATCCATGTCTGGCCTAACATCTCCATGACTCCTCTGGAAAATATTTGGAATGTGCACTTAAAAGACCTCTAGCTTCCAATACCATAAAGCTAAACATGTTATAACATCTGTAAGGTATAAAAGCGAAGTCTCCACTCCTTCATCGCTTGCCAACCTGATGCCCACACCAGCATATCTGGTAAATGCATTGACTTAGGACTTTCTTTTATTCTGGGTCCATAAAGGTTCATATAACCTCTTCTACAACAGAATATGCCATTCGAGGCAACCTGAATTTGTGTTCCTGGGCTTTGGTTGCTTCTATCTTACTCGAGATAAACTACTTTTTTATCTCTTTTGGAGAAGAGCTGCCTCTTGTATCAAGCCCTTGAACTGTGGCTCCCACACCGTTCTAAGCACACACAGAACATGAACACAAATGTTCATAGCATGTTCAGCTCCATATGCAGTTTATAGAAATTGCAAATACAAGGCTTGGGGGGGGAGGTCACAAAACCATCTGATCTATCCTTTTCTATGGAGGCCACAATTGAGATGCTTGCCTATTTCCCTATTACTACCTCTGTTTGTACATTGTCCTGATGCTTCCTTGGTAGCTCTGATGGTGTGGGTGCCCCCTGCTCTAGAATCTGTGAGAGTAATAACTGTCACTTCAGTGGTGTCTCCTAAACTGCTGTCTTCACCATTCCTAGATAGTAATAAAGCCAACATTTTTAAAAATACAATTCTCTGTGTAAATAAAGCAGATCATTCATTCTTTGAAAACTCCTGTGGAAAGCTAAGAAAAATCCACTTTGCCACATTGTGAGCCTTGGTAAATGTCAAAGAATCAATGCACTCTTACTATGTATTCATGTCATAAGGTAATGATATCAGAAATCAATAATATGTGAATGGTATTTAAAAGTAATTCCATGTGCCTGCCTCATTGGGATCCTGACAATGAACTGTCAGGGGATAATCAGAAGAGGATGGCAATTCAGTGACAATCCACAGATGTGTGTTCTTGGACAAGAGGAGCCTGTGATGGTCAGAGTAGACTGTCTCAGGGACTGCAACTTCTCCAGGAGCTCTAAGCAGGGTGGTTGCAACTGCAGACAGCCTGCCTTGTAGACCCAGCCCTGCCAGACCAATGGGCACAGAGCCAGAGAAAAATATGTTAGCCCCTCTGTAATGCCCAGCCACCCCTGGGGCCAGGCTAGGGAGTACTGGTAGACAAGCACAGCTTGGCCCCCCTTCCCCAGATCT
This sequence comes from Cricetiscus sungorus, assembly GCA_030556225.1. Lineage (NCBI taxonomy): Eukaryota > Metazoa > Chordata > Mammalia > Rodentia > Cricetidae > Cricetiscus > Cricetiscus sungorus. The sequence goes on along the minus strand of JANBXA010000031.1, from coordinate 13,950,738 downwards.
TCAGGGGCAAGGACAGCCAAATAGCAATGAAAATGAGAATTATCATCAAAATTTAGAGCAGACTACAGCAGAGCTGAGGCAAAAACCTTTAAACAAGTGGTGCATTACCAGGCTTTACAATTGGTGAAGATGGAGAAACTGAGGTTCTGAAGTCAGGCAGAGTTGACACAGGTGTGAGAAGTCTCTAAGGGGCTGGATATAGAAGTCTTTGTTTTTTGTTTGTTTGGTTTGGTTTGGTTTTTTTGAGACAGGGTTTCTCTGTGTAGCTTTGAAACCTGTCCTAGAATTCGCTCTGTAGACCAGGCTGGCCTCGAACTCACAGAGATCCTCCTGCCTCTGCCTCCTGAATGCTGGAATTAAAGGCATGCACCACCAATGCCCTGATAAGAAGTCTTAACCGCAGAGCTGTTCAGGCAAAAGGATGTCAAATGTAGGTCCGAGAGGGTTTTGAAGTAGGTCAGTTTCAAGGGTCAAGGGTCAGTCTGAAGTGGGCTGGTGAGATTAGCAGAAGAGACTATGCTTAAGCTGGAACACAGGGATGAGGGCTGGAGTTCTTTTCTGTGGCAGTGAGTGAGTCTTGGTGAGTCTCATGGAAGTGACTGTGCCTTCTACACTTTGGTCTTGGGTGCTCCTTCTTTTATAGTCCCAGTGATGGGATCCCATCTAGTAGGATTGAAAAGTTCATGTGCCTGGTGTATCTGATACACTCCAGGTGTCATTTACCATTTACCAATTTGTACATCTTGGCAAATGGTGGGTTTTCTTATTGTGTAAACAAGATGTAGACTGAGCCATTCTTTATCACTTCCATTCAAAATAGAGTAACTCTGGTCAAGACTGTTGCTTTATTAAATAGGAGTAACCCAAGGCTAGGCACAGTCTCAAAGTGAGTATTTAATATAATGCAGATTTTGAACATGCTACCTCACCATCCAGAAGCAAGTTAAAGTGCAGCTGTTTTCAATACCCTGGATATTAGCATCGCCACCTTGAAGCAGACACACAGGAGTCCCTTGTGAGATCTGCCCTACTAACATTCCCTCTCAGCTCCCCCCCCCCGCATTATAAAAGAGGTTACCCTTGTTCCTGTACGTAACAGATGAATTCATTGGTTCACCAAACTGGGCTTATTTCTTTGGTCTGTAATTTTTTTTTCTATCTGGGGTAAATAGATGATTCTTTGTGTGTCTTTTGGAAAATTCTATGAAACTAGTCCAATTTAGTGCTAGGATCCTAGAGAGGTTCTGGCTTTTGGTTTATATTGGAATCCCCCAAAAGTGGATTCTAATATGAACAAAGGAATGCCTCACTAATGGGACCAGCCTCACGAGCTAGCCTCACCAGCACAAGTGAGGCCAAGTAGGCAAAAAGCAAAGGCTGCTTATTACATGCCTTTTATGTGGGCTGACACCAGAAGGTGTGACCCAGATTTAGAGTAAGTCTTCCTACCTCAAACTATCTGATCAAGAAAAACTCCTTACAGCTGTCCCCAGCTGCTTGGATTTTAGTTAGTTCCAGATGTACTCAAGTTGACAACCAAGATTAGCCATCATGACAATCCATGAGGAGATGGGTAGAGAGCAAGAACAACTGTGCCATACAAACAGGGAAAGCAGTGTATAGACCCCAAAGGTTTCCCAGCACTTACGAGAGCCCAGAGGATCTAGGGAAGGGCCTACAGGACAGTGTGCCACAACCCATACAGTTGGAGCCATGTTCCTGTATGTCTGTCCACTTTGTGGCTATATTACCACTTACATAGATGTCCCTAAACATAGTTTCTGAGCAGAATTGGCCCAAATACTGTGTTCTTCACGTTCCACCTACCCCAGCAAGTTCATACTCTTGACTCAATAACCATAAGGTCTCAGTGTGGTTGGGGCCATGGAGAGTCTAGTTACTTATGGAGTCTGACACCTAGCCCAGGGGGGACTGAAGTTCTGCGGATGTAAGTACCAGGTGAGGTTGGGGCGACTGGTCCATTGCCAATGCTCTTAACTGCTGAGCCATTGCTCCAGCCCCTCATGCAGGCTTCTTAGTCACGGGTGTGCCAGTGTTTCTCCAAGGTATGCACTTGGCATGATGCAGTGTCTTCATTTGAAGAAGATACATACAAGGATCAAACAAAGTTCTCCAAAGGGTCTGCATCTGTCATCAGAGAGTCTCTCTGGGAATGTGCTGAGCTACCTTGCTGTGTGGTTTCCTCTTCCTTGGGCACAAGTTTCTCTTAGGGATCCTAGTATGTTGAAGGTACCCTCTGTCACTTCTGTATCTACTGTTCCCACCCTCGGGGTTCTCCTGCTTGAGAGAGAACAGCCTCTCCTGGCTGCTCAAGATCTCATCTAGGTAAGAGATAAGGGGTCCATCTGGCTAATCCATACTCAATGTAACCCAGATCACAGCCTGAAGTCCTCAATATGATGTCACTCTGGACTGACTGACTATAATGGTGCCTGTAACCCCATACCCAGCCTAACCTTTTATTAGGATTGCTTTCTAGTATTTTGACTTTTGGAGGATGCGTCCCCACCTGTCCTTGAGGGACCCCTTTCCTTCTTTGTGCTCCACTGAACAGTCCTATGCAGACTTTGGAGAGGAGCCTCTCACTGTGACCTGCATTGTCTCGTGGTCTCACCCTCTATTTGTTCTGGATGTGTATGTGGCATTCAGCCTCTCCTGGCCTCCACTGGCACAGGCACACACACAGTGCAGACATATATGCAGGTAAAACATCCATACACATAAAGTAAAATATTTATAAAAAAGATGTGTTGTAGTTTTTAATCTCTTGTTAAACATATTCCTAGGAATATGTTTTGTTTGGTTGGTTAGGGTTTTGTTTTGTTTTTTGTTTGTTTGTTTGTTTCTTGAAACATGGTCTCATATAACCCAGACTGTTTTCAAACTTAGCTACACAGTCAAGGTTGATCCTGACTCATGATCCTCCTCCTATCTCCTAAGGGCTGGGATAATAGGCATATGTTAACATACCCAGCTCTACACATTTAATTCTATAGGGCATCTTTGTTTAGAGAATATTTTTAATTTTGTGGCACAATTAAAATTTTATATGTATTTTTCATATCCAACAACTTACTACATACATTCAATAATCATAGTGGCCAGTCTGCTACATCTCCTCTATACACAGAAACCTGGGTGTTCCTTGAATTTTTGTGTGTTCTCACAGGAGTAGATAGGGCATCCTTATTTCTGGGAAGATTTTTTTTTTCTCATTGAGTATCACAATTTATGTAATCTTTTCCAATTTTTCTCAGTAGTGTAAAAAGTAACAGAATGCCTTATAAATAACACCATAGATGGGATAAAATACAGTAGTATGTTGCTTTTTTTAATGTGTGATAATGTGCTAAAATATGAAGCATTGCACATATTAGAAGTGCATGATCTGTTCCTGAGCTGCATCCCAGGCCTGATAAATGACAGTCATGTCATTTATCAATAGATTTGCCCAATGGAATAAACTCAGAAGTCAGCAGAGGTGATTCTTTCATTTAGAAGCATAGGCAGCAATCCTCCACACTTGCCAGCAAGAGCAAAACATTTTCAGAGGATCTCTACCAGGATCAGCGGGAGCAGCATTTGACATCAGTGGGAAGACATGACTAAGGTAAAAACATATGGTGACCCACATCCCCTTCCAGTGACTCACATTTATTGCTGACGGATTCAGGATCAGTTTACATCCAAACCAGATTAAGCAGGTAGTGGTGACAGCGAATGTGGAGACAAACAATATCTGAAAGTTGGGAATCTGGAAAACAAAGCAGGAGGCATTTCCTTCTTAAAAAATACTCAAGAAATCAAGACAACATCTGCTTTCCACAGCTCAGAGCTGTGGGGTCTCCAAGTATGCAGAGAAGGCTTCACCGAAGGCTTAACTTACCGCACTGACATTTCTCTTCCCCACAGCGAAGCTCACAATGGCTGAGGGGATGCACTGAAAAGAAACCAGAACCTGAGTTACCTGAGTCTTGTCCCCTGGATATGGTGACAATCTTGAAACAGTGTGTTGCAGGCCAGGGGTAGCTCAGTGTTAGGGCTCTTGTGCTACAGACCTTGGGTTTTACCTCCAGCTCAGCACACAATTAAGGCAATCATGCGTTATAATGTTTAAGCCTCTACAATGATCTCAGTCATTCTGGCAAACCATCATTGTCAGCCTACCAGATACAAGGAGCTCCCCAACCCTAAAAATTCCTTGATATTTCAAGAAACTCAATTTAAAAATAGTATTTAGGATGAAGGGGCTCACCAGTCCCTACCCCAGCTGAGGAGCTCTTGACAGCTGATGGCTCTTGGGGGAGGGAAAGACAGGTTTTTTTTTCTTTTTTTAATTTTTTTATGACATGGCCCCTGGTGGGTTGACTCAGCCCAAATTGGACCCAGTGTGTTATTAAAAAGAAAAAAGAAATGAAATTGTGAGGGGAAGTAGGGAGGTCAGGGATAGGTCTGAGAGGATAGGGGAAGGAGTGGAGTTAGTGTGTGTCCAAGTCCATTGTATGTGTGTGTATGAAATTCTCAAAGAATTTATAAAAATGTTATTTTTCAAAAGTTAATTAAATCGCATTTGGTTGGATGAGAGTGGAAGTTATTCTATAGCTTGGTATTGTTGGACAATTACTCAGAAGGAAAAAGTATCTGTGTGGCCAAAACAGAAGTGACCCTTCTACTTAGGGGTCCCTCTATCTCAGTGGCTGTCATCCAGGCCATGCCTGATCCTACTGTGACTCCAAAGCCAGATCAAGAACCAGGGGAGGAGGTTAGTGAGGATGTCAGGGGGGCTGGAGGAAGGTCAGCCTGGGTCTTCCAAGCCATGTAGTATCAAACATGTGGGCAATGGGACCCCAGTCCCCTGGAAGAACAGCAGATGAGTCCTCAAAGGATAGTGAGATCACAGGACAAAGGCCAATGGGAATGTCTATATAGGACATACAGTGGGTGGTATGGGAGGGAAGGAAACCTGTGTTGAGACCTGAGGTAGGGCTTGGGACCCACTCAGGTGACCCAAAGGCCAAACAGTAGCATCTGGGAAGGCAGCTGCCAGGGGTGGAGCAAGGCAGGAATGGGTGTTCCCCACCTTTGGGATGAAGAGGGTATTGCCATGCTGGAGCAATGTGGGTCAGAATCACTGTGATCCTGCTCCCATGATGAGGACATGGTAGACATATCCAGAGAGGCAGTGGCAGGGAAGGGTTCACATTCTTCCAAGGAGTTTTATGACAACATGTGCACATGGCTGGGGGTGGGGCTAAAAGAAGCTGGTATCCTTTGTCTTTCTTTCCTTTTTTTTAAAAAGAATTATTTATCGTATATTATGTGTGTGGGTCTTTTGCGTGCATGTGTATTTGTGTACCACATGGGTGTCTGGTGCTCACAGAGGTCAGCAAAAGGCATTAGATCCCCTGAACTAAAGTTACAGATGGTTATGAGCCATCATGGGTGATGGGAACTGAATCCTGGTTTTCTGCAAGAGCAGAAAGTGCTCTTAACGGCTGAGCCCCATGTGTTCTTTGTCTTTTAAGATAACTCAGGCCACTAATGGGAGCAGGGTCCTGTGGGAGGAGTAGGGAATCCTGGCGGGGGGGTTATGGAAGAAAAGACTCCCAGGAACCTTGGTCTGTGCCAGCCAGTCACCAGCTAAATAGCAAAAGGAACAGGGAGTGAACCCGGGGATCTAGGAGCTCAAAGGATCATAGGGTGTGTGGTGGTTTGAAAGAAAATGGCCCCCAAAGAGGTGTGGCTCTGTTGGACTAGGTGTGACCTTGTTGGAGGGTGGGCTATGAGGTCTCCTATGCTTAAGCTATGCCAGTGTAGAGACAGTTCTGTTGCCTGTGGATCAAGATGTAGAACTCTCAGCTCTTGATCTAGCATCATGCCTGCCTGCATCCCACCCACCATAATGATAATGGACTAAACCTCTGAAACTATAAGCCACCCCAATTAAATGTTTTTCTTTATAACAAGTTTCTGTGGTCCTGGTGTCCTGGTTACAGCAATAGAGATCCTAAGATGGGGTGGTTCCAAGGAGGCCCCCACAGCCCAGCTACCACACACTGACCCAGTGTCAGCTTGAGATAGTCAGATACTAGGGAGGCAGAAGACAGAGTCTTTCCTCCTGTGAGGACATTATCCTTTGGCAATGTATGAGATTGTAAAAATACAGCATGGGGATTTGGGAGGAACAGGTATAGTCTTGTAACTACCAAGGGCAGAGGCCTTAGTGGCACCCAATATAGCAGGAACAGGAAGACACCACAACATCCCAGAATCAAAAGTGCTGTTTCCCACATAGGGGTCAGACCTGATAAGTTTCAAAACTATTGAAACTAGTCACATGAGTAGTTAGCAGAAACCCACAACCTCCAGGTCACAGAGGCTTGAACCTGTGATGGGAGAATCAAGGTGCTGATGTGACTGAGGAGTTTGCTTACAGAGCCTGCTGCACAGCGCAAATAATCCATCTCGGAGGGGAAAACGTTCCCCAAGTAGAGCGAAAACCCAGAGGTCACAAGAAGGCAGCTCTGCAAAAGAGTGGCATAGATTCAGGTTATAACTGGCTCTATCTGATGATGAGACACCTGAGGAGCAGCACCCAACCCTTTGACTGCAATTTAACTTTCCTCATATTAACCAACACCATCCCATATTTATTTTGCCTATATCTGGGTCCTGTATGGCTGCAACTCCTCTTGGCAGGACCAGCACAACCCAAGAAATGAAACTTTCCCTTTCCCACCTCTGATGCCAGAGCAGAAACTGCCACTGGTTTTTTTTTTTTTTGTTTTGTTTTGTTTTGTTTTTGTTTTTGTTTTGTTTTGTTTTGTTTTGTTTTGGTAGGGGGCTAATATCTGGGGATTCAGGATCCTTCCCCAGGTCCAGACTCAGAGCCTGTAAAACAAGAGCCTACCCTACTGCCTCTGCAGAAACTGATCCAAACTGGAATCTGTAAAAGGTCTAAAGATGTGGAAAGGGAGAACTCCCCATCTAAATATTGGTTCTCAGACCAAGGCTGCACAAAACTCTGCTCCATACATAGAAAAGAATGCATGCAGTAGCTTGGTCCTCAGCTACTGTGCACACTCAGGGCCAAATGACACTTAAACCCAAGTTAGCAGCAAGACTATGTACACATGTCTTGGGGCACTATATGGTATTGTACACCCTGGGCTAGCTAAGATCTGCTTTCTAGCTACACCCAACTTGGCCCTCTCCATGGTCCCCGATCACCCCCCCCATAGTTCTAAAGGTTTCTGTAGCCCTTTCTGCTCCATAGTCCTGACCCAAGCCTTGGCCACAGCTCTTGTCATTCACTCCACAGAGCCACCCTGAAATATGAGATGGCCTCCAAACCTTCACAGACCATTGATGTACAGGAGTACAGGGTCATGCCAGCACTTGACTGATGACCTGTAGTTTAGGGGTATAGCCTCCACTCTCTGGCAGATATTGAGAAAAGTAACTGATAGGACACAAACAAAAGAAAATGTTGGCACTCAAGAGGCACCCCACCAACATGGGAGCTGTTTCTGCTTGACCCACCTGAGACAGATTGTGCCCCAGTCTGTGGGCCTTGTACTCTATAGAACATGGTCAGCACTGGAAGGATATGGTGGTTGCTGTCCTCTGAAACAGTGTTGAACTACTCACCCCCATTAACACAGAGAATACCCATGTCTTGTAGCTGAAGCATGGGGGCAACCTCTTCGACAGCTGCAGGTCCTTCGGCTTTGAGTCAGGTGTGTAGCTGCCCATGTCCTGCCGTCCTGTATCCTGCCGACCTCTCTCCAGTGTGGGCATCCGGTCATAGCCCAACTCCTCCCTGAACTGCCCCTCCCGTGTCATGGCACTGGAAACAGGCATGCTACTGAGGGCGACACACAGCCACTCTGAGACTCATGAACAGACTTAGACCACCACTCCCTTGTACACAATGAAATCAGCATGGACTTTGACAACTGAGAAAACCCTCCAGTCCTAATGAGTCATTTTCAAGAAATTCCTTAAAAAATTCTCTGGCTTTAAACTTCTACACAAGTAAACACTACTATGTCTGGCTTAAGCAAATACATTCTTACACAAATAAGTATGCGCATACACTATGGTTGTGAACCTAAAAAGGAATAAACACTTAATTCTCAAAGTGAATAAAATCACCCAAACCCATCTAGATTCATAGCATTTAGATTTCATCTGAGTCTTTGATATAGTATGTTCCAACTTCCACCACAACTTTATGAGTCCCAAACAGGGGGGTGGGGTGGGGAACTCCACCTAGTCAACACGAAAGATTACAAAAGATGTACCTACTTTGTAATTTAATGTCTTCATGCTTACCTCTGTTGTCCCGCTGTTGGGAGAGCCGGCCTCTGGGTGATGGACTTCCAGCAAGAACTATTCATAAGTAGAACAAAAGCTCAGCCAAACTGCACTTCAGTCAGGAGCAGGCACACAGCTTCCTGAATTTCAATGAGATCAAGGGAGTGGATCCTAGAAATGTCCGCCTTGGTTGCATAAGTACTGGCTTGGGGCTTTCCTAACACAAGGAGGGAAGGAAGAGCCCCTGCTCTCGCTCTGCATTCTAGCCAGAGGGTGATTTGGAAAGAGAAGTACTGCTAAGAACAGTGCAGCACTAGTGTGGATCTTGACCATCCTTGAACCTGGAACAGAAAACTACTCTGAGTTGACATCATACATCTCCTTGAGCAGTCTTTCCTTGTCTCTCATTATCACATGATAAAAATCTCCTTTGTCAAGCCACATAAACCTTTATGTTCTCCATTTGGCAAGGCTGGCCCCTGAACTGCTGGGAATTCCACCACGGGTTCCCATGGTAGCCCCAAGGATTGGCAAGAATGGTCCCACTGCACCCTTTATTTCTGCTCACTAGGCAGAGAAAAGGGACATGAATGTGCTTCATTTGCCTGGAGACATTGGCACCCTGGCAATTACAGCAACAATTTCTTTGTGAGCATTGCAAAAAGGCTCAGCACAGAGTACTTGGAAAAACCGGGCCCTTGAAGAGCAGAACTGCATGCAGTCTGGGGCTCAGCCACTGGTTTCTAATTGGGGATATTCAGTTATCTTAGTTTTTCAACCAAACAAGGAGGATTAGAAACAGTTTACCCGGGGCTAGAGAGATGGCTCAGAGGTTACAAGCACTGGCTACTCTTGCAGAGGATCCTGGGTTCAATTCCCAGCATCCACTTGGTAGCTTACAACTCCAGCCACCTACATAGCATCTCACAACCATCTATAACTCTAGTTCCAGGAAATCCAACACCTTCTTCTGGCCTGTGTAGGCACAATGCCCATACTCATAAAATAAAAATAAATTAAAACAAGAAACAATTCACCCAAATTCCCCTGAGACATCTAGAACTTCTTTTGAATGGGTTGAGAAACCTCCCAAATTTACTGAGTTTTAAAATCTGTAGGATTTATGGAAATTGGACCAACTGGATTGAACTTTTCTGTGTTTTCTTTTGGGGAAAAAAGTTGAGTAAATTTCATCATTTTCCTGACTTTCAAACACAAACAAGCTGCCATGAAGCAAAGAGAGAAAGTGATCCTTGAGCTCTCCCAACTCCCAACTTACACTGACTTGGAAGTGCGTCTTCACTGCTACTAGTTTCTAGAGCAAGAGTCCTGTTTTTCAGTACAATCTTCAAGGAACTGCCCTTCTTCCCTCTGCCCACTCAATATTTACAGGCCATGGTTCTCCTGTGTCATATGGCAACAGATTTGACTTTCTCTGTGTGAGGATGAATAGACTTCAGGGAGACAGTGGATAGCACTAAAGGCACAGAGGGCAGGCAGAAAAGCCAGCAGTCTGGTAGGCCTCAAGGCCCTGGAGCAAGCAGGAGCATGGCTGGAGGACAGTGAGCCAGGGACTCTGGGAAATAGAATGCACAAGCCATCTAGGTACAAGATATCTGTGGACATGGGAGCCACTTGACTTTGACCCCGAGGTGGACTTGTGCAAGGTGACATGTGGTTCTGGATGGAGAAAGAAGATGGGAAGGCAGTATGACCCAAAATGATGAAAGGGGATCAAATTCCAGATAGATATGGATGAGCCAATCCACCCCATTTGCTATCAGTACTGTGGGCTATTTTAGATGGGCAGGGGAAAGGTCTTGGAGCAACATCACATTTTCTTTTAGATATGATGTACAGACAGTCACAATGTCCATAGGGTTTCTGCATGGAAATGTAGAAGAGATTGACGTAAGGCAGAAGTTCAGGCTGGCAGACAGTCCTGAAAGGTAGTAATTCCTACCATATACCATGATAGGAAGCCTGACTCCAACCTTATACATTCTCAGGTCCTTGTCTATTTTCCTCTGTATTCCCAGCAACACACCTAACAGGAAGCCTTTATGACAAGCCCCTAAATGTTTAAGGAATGGATTTCTCTCTCCCATCTCTCAAGAAGACTATAATGAACAGATCATATATTAAATAAAAAAAATAATCTAGAACTAAATTAGAGCCCTAACAGAATATATCTTGTTTATGACACAATGAAGGAGACTCAGGAGCCTAATGTAGTGGGGAAACTTGATAAGGTTTTATTTCATCTTGAGACAGGGTTTCACTATATAGTCCTGCTTTGCCTAGAATTATGCAAGCCAGATTGGCCTGGAATTCACAGAAATCTGCCTCTCTTCCTCCTAAGTACTGGGGTCAAATGTGTGGGCCACCATACCCTACTAAAACAGAAGTCATCCAGATTTGACTATCTGGGACCAAGTTAAATTAGATCAATAGCAGAAACTCTCTAAATAGTCATATACTGACAAAATGACTAGAATCCCCCCCCCAAAAAAAAAACAGCAACAGCAAAATAACAACTCCTATATGGGTCAAGAAAACCACAAGAAAAAAAGGGAAATTGCAATTCAAATTATGTAGGATGCAACTTAACCAAAATTTAAAGAAAAGTCTATAATTTAAAAATAACTATTAAAAAAGAAAAACAAAACCATTTCACAGTCTGGGGAAGCAATGCTTGCCAAGCAGGCCAGGCTGTGGAGCCGTAGCACCACATAAAATAGTGTGGTAGCACAGGCCTATAAATTCTGGGCTTGGGAAATTGAGGCAGGAGGATCAGGAGTGCAAAAGCCTCCTTAGCTACATCATAAGTTCATAGACAATCTAAGTATATAACGTCCTCCCCTCAAAAAAGTAAAACTCTTAGGAAAATTGAAATAGAGGGGGCATCCCTAACTTGATAAAAAATTTACTATAAGGCACTCCTAAGGTCACACCAAGTGTGACCTTCTTCATCTTTCTGGATTTTTGTTGTTGTTTTGTTTGTTTTTCAAGGGGGCGGGGTGTCTCTGTGCTCTGTCTTGAACTCAGGTTGGCCTGCCTCTGCCTCCCGAATGTTGGGATAAAAGACGTGCGCGCCTCCACTGCTTTGTTCCCTCTATGAACTAAGCAGAAATGCCCACCCAAGCTTCATGCCGCGCCCATCGGACATGCAGTCCCGCCCCTCCCTTGCCAGGACACTGCGCATGTCAGACCTCTTGTCACCTCCACGAGGAATTCCGGGCTCCTTCACGTGCTAACCGCCAAACTCTCGTTGCTAACGGTCGTGGCTCATGGCATATGCAAGGATCCTATTGGCTGAGCCCTATGATAGGCAGGCGCAGGCGCAGACACAACAACCCTATTGGCTGAATTCTAGGGGAGGGGCATGCTTAGTGTCAATGGGCGGGGCTGTGGCGCGTGAGCGCCTGGGGCGGAGGTGGAAGCTGAGTGGATGCCATGCTGCGTCTCGCGGCCAAGCTGGTGTCCTTCTTCTGGAGAAGGGAGGACATTCCTGAGGAGGAGGTCGGGCAACCCGGGCAGGAGCTGTCGGAAGGTAAGGGTTCAAGGAGCACTCAGCAGGAAGCCCTTTGGCAGGTCTGTGAGGCGGGGCGGACTGAGACCCCCCTTCAGGTCTTGCGGTCATCATGCTCTGGGTTCTTGGGCGTTCCCTTCCTTTTGGTGTAGTTCGAGAACAGGCCTTTAGAGGTTTAAGCTTGGCCCTCGCTTCTTGCTTTTATGTTGTTGCGTTGTTTTACTTTGTTTTTGCTGTTATTGTTTGTTTTGGGATTTTTTGGGGAGGTGTTTTTTGTTTCTTGGGTTTTTAATATTTTTTGTGTTTTGATTTTAGAGACAGAGTTTCTCTGTATAGCCCTGGCTGCCCTGGAATTCGTTCTGTAGACCAGGCTGGCCTCAAACTCACTGAGATTTACCTGCCTCTGCCTCTGCCTCCTAAGTGCTGGATTAAAAGGAGTTTGCCTTTAGGCCCAACGCCCCTCACTTCTTTTATAAACACAAATGAATTGTCTCTTTCTTAATCATCGTTTTCTCAGAGAAAGTCGGAGAAGCTTTTGCACGTGTGCCTTGTTACTCTTGGGTTGGTACCATTGGCTTCCTCACTCCCCCTTACTTTCACTGTGAGTGGTACACAAGGTGACCAGATGTTTCTTGCATGTTTCTGCCTGGTTTCTTTCCCACTGACCTCTCAAGAGGTCTGGAAACCATAATCTCACCACCCAAAGTTGCCCTTTGAAAAAGTGATGAAATCATTCCCCGTGGAATCTTTACCATCCCCAAGCTTAAGCAGGAGCACCTTTCCAGGTACTGCCATCTATGCTTGCTGATGGTGAACACAGCATGGTAAAGGCCTTCTATGTGTAGATGTAATATGAAAAATGCAACCTGGGGAAATGATGTCATCCTTTCAAAACAGTGATTCTCATCCTATGAGTCGAGACCCTGTCAGAGGTCACATATCAGATATTTTATATTTTGGTTCATAAAGCAAAATCACAGCTATTAAGTAGCAATGAAAACAATTTTATGGTTGGGGGTCACCACAACAAGAGAAACTGCAGCATTAGGAAGGGTGAGAACCATTGTAGGGACGGGTTTTCAGCAACAGCTTGGGCTCCAGTTTAAGGATGTACTGTCCCCACAGGTGATCTGATCACAGGAATGGGGTAGTGGGGACTCAGAGACAGTGGTTGCAGCTCCAGATCTTGATAGGTCACTCCACTTTCCTTGAAGTAGATGGCTCTTTCCTGTGCACTTGGTGATGTGTTTGGAACTCTCTTAGGATTGTGGCTATGGTGGTGATAAGATGATAACAGGTAGTACGTGTCTAGGACTCCTCAGATGCCCATGTAAGCCTGGTAACACCCAGGATACCCTAGTTCTGCCAGCACTCAGAAGTCTGCATTGTGCACATAGGTTCTGTTACTTAATCGTCCAGCTGTCATGTAGTGATAGCTACTGACTCCATTTTGTAGGTGGTAACTGGCATGTATGATGATTAAGGACTGCGATCAGGGTTACTTACACATGACAGAAGAGCTAGAGTCAAGCCAGGCAGTACAAATCTGGCTTTGAAGTCAAAGCTCTTCCCACCACATTCACTACCTACCGTACCCCTCAGAACCTAGGATTCTGTTTCAAAATCACTCTTCCAAACAGAACTCAGTGACAGCTTCTCCAGTTCTCAAACCCAGGCAGTTAAGTTCCTCTCCCACAAACGCCCTACCTTGCCTACCTTGCCTTTCTCAGTGGAGTTGAATTGTGGGATTTGACTTTTCAAAAGAATTCTTTCTGAGTGTGTATGTAAGTGAACACGAGAGTGTTCTGTGTGTGTGTGGTATCCACCGACCTACAGAGACCAGAAGAAGGTATCCGGTCCTCAGGGATACAAATGTCTCCTCTCTCTCTCTCTCTCTCTCTCTCTCTCTCTCTCTCTCTCTCTCTCTCTCTCTCTGTGTGTGTGTGTGTGTGTGTGTGTGTGTGTGTCTGTCTCTCTCTCCTCTCTCCCTCTCTCTCTCCTCTCTCCCTCTCTCTCTCCTCTCTCTCTTCTCTATCTCCTCCCTCTCTTTCTTTCTCCTCTCTCCCCTCTCTCTGTCTCCCTGTCTCTCCCTCCCTCCTCTCCTCTCTCTTTATCTCTCTCCTCTCTCCCTCTCTTTCTCTCCCTCTCTCTCTCCTCTCTCCCCCCTCTCTCTGTCTCTCTGTCTCTCCCTCCCTCCTTCTCTCTCTCTGTCTCTGTCTCTCTCCCCCCATTCTCTTCTGGCACCGGGATTATCTTTTGTTATTAATATAACCTCTTTGCTCACTTGCCCCAGGTGATACCAGGTTGAAAACTGTGCAGGGTGTTGTGACAAGATACTGCAGTGATTATGGCATGATTGATGATTTGATCTACTTTTCTAATGATGCCGTGACTAGCAAAGTACTTCTGAATGTTGGACAGGAAGTTATTGCAGTTGTTGAAGAAAACAAAGTATCAAATGGACTGAAAGCAATCAGGGTAAGTTAGCCTCTCAGACATGGCCTGGCCAAGGAGAACATAGTGAAGTGTGCCTATGAGGGAGAGCTTTTGTTCTTTATAGTGATGTCTGTTTTAAAAAAAAAAACAAACCGTGATAAATGCAAATAATCCAGACATAGAAATTTATAATTCATAAAGGACAAACTTTTTCTATAAATGTATGCTATGGCATATACTCTTTAATGGTTTTTTTTTAATTCCCTAGTGTTTTTAAAACATGGTTTAAGTCCGGTGTTGATGGTACATGTCTTTAATCCCAGCACTCAGAAGTCAGAGGCAGGTGGATCTTTGTGAGTTTGAGGCCAGCCTGCTCTACTGAGTTAGTTCTAGAACAGGCTCCAAAGCAATACAGAGAAACCCTGCCTCAAAACACCAAAACAAAAAACAATGAAAAAAACAAAAAACGTGGTTTAAAATTCTAAAAATTGGTGGTAATCCTACCACTTGGAAAGTGAGACAGGCAGATAGATCTCTGTGAATTCTAGACCCATCTGGTCTCATAGTGAGTTCCAGGTCAGGCAAGGCTTCCTAGTGAGACCCTGTAGATAAAACAAAACAAGACGTTTAATTAACAAAGATGATCAGTAGCTTTTATTTAGCAATTTCCTTTTTTATATAAAAATAGTTATTTGGTAGTATAAATTATTAGAAGTAAGATTAATAGATTAAAGGATACATAAAATAAAATAATCAAACTTGTATCAGCTTGTTTACATGGGTGTTAGGATCTGTACTTTAGACTTCATTATAGCACTGCAGGAACTCTGATCCAATAAGCTATTGCTCCAACACTCAAAATCATTGTTGACTTTGTTACATGGTTTCCTTTTATATAGTTACATGTTTAAGTTTTTCATTTTAGTTTGTCTTTTCAACTGTTGATTCCTAAGTATTCTTTTTTTTAATGGAATCTTACTATATAGCCTAAGCTAGCCTTGAGTTGACAATTTTCTGCTTTAGCCACCCAAATGATAGAATTAAGCTATATGCTTCCATGCCCAGCTTCCTTTTGAAGCCTAGTTTCTTTTTTGTATTCTTTATTGCAAGGACATAGAAACAAAACAAATTGTGTGCCTGCTACCTTGCCAAATTCAGTTATTATCTTTAACCATTTGGGGGCTTTTTTAGAATGTGACATCTTTAGGAATTTATAAGTGTAGGATCCAGCCATCTGTGAACAAAAATAATTTTGCTCATTTTTCAATTTGGATACCTTTAGTTTCTTTTTATTCCCTAATTGTTTTGGTAAGGACTTTCAGTACAGTGCTGGATGGAAATGAGGAGAGTGGGCACCCTTGTTTGTTTCCTGATTTGAGGAGGAAAACTTCATCTTTCAGCATTGGGTTAATGTTAACCATGGGGTTTTCAGTTATAGTCTTTACTATGCTGGAAAAGTTCCCTTTTTACTCCAACTTAGTAGTTTGTATTGTGAAAGATTATTGGGATTTTTTGTTTGTTTTGATACAGTCTCTCTTTGTATCCCTGGAACTTGCTATGTAGACCAGGCTAGCCCCGAGCTCAAAAAGATCTGCCTGCTTCTACCTCCTGAATGCTAGGATTAAAGGTGTGTAACACTGTAACACTGCCCGGCCTGGAAAATTTTAATATAAAATTATTGTGGCATCTATACTTTGTGTAGTGGCAATTTTCATAAAGACATTACATTTTTGAGTGTCTTATAGAATTTATATGTATAGGTGTTTTGCCTGCATGAATGTCTGTGCACCTTGTGTGTGCAGTGCATGAAGAAGCCTGAAGGAAGATGTTAGATCCCTTGAAACTGGAGTTAGAGATGGATATTAATTGCTATGTAGGTGCTGGGAATTGAACCCAGCTCCTCTGAAAGAGCAGTCAGTGCTCTTAACTGCTGAGCCATCTCTCCAGTCCAAAGACATTTTTATACAAGTATGGCATATGCTTTGGCCATATTAGATTCTATCCTTTCTTCCCTATTCCAGAAGGTTTGAATTTTATCAAATAATTTTTATTTACCAATGGAAATATTTGTATAATTTTTTCTTCATCCTGTCAATGTGATATGTTGACTGAATTTTAAATGTTTAACCACTTCTGCATTCAGGGATAAACCCCATTTGTGGTGTATATTCTTTATAATATGCAATTACATTCAGTTTATTGTTTTCTTTAATTTTTTATATTTATTTGGAAGAGAATGCTACACAGCTCTGTCTCCAATATTATGTTAAATTTTGACTCCCGTGTTGTTGAAATCACACAGGTAAGGCTTTTAAGGAGTGATTGGTTCATGGTTAGGATTCATGCCCTTATAAAGGACAAGCCATAGAGATCCTTAAAGATCCTTCAGGAGCTGGAGAGATGGCTCAGCAATTAAGAGTGCTTGTTGCTCCTGTAGTGGACACTCAATTTGTGTCCCAGCACCCACATCAGCTGGTTTAAAACTACCTGTTACTCCAGCTGCAACAGATCAGATATTATCTTCTGGCTTACATGGGAAATCGCATGGATGCATACACACACACACACACACACACACACACACACACACACACACACACACACACCCAGACACACAAACTTAAAAGCCAAAAAGAAATGTTTTTGTTTTATTTAGGTGTTTTTGCTTTTTGTTTGTTTGTTTGTTTTTGAGATGGTATCACTATATAGCTACTTGGTTGACCTGGTACTCAACTACATAGACCAGACTGGCCTCTAAGAGACTCACCTGCTTCTGTGTTCTAAGTGCTGGAATTAAAGCTGTGCAATACTACATCCAGCTTAATCTGGGTTTTTGTTTGTATTAACTTTTTTTAAACCCTTCAGGAAGCACTTTCTGTGAATCAGGAAGCAAATCTTAACCAGGCACCAATCCTGCCATACCTGATCTTGAATTTCTCAATCCAAGATCAGGTCTTGCCTGTAATTTTTTTTCTTATTATCCTTTATAATGTTTACATGAGTCACTCATTTGTCTTTCAGGTGGAAGCTGTCTCTGATAAATGGGAAGATGATAACAAAAACTCTTGCAAAGGGTTGTCAGACTCCAGGCCCAGAGTACTGATTGGCTGTGTGACTTCCATGTTAGAAGGTGCTGGTTACATCAGCCAGACCACATACTTCTCTCTGGAGAGTGTGTGTGAAGGTAGCTAGATGGATTTCTGTTTCATATTTAAACTGAACTTTCAGTCAGAATATTTCTGTCTTTCAGTAATTTTTATGGATTAAGTTTGAGTTGGCTACATGTATTATTGAAAGAGTCATGTTTGGGAATGGCTGCCAGGTATTGGCCTCACACAGGGGTTCTTAAATTGTTGGATGGACTTTGGATTGTGGCAGGGAAGGGGGGATTTAAACTCTGCTTTTAGTATTCTGTCAAACACATTCACTGGTCACTAAGTTGCTAATATAAGGACAGTGTCTTGGTCAAAGAAATGTCCTTTTCTTTTTGTTTATTAAGACTAGGTTTCATGTTGTAGGCCAGGCCAGAGCTTGCAGTGACCTACCTCTCCTGCCTCAGTCTCCTGAGTGCTTGGCCTGATTACAGTCTAAGCCACTACATCTGGCTTAAGAAGAGTTCTTTTAATTTATTTATTTATTATGTATACAGTGTTCTGCCTGCATCTATGCCTGTACATAGATGCATCTATGCCTGTACATAGAAGGGGGCACCAGATCTCATTACAGATGGCTGTGAGTCACCATGTGGTTGCTGGGTATTGAACTTAGGATCTCGGGAAGAACAGCCAGGGCTCTTAACCTCTGAGCCATCTCTCTAGTCCAAGAGCAGTTCTTTCTACGATACTTTGCATTCATTAAAGTAAAACTTGGATCACCTTGCATTTTCTCATTTTCTATTTTTAATTACATTTATTTCTAGTCAAGCTAAATTTTTACTTTTATGACTAAAGAAATAATTTGCTCATGTCATTCACTAAGTTGAATGCAATGTTTGCTATACACCTGCTATCTAGTACTGAGTACTGTACCAGTTGTTGGAGACTAGAACAGTGAGAATCAGTTCTTCCTCTAGGCTAAAAGGTTTACATACTGCAAAGAGGAAGGGAATTGGAAATGTACCATGGGAGTTGCTTTTGGGCTATATAGCAGTAGGCTACGTGTCAAAAGATATACATCAGCCACCCTATGGCCTGGGTGCTTAACATACCAAGAAGCTTCTTATGTTACTCTGACTGGTAACCTATGGTTCCCAAAATGAAATTGACAGGTAGCTATTGGGGATTTTGAAACCTGTTTTGTCAGAGGAATCTGAAGGTTGCCTGTGATTGTCTAGACCCATGATTATTTATTTAGTCAGTCATACCAACTGGAAGTCATTCCCAGTGCAGCCTTGATGGGAGATGTCCCCAGATAGAAAAGGTGGAAGGTGTTTAACACTGCAACTATTGACTATATTGATGGATCTTTCTGGATAAGCACTTCAACATCAGTTGGAAGAGAGATGTCTCCAGTGGATGGAAACCATGATAATTTTTGAAAGGCCTCAGTATCGGGTCTAGTTTATATTTTCATTTTATACTCTAAAACCAGAAGGTAGGGGGCATGGGACAAGCTGTCATGAGCTGACATTTGGTTTAGTGGATTTCAGTCTTGCTTTGCCTCCGTGTTTCCCTTTTGAAATAGGCTGTGTACTGTGCCCATTGTGTAGTGGAAGTGTGTAACCTGCTTTTTGTCCATTGTTCTTACAGAGGCTCACTCTTAAGAGTTTGCCTGAATCTTAGTGGGGAGACTGTGGTTAGTTTTCAGAAGTTTTGATACTGTTAAGACTTTAGGAACTTTTGAAGGTGAAATGGGTGTATTTAGTAATATGAGACATCATGAGCCTCTGAGGGCCAGAGGTGGAATGTTACAGATTTTGGGCGCCAAGTTGACAACAGGTACACTTGTAATAGTTAATGTTCACTATTAACTTGACTGGATTTAGAGCCACACAGGCAATATCTCTGGGCATAAAAGAATCTCCAGAGAGACTTACCCAAAGGCAGAAGACCCACCCGGCAAGTGGGTAGCATCATCCTATGGGCTGGGCCCCACCAGTCGTCTTCTCTGACCCTGACTGTGGTTTTGGGTGACTGCTGCCTCATGGTCTTGCCACTGTTAGGCCTGCTCTCCTACAGTCATTATGGACTGTGCTCTCAATCTGAGTAACATTAAACTTCCTCCCTTTAGTTGCTTTTGTCAGGTATTGTGTCATCTTAACAAGAAAAGTACTTCACTAACACAATGCAATTGGAAAACTGACTAATTTGATTGTGTGGGTCTGTGTGCACATGTGCTCTTAAGTGTGTGGGTGCGTGAGGAGGCCATGGTTCCCTTCCTGAATTGCTGTTCACTGTTTTCTTCTTTTGAGACAATGTAGCCCAAATGTGAAGATTTGGCTAGAATGACTGGCCAGTGAGTTTCAGGGACCTGACTGCCTCCACTCCTCCCACACTGTGGTTACACATGTGCACCACCACACCTAGATCTTACGTGATTCTGGGATTTTAACTCATCATGCTTGTGGTGTCTTTCCAGCCCAGGCTCTTTGGAGTTTTGCTCTGGTTTTGTTTTTTGTTGTTTTTGTCTTTTAAGACAGGGTCTCACATGTAGCCCTAGCTGGCTTAGAACTCTGTGTAGACCAGGCCAGACTTGAACTCACAGAGCTCTACCTGCCTTTGTCTTCTGAGTGCTGGAACTTCAGGTGTGCACTACCACACCTGGTTAAAAATATTTTTTGATATGGCAAAATATAGAGTAGATTTAATGAGGATGGAGATGTGAGGTGACAGGCCTGACTTGAGACTGACCATACTGGGTTCTCTGCTCTCTTAGAGCAATGGCTCTCAACCTGTGGGGTTGTGACCCTACAAGGGTTATATATCAGATAGTTACATTGTGATTCGTAACAGTAGTAGAATTACAGTTATGAAGTAGCAATGAAATAATTTCATGTTTGGGGTTACCACAGCATGGGGAACTGTATTGAAGGGTCGCAGCATTAGGAAGATTGAGAACCACTATCTTAGATGCTGGAGGATGGTTGATACCCCAAACTCTGCTCCATTTAACTAATGTGAGAGCATGGATTGCTTCAGGGTGAGGTGGTTACATGAATCGGATCACAACAGAAATGAAGAAAGATGGACTAGAAATTATTTCAATGTGTCATGACCTCAGAGTGTACTGCACATTTGAAAGTTATTGAAGTTTTCTCTTTGGCCATTCAGGTTTCCGCCCATGCAAGGGAGACTGGGTAGAGGCTGAGTATTGGATCAGGCCAGGGACATGGAGCAGTGAGGCAATCTCAGTGAAGCCACTGCGGTACAAGCGTGTGGACAAGGTAATGTGCTGATGAATGAGTGGTTCCCGTGTTTCTGCTATAGTGGCTTCCTGGGATTCTCCTTGATGCTCTAAGGAGAATAAATACCTGCATATTTAAACCTCAGTCCTAGCCTGTGCTTCCTTAAGGAAGTAGAGACAGGGCTAGAGTGATGGCATTGGTTAAGAGCACTTGCTGCTCTTCCAGAGGACTTAGGTTGGGTCCCTAGCACCTACATGGTAGCTCACAACTGGAGTCTGAACTCCAGTTCCAGGGGATCCAATGCCCTCCCTCTTCTGGTGTCCAAGGGAACTGCATGCACATTGTGCAAAGACATTCAGGCAAAGCACCCATACAGAGAAAGTAAATATTTTTTAAAGGGAAGTAGAGATAGCAGCATGCTTGTATAATTAAGGTCTGACTTACAGTATGTACCTGGATGTTTTAAAGGTGGTCTAGAACAGAGCATATATGTGATGAATTGTGGGCCTTGAGCTCCCTTGTCAGCTGGTGATTTAGGGAATGGCATGGGTCATAGAAGCATTGAGTTTGCACTGGGGTGAGGTGGATGCATGAACTGGGCCATGTCAGGGCAGTTAGGAAAAGCCACCACCACAGACCTCTTCCTTATCCTGAAAACTCCCAGGGACTTATACTTCTGTGTTGTCCTGGACTTCACTGGCTTTGCAAGGCCACACTGGGTTAGTCAGAGTCAGAGAGGCAAGTGTTGAGAACCGTGCCCCTTGTCCATATACACTTTTAAGCAATATTGAGCACTGCACTTGCAGGTTTGCATTTCCAGCCTCTGTGGGAGGAATGGGGTGATAGAAGACAGCATCTTCTTCAGCCTGGACTCCCTGAAGCTGCCAGAAGGGTACACACCAAGGAGACACGACATTGTCAATGCTGTGGTGGTGGAGAGCAGCCAGTCGTGCTACATCTGGAGAGCACTGTGCATGACCCCCGTGAAGAGGTGGTATCCAAACCATTCTTCTTTGGAAATAAAAAGGCCAGCTTTAAGTATAATTTTAAGAGTTGTAATCAAGTGCTGTCTAACATTTCAGTCATTCTTGGATTGTATATATGATGCTTGTCCCAGAAGGTCATACCACCAGCCATTTTAGTTGCAAAATGGCTCAGCAACTAAAAGTGCTTGTTGCCAAGGCTAATAGTGTGAGTTCAATCCCTAGAACTAACATACTAAGAGAGAACTGACTCTCATAGTTGTCCTCTGACTTTCATGTGAGCCATGACATTTCATACACATACACACACACACACACACACACACAGAGACAGAGAGAGAGAGAGAGAGAGAGAGAGAGAGAGAGAGAGAGAGATGGAGGGAGGGAGGGAGGGAGGGAGGAGAGAGAATGAGAATGAGAATGAATAAGAGAGTGGTAGGTTTAAAATTTTCCTTAAAGATTATATCACATAGTGACATTGTGGCCTGCTTAGTTCTTTGCAAGTATAGTGTGATATTGACATAAGCATGAAATCACCTGACAACCCATTTCTCAGAACATATTCCTATTTTTAGCATGCATGACTGTACTTTATTAAACCAGAATAGTTGACATTCCAGGCCCTGCATTTAATGTTGGTCAAGAAGAGTTTTCTGTCTTTGTGGTTGAATGAAGGTAAAATTCTAAGGGTCTTTTTTGTTTGTATTTTAGACAGGGTCTCTTTATTATGTAGCTCTAGATGTTCTGGAATTCTCCATGTATATCAGGCTGGTCTTAAACTCACAGGGATCCACTTAGTTCTACCTCCTTTTAAGTGTGTCCCACTACACTCAGCCCCAAGAGTCCCTTAATCCTTACTCTTGGTAGTGATTGACTTCATTTTCTACTGCTGATAGCACATTAACATAGACTGGGTAAGGTATAAGAGAACAAGGTTTATTTTGGCTCACTACATGGGTCCATGATCAAGGACTATATCTAATGATGGGGCTTCCCCTACCTCCCCCTACCCAACTACAGTGCTAAGGATTGACACCAGGGCATTATATGTGCAGGGAAAATGTTCTGCCACTGATCTGTACTATACCCCCAGATCCTGAAATGGCATCTGACCAGCAGAGTCCAAGGTAACATAAAGCATTGCATGTTAAGAGAACCCTAGTCAGCCAGGCAATGGCACACACCTTTAATCCCAGCACTCGGGAGGCAGAGGTAGGCGGATCTCTGTGAGTTCAAAGCCAGCATGGTCTACAGAGTGAGTTCCAGGACGGCCAGAGCTGTATAGAGAAACTCTTGTCTTGAAGGAGGAGGAGGAGAAGGGGATAGGAAGGGGGAGGGAGGAGAGGGAGAACCCTAGTCAAATTGGCCTGTTGGAGATAACTCATTAATCTGTTAATCTATTCATGTGGACAGAACTCAACTCAGCCTTCAGAAGTGCTGTTTGGTCCCATCTCTTTGTTGCTTTGCTTTGTTTGGTTTGGAGAGGGGCAGTAGTAGAGATTAAATTTCAGCATGAATTTTGTAAGGAACAAATGATTCAAACCATAGTAGTGACTGTCATTTTATACTTTTATTTATTCTTTATTTTCTGTTCTGTTTTCTTTGACAGGGTCTCGTCTTAAGGCAGCCTCAAACTTACTATGTAGCTAAGGGTGGCCTTGAATTTTGATACTCTTGCCTCTATCTCCTAAAACATGGAATTAAGGGGCATATGCAGTTATACTGTTTGTGCAGTTCTAGGTATTGAACTCAGAGATTTGGTGCATACTAAGTAAGCGCTCTACCAGCTGAGCTACATCTCTAGCCCAACTTTGATATGAAGTTCGTTGTTGGCAGCTTTTGTTGTTGCTGTTGTTGTTGTTTGTTTTAGACAGTGTCTCACTATATGGACTGGCTGGCCTGGAACTTCTGTATAGACCAAACTAGCCTTGAACTCAGAAAAATCTGCCTGCCTTTACCTCTCAACTCTAGGGACTAACATATCCAACATCATTTTTTGTTTTATTTGTTGTCATTACATTATTATTCCAAAGCCACAAAAAAAGAAAACATCAAACAGAATAAGAAATTACATATATATTATGTATAATGTTATATAATATATATGTATGTATATGTATATTAGTTGGTTATCTCGTTGTTATCATTGTCTTTGTTTGTTTTTGAGGTGTTTCCCTGTATAGTCCTGACTATCCTGGCACTTGCTCTGTAGACCAGGCTGGCCTCAAACTCACAAAGATCTGCCTGCCTCTGGTTCCCAAGTGCTGGGATTAAAGGTGTGTGCCACCACTACCTGATGTAGTAGGTTCCTATAGTGACTGGATAGTCTGTGTCTGAGTTTATTTCTGTGCCTGCTTTTGCAACAGTGTGGTCCTCATGTTTGCTTTGTATGTGGCAGCCATACCTCTGCCTGCTGGGCTTCCTTGTCTTTTGTAGCCTGTAGCAATTACCCCTAGTAGACTCCTTAGATGCCTTTCATTGCACAAACTGTCCTGTCTCCTCAATAAAATGCCAGTTCCATGTGGAAACGTTCCCCGTCTCCTTTTCTGCCCCATATCTCTCACCTAGCCTAGTGTTGGTTGAAACAACTCTTTCCAACATAAGCCGATGGGCAGCAGTTGTCTGATGTTGCTGGGTTGGAAATAATGTCACATCTTCTTCCTGCTGGAGATATTTGTCTTTGGCTACTTGGAGCACAGTTCTCTTACTCATGGGACCTTGCTTACCTTCTGGGAGAAGCAAAACATGGCTCTCACTTCTCTGAGCATGTTCATCTGTAGAGCCTTGGAGTACAGAATAAGGCAGGCTGGTTTACTGTCTGGGACCCCACCTTTGTGTCTTGATGGGCCTCAGCTCTGTGTCTGTGACTCAGCCCTCCATACTCTAACATTCTTCCATGGGGTTGTGGGCAATGCCCATGTATGACACGTGAGTCTGACAGTCCATGCATGACATAGTCATTTGAAGGGCATATCTCCTTCATTCCACATATGCTGCCCCCAATTCTTCTCCTACAGCCATACATTTTGTTGTCACTGTGTTTTGTTTGGTAGAGAGGTCTTGCTATGAAGATCAGGATGGCCTATAACTAGCAATCTTTGTCTCAGTTCCCTAAGTACTACAATTCATGCTGTACCATGAATTCTTAAAGTTCTTTTTCTGCTCCATGACATGCCTATTCTCTTTCAATTGTGGAGTGAAAGCTAGGGCATACTGCCCATTTCCGTGCTTGGATCACAGCATGTGGACATAAAGAAGCAGAGGACCCCTTTTTGAGAGAAATTTTTTTTCTGAGGAGCAAAACTTCCCATTGATTTGTTTTCACATACAGTCAGATGTTGCTTAATGCATATATGTTCTGAGAAATGTGTTATTAGGCAGCTTAGTGGTTGTGCATATATTGTAGAGTATGGTTTTATAAACCTGTTGCTATGGGCTACAAGCCTACATGTTGTGTGTTGTGCTACTGTGCCAAATACTGCAGGCTGTTGTAACACAGTGTTAGTTTTACATCTGGACAAATGCAAGTGTAGAAAAGAACAACGAAACATTTAGGCAGGGGGAATTTTTCATGTCCACCTTAATCTTATATTAGGACCAGTGTTAAGTATGCAGTCCACTGTAAAGGAAATGT
This sequence comes from Cricetiscus sungorus, assembly GCA_030556225.1. Taxonomy (NCBI): domain Eukaryota; kingdom Metazoa; phylum Chordata; class Mammalia; order Rodentia; family Cricetidae; genus Cricetiscus; species Cricetiscus sungorus. The sequence goes on along the minus strand of JANBXA010000031.1, from coordinate 13,925,470 downwards.
AGTCATGTAGCCTTTAACTGTACTTAAAAGCAAAGGAAAAAATATTCCAAATACAAGTTTGCTGAATGAAAGTGCCTCCTCTCCTCCACATCCATCGCTTATAGTCTTGGAGGCACTGGAGAGCAGAAATCTCAGCACTGTGACCTCTGGGAGTAGGCCAGATGCCACCTTTTTCACTCCTTGCCTTTGGCCTTTGGGAGATTTGTGATGCTCTATTGTGAAATGACTTTGAGACATTGTGGGGCTTGTTGAGTCCATGACTGGTCTCTCTGTTATCAGGCAGTTGGTCTCCAGAGAGGTGGGAGGAAGGTTAGGAAGAGGCACAGCGCTTCAGGGCAGCGTCAGCACCTTGACAGTTTATTGTTTTCTTCAGAGATACTGCCACTGTTGGAGAGGACCCTCAGGAGCCCTACGGGGCCCTCTTACTGATAAACAAGGGTGATATTGAAGTTACGAGAATGACCAGTTTTGGAACATTGAAGGAAGGAGAAAGCAAGGCAATGGTGATCTGGATAGAGTAAGTATGCCCTGGAGTTTCAGGTAAAGGGTGGGGGGGGAGGTACAAGTTGATTTTAAGTTATTCTATAGAAACAACTGCATGGTACCTGTTTATTTTTCCCTCTGAAAGCCTATAAAAAATAAACCTCACCCCTTGGGCTAGTGAGTTGTATCACTGGGTAAAGACACTTGCTATGCAGGCCTGGAAACTCAAATTCAGTCCCCCAAACTCAATGTAAAGGAAAAAGCAAAGAACCAATCCCTTGAGTTACTCTCCAGCCTCTATAAGCACACCCTGAGACACATGCCCACACATGTATTAGAATAAGTAAATGATTGGGCGAATGAATGAATATTAAGAAATTTCACCTCAAGCTGGTATGAGTACAACATCAGCACTGGGGAGGCAAAGGCAGTAGAACTACTGCAAGTTCAAGGCTGGTCTGCAAAACAAGACTAGATCACCCTCTCCACAAATTTTATTCTAAAATGTCCTTCAAGCTTAACATTGTAAAGGTGTTTACAGATGCGGTTCATTATGTTGAACTGTGATTTTGGTTGACTGTGATGTCTCAGTTCTGAAGTCCAGACACAGTCCATGTTCTCTTTTCTTTTTTCCAGGAATAAAGGAGAGATTTCTCAGGACCTCGTCAGTTGCAGACTGGCTGGCTGGGATAAAGCACAACAGTTTAGATTCGAGCCACAGGGCAGAGGCCAGGCCTGTTCAGGGGAGGCTGCTGTTTCTGTTCCTGAGGGTGAAAATGTTAATTCATTGGATCATCACAGAGACAACAAAACTGATGAGATACCAGAGAGCAGACTGGTGGACAACACAGAAATCTCTCCAGGTAGATGGTACAGCTGCTGCTCCATAAGGTCCAGGAACTGAACCGGCCTTATGGTCATGAGTTAGTGAGTTTGCCCTATAGCCGGGCAACACTTGATGCCTGATCTCTTCTTAATTTGGATACTTGTGCCCCTGCAGTGTTAGGGCTGGGAGAAGGACAGAAGCAGCTTGACACAGACCAGTGTGTGCTTCAGGAGATACAGGAAGTCCTCATCTAGGGAGATGGCCAGGGCCCGAGACCTTTCCCTAGTCCTGGCTGGTCTTATGGTTACCTCCTCCTCTCCTGCTTCCCTGTTCTGTTAGCCACCTGCAAAAGCTGTGTGTGTGTGTGTGTGTGTGTGTGTGTGTGTGTGTGTGTGTGTGTGTGTGTGTGTGTGTGTAAGTTATTCCAACATTGTTAGGAATAAATTACCTTTCTCCACCAATTGTTGGCTTAAATTTCATTCCCCAGATGACTGTGCTTGTGAAGAAGAAAGTAGAGAAAAAGGAAATACACCAAAGAAACAGGAGCCTGGGCCTGGGGGCCTCATTCCTCCAGGGGAGAAAACTTCCATTGTGGTCACATGTGATGCCAAGTATGTGCTTGGGGCTGGGAAGGGCTTCCTGTACAATACTGGTGCATATTTCTCTCATGGGTCATCTGTAATGTTTTTATAATTTTTTTCTTTGAGACAGGGTTTTGCTGTGTAGCCCTGACTGTCCTGGCACTCACTCTGTAGATCAGGCTGGCCTTTAACTCACAGAGATGTACTTGCTTCTGCCTCCTGAGTTCTGAGATGAAAGGTGTGCATGACTACCACCTGGCTATGTTGTGTATTTTTAAAGCATTCATTCCCGTCTCTGATGGAACCAAATCACAAAGACAAGAACCAGTCCAGAAAATGTCTACCTAGAATAGTTCATCTTCAGCAGACAGCCTGACTCCATCTTTACAAAGAAAGTATGTTCATGGCCCATTTAGATGTAAGCTCCCTCCATTGCTTTTGAGCCTTTCTAATGGTAGCCATCTTGAGCTAATTTTTATTGTGTCCTGGTGTCCCCAAGATTTCAGTCCATTTACATCCCTCCCTCATCCTCTAGGCATTTTGTCAAGACACTATAGTGAACGAGAGGTGGCGTGGAAAGAAGGGCAAGCCCAGACTGGAAAGTTGTATCTCCGTTCTGCTTCTTCACATGGTTGGCTGTAACCAACCCTCCTGTCCTGTTCTCTGTCCTCGTGTTCCCACTACCATTCTAGCTGCTCAAAAGCATGTAGTCACCAAAGTTGACATTTATGTCCAGGCTTCCTTTCCCTTGGTGGTCATTTAAATCGTTTTGATCTGACTACCTTGCTTCAGACTCATAAGATTGTAGGTGAGTCACCCATGTAAAATGAGACAGCTGAGCCCTGACAGTTTAGCCCTGACATAACAGGAGCAGTTAGGTTGAGAAAGCAGAGGTTAGTGTATGCAGCATAACTATTAAGAGTCACAGCTGGAAATGAGCAATCAAGTAAGCCTGGTGCTGTTTTAGTCACATAGTTAGAAGTCTTATTTGACCTTGGGAATGCTGAAAAATGTTTTCCCTGATCAATTTCAGATTTATAGAAAGGGCTGTTTTAAGTCCCTGCATTTATCTTGATGTATTAGTTACTTTGCCTGCTGCCATGATAAAATACCTTGGGGGAAAAAACAGTTTAGGGATATGGGGTTAATTTTGGATCACAATTCTAAATTATAATCTAGCAGGGTATGGTGGTGAATGCCTTTGATCCCAGCACTCAGGAGACAGAGGCAGGGGGATCTCTGTGAGTTTGACGTCAGCCTGGTCTATATAGTGAGTTCCAGGACAGCCAGAGTTAAGCAGAGAGACCCTGTCTCAAACAAAACAATGAAGTATAATCTTTCCTGGCAGAGATGTCTCAGTAGCAGCAGGAGCTTTTGGCGGCATCAACCTAAATGCTATCCTGTGTGAAGACTTTTGCTGAGCAAAGAAGTCCTTATCTTTAAATTCAGTTTTACTCAGTTTCTCAGGGTAGAGGCAGAGTAAAGTCAGATCCTTCGCCAAAATATCACATAAATAGCCTCTAGCCCAATTCCTGTGGAAGGTCTTTGTTTCATTTGGAAATGTCATCAGCCATACTTTTTTTTGTATTTTTATCTTCCATCCTACCTGAATGGCCCATTAAGCCCTGCTTCCAGCATCCTAGGGATTTTCCTAGGCTTAAGTATCAAACTCTTCCACCTTCCAGTCACAGGAATTTCTGAAGGTCTAAGAATTACATGGTCAGATTTATTACAGCATTGGCCACTCTCAGTACCAATTTTGTGTATTAGCTACTTTTCCTGTTGCTGTGATTTAAAAAAAAAAAAAAAAAAAATAGCCCAGTGAAAGCATTGTAAGGGAAATGTGGTTTGCTTTGGTTCAGAGTTGAAGGTTACAGTCTATTGTGCAGAAGTGTCATTGCACGAACATCAAAGTAGGGGGCATGGTGTCTGCTCAGCTGTGCCTTTTATGTTCAGAATCTTATCCCAGGAAATGGACGCTAATCAGTCTAACAAAGAACAACATCTGTCATGTCAGCATCCCCAGAGGCCTTAGACCTTAACCACATTGACAGCTAGGAATAACAGTCACACTTGGGAAATACTACATTTCTTGTTGTATAAAGTAAGCCTTTCTGTGTTTTTTAAAAAAAAAAAAAAGTTACTAAGTAGTCAGCATGCTGTTACAGCTTTACAACTTCCTCAGATACTGAAAGGGAAATCTGATTGAATCCGTCTCATTGATTACTAAGACAAAATTTCTTTTTTGTTCCCCTTTCTTTCAAGAAACCCTGGCCGTTGCAAAGAACTCCTTCTGCTGTGTTTCTCTAACTTTCTCATTGGGCGACATCTTGAAGTGAACGTCGTGAGTGGTGAGGAGGCATTGATAGCCGTGCGTGAGCCATTTTCTTGGAAAAAACCTAAAAGTTCCCAAACATTAGTGTCTGCAAAGACTACTGTTGTTGTGACCACACAGAAAAGGTACCATGTGATGAGTGTGTGATTTTCTGTATGTCAGCTCTATATGTTATGGAAAGGCAGGGGTGTCGGCTGTCATGTCATCCCCCTCCACCCCACCCTCAGCTAAGGAGGTGTAACAAGGGCAAGGCAGGTGTTTGAGCCTCTTTCCATAATTGTTCTTGAGGCAGGGTGCGTCCCATGGCCGTAAGGGCACAGTCTGTCACCTACACCAGGCCTGTAAGGGCACAGTCTGTCACCTACACCAGGCCCTGTGCAACCCTTGGCTTTGCTTTTTCTTGGCAGATGTTGGGGTCACTTTGAAACCAGGGTGGATTGGCCCCCGTCCCTCCTGGGCAGGGCTGGCTCTGACGGCCCCGCTGTGCCATTAGCAGAGGGTCTGTGCTGTGCTGGCTGGTGTGGCTTTTAGAGCCACTCCCAAAATTGCAGTGCAGCTTGTGCTGAGCCCCAAGATTGCTTGATCACGGGAAACCTTCTGGAAGATCTGATACCATTCAAGAATAAATTCTGTGATTTGAGCATAGAAACTTGTGGATGACCTAGTTTCTGCCTTGGTTGGGTCCATTTGCTCTTGTCTGAAGTAAACAAAGCATAAAACTTCTGAGAAACATAATTCTTCTAAGTTTGGTCCCCCAAAAATAGGACCTTTGTGTGTGAGGGTGTTAAATGGCTTTGTCCTGAGTACTGAAGATATTGCCACACCATTATTACTACTGAGGGTTTGATTCAGGTGCTGCCCACAGCCCATTAGGGCAAGACTATTATTTTTCTAATATTGGAAAATTCTGGATTTCAGATCATGTTAACCCAGTAACAGTCTAAGACAAAGGATGATGGACTTCTACCAAATTGTAGACTGAAAGGAGAAAGTATTAGCAGACAGTATTATGGGATTGCTGAACTTGTCGTTGACCATTGTTTGGAAGGCACTGTGGACACCATGCTTTTTTAGACCATTGTTGAATCACAGCACTGCAACCAAGAAGCTGTGTGGCCTTGGGAAAGTGTCTTGACCTCTCTGTGCCTTAACCTCATTTGTAAGTGATAGTCTGTACCTCATGTGGTTTGAGGAGTAAATGGTATAGAACATGTGAAATGCTTAGTTTCCTGGCACAGAGCAGTAGTAAGTGCTGATGGTTCCTGCTCACTTCAGGAGCATGCCTAGGGGGAAAGCCCAGAAAGGCTCAAGAGGAAGCTAATATATAGACCAAGTACAAGTGTTCTGATACCCTCTGTCTTTCCTGCGAGTATTAACATATCCGTGTATGAGAGTTCCTCTAGAGTAGTGGTTTCAGACCCTTTAATACAGTTCCTCATTAAAGTATTTTTGTTGGTACTTCATAACTGCAATTGGATTGGTGTTTCTTTGCCTGTATGTGTGTCTATGTGAGGGTGTTGGATCCTGCGATTACAGACAGTTGTGAGCTGCTGTATGGGTGCCAGGAATTGAACCTGTGTCCTCGGAGGAGTCAGTGCTCCTAACCACTGAGTCATCTCTCCAGCCCCCATTATCTGTGGTCTTAGGTGACTATTGTGAAAGGGTTGTTCAGTCCCGAAAGAGGTCTCAGCCCACAAGTGGAGAACCTCTGCTCTAGAATAAAGCCACTGGTTCCCGGGCAGTCTGGGCAGGAAGCAGAAGGCTCTCACTGCCAGCTGTCTCATGCCTGCATGGTGACTCCCAGGCCGGTCAGTCCGGTTCTCTGTCTTGCCCATGTTGTAGCTATCAGGGTGGGGTCATGTACTGCTGTAGACCTCTTTAAATTTCTATTGATGATGAATAGGGTTTCTCTGTAGCTCTGGAAGTCCTGGAGCTCACGCCATAGACCAGCCTGCCCTCGAACTCAGAGATCCACCTGCGTCTGCCTCTCTGAATGCTGGTTTTGAAGGTGTGTGCCACCATGCCCAGCTCTCTTTCATGTTTTAAATAAGTGTATAAAATAATGAGTTTCTTTGGTATTTTTAAACATATAGATAATTGCACCTTGAGAATATCTGTGTGCTCATCATCTATCCTTTCTCCTTCCCCTCCAGTTGTCTGCCTCTGCTTTCACATTTGAATTTCATTTTCCCTTTAGACCCTTTCCTGCCTTCATGCGGGGTGTGTGTGTTTACAAATATGTATTCTACATAGGAGACACAATTTTCCTTTCTTAGCCTGGCTTGCTTGCTTGTTCACTCGCTTGCTCCCTCCCTTCCTGCCTGCCTGCCTGCCTGTCTCCCTCCTTTTTTTTTTTTTTTCTTAAGATAATGATCTCCAGTTCATTCAGGTTCAGCACATAACATAATTGTTTTCCTTTTTGTGGCTGAAAAACCTTGTATGTGAATATTTATGACACTCTGCAGCCAACTGTTGCTGGATATCTGACGTGACACCATATCTTAGCTGTTGAGGGCAGTGAAGCCATAAACATGAGTGTACAAATGTTTGTGGTGGCTGCTTTACAGTCCTTCAGACACAGATGTGGGGGACCCCTGCGCTGGTCTGCTTTTGGTTTTGTGAGGGCTCTCTGTACTGGGCCCCTTAGCAGCTGCTTTGCCTTGCAGTCCTACACAGTATAGACAGCCACATCTTGTCTCTCTCTCTCTGGCCTCTGTTCTTATCAAGATAGTGAGATGAGTCTCTGAGCAATTTAATTAGCATTTTTAATGTTCATTCACCATTTATATTTCTTTTGAAAACTGTTTAATTCATTTGCCCAAATACTGACCAGATGGTTTGGGTTTTTGTTTTGTTGTTGTTGGATTTGGGTGTTTTTTTTGGGGGGGTGGGGAGAGGCATTGAGACAGGGTTTCTCTGTGTAAAAATCCTGTCTGTCCTGGAACTTGCTTTGTAGACTAGACTAGCCTCTGCCTTCCAAGTGTTGGGATTAAAGGCTTGTGCTGCCACCATCCAATTGATTTTATTTTTATGGTTGGTGTTTGAGGGTTTTGTTTTATATAAATTCTAGATTTTAATTCCTTGTTAGTTGGTAAAGTTTTGCAGGCTGTCCCTTACTCTGGTTGTTTCTTCTGCTGTATAAAAGCTTTTACTTCCATGCAACTCTGTCAAGCATTGCTACTATTTACTGAGCTATTGTAGTCATAGACACTTACCAGTGCCTGCATCTTGAAATGTAGATGCGGGGTTGTAGGTCTTACTTTAGGGTCTGTCTTAAGGTTTTTATTGCTGTGAAGAGACACCATGACCATAGCAACTGTTATAAAGAAAACATTTAATTGGCATGACTCACAGTGTCAGAGGTTCAGTCTGTTATTATCAGACCACGGAGCATGATGCAGGCAGACATGGTGCTAGAGTCCTACATGGCAACAGGAAGTCAGCTCAGACCCTTGGTGGTGTTATCCTGAGCATAGGAAACCTCAAAGCCCGCCTCCACAGTGACAAGAAGGCCATTCCCACTCCAACAAAGTCACACCTATGGGGGCAATTACGTTCAAGCTACTACAGGGTTTTTGATCCATTTTGAAGTGATTTTTGTAGGAAACAGGAGGTGGAGATCTGTTTTATTCTTGTACATGTATCCCTTACTTCCATGATTTATCAGGGACTGTCTTTCTCTGCTGTTTTCTATACCATTGTTGAAAATCAAATGGTTGTAGCTGTATGAGTTCATTTCTGGCTTCTCTCTTTTATTCCATTGTATGTGAGCAAGAACTCTTTTGTTTGTTTTTGTCTTTGAGACAGGGTCTCACTGTGTGGCTTTGGCTACCCTAGAATTTACTATGTAGACCAGGCTGGTCTCAAACTCAGAGAACTACCTGTATATGTGTGTTGATTGTCTTATTCCCTCTATATCTCAGTAGTTTTTGCAATTAGTTAATTAGCATTTACTGGGTTGAGTACCCTACAGCTGCAGAGGTGAACACAGCACTGCGTTTGAGTTAATCAGCAGCAGCTTTCAGTACTGTTGGATATCCCTGTAGTAGACTGCAGAGCTTCCACCCAGAAGTACACGTCAGGCTACCTGCAGAGTTCTTAAAGAACCTACTATACAGGACATAGTGATGAAGTTGAGAGACTGAGAGTACACCTCTGCTCCCTCCACTCAGTACAAACTGCATCAGAGGTTGAAGGGGGAACCTGGGGCTGAGATGCCTGTCCTGTCCTCATTATCTCTCCTCATTACTTCCCTTTTTTTTTCTATAATTTCTGTTACTCTGTTTTTTTGTCTTACATGATACAGAATTGCTGTAAATTTGAATGTAGCTAACTAGATAAAGGCAGAAGCTTAAGGATGGGCCTAAATTTCTGCAGAGAAGCATAGCATCAAGAACCAGCAGAACGGTTGAAGCAGGCCACATGGGCAGCTTCTACCAAGTGTGTTCTTTTCTTTTCCTTTCTTTCTTTTTTCCTTTCTTTCTTTCTCTTTCTCCCTTCCTTCCTTTCTTTCTCTCTAGCAAATTTACTTTTCTTTTAATAACTTATCTTTATTCTATGCTCATTGCTGTTTTGCCAGAGTGTCAGATCCCCTGGAACTGGAGTTACAGACAGGTGTGAGCTGCCATGTGGGTGCTGGGAATTGAACCTGGGTCCTCCAGAAGAGCAGCCACTCTTACCCACTGAGCCATCTCTCCAGTCCCCTCCAAGTATCTTTTTTTCCCCTTTGATTTTTTGAGACAGGGTTTCTCTGTGTAGCTTTGGAGCCTGTCCTGGCACTAGCTCTTGTGGACCAAGCTGGTCTTGAACTTACAGAGAGCCATCTGCCTCTGCCTCCCAAGTGCTAGGATTAAAGGCATGTGCCACCACTGCCCAGCTTCCAATATCTTTTTATTGTCAGTATGTCAGGCTTCAAACTCCATGGTTTGAGCAGGTTCCTTGGACTTTTTCAGTCTGGTTCTCTTTCAGCTTGTACAGCTCTGCCCACCTCTGTTGCAGAGACAAGAGTGCTGGGCCAGAGCTTATGTGGAGACAGAATCCTGAACCCAGTGTGGCCTAGTCTGGTTCCTCTGTCAGGTGTTTCCATGAACTAATGAACTCTAGCCTTTCTGAAGCAGGACAGAATATCAGAGGGGAAACACCTCATACAGGTTAAACATCTTTAATATAAGACCTGAGGTCTTTTGAAATCTGAAAGTGTCTGAATGTTGACCTGACCTACAAGTTTCAGATCTTGTTGCACTTCAGAAAATCTGTAACTGGTAAACAAAAAAAAAAAAAAAAAAAAAGTGAACAATAATGGGCTTGAAGTGTACCTCAGTGGTAAAGTGCATAGCACATATGAGCCCTGGGTTCAGTCCCAGAACTGGGGGAAAAAAGCCTAGAAAATCTGAAATATTTCTGGGTCCATACACTGTAGACCAGAGATGCTCATAAACATGTAAAAGTCTGGAGTAAGAATTACTTTTAGTTCAGTACTTGCGATAGACCCATATAAAAATAAAAACAAGTCACTGTGGTGTGCCATATTATAATCCCACCCCTGGAGAAGTAGAGACAGGCAGATCCTGGGGTCACTGGCTGGCCAGCCTCATCTAATCAGGTAATCTTAGGCCAACCAGAAACCATGTTTCAAAAAACTCAAAGTCGATGCACCCAAAGAAGAGCATCCAAAGTTGTCCTCTGGCCTCTACACGTGTATGCGTACCTGCCCCCTCACACACTATACATGCATAATATAATTGCTTTTGCTTTAACTTTTTTGTTTTAAGGAACTCAAGGCGACAACTTCCAAGTTTTCTTCCACAGTATCCAATACCCGATAGACTAAAAAAATGTGTGGAACAGAAAATTGACATCCTGACTTTCCAGCCGCTTCTTGCAGAGGTAAGAAAACATCTGAAATCAGTAGGTGTTACTCACCACTACAGTGCAGTTCAAAAAAAGGGGTGAGACATTGTATTCAGCTCTCCTTTCAGTACTTTCCACCATAAGTAAGTGGGAATTTCAGGGTGACAAGAGAGAATCACCTTCACGCAGACCTGGTGTTCAGAGTGCTCAGAAGAGGAGTGGGAATGGGAGATTCAAGCCAGGCTTCTACTCTGCCGGGTGTCCTTGGTCCACTGCCAGGCTTGGCAGGCTGTCCACACTAAAGGGACAATGCGGGTGCTAGGTAGAGGAGCATTGACAATCGAGTCTCTGGAAAGACTTGTGTATGTACCAACTCAGGAAGTGCAGCCATTCTGAACTTAGCAGTGGGGCACAAACATGCTATGGCGTCAGCTGCATTAGCCTAGCTCTAGATGGAGATGCCAGTCAGCTCCCCAGCATCTGCTTGTGCTCCTCAGTGTCCCTTAGGATAAGAAGACCTATGACCTTTGCTGACATTTTCTTCCCAGGATGCCGTGAGAGCAGTCAGGGAAAGAACAGTATACTGCTTGCAGGGAAGGTAGAGGACCACCCCTCTGAGTTCAGAGGCTGCAGAGAAGTATAGAAAAGTTTAATTAAGGTGTGGCATTGGATGGGAAGTTTGCTCTATCCCAGGAAGTATCTGCTATGCAGTTTCTAATTGTTTGAGGAGCATCCAATTGGGAATGTATGGGCTAGAGAGAGAGATAGGGCTGTCTATACAAGCAGAACTTAAGCTTTTCACAGGCTTCTACATAGATTTCAGAGGGAATTCTGGAATGCTAAGCATTTGTAGAAGCAAGCAGTGTAAGAATTAAGGCATTACGCTGGCCTGCCCCAGTCACCTGGCAGAATGCACTCAGGCAGTACTCTGGTCAGCCCAGGGTTCCATGAGTACTGCAGGCAGGTATAAAGGACCCTTTAAAAGTCAGACCCCCACCCCACCCACTTAACGCTGTCTTTTGCTTTCTCTTTTGCGCTCTCTCTCTCTCTCTCTCTCTCTCTCTCTCTCTCTCTCTCTCTCTCTCTCTCTCTCTCTCTCTCTCTAGCTACCCCCTTCTTCTCTCCCCCCCTCTCTCCCCCTCTCTTCTCTTCTATTTCCTGTGCCTCTATGTCTCTTCCCTTCTCCCTCACTCCCCTTTCTAAATAAACTCCTCATTTAAGCTCTATCTGCCTGCCGTGTTATTCCCTACACCTCGGTAACTCTTACCTGCTATGCTCTCCCACATGGTCCCTTACCTTGGGACCCTTACCCGGGACCGCCCCCACCCCTTCTCCACCTTTTATTCTTATAACTGTATCTCAAGAACAACAAAGAGTACAATCCCTGTGAAGAACCTTCAGAGGCTGATGCCTGAAACTTTCAGTGAAGCTGAGAATAAGAAGGTTTGAAACTATTACATGTTATGAACAACAATGTTGTTTACTGTACAGATGAAGTTTGCTGCTCATAAGAAATATAATGATTTAATTATAGAAAGTGAAGACTTAATACTTTTCTATCATTTATTAGCAAATATGCATTGGATTAAATTATGTTAGAATCTATTTGCTTTTAAAACTTACTATTTGAGTTGATGACTTTAATTTCACTTTCTGAAAAATTAGAGCTGGGGAGAGATGGCTTGGTGAGTAAAGCATTTGCCATGCACTCACGAGGGCCCGAGTTCATTTTCCCATCACTAACTTAAAACACAGATATGGCAGGGCATGTCTAACCACAGGAATAGAGAAGGGAATTCCAGGGCTCCCTGGCCAGTCAATCTAGCCAAGATGGTGAGCCCCAGGTTCAGTGAGAGACCCTGTCTCAGAAACTAAGATGGAAGGGGCTGGAGAGACGGCCTGGTGGTTAGTAGTAGCTCTTGCTCCTGTTAAGAGGACCTGGGTTTGGTTCCCAGCACCCATATGGGACTCAACATTTTGTGACACCAGTTGCAGGGACTCAGATGCCCTCTTCTGGGAACTGCATGAATTCGATATACTTGCATACATGCAGGCAAATGTTTGTACACATAGAAATAACAAATAAGTTGGGCAGTGGAGGTATACACCTTTAATCCCAGCACTCAGGAGGCAGAGACAGGTGTACCTCTGAGTTTGAGGCCAGCCTGGTCTACAAAGTGAGTTCTTGAACAGCCAGAACTGGACACATGCATGGATACACTAACTATTCCTGAAGTGGCTCAAACATACTTATACATTTGAGTGCGTGTATGCAAAGCTTTCTCAGCACTGATGACATTCATTCACAACACTTCCTGTCATGGTTAGAGTTGTCAACGTGATGTGTTCCAGAGTCACTTGGGAAGAGGGAATCCCATTTGCAGAATTGGCTCTCTCAGATTGACTTGTGGGCATATCATGAAGCATTTTCTTTCTTTTTTTAACTTATTTATTTAATGTTTGTGGGTTGTTTTGTCTGCATCTATGTCTGTGCACAGTCTGTGTGCTTTGTCAGCAGAGGCCACAAGAGTACATTGGATCTCCTGGCACTGGAGTTACAGGCAGATGTGAGATACCATGTGGATGCTGAGAATTGAATCCTGGTCCTCTGGAAGAGCAACCAGTGCTTTTAGCCTCTGAACCATCTCTCTAGCCCATAAGTCATTTTCTTTATTGCTGACTGATGTAGGAGGACCTAATGTGCCTGCCATCCCTGGTCTGGTAGGCCTGAGCTATATAAGAAAGGTAGCTGAGCAAGCCAGAGGAGCAAGCTAGTAAGCAGCATTGCTCTGCTAGTTTCTGCTTAAAGCTCCCACCCTGGATTCATGTACTTAACTAATTGCTATAGCAAAGACCTCTAGAAATAAGTAGAAGTGGTGAGAATGGGTGTCTTTGTTTTGTTCCCGATCTTAGTTTTCAGTTTTCTATCACTGAGTTTCACTTTTAAAGATCTACCTTTATTATATGGACAATAGAAAGCTTTCCCCTACCCTGAGGTGATTCTTTTTAATCGTGAGAGGATGCTGAATTTGGTCAGATATTTTTTTCTGTATCTAGATGATCATGTGCTTTTCTCCCTTCTTTCTGTTAAGCAGTTTGCTATATTTGTTAATTTTCATAGGGTGACCTATCCCTGTCTCCTAAGAATCAGACCCCTTTGACCATAGTGTATAATCCTTTTAATATATTACTGCATTGTTTGCTAGTATTTTGTGACAGTCCTTGTACCAATATTCATAATATTGGTCTGTATTGGAGAGGAAGGTGTGGTTGGGTAAGTTCTGTTTGTTGTGTTTTGAGTGGAGTCTTACTGTGTTGCCCAGGATAGCCTCAAGCTCTTGAGCTGAAATGACCTCTTTCTTTAGCCTGCTGAGTAGCTGACAGGCCACTCTTTCTTTCTCACTCCTACCCTTATCTCTAACTTGCTCTTTCCCTCCCTGTTTCCTCTTCTTTCTTCTCTCTTTTCCCTTCCTTCTCTTTCCCTTCATCTTCTTCATCTGCAGACCCTCATGCCACTGACACTATGCAGCACAGGCTTGTAACCCTCCTGTCGCAATTTCCTGACCGAAGGAATTATAGGTGTGCACCACATGCTTTTTCTTTCTTTATAAAGACTTTTTTCTGACTGACATCAGAGAAATGCTGACCTCTTAGGATGAATTATACAATATTCTCTTGGGATTTTGGAAAAGTTTGAAAAGGGTTTCTGCCATTTCTTTATATGTTTTATAGAATTTCTTCATGAAACCACCAGATCTGGGGATTTCCTTTGTTGGAAGTCTTTGGTTCCTGATCCAGTTTCCAGTTCTCATATGATTGCATTGTTTGTTCGTGGTGTAGTCTTGGTAGCTTTTATGTTTCTAGGAACTTGCCATTTCAGCTAGATGTTTTCACTATTTCAGATGGGAAGGGAGGTGTCCATTTATTTGTACTATATCTAGGCCAATGGATAGCCTATTCCTCTTTGAAGACATCAATAGAAGTTACACTGCCCTTTCTAAAATAAGCTGAAAGACCTGACAGAAAGATTAGGGACAACAGAGTTGACCGAGGGCCCAGACTATGGTAGTGAATAGATGTTTTGGCCAATGAAGAGCCAGAGTGCTGTGATCCTCCATTAGCCCAAGGATGGTGGTATGCAAACCGGGTTCATAACCTCTAACCCCATATCATCTTGTCTGGAGTAGATGTCTTGGATGTAAGTGGTTTAGGCATTTGGACTCTGAGCATGCTCCCTAGGCATAGATATGGATGTGCTGTTCTGTCTTCACAGACTGGATAATTCTTTTTTTCAGCTTTTGAACATGTCAAACTATAAGGAGAAGTTCTCCACTCTGCTGTGGCTGGAGGAGATCCATGCAGAAATAGAGCTAAAGGAGTATAACATGAGTGGCGTTGTCCTGAAGAGGAAGGGGGATCTCCTGGTTCTGGAGGTCCCTGGGCTTGCTGAGAGCCGGCCTTCCCTCTATGCAGGTAGATCTCACTGCAGGTTACCTGAGGGCCAGCAGGAAGGTCACACTGGGGAAAAGTAGTTTTAACTGGCCACATACTTGGATTATCCCATTTCTGTCTTTGAAGCAACATTTTCTTAAAAGGAAATCATTTAAGGTGTATGTTATACATGTTTCTTTGTTACACATTATCTTTAAGCAGCAGATAGAAATTTTATATTGTATTATACTTTATTAAGACTTGATTTCGAAGTGAATCAGGAAATGTATGATTTTGTGTTTGATACATAATATTTTTTACCTAGGTGACAAACTGATTTTAAAATCTCAAGAATACAATGGACATGTCATTGAATATATCGGCTATGTTATGGAGGTGAGATGACACTCCTCAAAGAGTGAAGGTCAGACTGACCCACCCACCCTCACAGAGGGAATTCCTGTGGCTTTGTCTGTATTGTGGGAAATTTAAAGACACAGTGATCTTTGAGTAATTTTTGTGGTGTAAAGGGAACTTCCTGTCTAAGAAAGATTAATTTTCGACTATATAAAACTACTTGTAAGTCATGTTTGCATTCAAACAGCTTTGGACACTGTGAGCATGATCTAGAAGAGCTAGCAGGTAAGAACCTCAGGAGGAGGATGAACTAAGTAAGTATGGTGCTGAGGCATTCAGTAGGATGCTCTGCTTCTTAAAGCCAGCTGCCCAGTCAGTGCCTGCTTTAGTCTCAGCATCAATCTTTCTGGCCAGAGCATGGGGTAGGATACTTAAACTGACACAGAATGCTTCCAAGAGGCCCAGATGGTACAGCTGGTAAAGATGCCACATCTGAAAAAAGTATTTATCATGCTGAAGTCAAATTTGCTATCTTCCTGCCAGCAGGGCCTTGAAAAAGTAGTGCCCTATTAAGAGAACCAATTTGGAGAGTTTGGGGAAAGAAGATTCGGGTGCTGAGTCCTTGCTGAGAGCTACCCACTTCCAACTGACCACAGAGGATCTTCCTGACAAGTGTATGCTACATGTCTTAATTGGGTTTCCATTGTTGTGATAAAACACCATAACTGGGCTGGGGAGATGGCTCAGAAGTTAAGAGCATTGACTGCTCTCTCTTCCAGAGGTCCTGAGATCAACCACATGGAGGCTCACAACCATCTATAATGAGATCTTCTGGTGTGCAAGCAAACATGCAGATAAAACATTATATACAAAATAAATCTTTAAAAAGCAAATGAAACCACCAAGACCAAAAAGCAACTTGAAGAAAAAAGGGTTTATTTGACTCACAGCTTACACTTTATCATCATAGGAAGCCAAAGCATGATCTCAAGGTGGCTGCGGCCATGGAAGAATGCTGCTTATTGGCGTATTTCTCTTGGCTTGCTCAGTCTGATATATCACCTAGGCAACCGGCAACCTACTCAGGTGGCACCACCTCTAATGGGCTGGGCCTTCCCAGGTGGATCATTAAACAAAATGTCCCACAGACTTACCTACAGGTTTCCTCTTCTCAAATGACGAGCTTGTGTCAGATTGACATAAAAGGGGCCAGGACTCTAGAGAACACGTATGTGCTGTCCCACTTGCAGCCTTCCCAGTACCCCTCTTACTTTTGCTTCTGAATACTTTGGCTGTTGTAATTTTTTTAAGTTATCTTGTGCTTGCTTTTATGAATCTTTCCAGTTTCTTATTTCGTTTGCAACTTTTTAGAAAAAAGGTCAAGGTAGTTTACAGTATCTTAAGCTGCTGAGGATCATGGTGCCTCACTCTTAGTAGTTTGGTGTTAGTGTGCTTAGTGACCTTAGGTTGTAGATTCCCTTCCAGAGGCCTGTGCTGGGTGACCTTCCTGGGAGAGGACTGTGGCAGCATCTTGTGAGAATGGGAGGACTCTGTGACAGTCTGTCCCAGTGTTTACTGTACATCTCCTCCTGCCCACAGTCTCAGGGTCCTGATCTCACTACAACTTCTGACCTTGTACAGTGTCAGGACTAGGCCTAGTGAAGCCATACAGCCTCAGCACTGATTCCACCAAAAGATGTTTGGGTTCCTTGGCAGCTTTGCCCCATGTGTCATCAGGGTTTCTTTCCTTCAGGAGTAAGTATGAGATCTTTATGCAGGATTCAGCTTTATTTCTCCCCTGTACTACTAGAAAGGGGCATCCTGAGCAACTTTCTGTGAGGCTTTAACTTGGTAGGACCACCCTGATGATGACTTGGAGTTGTTGGCAGGTTGATCTCTTGAGTCTTATGTGCCATATTATCAGTGTACTTGGTTCAGGGAGACACTGGTTAAATGTTGCCGATGTAAATGGAGACATCACCCCTGTTTGTGTAGTTTAAGAATGATTTACTCACTTTCAGTTAATTTTGCAGGTACTTATAATCCCAAGTTTTGGCCCAAATCTGTGAAATGATATTTTCATGATGTGTTGCCAGATGCAGATGCAAGATTGTCCCATGAAATCCAGTCTAGTGTGTAGAAGTTGAATCATTCATTTGTTTTTTTAGATTCATGAAGAAGATGTAACTCTTAAACTTAATCCAGGATTTGAACAAATGTATAACTTTGAACCTATGGATGTGGAGTTTACATACAATAGGTAAGGTTTTAGTAAAATGTGTTTTCATCTTCCCAGATGGTCTGTCCTGGGCTGAAATCAGTTAAAGTCTCCATGAGTGTATAAGAGATGGCTTGTTAGTATCCTGTGCTTTGTGGGTGATCTGTGTGTTAGGTCCCAAACCTCCCAAAAGGCAATTGCTCTGATTATGGCCCGAAACGACAGTCTGGAGACAGCTCAGGCTATGTGCTGACAGAGAAAATGACAGTCTGGGGCCAGCTTGGGCTGCATGCTGACAGGGAAAATGGAAGGATTGATGGCGGAGAGAAAAGTCTTCACTTAGGGGTCTTCAGAAACCTGTGAAACTGATTTCTTCCTGCCAGATTATCTCCCTTGCTTCTGGAGAATGGGCATGTGTTCTTTGTTGCCATCTGTCTGTGCATATCAAAGCCACTTCACTTTTCTGTCTTCTGGCCTGCAAGCCCCCACAACAGCCTCCTGCCAAGCTCTGCTGAGAGCTAGCCCCAGAGGCTGCCAGTTTGCTACTCTCTGTCCCTGGCTGGTAGCCAGAGCAGCTATGGACTCCCCCAAGTGCCTCTGACTCTTCTCTCTTCCACCACCAGAGATAGCCATACAGCAGTTCTGTGTTTACAGTAAACCTCTTTCTACCCATGGAGAACTCCAGTTTGGTGGTTTTATTACACCCTCAGTTAATCTGGTGCCAAACTTGGGGGCAGAACAGTGGGCCCCTTTTCAGAGGACCCAGTCACTCCTAACCAATGCAGTGCTTCTGAGAAATTCTAAGTGTAGTCTTTTATATCTCTTGATCAGTTTAAGGAAAATTGATGCTATTAGGATATTGTCTAGTCCTTGGAAACATGAATCTCTCCTTTCATTTACATATTTATTCAGTTTCCTTTTAGCAATATGTACTTCTCAGGTTGTAGTTTTGCATATTTTTGGCATGTTCCTTTTTCTTTTTTCTTTTTTTTCTTTTTTTGAGACAGGGTTTCTCTGTATAGCCCTTGCTGTCCTAGAACTAGCTCTCGAGACTAGGCTGTCCTTGAATGCTGTGATTAAAGGTGTAAACCACCATGCTATGCCTGCTGCCCAGCTTTTTGTTTGTTTGTTTGTTTTTTGAAACAGGGTGACAGGGTCTCACTGTATAGCCTTGGCTGGCCTGAAACTCTGCTGTGAAGAAACTCACAGAGATCCACCTGTCTCTGCCTCTTGGATGCTGTGATTAAAGCTATACACCATTACTCCTGGCTCCTGGCCCTGGTTTTTAAAAGTTGAATACTATTGTAAACAATATTATCTTTAATTTCCAATTGTTTACCTCTGTATTTCCTCTTAACAAGGAGTTCAAGGTGACATGGAAGGTTTTTATGTATCCTTCTAGCAGACTGAGGAGAGAGATTCCTAGTTTACTGGTGATTTTTAGTCAAGAATAGATACTGAGCACTCAGGAGGCTGAGGCAGACATATCTCTGAGTTCCAGGCCAGCCAGGTCTACATAGTAAGAACCTGTCTCAAACAAACAAAAAGAATAGACACTGATTTTGTCAAATGCTTTTTCTGTATCTTTCAAAGTTATGGTGGTTTTCTGTTTTGGGTTCACTAGTCAGTTTTCTTTAATTGTTTTCTAATGTAATTTCATCTTTGCCTCCTAAAATGAATGGTATTTGGTCATGCTGTGGTTTCTTTGTGTGTGTGTGTGTTAGAATTTTATTCATATTTTATATTTATGTTTATGAGACATATTGGTCTACAGTGCACTGTATAGTCTGGAAAACTTTGTATAGAATAAATTTAATTTCTTCCTTAGATATTTATTGGAGTCCCCTCTGAGGGCTTCTAGATCTGGAGTTTTCTCTGTGGTAAGCTTTTAAGCTATGTAGTCCATTGATTGTTATACTAGAAAAAGGATCATTTAGGCTTAGTATTAGGTTCTTACTTGTATGCATGGCATGTATGTGTATGTGTCTGTGTATATTTGTATGTACACACATGCATGTAAGTGTGCATGATATATGTGGATGCATGTGCCATAGTGTACATGGAGGTCAGAGGAAGACTTTGTGGAGTCAGTTCTCTTCTTGGACCTTTACTTGAGTTTGGGAATTAAACTCAGATCATCAGACTTGGGTGGCAACTCCCTTTGCCTGCTGAGCCATATTCCTGACCTGATTATTAGGTTCCTATAAGCTTTAGGAGTCTATACATTTTAAGACCTCTGAACTTCATCCAGGTTGTCTTATTTGCATTAAGTTACTTACAGACTTTTCTTACTATGTGTTTCCTATATGTGTAATCTGTAGTGATCTCACATTTCTAATTCCTGATGTTAGTGATTTTTTTTTGTATTTTTCCTCTCTCATAAGTATCTCTAGAAATACAGGGTCTTTAAATTATTTTTATGTCATCTTATGTGTGTTGGGTGTCTTGCCTATATGTATGTCTGTGCATTATATGCTTGCCTTGTGCCCATGGAAACCTTAAGAGGACATCAAATTCCCTAGGACTGGAGTTGCAGATGATTGCTAGCTGCCAAATGGGTGCTAGGAATCTAACCTTGATCCTCTACAAGAGCAGTCAGTACTCTTAATTAGTGGCCCCTGGAATGCCATTCTTTATTCTTCTGTACTCTGTTGCATTAAGTTTTGCTCTGATCTTGTATTATTTCCTTTTTTCTCTTTTTGGGGGCTCCATATGCTTTTCTTTCTCCAGATCCTCATAATATTATAAGATCATAAATTGAAGGCCTGCCATTTTTTTTTTTTAAGACAGGGTTCTCTGTATTGCTTTGGAGCCTGCCCTGGAACTTGCTTTGTAGACCAGGCTGGTCTTGAACTCACAGAGATCCATCTGCCTCTGCCTCTGCCTCCCAAGTGCTAGAATTAAAGGCATGCACCACAAATGCCTAGCTGAAAGCCTTCCTTTTTGTACTTCATGTGTTTGGTGCTGGATGGATATGGATGGGTATTACCCTGAATTACTTTACCACTCTAGCTTAGTTGCTGGTCATCATTTAGTCCCCAGTGAAGACATACTAGATTATTTTTTAAGTCAGTCTCTCTCTCTCTCTCTCTCTCTCTCTCTCTCTCTCTCTCTCTCTCTCTCTCTCTCTCTCTCTCCCCCCCTCATTCCTCTCGTGTGTGTGTGTGTGTGTGTGTGTGTGTGTGTGTGTGTGTGTGTGTGTGTGTGTGTGTGCGCATGTGTGCGTGCATGCATGCGCTAAACAACTGAGCCATCTCTCCAGCCCTGAGAATCTCTTATCTTATATAAAGATCCTAAATAGACAGTTGATATCTGGCAAATCTTCCTTTTGAACCACTAGTTCATACCTAGAAACGTTGTTTTTTGTGATCCGTTCTTTCTCTTTTCTGCCCTCCTTTGGAAGTCTTGTATGTTGTCCTTTGCCCCCTCCCCATTCCACGTATATCTACTTCATTTTTCTCATTTTCTATCTCTGTTACAGTCAGTTTGACCAAAGCCTGGAGTGATTCTATCCCATCTCTTATTCCTCTTTATATGGAGTTTATTGTATCCCAAGCAATTATTTTGCAAAGATAGGAACACAGGGCTTACAAAGGTTCAGTACACCTCACAGAGATATCAGAGTATACACACTTCCAGTTATGTGCCACAGAAATGGATCCTGATGATGGCTTTTAGCAACCCTGTAATAGTTGAGAATGGTCAAGTGTCTGTCTGTGTTGCGTCCTTTGGCTCTAAGAAGGCATGAAGCAGCTCTGCTCTGGTAAGAGCCAGCTTGCCCAGTAGAACAGATAAGCGTCTTTATTTTTGCTTTTGGGGTATTAATAATCTTGATTTGTTGAAAATGATTTTTAATTTCCTGTGTTTTTATTTATTTTTTCTTTTTTACAATTTCAAGTGAAAAAAAAAACTACAGCAAAACTGTTTTTCTCTTGACACAGTACTCTTCCATAAGAATGGTCCCTGCCATCCTGAATCCTCAATTGTCTCTGCTTAAACTTCAGTATAAAACACCTAATTGTCTGATATTTTGTGTGGGTACACTTTCCTTTCACATAGGGGCAGGAACATACTTTTATGGCCCTGTAACACCTGGCCTCTCTTTGTAATCTTTTATCTACAAGCTTTTCATAAAGTTTGTGTTAGTGTTATTGATAAAAGTTTATTGTCTTGTCTGTTTTCTGTTGCTATGACAGATACCACAGACTGGATAATTTATAAAGAAAAGATTTATTCTCACTGTTCTGAAGGCTTTACAGCATTGGTGAGGGCCTTCTTGCTGGATCAAAGTGTGTCAATAGAACACTGAAGAGAACACAGGATGAACAGGCCAGAAGAGAAAGCCAGCACAAAGAGTTTGAATTCATTTTGTAGCAACGTTGTTCACACAGAAGTGGTTTGACCTCATGACCTAATCTCTTAAAGACACTTTCCAAAGCCATCATAGAGGCAATTAAATTGTAGTCACTAGCAAATAAACAAAAATTTTATCTAAGTTTTGGAGTTTGGAATTAACACTCAGATGGAATCAAATTTTTGTAAGTTCTAAACTTAAGGTTCTTTGTTTTATGTTTTCTTTCTGACAGGACCACCAGCAGACGGTGTCACTATGCACTTGAACAAGTCATCCATTTGGGTGTAAAAGGTGTGTTTTGTAGATTGGTAGTATTAAATCTCCCTAGAGTAAGTTTATATAGTTCATGAAAATTTTGTGCAAAATGGTCTCCTCAGTTCTTTAGTCATGTATAATAATTAAAATTATATGGCAGCATGTTTTTAATCTTCCTATTGGACAGCTTTGTCTATTTGTCTCCCCTCCCCATTTTTAACTATTTTAACTATGTAAAAATATACTTAAATAATTGAAAATTAGTTCATTGCTCTCTATATTTACTCCTGGTAATGTAATTCATCTTTGTTCTCACAGAGAAAAGTAATGGCTTGTTGCAAAGTCTATGTAATACTATTTAATGTTAAAACTAGGAAAAGGGAACTCTGAATAGAGTGGAATGTGAACTATTTTAGAATCAGCCATTGATGTTTAGGTTGTGTTCATTCATACTTTCAAATAATATCTGCCCATTTACTTTTTCTTATTTCAAAGTGTTATTTCCAGAAGAAATCATTTTACAGTCTCCCCAGGTGACAGGGAATTGGAGCCTTGCACAGGACACCAAAATTGATGGGCAGTTTATCACCAAGGTAATGTTTCGATGACTTTGATATTTAAGTAGATAATATGAAATCAATTCTCATTTGACTGGAGTAGAGGAATGTTATTCACAAATAATCCAAAGTTTCAATTAAAATAAAGCTAAAATAGCTGGGTGTGATGGTTTATACCTTTTAATCCCAGCACTTGAGAGGCAGAGGCAGGCAGATCTCTGTGAGTTCAGGGCCAACCAACCTAGTCTACAGAGTGAGTTCCAGGACAGCCACATATACACAGTGAGTCTCAAAAAAGGGGGGGGGCTAGAGAGATGACTCATTGGTTAAGAGTACTTGTTGCTCTTGAAGAAGACCAGGTTTGACTCTCAGCATGCAGATGACAGATAGCAACTCCCATTTCAAAGGATCTGATGCCCTCTTCTGGCCCATAAGGGCATTGTATGCACAGGTGCACCCACATAGACACAGACAAATCCATACACATGCAATAAAAAATAAATCTTAATAAAATATAGGATATGTTTAGTTTAAATGTATATACAATCATTTGTAGGTCCATGGTACTACAATATATTTAAACAAGGAAAAAGTTAAGATATGGGTGCTGACATGATCATACCAATTTATTTTAAAATTATATGCTTTTAGGTGATGAACACCTTTAATCCCAACATTCAGGATGCTCTTTGTGAATTTGAGGCCAGCCTAGTTTACAATAAGAATTCCAGGCCACCCAGGGCTATTTAATATGACCCTGTCTGGAAAAAAAAATTTTGCACTCTATATACACAGGGGGGGGGAGCATTTATGTGCTTGTATATGTCTAGAAAATGTCTGAAAAGATGTACACCCAGCATGTCATTAACATTTGAAGTCTATAAGCATTGCAAAGATACTGTATTTTTTACGTCTCTAACCCAGTGCTTCTATAAATGTTAACTTAGTGCCTTTGTACTTGGAGGTAGTGTACTAGGCACTTAGTACATTTTGTAAATAAAATAGAAATAGTTTTTTATTTATCATTGTGTTTCTAGTAATATGAAAAGTCATCCATTCTAGCTTGAGGTTTGCAAACTACAATTGTGTGCTGTTGGGATGTGATTTCATGGGAATGTCTTAAGTGTATAATAATATAAAATTTTCAAATTACATGTAATATTTAGGAACTCTTTTACTCTTCTATAAGTGCTCTCCAAAAGTGCAAAAGGTCTTGTTGCTTGGAATCCCTGTTAATTGCTTTACTTTCTAATGGTTTAGCATATATATATTATTTATTAATGTCATTATGACATTTTTATACATGTACATAATATATTTCTTTTTTTTTTTTTTTAGATTTACTTATTTATTTTATACAATGTTCTGTCTGCATTCCAGAAGAGGGCACCAGATATCATTACAGATGGTTGTGAGCCACCATGTGGTTGCTGGGCATTGAACTCAGGACCTCTGGAAGAGCAGCCAGTGTGCTTATCCTCTGAACCATCTCTTCAGCCCCGTACATAATATATTTTAATCACAGTTACTCCCATTATTCTCTCTTATGTTCATCCCACTCACTTATCCTTTTCTTGATACAGCCTCTCTCCCCATCTACTTCATGTATTGGGTTGCTTACAGGAGCATGACTGAGAGTTAGTTCATTTACAGTCATATGACCATCTTACCAGTTGCTGTACCACTGAAGAAAAAGTTTCTCCCTTCCCTTTCAGCCATTAACTATGCATAAATTTTCTAGGGAGGTAGAGTGCATGAGCCTCTCTCCTCCATGACAGGCTCAGGATAGTCGTATACAAATATTCACAACTGCTGTAAGCTGAAGAGTGCAATGGTCTTGTGCCCAGAAATCTGTGATCCACATAGCTTCCCACCTTTTCCCTGGCTCTTACATCCTTCTAGCCCCTGATTTTGTGACATTATCTGAGCCTTGAAGACAATGACACAGATGTCCCATTTATGGTTAGACATTCAACAAGATACTTATTCTCAGTAAGCATTGACTAATGTTAACAAAAAAATAAACTTCTCCAACAATGCTGACAATGGTATTTATGGTAAGCACTAAACACAGTTATTTAGGAGCAAAAGTGGTAGTTTTACAGTAGCTGGGGATATGGCTCAATGGGTAAAGAGCCTGCTGCTCAACCATGAGGACTTGAGTTCAAATCTTAGAACCCACAAAAAGCTGGGCTACAGTAGTGCACAAAATAAGAAAAGGTCTGTTAAAAAATCATTACCTGGGGGGCTAAAGAGGTGGCTTAGTGGTTAAAAGCACTGGCTGCACTTCCAGAGGATCTGGGTTTAATTCCCAGCATCCACATGGTAGCTCACAACTGTCTATATCTCCAATTCCAGGAGATAATACCCTTACACAGACATACATGCAGACAAAACACCAATGCATGTAAAAATAAATACATTATTTAAAAAAGAGTCCTAGCACCCACATGGTAGCTTACAAGTGCCTGTAACTCCAATTCCAGAGGGATCTGTTCCCTCTCTTGACCTCCATGGATACCAGGCACTCACATAGTACACACAAACATGGAAACAAAGTACAAAATAAAATAAATATTTTACGTTTTTTTAAAATTCAAACAAAAATATAATCTAGAGCTCAATAAGTAGAAAATATATCTAGATCTCAATAAGTAGAAAATCTGTAATGTCTGGCATCTGATTAAAAAAAATAACCTGGACTAGCAATGGAGCTCAGTGGTAGAGACCGTGCTTGTGCCAGGCCCTGGGCTCAAACCCAGCACTGCAAAACAGACTTAGTGCAACCAATATGGAAAATTTTAATTGAAACCAGACTCTACCCCAGATAACCCAGTTGTAAAGTTAGAAATCAAGGGCATTAGAACAGTTATTAATTAGTCAGGAAAATAGAAGACACTGGATCGGGTGCGATGGTACACACCTTTAATCCCAGCTCTTAGTAGGCAGAGGCAGGCAGATGTCTATGCATTAGAAATCTCCATAGGGAGGTACAGGCCAAGTAGAGCTACATAATAAGACCCTGTCTCAAAAAGGCATGAAAACTTTAACTGGGGACATGAAAGATAAATTTAAAACAAAACAAAACACAACTCCATCCTTTAGAGATGAAAATTTCAGTTCCTAAGGTGAACAAAATGTAATATCAGAGTAAGTGGTCCAGATAAAAAGTGGTGAACTTGAAGACATAACACTAAAAACTGTAAAAACAACAGGAAAGATTTCAAAGAACATGAGGAAAAATAATTTCTATTATTCACAAGTTCTCTTTCTAAAATGAGTGACAAATATCAATTCATAAAACAACCTCAAGTGGCCTTACAAACTTGTTATTTGTCTCTCAGAAAAGGAGAAGCAGGCAGAAAACATAAGCATAATGGGGCCATGTGTGGTATCCCACACCTGGAATCTCAGCCTGGGCTACATAGCAATATTGTATCTCAAACAAAACCCCTGGTATATTGCTAAATGATTTGGGGTAGAGTACAGATGGCTGATACCAAAAATGGTGAATGTGACTCTGAGTCACAGCACTGTCCAGAGGACAAAGCCTATTCTCGGGATGATTAATTTTATGTCACCTTGAAGGAGCGAAAGGGTACCCAGAAGCTCAGTGAGTGTTATTCTGGGTGTATCAGTGAAGATGCTTGTGGATGAGATTGGTGTTGAATTTGTGTATTGTTAAAGCTTACTGCCCCCACTTGTGTTCATATGGCAGCCAGGTAGATGAGGCCTGAATACGATACACAGACTGACATACTCCACTTCCTAGCGCTGTCCTCCAATAGTAAAGGGGTTTTCTTCCTGCTACTGTCTACACTTGGAATTCCAGCATTTTCCTGCCATCAGACTCATAATGGAGCAAGGCTGTTCTTGAGCCTTGAGACAGCCAGCCATCTTACTGACATACCTTTGGCAAGGCTTCTGGTCTTCATTCTTTAGCCTGAGGCTACAAGTTACCATCAGCCCTCCTGCTCCTTAGCTTTCTGGCTACAAGTTTTAGGATTCCATTGAGACAGTTTCTAATAGAGTTACACCTTTCTGCAGTCCATGTTGCTGTCATTGTTTAGCTTTTTTGTTTTGTCAACATTCCTAGTTTTTAACTTTGGGTTTTAGGAATTGAACTCAGGTCCTTATTATGTCTGCATGGGAAGCGTTTTACCAATTCTTCCATCTCCCATCACAAATCTATAAATCTTAACATTCCAACTAGTTTTAATGTTTTGAGGAACTTAACTGAGTCATTGTAATATATAAATTTTAAGATGTAATTATAGATTTCATATATACATGAAGAATATATATGTATAAAGGCCACAGATACCTATGGCAGTATTGAAAAAGAATACTTACACGTCTTCGTATTAAAGTATATCATCATACTAGACTATGGTCAGATAAATACAATTACAGGGCCAGGCCAAGACCATATTGGTTATCCTCTGCAGTACCAATATGACAGTGATGGGAGGTCATATTGAGAAATCCTGAAATAAAATTTGACAATGCATATATTTTAATGAAGAAATTTTATGATGCATTGCTTTTATAAGATTTGTTTTATAAAAGGCACTGATTACACAAAGATACATGTGCAAAGCTATGAATTAGAGAATGTTTGTAATAGAAGGATTAAAAACTCAATTCCATTGGCCCAGAGCAAAGTATATCAATATTCAAACACACCTGCAAAACCAGTTCTTGTGTAGGCTTTGAACATGGTTGACAGGCAGCATTGGCTTTCTGTGTTCTCAGGAAGGTGTAGAGATACTGCACAGCAAAGTTCCCATTGCCTTCAGGAAAGGTTTTTCCCAAGGTTGGCTAGCAGAGTCTTCCCTGCTTAGGTCGGCCTTAGAAGAGGCAGGATGTATGTTAATCAAATAAAACTTGGACCCTCTTTGTTTCAATTTCAGCATGACCAAAATTAGTTTATTTATATTTACTTTTCAAAGAGCTAGGGAAGAAAAGCATAAACTTTTAGGCAGGTTTTTATTAACTGTCTCATGTTTGAATTACTTTTCAAGGGGTAGACCTGTGACCTATCCAAAGAATTGTTAAATATGACAGCAGAATGTTGTTAGTGGGTGTGTTTGCTGCTGTTTAACTAAGCTTCAGTACACAAAGCTATTGATGTAACTACTTTCTTCATGGTTGTTTCCAGAACAAGAAAACAGTGAAGGACCAGACTAAACACACAACAAAGGAAAGGCACATGGATAACACAGCCCTGCCAGAGAAGACTGCCACTCCTGCAGAGACTAGTGAGTTGGGTACAGGTGTATAATGGGAGCAGAGAAGAACAATAAAGAAACCTGAATGTGCTTGAAAGAAGGTGCCTAAGAAGCACACTGGTTGGAGATACAGTTGCGACATTGTCCCCAGAGAAGGCTGAAGCCCCGTATGCCTGCTCCCAAGGGATGTCTTGATGGTTTAGATTAGATTAGATGCGTAGAAAAACTTAGATTGTGTATTATTCTTGCTATGTGTACTCTTAAGTTGTTGTTTACTCTGTATATTTAAGTCAGAGTCTTGCCATGTCATATAAGCTGGTCTTTAATTCATGGACTCAAGTAATCCCTCACTTAGCCTCAGTAGCAAAACCTACAAGCAGGATTCAGCACACCTGAGTTATAATAGTGACAAGCACAAACACCTAGGAAACATTTAAAAATGTGTTCAACATCTTTAGCCGTCAGGGAAATACAAATTAAAACTACTTAAAACTCTATCTCACCCCCAGGCAGAAAAGTTAACATCAAGAAGACAGACAACAAATACTGATGATACAGACAACCCATACTTACTACTAGTAGATCAGTCTAGAAATTGCAGAAAAATAGGGCTGGAGAGATGGCTCATTGTTGAAGAAGCACTGGCTGTTGATGCAGAGGACCCATGTTTGGTTCCTAGTACCTACATGTCAGTTCACAAACATCTGCAACTCCAGTTCCAGTGAATTTGACACCCTCTTCTGGCCTCTACAGACACAAGGCACTCATGTGGTACAGACATACATGCAGGCAAACATTCATACATACAAAATCCTTTTTTTTTTTTTTTTTTTTTTTTTTTTTCTTTTTGGTGTTTCGAGACAGGATTTCTCTGTATTGCTTTGGAGTCTGTCCTGGAACTTGCTCTGTAGACCGGGCTGGCTTAGAACTCACAGAGATCCCCCTGCCTCTACCTCCCGAGTGCTGGGATTAAAGGCCTGTGTGAACACCACTTGACACAAAATAGATCTTTTTAAAAAACTATGAGTATAGTAACTATCATATTGTCCAACTATACTACTGGATATATACCCCTAGAAATCTAAGTCAGTATACAAGAGATGCTTGCAGATAGGTACTTACTGTTAAACTAAAACATGGAACCAACCCAGCTGTCCATCATCAGATGAAAGATAAAATGTACTACACATACACAGATGCATTAAGATAAAGAAAATCATAACCCTTTTCTGGAAATGAATGGAAATTGTTAAGTAGTTTCCCATACTTGGAAAGATGATTTCCCATACTTGGAAAGACGATACCAGGTAGTTTTCTCTCATACACAGATCTTACATTTTCATTATTAGACATGTATATATGTTGGTATAAAGGTCATAAAAATAGAAAGTGCTGTGAGAAGGAATGAAGTCTTAAGGAGTGCTAGTGAAAGGAATAGGGGTATAGAATACATGTTACATGAAAGCAGAGTGTAGGCAGTGAGGGAAGGAAGGGGAGCAGTAGAAGTGTGGTGGAGTGGAGACTGGGGTCAGGAAGGTCAACCCAAATGAAGTGTGTGTGTGAAAGTGCCACAGTGAGACTTTGTATGCAGACTCAAACAACTCATTTAATGTTTGGGGAAAATCACCAACAAAAAAAGTTTTTAAATCCTATATGTAATATTTCAGGTGATAATGTAGCTGTAAGTGGCTTGGAAAGCTACTTACTTTTCCTGACTTTGCCTCAAAAAACATAGATGGTTTTGGAGCACGGTCTCCTGTCACACTGAAAATTGTTGATTGTCAGGATTTATTTGGACTTTATAACATCTAATAAGGCCTTTGATTAGGCTGTCTTTCCACATGAAATGCAGTGGATGAAATTCAGATTCCTAAAGCAAGAGATAAGGAGTTCTTTAATCCGGTACTCAATGAAAACCAAAAGCTGGCAGTGAGGAGGATTCTGAGTGGAGACTGCCGACCCCTCCCATATATTCTTTTTGGACCTCCTGGAACTGGGAAGACTGTGACAATAATTGAGGCTGTTTTGCAGGTAAGGATGGCAGTGCTGGTTGCTGTGGGTCTGTGCTGTATTCGTGTGTTTGTATCTGAGGAGGTATTACTTTAAACTTTAGAGACATTTGTAAAGAACTAGAAGGAGATTTAGCTCCTAACATTGTCTGTTTATGTATTAGGATTTTAAGTTTATTTTGTAAGTATAGAAGGAAACTTCATCTCTAGAATAGTAACCCTTTGACCTCATTGTGAAACTTTACTGAAGAAGCTGCCAGGACAGTATTAAAGCCACCACTCTGCAGCACTTGTTGGTATTTCTTTTGTATACCAATTAAATTTATGAAAATACTGTGTGTATAGGATTACAGTGTCATTTCGGATTTTGATTAGTAAACACACTATGAGTGTTTTATGCTATACTGCAAGCTGGGCTTGAGAGATTGATATAACTTGGTGCTGTCTGTGGAGATATCTGTGGAGGTGTATATACGGTTATGGTTGTAGAGCTGGGGTTATAGCATATACAGGCTTTGGATAACCCTGCATTCTCTCTTTCTCTGTATGTATATAGGAGTAGTGTGTGTGGGAGGGTGGCTACTACTTGATTACACCTCATCTGTGGCCAGTGAGGCAGAGTAGTCATTTTGACATTGCAGGGAGTGTTTCAGATGCTTAGGGATTAGTGTCCAAGCCCTCACCCCTATTACCTATAAAAGAATCTGTATGTAGTATACTGACTCAGGGTTTCCACTCTGTGGCAATAATATCCCTGGTCTCTCCTCTTAATGAAGGTACATTATGCTTTGCCGGATAGTCGGATTTTGGTCTGCGCTCCCTCCAACAGTGCTGCTGACCTTGTGTGTTTGCGACTTCATGAGAGCAAGGTGCTGAAGCCAGCTGCTATGGTCCGGGTGAATGCCACGTGCAGATTTGAGGAGGTGAGCTCCAGGCATGGGGGTGGGTACTTAGAATCCTTCCATGAAGAATGCCAAGGCAGGTTTGAGCAGGAGGTAATTAATAACTTGGTAGACACCAGACTATCATAGAAAATTGTAATGGAGAAATTACTCTGTCTTGTGATACAACTCAGCTACATGGTGGACTCTTATTCCTGTATATTTCATTATGGTCTCACACTGTATCTGAATTAACAATGTTTTGTGGACATTCTCAGTTTTGTAAAATTCTCATGTTATGCTTTCATATAATTTTTCAAGTATAGTCTAATTTCTTTTTCACTCTGTTTTATTGATTTGGTTACCACTATCCCTTTTGGAAAATTAGAGGATTCTATTTCATTTTTGAATAAAATATTGATTAAAAAAAGAAATTGTGGGGCTGAAGAGATGGCTCAGAGGTTAAGAGCACTAGCTGTTCTTCCAGAGGACCCAAGGTTCAATCCCATCACCCACATGGCAGCTCACAACTGTCTGTAACTCCAGTTCTACATCCTCACACAGAGATAAATGCAGGCAAAACACCAAAGTATATGAAATAAAAATAAATAAATTTAAAAAAGAAATTGTGACTAGAAAACTATATTAAGTTGTTTTCTGGGTTACATAAAGGATTATAGTATTCTCATGCCTTTAGAGTACATAAAACACGGACTTAATATGAAAATATAAGACATTTTAATTTAAGTTGATCATTAACAATTAGTCATTACTAAGAAATAGCAACAGGGCAAGATTATCTTGTAGAATTCCATCCAGCTTTGCTATTTTGTTCAGTTTAAGGAAATTATCAATAAATTGAAAACCAAACTGACTCTAACCTTTTTGCCCCAGACTATTATTGATGCCATCAAACCATATTGCAGAGATGGAGAAGATATCTGGAGAGCATCACGCTTCAGGATAATAATCACTACATGTAGCAGTGCAGGACTGTTCTACCAGATAGGAGTGAGGTGAGCACCAGATGTTTGAGGAACAGAGTTCCCCCACACAATTTGTATTCCCCACAGTTATGTCAGAAGAGGTTGACCAGATGGAGATTGGGTAGTGGAGGGAAGTGTCAGCTATAGGATAAGAGCAAAAATGAGGGGGAGGGGCCAGGAAACAGGATTATTGATGAGACCAAAGAGACTCAAAGGCTGCAGTAGTAGAATGGACAGGCAAGTGGGCTAGCAACATATAAAGATCCTGTGGTTAGATGAGCATGTTTACACAAAGAAAACCTCAGTGTTGGGGCCTAGTAAGCAAGAACGGAGACAGGGGCTATAACAAGAGGCCTGGCTCCAAAGGCTTGGGTTTCTAGAAGAAGCGTTAGGATATGACCTTAGTTTAGTAAAAGTCCACTGAATGAGATCTTAAAGGATCACTGGAAAGCAGGCTACTTAGGAAACAGCTAGGTTCTGTGAGGTTAGTCCTGGGTGGGGGCAACTCAAGTACCTAGTAGTGGTGTCTCCCCAAGAAGATGGAGCAGTGATGGTGCAGGGGGCTGAGGACCAGAGAAAACTTCCCAAGAACATGTCCTCAGTGCTAGGAGGGATGTCCCAAGAGCTGCAAAGAAGCCGAGAGAGGAAGCTTCACACCAATGCACGAGAAGTGAGTCAGGGAGGCTACAAGCAGTTCTGGTAGGAAGAGGAGGTATCACAAGCCAGGCTAGGAAGGAGGAGGAGGAGCAAGCCTCCCTGAGAGTGAGACCCAGCTCCTGAGATCCTGAGGAGAGACCTTTCTGCAGCTTGGTGCAGACTCACTCCAGGATGTAGCTGTGAGGATGATGATCTAGGCCCACACATGCCTCACCTTTCTGGCCTGAGTTCTAGGCATCTGAGAACAGAGAGAGCAAGTGCAGCTAGCCACACACGGGTTGCCAGTTATTTCATAAATATTCCTTAGTTACCTATTTTATTTATTTTTAAGCTAGGAGTTTAATATTTTTTAAAGATTTGCTTATTTATTATGTATACAGTGTTCTGCCTGCATGTATGTTGTATGCCCGAAGAGGGCACCAGATCTCATAAATGGTTGTGAGCCACCAAGTGGTTGCTGAGAGTTGAACTCAGGAACTCTGAAAAAGCAGCCAGTGCTCTTAACCACTGAGCCATCTCTCTAGCCCAAGTTTAATATTTTTAACATTTTATTTTGTATGTGTGTGTATGGATACAATTGTAAAGGTCAGAAAATACCTTGAGGGAGTTGGTTCCCTCCTTTAACAATGTATGTCCCAGGGATTAAATTCAGGTCCTTAGGCTTAGTGGTGCATGCCTTTACACTCTGAGCCATCTTGCTGACCCCACAATATCGTTTTATTATGTAATCAATATGAAATCAGTAGTGAGACAGTCTACATTTAATTACATATGAAACTTACAGCTTTTGTATTTGAGACTAGCCATTGTAAGAGCTTAAGAGCCACACATGGCTAGGAGGCTGCTGGACTGGGAGGGTGCAGGAGACTGCAAGGGCAAAGGATCTTTGTGATACAAGGTGCCAGAACCCTAAGCTACCAGGAGTTTCTCAGGCTTTCCTCGTACCCACCCTCACCCTTGATATCCTTCCAAATACAGTCTGCTTACAGAATACCAGCTGCTGATAGGAATTCATGTGAGTATCCTAGCAGGACTGTAGCTGTTGTGACCCCAAGTCATGTGATTCCCATACCTCTTGGTCTTACCTTCCCTGGAGAACCCCACTATGATCCCAACACCCTAAGACAGAGCTTTGCCAGTATGTGTTCAGTAGCAGCTGCTAAATGATACAAAGAAATTACCATTCAGACATCTTTGGCTCTAGAGTTGGATACTTCACACACGTATTTGTGGACGAGGCAGGCCAGGCAAGTGAGCCAGAATGCCTTATTCCTTTGGGACTGATTTCAGACATCAATGGTCAGGTAAGACCTGTGTCTTGTGTGTGTTTCTTTTGTTTGTTTGTCAAGACAGGTTTTCTCTGTAGCTTTGAAGCCTGTCTTGGAACTCACTCTGTAGACCAGGCTGGCCTTGAACTCACAGAGCTCCACTTGCCTCTGCCTCCCAAGTGCTGGGATTAAAGGTATGTGCCACCACTGCCTGGCTTGTGTGTGTTTCTGTCTTAGTGTTTTCCCTTGATGACAGTCATAGCCTTCAAGTGAAAGTACAATAGGACCCTGAGAATGTGGCAGGCCAGAGCTATGCTTGTTCATCACAACATCAATCTTTTGTGGCTGGGAAGAAAGACCCTTGCTTGTTATTGTTTACTCACTCGAAAGCAGAAGCTAAGAGCCATTGTAGGTACTGGGAACACAATGGCAGAGTCAACAGCTAAGTTTCT
Source organism: Cricetiscus sungorus (assembly GCA_030556225.1). Taxonomy (NCBI): domain Eukaryota; kingdom Metazoa; phylum Chordata; class Mammalia; order Rodentia; family Cricetidae; genus Cricetiscus; species Cricetiscus sungorus. Next base: position 13,891,739 of record JANBXA010000031.1, on the reverse strand, counting down.
GGTGTGGGTGCTCCCCACAAGGCAGAAGGGAGAGGACAGGGCCTCCTGCCCTGCTAGGATCTGACTGCCATTACCATTACATTTGTCAGGGGCTCCTCCAATTCTGTGTGTTCCTGGCAGATCCCTATCTGATCTTCTCTCTGGTACTTTGTACAGTGATATAGATGATCATCTTAAAGCATGTTTCTTTTAGTACCCCCCCAGAGGTCATCTGCCATCCACTTATGAACTTGCAGGCTTCCAGACGTGTTCCCACCATCTCCCCTCGAGTCACCAGACTGAGAGTTAGTACTAGGAGGAACTAAGGAACAAACAAGGGCTGGTCTAATTAGAACACTTAAGAGACTGATCGAATGGTATTAATGTGTGTGAGGCCTACCAGCAAAGGGTACCATGGAAAAAGGCCACGGGTAGTTTTCCATGGCCAGGCAAGGCAGAAAATTCCAGAACACAAGCTGCCTCCCTGAGGCTTTTGCCACGTTGAGAGATAAGTGGAAAAGGCAGCTGACTGCTGTACCATGACTGATAAAAGCAGGTAGTTACTCTTAGTGGAGAAACCCAAGTCTCAAGCCCATCTAGTTTCTCCTTTCCCATTTCTCTATCTAGACCATTGTCTCAGCATTTTCCCTCATTCCACAGAACCAGAGTGTGCAAGGGGACCCTGCCTGCACAGCCCCAACCCTAACCTATTCAGAGACACCTGCTTGTGGATTCTTACAGCTCTTCTACTGTGGTTGAACAGTGTGCCTGTCCACTCCCCACTAATCAGGTATCCTTGGGTGTGCTATAGATTGTGCTCGCTGGAGACCCCATGCAGCTTGGCCCAGTCATCAAGTCCAGGCTGGCTATGGCCTATGGGTTGAATGTGTCTATGTTGGAGAGGTTGATGTCCAGAGCAGCATACCTGAGAGATGAGGATGCCTTTGGTGCTTGTGGTGCATACAACCCTCTTTTGGTGAGTTCTAACCTCTTCTGCTTGGTCACACAAATGGAGAAAGAGCAGCGTTTTATTGAAGCAGGCAGTGCTGACTGGTGGGGAAGGGGGTGCTGAGGGCAGCTGCCATACTGCTCTCACCCATCTGTCCTTCCCATGAGTCAAGTACATGAGCAGAAGCCTCTGCACAAGAAAGCTAGAAGTGTCTCCACCTCCACAAACGTCCACTTGATCCTTGTCCTCCTCACCATATGAAGCATACTCCGTATAGTGATCGAGAGAAATCTGGGGAGGTTGGTCAGCAGCATGTGTGGCTTCCTCCACTTCCCAGATAGCATTTAAGGCACTTTCTACCTGCTCCTCCATCTCATAGGGACTGCTGATTGGATCAGAGGGTGCCATGGAGTTTTAACACTGATGGTGGGGAGTTTGGGGGTCCAAGGCAATAAAAGAAGTTAAATTTGCCTTACTCCATAAATGTAGGAAATGGCTTTTGTAACTCTGTGTGAAGGAAGAGATGGCCTGCCCCTGAGACCTGGAGAGATGTGTTCTGTGTGGTATTCTGACCTGGGTGCTCATGTGGTGGAGCACAGACGCTGTATTTAAGCAAGAGCTCAGTGAAACCACCAAACCAGACCCCTCCGTGAGTGGAAGGAAAAGCTTATCCAAACTTCCAAGGCTAACTCTTGGCTTTGGGCAGAGAGAAGTGAAATAGTGGGAGAGTACTGCCAATTATAAGGGGTTATGTTGCAGCAGGAGGTAGGCATGTTAGCTGGAACAGCCTGGCAACTAGCATGGAGCTTTGATCTCTTGAAGGCTTGTTTGAGTTAATAAGGAGCTAGATGCCCATTCTGGAGGTGGTTGGCTGTAAGGGATAGATAAGGGAAGTAATGGCTTTTCCTGACAAACAGAAACTCACTTGTCAAGGTTTCTGAGGCATGCTGGTTTTAGGCAGCAGACCATCTGTTTACCCAGTGAGAATGCAGCCTGAACTAGTTCAGACTCTCATTTAGGACATTGCCAGTGGAACTGCCATTTGGGTGCTGAGGGGGACACTTTGCATCTAACATTGAGCTTACACACCATCAGTCAGATTCTGAGGGTGGACTTTGGAACTTGCAACCATAGGAGTTCACAAAACACAATGAGCTTGGAAATCTGGACTCTGTAGACATCATTAAGTGGTGAGAAAATTCTACAATTAAAAAAGTCATTCTCTTAACTGTGTTATTATTACTAAACTGTTGTAATACAAACAGATTTCCATCTGAACTTGTATTCCTAGTATTGATGAGATATAGCAATCATGAAGGTTTTCAGAGAAATCACCCTTTACTCCATTGGCAGTCCCAGGAGTGAGTGTTGAACAGAGACTGGGAAAGTATGTTGTGAGTCTTCAGGCTGAGGACAATCTCTGAGATAACACTCCTAAGAAAGGTGCCTGCTGTCCCAGAAGAAGAGGACCGTGTACATATAGGATGAGGTGCACCATGGCATCTGCTGGGTGAGAGAGGATGCCTGAAAGCTCTACTACCCATGGGAGATAACGTTCTCACCCACCTCCTGTGCACTTTGGGACATGCATTTCCTCCTCTATCCCTAGTTCTCTGCTGTTCTGAGCTGGTGTGAATCTCCACAGTGGGACACGTTCTGTTTTTTGACATGAAATATAGTTTATTGTCCTGGGACTAATGGACATTTTGCCAATATAATTACTATACTTCAGTTGCTCTGACAAAATGCCTGTTGGGGACAATTTCATGGGGAAAAGGATTTGTTCTGGCTTATATTTGAGGGGATAATATGACATGGCAAAGAAGGTGTGGTGAGATGAGGGATCTGCAATCAGGAAACAGAATGAATACTGGTGCTCATCTGGCTTCCTCTGTTTTCCTCTTTTATTTACTATAGAACTTCAGTTCATGAGTTGGTGCCACCCACATTCAGAGATCTCCTGCCTTATTAAACCTCTTTAGAAACATTTTCAACAGAGTCACCCAGAGGTGTGTCTCCTAGGTGATGACAAATCTAGTCAAGTTGACAGTAACAGTTGACTATCACAGCCAGAAACAAGAACAGATGCTTGTATTGCACCAACTTCCCAAGCAGTTGGAGGGAAAAGCATTTTCCCCATGCTGTTGCTATCCCCGGGACCAAGGATGTACCAAGGCTGTTAGAACAGCAGCTTCCCCCCCCCATGCTGAGTCAGCTTTGTAGCACTTCATTTAAAGGCTGAGCTTGTAAGGCAGCAGATCAAAGGCAAAACTTACTGCACAGAGAAGTGTCCAGAGATAACTGCATCCATTAAGAGACACTCAACAATCAGGATCTGGGAGAATCACAAAAGAGGCCTTTGGTCCTTCCTGGCATTAATGGATGTTTGAGATTCAGTCATCTGAGAAACTTGGCCTGGCCTCAGATTTCAAGCTAATAGAATAGAGTCAGGAGCAGGGGGGCTATCCCATGAAGTCAGCAGTAAGATGGCTGGTTTCAAGTTTGCCTTGCAAGGACAACAGGGACAGACACTCTATGGTTTTTGACTCTTTGTGACCTGTGTCTATCCTTTCTCTGCAGGTCACAAAACTAGTGAAGAACTATAGGTCCCACTCAGCCCTGCTGGCACTGCCCTCTCGCCTGTTCTATCATAGGGAGCTTGAGGTCTGTGCTGATCCCAAAGTAGTGACTTCGCTGCTGGGCTGGGAAAAGCTGCCCAGAAAAGGCTTCCCTCTCATCTTCCATGGCGTGAGGGTAAGTCTGCCTTGACTGCTGTGTTCTTGCATCTAGTGATGCAGGAAGCGGGGAGGAGGTATCTTCATTCAGAGAACATCCATAATGTATGATTCCCAATGTGTGTGTCTCCTGTCTATGCTACATTAGCCAAGCATTCCCTGTGGGCCCGAGGTGGGGGAAGATGGGTACTTATTTCTTAAGTGTAACAGCAAGAAAGGACCGCTGCTGACCTCTCCTGTCAGAGAGATTCCATACAGAAAGAGTTTAAGAGTGGATATTGCAGTCCCTGTCCTTTGGTGTCTGCATTAGATAAATGCTGAGTTCCAAAAGGAAACACAGGCTAGTATCATAGAGCTCAAAATGTGCATTAGAAATCTGGGAGAATGGACTAGAGAGTTCTCACTCTTGCAAGCCTCTATTCAATTCCCAACACTTATATTGGATGGCATACAACCACTTGTAACTCCAGCTTTAGAAGATTTGATGCCTTGAAGCTTCCATGAGCACCTGCACTACCATATACATACAGACACACAATGAAAAATAAGAATCTTGGTGGGGGCTGAGAAGTAAGGCAGGAAGAACCAATGGGAGCTGGGCACCAAGGACTAATATCCTGACAGTGCTTGCCCTGCCCTTAGGACCAGTAAAGCTGAGAACTCACAAGAACCAGTCAACCAAACACTCAACCCCAGGTCCAGAGGCAGGGGGACTGACAAGGACAGAGTCTCCTTCCTACAAGACCTCACAGAGTGGGGTTGAGATGCCCATCAGCTAAAATGAATTGCAGGTATTCACTAAAATCAGGTTGTTTGTATTGGGAATTTAAGTGTCAGAACTAGAAATCAAGTTTTATATTCACCCTCCCAGAATTAGTATCATACCTAGAAGGGAAGGTGGAGTCAAATACCCCTTCTCTCCCATAGCCTGGTCTTACAGGTATGTGAACCCATAGTCAGCTGCACCCATGCACAGTCCCTGCCTCAGTGTCTATCTAACCCTGTAAGGAGAACAGGTGCTCTGAATCTGTTCGAAATGCATTTGAAGAAGTGTGTGCTGGTGGCTCTTGAGCTGCCTCTCTAAGGCTGTTAGTCAGTGCTTAGTCTTAATATGCTGGCTGCCCCTACCCCAGGAATACCCTTTCTGTGGTCTGGGTACCTCTGCCCATCCTTAGAAGCCTCTAGTACATCAAGATAGACTTTCTGTGGCTGTTATAGTGGAAGGAATCTTTTTAGAGTGTCCAGGGATGGATCTTATGAGGCATAACTAGTGTTATTGTGGAACAAAGCCACAAAGACATCAAAGATGTCAGTTATTTCTGAATTAACCTATTTATTTAATACAGTCTAATATTAAAAATTACCACAGGCCAGGCATGGTGGCACACACCTTTAATCTCAGCACTCAGGAGGCAGAGGTAGGCAGATCTCTGAGGCCAGTCTGGTAGCAAGTTCCAGGACAGCCAGGACTGTTACACAGAGAAACCCTGTATTGAAGAACAAAACAAAAAAATTACTTCAAGCTTCTTTATAAAAACCATTTTAACGATAGTTCAAAATATTTTATAAAAGAAAAGGAGTATAGCTTTAGATTCAATTTTTAATATTGTCAAAAATAACTAGACAAATGAGTTGCTAGATTTGATATACTACAGAGTTAGAGTAAATGAAAGTGTCCAGTATTAGATATATATTAAATATGCAGCTTAATAGTAGAAGACTTGCCTAGCGTGTATAAGACCCTGGGATCAGTTCTCAGTAGCACAAAGTGTGTGGGATTTATGTGTGTATGTGTGTGCATGCATACATGTGAACATGTATCATTGTCTATAAAGGTACAAGTCGGTGGAAGAGAGTTCAAAAATACCAGTGAATATAGAGGATTTTTCTTTTTGACACTGGGTTTTGCTGTGTAGCTCCAACTGCCTTGAACCCACTTTGTAGACTAGACTAGACTGGCACTGAGCCCACAAGAGATCCATCTGCCTCTACCACCTGAGTGCTGGGATTAAAGACATGCCCTACCATGTTTGGCCCAATATAGAGAATTTTAAGAAAAAAGTGCGTATCAGTCACTGGGAAACAAGTTGGTAATACAGATTTGGGAGTACATGGCAACCTAAAGGTAATGTATGGAGGTCAGGGAACACACCCTGGGAGAGGGAGGAGGAGGGACCTGTGGACCAATGTCTCCTTTTAGTTCAGGGTAATAGCTCATTAGATTTCTCGTGGGCAGGTGTTTTATTCTTTTGATTTTTGTTTTTAAGATTTATTTATACAGTGATATAGTGTTCTGCCTGCATGAATCTCTGCAGGCCAGAAGAGGACACCAGATCTCATTCTAGATGGTTGTGAGCCACCATGTGGCTTCTGGATTTGAATTCAGGACCTCTGGAAGAGCAGCCAGTGCTCTTAATCTCTGAGCCATCTCTCCAGCCACTCATAATGTTTTTTGAGACAGGATCTTGTGTATATCATGTTTGTCTTGAACTTGACATGTCGCTCTGGATGATGCAACTTGTGGCCCTGCTGTTTCCACCTCTAAGTGCTAGGTTTATAGGTGTACACCATCATACCTGGTTTATTCAGTGCTGGAGACCAAACTAAGAATTCCATGCATGCCTGGCAAGTGTTCTACCTAATGAGTCACATTCCCTGCCTTGTTTGTTTGTTTGTTTGTTTGTTTGTTTGTTTGTGAGTGACAGTCTTGCCAACCCAGGCCAACCTTGAACTCAAAATCCTATTCCCTCGGTTTTCTTCATGCTGGGATTACATATAGAAGCCCCCACACCTGGCTTCTATGGGCACTAACTGGTGAGTCTGGTAAGCAAACAGAGTTGCAGATCATATAGCAACAAGAGGTGGACACTCTTGCTTGTCTGTATAGTCTGTGCAGTTGTGAGGGTCAGCAGGGACAGCCAGGCAGACTGCATCTAGTGTGTCACAGAGAGGTGGTCACTGGGGAACAGCTGGATAAGACACTGGTCTGGATAGACCATGTGAAGGACTGAGAATAGACTCAGACTTAGAAGCTGTTGATGGAATAACAGCTTCCTGCTTCTGCTGTGAGGACGTCCATTTGTGTTCTGATGGATACAGAGGTGGTGGAGAACCGTCAGCAGTCACTGCAGGTGGTTTAGTTACATTTCAGTATTTTCCAAATACTAAATGTTCCAAGTTCAAGGCCCTGAGAATATGTGGGCCACACCCAGTTTGAGCAGAAAGAACTACATCGCTGTGTGAATTGTTTTCAGTGTTGCTTGGCCCTTGTTTACTGAAAGCTTGGCTTCCTCTGGGAACAGCAGACTGCGTATCCTTGTGCCCTCCTGTCCCTTGGATGATACCAGATAGAATTGTTCAATAGGGTGTTTATAACATGCTTAGGGCAGGGTTGAGCATCCTAGATATACAAAAGAGGCCCACATGTTGGCTCTGGTAGCTCCCTATGAATGTGACCTCTCTGTAGGCCTTGTGTAAGTGGACCATACAGTCATGCTCCTATGCCTGGCTGTTTCTTTCAGCATTCCTCAGGGCTTATCCTTCTCGTAGAATCAGGATTTCCTCCTGCATTGGTGGTATAGTGGTGAGCATAGTTGCCTTCCAGGGTTTCCTTTTCCTTTTCCTTTCCTTCTTTTCTGAGACAGGTCTCACTATATAGCTCTGGCTGTCTTGTAAATCACTATGTAAAGCAAGATGGCCTTGAACTCACAGAGATCTGTGTGTTTCTGCCTCCCAAGTGCTAAAATTAAAGGGATGTGTCACTATTGCTGCCCCCAAAATGGCAGGTTTATACAACCATTTATTTTCTTGTATAACATGCAATGTGGTTCTAGGCCAGGCATAATGTCATAGGCCTTTAATCCCAGCACTTGGGAGGCAGAGACACATAATCTCTGAGTTTGAGGCCAACCTGATCTACCTAGCAAGTTCCAGGCCAGCTTGGCCTATATAGTGAGTCAAAACATTTTTGTTAGCTAGGTGTGATGGCACATGCCTTTAATCCCAGCACTCAGGTCAAGGCCATCCTGTTCTACATAGCCAGTTCCTACCTAACCAGGGTTTCATAGCAAGACCTTGTCTGGGAAAAAAAAAATTATTTAAGAAAATGGTTCTAATTTCCATTATTTAATGATAACTGGTCTGATGGGTTATAAATTCTGTATGATAGTAGAGATTTTTTCTATTGTGTTTACTATGTATTCCCAATCCCTTCTTGAGCTCTTTGATCCTGGGTAAATGGCATTTTATGTTCTCACTATCTCAGGGAAATGAGGCTCGTGAAGGGAGAAGCCCATCATGGTTCAGCCCAGCTGAAGCTGTCCAAGTCATGCGCTACTGTTGCCTCTTGGCCCGAAGTGTCTCCAGCCAAGTTTCTTCCAAGGATATTGGTGTCATCACACCCTATCGGAAGCAGGTGAGCCCACCAGGACTCTGCCTTCTTATACACAGCCACTGTAGCCCTTGGTCTTTGAATTCTGAAGGGCAGAAACAAGCTCATTCTGAACAGCAGCAGGTGTTCAGAGAAGCAGAACTAAGTTCTAGTGATGCTGAAGATATGAAATTTGTAAATCATACAGCTCATAGTCATTATTAACCAGCCACCTTCCTTACTATAGCCAGTGTTGGGCATTATTTTTGCATTCTAGGTAACTATATCATAAATATTTAACAGACTTGAGGAATATCTTGGTATTTTGTCCCTTTAAGAAAAGGCTTTCAGCTGGTCGTGGTGGCACACATCTTTAATCCTGGCACTTCAAAACAGAGGCAGGTGGATTTATGAGTTTGAGTCTAGCCTGGTCTACAAAGTGAGTTCCAGGACAGACAAAAAGCTACACAGAGAAACCCAGTTTCAGGGGAAAAAATAGGAAAAAGGAAGCAGCTTTGGAGGGGGGAGAGAGGAAGGGGCTGGAGTGATGGCTCAGAGGTTAAAAGCACACTGGATGCTGCTCTTTTAGAGGTCCCAAGTTCAGTTCCCAGCAACCACATTGGTGGCTCACATTCATCTGTAGTGGAATCTGATGCCCTCTTTTGCCATAAAGTCAATAAAGCATTCATATAAAATAAATGAATAAATCCTTTAAAGAAAGAAAGAGCTGGGTGGCACACACTTTAATCACAGCACTTGGGAGGTAGAGGCAAGTGTATGTCTGTGAGTTCGAGGACAACCTCCAAAAGCTACAGAGAAACCCTGTCTTTGTTTTAATTATTATTTTAATTGAACATTTTATTTAATCACTGATATCAAAGATATTATCTCTTCAACACAGACTCAAGATGAAAGTTTGCTTATGTGTGTTATATGCACATATATATGGAGAAACCCTGTCTTAAAAACCAAAAAAAAAAAAAAAGGAAGGAAGGAAGAAAAAGAAAAAGCTTTCAGCAGGGCACTGGGGGGCACACTGTTAGTCCTAGAACTCTGGAGGCAGAGGCAGATCTTTTGAGTTTGAGGCCAGCCTGGTCTACAGAACGAGTTCAAGGACAGCCAGGGCTACACAGAGAAACCCTGTCTTGAAAAATCATTTAAAAGAAAAAGAGAAAACAAAAAAAACTTTCAACTTCAATCCCAGAACTTGGGAGGCATTAACAGAAGGATCTCTGAGAGCAAGGCCAGCCAGGGCTATATATTGAGACCCCCATCTCAATAATAATAATAACAATAAAGAAACATCTTTGTATGTGTAGTTCATTTCTTTAGTAATAGCCCTTGGAAGACTAAGGCAGGAGGATTAGTGACTAGTCTGGGTTGTTTATGTTCTGGGCCAATCTGGGCTATAGAGAGGGAGGACCCTGTCTCAAAAAAAGATAAAGCTGTCCATCTTAGCCTTCAATCTGTATTTCTCAAAGGTAATGAATGCTGTTGGCATTTGTGAGGGTAACCTTTCCACAAAGGATTGTAAGGCAGCAAGCACTGCTGGCCTTATAAAGCTCTCTGTAGACTGTGACAACCAGAAACTGTCCTTGTTTATTTACCTGTTCTGAAGCTGTACTGTGGTAGAGGTACCCTCCATATCAAACACAAATTTCAGGAGTTCCTGCCCCACCAACGCTCAGGGGAAGGGCCCTAGAGCAGCGAGCAAAGGTTGATTGCACAGGCAGTTGTGAGAATGCATGGTCTATGCTGATGTATGTTATGAAAGTCTCTTTTCTGAAAAGCATGTAATCCTGGTAGCATAGAGATAGCTTGATTAGGAGCATATAACCAGTTGGTGCTAGGATATCTTTCTCCTTGGTTAGTCTGTGACCATTGGAAATACAGATCTCTGGAAACAGAGCATCTTCATTTTGATGCTGCAGTGCAGCTGACTCAAGTCCAAGTCCATATGTTTTCTTTTTTATTTCTTCTTGACTCATATATTATTAGTACATCCTATTACATATATTACATCCCTTCTCCTTCCAGTCCTCCCCTCTCCCCAAGATCCACATCTCCATTTCCCTTCAGAGAAGGGCTGGCCTCCCAGGGATATCAGCCAAACATGACATATCAAGTTGCAATAAAACTAGGCACATTTCCTGATATTAAAGCTGGATGAGGCATCACAGTAGGAGGAAATGGGTCCCAAAAACAGGCAACAGAAGTAGAGACAGCCCCCCCACCCAATGTTAAGAGTCCCACAAGGACACCCAGCTACACAACCATAACATATATATAGAAGACCTATGTCTCCTACAGGAAAACTCCAATCCAAGGAGATTAACTACACCCATGAAAACACAGGAAATAATCTCACACCAGCAAAACCAAAAAAAGAGCACATATACACACTAACAACAACAACAACAACATAACAGAAATGAACAGTCATTGGTCATTAATATATCTCTCATTATCAATGGGCTCAACACCCCCCCCAAAAAAAGACAAAGGATAACAGTTGGTACTGTGCACACATTTAATCCTAGCACTGGGGAGGCAGAGGCAAGCAGATCTCTGTGAGTTCAAGGCCAGACTGATCTACAGATCAAGATCCAGGACAGTCTCCAAAGCTACATAGAGAAACCCCATTTCAAAGAAAACAAAACAAACATATAAAGAAGACACAAATTAATAATGGATATGAAAATAGGATCCACCCTTCTGCTGCGTACAAAAAAACACACCTTAACATCAAAGATAGACCTTCCCTCAAAGTAAAGGGTTGGAAAAAGATTTTCTAAGCAAATAGATCCAAGAAGCAAGCTGATGTAGCTGTTCTAATATCTAACAAAATAGCCTTCCAACAAAAATAAAAGAGATGGGGAAGGACACTTAATAATCATCAAAGGAAAAAATCTACCAAGATGATGTCTCAATTTTTAACACCTATGCCCCAATTGCAAGGGCACCCACATATGTAAAAGAAACATTACTGAAGCTTAAATCACACATCAAACCTCACTTATATATTAATAGGGGGAGACTTCAATACCCCACTCTTGCCAATGGACAGGTAATCCAGACAAAAATTAAACAAAGAAATACTGGAACTAACACATTATGAACCAAATGGACCTAACAAGATATCTACAGACCATTTTATAAAAATCACAAAAGAATACCTTCTTCTCAGCACCTCACAAAATAATTCTCTAAAACTGACCACAAAACAAGTCTCAACAGATACAAGAAAATTGAAATAACCCATGCATCCTATAAGACCACCACAGATTAAAGCTGGATTTCAACAACAGAAAGCCTACCACCTTACAGAAACTCATACAAAATCTCTACTAAATGACTACTGGGTAAAGAAAGAAATAAAAAAAACTAAAGACTTCCTAGAATTCAGTGGAAATGAATGCACAACATACCCAAACTTACAGGACACAATGAAAGTGATGCTAAAAGAAAGTTCATAGCATTAGTTGCCTTCATAAAAAAAATGGAAGCGATCTCTTACTAAGGATTTAACAGCACACTTGAAAGCTCTAGAACAAAAAGAAGCAAATACACCCAAGAAGAATAGACAGCAGGAAATAAACTCAGGGCTGAAATCAACAAAATAAAACAAAGAGAACAATACAAAGAATCAATGAAAGGGAGAGTTGGTTTTTTGAGAAAATTAACAAGACAAACAACCCCTTATTCAAAAGCTAACTAAAAGACACAGAGAGAATATCCAGATTAACAACATCAGAAATGAAAAGGGGGACATACAACAGACACCAAGGAAATTCAAAGGATCGTTAAGGCATACTTCAAAAACCTGTACTCCACAAAATTGAAAAATCTAAAAGAAATGGACAGTTTTCTTGATAGATACTACTTACCAAAGTCAAATCAAGATCAGATAAACAATTTAAAGAGACCTATAACCCCTAAGGAAATAAAAGCAGTCATTAAAAGTCTCCCAAACAAAAACAAAAAGAAATGGACCAGACATTTTTAGCACAAAATTCTACCAGACTTTCACAGAAGAGCTAGTAACAATACTCAAATTATTCCACAAAATAAAAACAGAAGGAACATTGCCAAATTTATTTTATGAGCCACAGTCACCCTGTTACCCAAATGACACAAAGACTCAACAATAAAAGAGAATTATAGACCAATTTCTCTCATGAACATTGATGCAAAATACTCAATTAAAAACTCATAAACCAAATGCAAGAATACATCAAAAAGAGTATCCACCATGATCAAGTTAGGTTTCATCCCAGAGAAAATCAGTGTAATCCACCATATATACAAATTGAAAGAAAAAAAACCACATGATTCATCTCATTAGATGCTGAAAAAGCCTTTGACAACATCCTACACCCCTTCATGATAAAGTCTTAGAGAAATCAGGGATACAAGGACCATACACCTAAACATGATAAAGGGAATTTGCAGCAAACCAATAGCCAATATCAAATCGAAAGAAACTCAAAGCAGTTCCATTAAAAACAAGTTCATATATTTGGCTGGACATTTTTCAAACTTTTTTTTTTTAAATAATAAAACTTTAATGTAGCACAGAAACCATGAGAGATGTAAAGCTACAGAGTCATTAAATTCTTCCCAGGCCATCTCTTTTTATCCCTCTCATCCCTTATTCCTTTTTGTTGTTGTTGTTTGTTTTTCATTTTTTTTAATTTTTATTTTACATATTGATCCCAGTTCCCTCTCCCTCCCTCCCTCTTTCCCTCTCTCCCCCCCTCACATGCACCCAGACCACCCTCCCATCCCATCCCCCCCCCACTCCACATGTAGGGTAATGCCATCCAGGAGGGGTCATCTAAATCTGTCAAGTCATTTGAAGTAGGGACTAGGACTTCTCTCCTGTCTCTAGGTTAAGGGAGTATCCCTCCATGGGGGATATGCCCACAAGGTCCTTTTGTGCACCAGGAATACATCCTGGTTCCACTGTCTGAGGTCCCTTAGACTGCTCAGGCCTAGCTGAGACCCATGTTCAGGGGGTCTGAGTCAGTCTCAGCAATCAGTCTGGGGGCCCATTAGCTCCTCCTTTTTCAGGTCAGCTGTCTCTATGTGTTTCTGCAACCTGGTCTTGTCCTCTCTCTGTGTATCTGGATTCTAGTTCGACTTGGTGTTTAGTTGTGGGTGTTTGCTTTTATTTCCAACAGGTACTATATGAGGGCTCCATGATGGTGGATAAGTTAGTTATTGATCTCATTATCAGGGAAGGGCATTTATGGTAGTCTTTCCACTGTTGCTCAAATTGTTAGTTGGAGTCAGTCTTGTAGGTCGCTGGGCATTTCTTTAGGTTCAGTTTTCTCTTCAAACCTATAATGGCTCCCTCTTTTATTCTCTCTCTCTCTCTCTCTCTCTCTCTCTCTCTCTCTCTCTCTCTCTCCTTTCTCTCCCCTTTCTCTCCCTTTCTCTCCCTTTCTCTCCTTTCTGTCTTCTATTCCTTCCCTGACTCAATCTTCCTAGTCCCACATGCTTTCCTCTCCTCCCCTTCTCTTTCTCCTAGTTCCCTCTCCACTCACTGCCCCCCCCACTCCCCATGTGCTCTGGAGAACTTGTCCCTTCTCCCTTCTGTGAGGAACCTTATATGAATCTCTTAGAATCCACCTTGTATCCTTGTATCCAGTTCTCCTGGCGGTGTGAATTATAGGCTGGTGATCCTTTGTTCTAGAGGCCAAACTTTTTAAGATTCATTTTATTTTATGTATGAGTGTTTTGTCTGCATTATTGTCTGTGTACCATGTGTATGTCTGGTACCAGGAATCCAGATCTCTTGGAACTGGAGTCACAGGTGGTTGTGATTGGTAACTGAATCCATCTCTCCACCTCAAGGATGAACAATGTATGTTGATGTTCACTACTTTTGGGTGTGACAAAATGGTTCAACAGGTTAAAGCACTTGCTGCCAAGCTTAACAACCTGAGTCACTCCCAGGTACAACATGATGGAAGGAGAGAACCAGTCCCTACAAATTGTCCTCTGACCTCCATGTGTATGCCATTCGTGTGCATGCCCCCTTAGATAAGTAAATAGGTAAGTAATATTTGGGGTCAGGGAGATTGTTTAGTGGGTAAAGTGCTTACTGCATAAACATGAGTACATAGGTTCAAATTCCCTAGAATTCATAGCAGTCCTCCTGCCTCAGATTCCCAAATTCTGGGATTACAAAACAGGAGTTACCTTGGCTGGCTTAACTGTACTCTTTTATTCTGCTGTTGGGTATCTTTTAGTAAATTTATCAGCTCAGACTCTGAATTGTAATTACAATCTTGGCTGGGTCTTTATCATTTCTGTCCTTACTAGAATCTCTGCTGTTGAATTTGCACATGGAGTTTTTTAATGCAGCATCTTTTAGTTATTGAGACACATTGGTAATAATGTCCCTGAAGGCTCTGCTAGATCCAACACCTGCAAACACTCCTGATTCCCTCATGCCTTTTTTCTTGAGTGAGTGTGGGTCACAGTTTCAGTTCCTTTGAATGTTTTTAAACTTTTGTTGAGAGATAGAAATCTTAGAAAACAGTGACTTTGGGCTCTGATTTTCACTCTGAAGATTGTTGTACTTTCTTCTTATTTGCTTCTTTGGTTCATAGCTGCCTCTGCTCTGTCTGTGGCATCTATTTTTTCTGGTGTGTGTCCCTGTTGAGTTTTATTTTCATTGTTTTTAAACATGGCTTCTCAGGGGACTACAAGCCCAGCTTAATGGATGACAGCTCTCAGCTTATCATCTTGAGTGGGTGTGGCTGCCATTCACTAACTATGTAACCTCAGGGGCCTTTCACCGCAGACCTCAGGTCATTTGAGTCTTCCCAAACTGCTGTTTCTCACCAGGTTCTTTTGTGTCTCCTGGGCCATAACACAGCCTCAGCATTAATCAAGTTCTTTTTTTTTTTTTTTTTTTAAGTAAGAGAGACAGCTGTGGGTGCTGGGAACCCAACTATTTTCTTTTCTTGTTTTTGTTTGGGCTTTCTTTTTTTTTTTTTTTTTTTTGGTTGTGAGCCTAGCTTTTAATAACTGAACCATCTTTCTAGCCCTTGAATAGTGCTCTTGGCTCCCCATGCCTGCTTGCCTCTGAAGTTACACCCTGATAGAAGAGTCCACAGACCAGAGCACAGACTCCCATTGTTCATACCCAAAGTTGAGTAGCATTAATAACGTTAGACTGTGATTATTTCCAGAACACCAAATGTGCAAGTGTATGGTTGATTTGTGGGAGTAAACTTGTCTGTCTCCTCACTCAGTTGTCACTGATCTTGCCTAGATTTTGTTTTTAAACTAAAGCCCTTCATGGATACTAGTAGATATCCTTTGGAAACAAATCATGTGACATCAGGCTGGCCCTGTGCTACATGGCATCAACCTGTCCTCAGGATTGCACTGATTTAGGCTGAACAGCTTTCCAGACCTTCCACACTGATCTTGGTTACTGCACAGCTGTTCAGCATAGTAGATTAGTTCAGAGCTCTATGTTAAACTGATTATTTCATTATTATTTATGATTTTTAATGTGTACAAGTATTTTGCTTGCATATATGCCTGTGTGTAACACATGACTACTTGCTGTCCCGAGGAGGCCAGAATAGAGCATAAAAGTGTCACTCATTTGACAAGAGAAACAAGTAACCTCCACAGTGATGACAGATCTGCTTATAAGCAAAAAACCAGGTTGCCAGTGGTGGAGGCATATAATTTTAATCCCAGCACTCAGGAGGCAGAGGCAGGTGGATCTCTGAGTTTGAGGCCAGCCTGGTCTATAGAGCAAGTCCCAGAACAGCCAGGGCTACACAGAGAAACCCTGTCTTGGAGGGGGGGGGAAGAGAAAAAAAAAAAACAAGAAGGAAGAGAGAAATCATTATTCAAATGTCCACTTGTCACAAAACTGGAGCAACTGCCCCAGTGTAACCCTGCTGGAAGGAGCCAGAAAGGCTAACTGAATCCTCCAGCATCCTACCCCCAACCCCAGGCAGCCTTTGCATTGGCATCAAGAGTGCCTAGCTGCAGAGTATGGTCTGAAAATGGTGTGTGTCACTGTGATCAAGCAACTATAACTTAGAACACTCCTCTCAAATCCTCTGCATGTTCCCACATGATCTGAAGAAAGGTGTGAATAATTTAAAGTGTAGGACAAATAGGTTACAATAGAAATGCTGAAGAGTGAAACACTTCACTGAATTTGAGCCACCATTAAGAGCTGAAGTTCTCATGCTAGAACAAAGATTTGTAAACCACATCCGAGCTCCACTAACTTTAGGCTACAAAAGCAGTGGGTCACAATGTGACAAGACCACACTGTGATAGCCAATAGCGGAGAGATGTACTAATGATTTCCCAGGCTCTGCATCTGGTCACACCGCCCCTGTGTGCCTTCCTAAGCATCACATGAGAGAGTGTTAGGGCACCTGTGGTGTTTTGAATGAGACTAGATCCATAGGCTTCTGTTTTTGAATTTGAATTCTTGTTTCTTAGTAGATGGAACTGTCCACACTCTAATATTGTGTTCTTC
The DNA here is from genome assembly GCA_030556225.1 of Cricetiscus sungorus. Lineage (NCBI taxonomy): Eukaryota > Metazoa > Chordata > Mammalia > Rodentia > Cricetidae > Cricetiscus > Cricetiscus sungorus. The sequence goes on along the minus strand of JANBXA010000031.1, from coordinate 13,875,177 downwards.
CAAACTCCAACAGAATCATCCATTAAGCTGTGTTTACAGCATGTTAGCACTTTTGTAGCCTACAGCTCCACAATGTTCCTAAATTCCTCCTGCAAACCAGCTGCAAAGGCCTGAGAGTGACATGGTTAGGTTTCGTCATAGCAATGGCCACACTTCTCTCATACTAATTTTCTGTTATTCCCATGTCACTTTGAGACTACCTGAGAAAACAACTCAAGGGGGGAGGAAAGGACTTGTTTTGGTTCATGATTTCAGAGAACTTCAGTCCATCATTGATGGGAGATGTTATTCTGTAAATATGTTTCTCATACTGGTTAATGAATAAAACACTGTGGCCAATAGGAAAGCAAGATAGGAGGGACTAGGAGACTAGGAGGAAAGAGGAAGGAGTAAGGAGGAGTGAGTCAACATGGAGAGCCTGGAGAGAGCAGCATGTGGCCCACCGCTCGCCCATAAGATGACCACGTGGAAATACTTAGATAAGTAGAAATGGGTTAATCATTAAGACAGAGCTAGCCGGTAAGAAACTAGTACCTGGCCAACAACCTTATATCAAATATAGAGTCTCAGCGTGTTATTTGGGGCTGGTATGGCTGTGGGACCAGGCAGGCTGAAGGAAAAGAACTAGCTACACATCATGGTGGAGAAGACATGGTAAATAGTTTAATTCATTGCCACAGGACATGTAGCGAGTGTTAACATCACAGGACTAGGAGCAGCCCTAGAAAGGCCCTACAACAGCCCTTGGAAAACTACTTCTGCCAGCTGAGCCCCACTTTCTAAAAGTTACACACTTTCCCAAAATAGTGCCTCTAGCTGTGGACCAAGTATTCAAAGCATGAGTGAAGAAAGGGGGTACATTTCAGACCCAAACCATAATAGCATTTGGTTTAACTCTAATAGATATATATCTTGAGTTTTACAATGTTAATTTTGATCTTCTGTTTTAAAGGTGGAGAAAATAAAAATCCTTCTGCGAAATGTGGATTTGACTGACATAAAGGTTGGCTCGGTTGAAGAGTTCCAGGGACAAGAGTATTTGGTCATTGTCATTTCCACTGTAAGTTCTCAGTTTGAAGCCAGCTGGCATGTGCTTGAAATTGCTGAGAGTTCCAGGAAAGCCAGGGCTACATAGTGAGACTATGCCTCAAAAAAACAAAAGGAAAGTGAAAAAAAAGATAGTGAAAGACAGCTGGAGAGCAGAGTGGGACAGATGACAAAAAAAGCCCCCAGCACTGGTTTTTACCCCACCTCACAAGGATAGCTTAACTTTCAAACCACTTTCTTTTAAAGTGTCCCCATTGCTATTACATGCTAATTGCTAATAGAAAACTGAGATTTTAAAAAATGAGCACCATCTACCTAGACTATAACCTGTTAGCATCTGGGGACTCCCTATCTGCAGACAGAATAGTGCTGCTATCAACCTTGATTCATTTTTTATACACAAATAAAGGTCATGTTGTTTCTTAACCTTTCTGTATCAAGAAAAAAAACTTAAAATACCATTTTTATTCATTTTTATGTCTTTTTAGGTGCGGTCAAATGAAGATAGATTTGAAGATGACCGTTATTTTTTGGGTTTCCTGTCCAATTCAAAAAGATTTAATGTTGCAATCACAAGACCCAAAGCATTGCTTATCGTTCTGGGAAACCCTCATGTGCTTGTCAGAGTGAGTTTGCAAAACACTGGGCTGCCATTGTCTTAATGGAGGAAGGGAAGGATACAGGTTGCAAGAAATGACTTCTGAGGTCAAACATACACCTGGCACCAGGAGACTCTGGGTCTTCACTCACTTGGCTCTTTTGTTTTCATCAGGATCCGTGTTTTGGAGCACTGTTAGAATACAGTGTTACAAATGGTGTCTACACAGGGTGTGATCTACCTCCTGAACTGCAGGCTCTCCAAAAGTGAACCCTCTGTCTACTTCCTAAAAGGTGAGCTGGCTTTAGGACTCCACAAACCTATATTAGTTCTTCAAGACCTCATGCACCCAAACCACTGAAGCCTCAGGACCAGCCTGGATGTTTTTGGGTTTTTGTTGTTGTTGTTTTTGTTTTGTTTTGTTCTGTTTACTTTTCCTGACCCCTGGGCTGGAGCAGCCACTGTCCTGGACTTTAGTGTTCATTGTCACCCTACCCTTGTGTACCTGTACAGGTAAACAAGGCACCCAATGTAAAAGAGCCCTGGAGGAAAGTGGCTGCAGGTGCTCACTTCTGCCGTGTCAGGGTCTGTGGGACACAGAAGAGCCTGGCCCGTTGATGCACAGCAGCTACAACAGGGAGACACTGCACCTCGCCCTGTGGACCCTCAGGTCCAGTCATGCTTCAGTCTTCTATGTCTCTTGTGGCTTCCTGGTCTCAAGGCTGAACTTTGTATATGTGGGACCACTGAGTCAGCTGAGCTGCTCCTGCTTCCTTATACTGACCTTGGTTCAGTTTGTTTCTGCCAGTGGGCAGTCACTGCCACTACCCTCCCCCCAAATAAACACGCCAGTAACCCAATGTGGTGATATTTTGTTTGTGATCTAACAAATAAAGCTTACCCGGAGTTCATGCCCTTTTCCCCTGAGAAGTTGGTGAGGTAGGAGGTGGCCGTGGCTGGCTTCTTTTTGTCTATGATCTTTCAGCATTTACCCCGACACCTGATTCCCAGTTTTTTATTATTAAGACCAATTAGAATTTGTGCTATGACCCCAGGCCCCATTCTGTGCCTGAATGCACCTATGTCCATGATAAGAGTTTTATCTTTCATTTGTACCCTGCTGGCTATAATCTCATGAGTTGGCTCTACCATCATCTGCTCTACACCGATCCAAATGTGTAAGAAACAGCAGGACAGACCACCAGCTCCACTCACCTGAGAACTACAGGTCACTGCTGAGGAGTGAGAAGGGATTGGGTAGAACCAGGTCCACCTAGGCCCCGGTATTTCTGGAAAAGGACAGTCAGTAAGGACCTGTACTAGAGCCCTACATGTCCTCCCTAGCCTGTCCCTGCATTCAAGTAGATGTCAACTTCTGAGAGCCTTCATGGGTTAGGTGAAATGGGCTCCTTGATGGACCAAACTGGACTTCCAAGTCTGTGCTCTAGAGGCACCAAGCAAAGAAAGAAATTTTCACCAAGTCTCCTCCCTCTACTTAGAGACCAGCACGGGTGCTATGGCTCTGCCACGGTCTACTGGAGGCACTGCTGTCCAAAGAATTGCACTTGGAGGCTGGGTCTTTCAGAACCCATGATGAGCAGTGTGGGGTTTAGCCCTTTTGTGCAGGTAGGAACTGTCTCCTGATGAGGGTCTTCCTATACCTTCAGTCCTGCAGCACCCCTTACTTTACAGGGCAGGGCAGGACACTTCCCCAGGGCTTATGGAGCACATGCCCATGCACAAAGAGATCCCCACAGAGGCTTCTACTCTAAAAGCCTGTATTCATTTGTAATGAGAAGCTCTTTGCCCTGGCTAGGTCCCATCGCTGCTTTAGCCCCAAATAAGCACACACATTACATTAGTTATAAAGCTATTGGCCAATGACTAGGGCTTCTTATTGGCTAGCTCTGTCTTAATTATTAACCCATTTCTATCAATCTAGTATGTCCACGAGGCTGTGGCTTACCTGGTAATGCCCCTCCATGTTGTTACTCCTTTGTCAGCATGGCGACTCTGACTGGGTCCTGCCTCCTTCCTCAGAATTCTCATCTCCTAGTCCTACCTGTCTTCCTGCCTCATTGGTTTTATTCATCAACCAATAAGAGAAACATCTATACAGAAGGATATTCCCCATCACCTGTTCTGTTACAGTGTTCTCTCTCTCCACCCCCAAGGACTGGCTGGACCTGGCTAGCTGGAGCACAGAGATGAGGACAGAGGGATAATCCCCACAGAGGACATTTCAAGGGCCTCTACCACCCGAGGACCACAATGTGCAAGGCACTTCCCTCAGGCAGAGAATGGAGAGTCTTCTAGATGTGGGGGGAAGGGGGGGGCCTTGGTTTGAATGGAGTTGAGAGTAGCACAGGCCAGCCAGCCTCCGGCCAATTTCTTCCATTCTCTCAGCAGTAGTCACAGCCCTTTACCAGCCCCTCTCCATCCCGGAAAACCCGCAACCTTCTTCCCGCCCATGGTGTCTGGGGCCCCAGCCAGTAACACATCTTTCTCTACATCCTTGAAGGTGCTGCACTCTAGAGGCAGGTGGCCTGCCCCCTCAGTGAGTCATTTCAGTTTAATTGCTGTCAGGTCTCTTTGGTGGCCTATCCACATCTCTGTCACCCTCTGCCCCAGATCAAAACTCAGTTGCAGTGTGGCCACCCAGAGAGGTCTTAAACCTTAATTGTATGAACGAACAAGTGAGGGCTGAGCAATGACAGGGCTTACACCAAGAAGTAATTAGCAGGTCCTGGGAAGGGAGCCAGTGACTGGGAATCAGATAGATCACAATCCATCAGTGACATGACCTAGTCTACTAAGTGCCCAGCTAAGGTTAGTCATGAACCCATGGACTTCAGCACCTTTCTACCTCAGAAATATCCACCCAGTTCAGAGCTAACCATATCTGCTCCAGCTCAGAGCTAACCATACCTGCTCCAACTTAAATGTAACATCCTAAAGTTGAGTCAGGTGTTAGGCACATATCTCAGGGAATCTCTAGAATGTGGTAGGATCAAAGGCAGAGGCAGATGGGCCAAGATGAGAAGCATGGCAGTTAGGAATCACTGTAGAGCAGGTAGGAGCCTAGATAATATGGGTGAGGGAAAGGAAGCCACAGAAAACAGTACAGAAGGCCCTGCTCTTGGGGATGAGAGCACTACCCAGACCAGGGTGACCACCTGCCAAGCAAGGAGCAGCAGTACCTGTAAGCAGATCAGCACAGACTTTAAACTTAGTCATACTGTAAGCATTATGAAGGATGGGATGGACAGGAATTCTGGCACTTGGGATCCAAAGAATACTGAGTGTTGCAGCTTGGATGGAAAATTATTCTGGTATTCAGGAACCAAGGAAAACCACAGGTCACAGTAAGTGTAGCAGCTCACAGCCTTGTTCCAGTTCTGCTCTGGCAGGAGAGGGCTTCCCCAGCTCCAGGAAAGACTTCTAATGTAACAGCCTTGCTCTGGCAGGAAAGGGTTTCCCAGGTGAAGCTAAAAAATCTTCACCCAAACCTCATTCACGAGATTTTTTTGGAGGGAAAGATCCAGGAGAGTGGCTGTCTCTGCCAGAGTGGAAGGAGACAGCCAGACAGCCATAGCTGAACAGGCACAGTGTGGTTTATATAGGAATTCTTAGGGGGCAGAGTTTTTCCAGGGAGATTCCCAGGGTAGGGATTGGTCAGGTTTCAATCCCTGAACTCAGATTGGCTAGATCTGCTCAGGGATTGGTTAGTTTTCTGCACAGGTTTAGGGTCCAATTTGGCTATGGTTTTAGGGCCAAAGTGTGTTTCTTTTCACTGGTCCTTTTTAGCCTTTTGGCTCTAATTTTAGGGTCAGGGTGTATTCCTTTCACTGGCTCTGATTCCAGGGGCAGAGTGTGTTTCTTTGGCGTTGGTTTCAGGGTCAGAGTGCATTTCTTTGGTTCTGGTTGCAGGGCCAAAGTGTGTTTCTTTGGCTGGCCCTTTTCCCTACACATACTACCCCCTAGAAGAATTGGAAAACGGGTTTCCTTGCTTATTTTTAAGTGCCAGCAGAGCCCAGAAGATGGTATAGGATCCTCTGGAATTTCAGTTGACTGATAATTGCCATGTGGGTTCTAGGAACCATACCTGGTTCTTCTGAAAGAGCAGCCAGTGTTTTTAACTACTGAGCTATCGCTCCAGCCCCAGTTTCTCATTTTCAAAAGGCTGCTTACAGTGTCATTCCAAGCATATTGTAAATTTTTGCCATTCCAGGGCAAAGCAGAGCCACCTATCAGTGTCTCGTATGAGGTGAAAATGCATTAACATGCTGTACCACTGTGTCCATCAGAAGACATCCTCCAAAGCTAGAAATGGCGCTTTCCCCTTGAACTTGTATTTCCATTCTCTCAGGGTTTGAGCCCAGTACAAAATGATGAGCTCTGACCAAGGAAGCCCGAGCAAACAATCAATGCTCCTGACTGTCACATGCACCTGGCCTTATACTGAAATGGCAGTTCTGAGTGAGAGTGATGGGAAGGGGACAGAGCAACCCAGAGTGGGGTAGCCCTATGCTGCTTGTTTAGGACATTTAAAAATGGAGTCATGTGTTGTGTGGAATGGATTCTGCCCACTGAGCTCACATCTTCTTTGTAATAGTTGCTTTGATTTGTGATCCCATGATGCTGAACATGATACGAGTTGCGCCTGTATTGTCAATCTTAAAGTTATGTAAATGCCTAATCAAAATGTTGTCAATTTCCATAAAAAACTAAACATTGAGGTAAAGTTGAATTTCAAATGCATCTTGCAGTAGTTCAAATGGAACTTTGTTGTTTTTAGTTCTTTCAGAATTTCATACAATGTATTTTACTCATTTTCACCATTTCCCTAATTCTCCCCAGATGTACCTTCCTCTCTACCCGCCCCCTTTCACACATCAAGTCCAATTTGTGCAGCCCATGTATTAGATGTGTAGCCTTCCATTGGAATGTGGTCCACTTATCAGGGCAACATTCTTTAACTGACTCCTCAGCAGCTATCAATAGCCAGTAGCTCCCCTCCCCGGCTACTGGTAAGACTTAATGTCTAACTCTTCTCTCCATGCTGACATTTGGTCTAAAGTGAGCTTTCAAGGGACTTTACTCATGCTATCAAAATTGAAGTGCATTTGCATATACAGCTGCCTTGTTGTGTCTAGAGGACACTACTTCCTTGTATTTGTCCACCACCTCTGGCTCTTAAAACTTTCCCACCCCCTCTTCAGCAATGGTCCCTGAGCCTTGGGAGACTGGATGTGAGGTACATGTCCCAATTTAGGTCTGAGCATTCCAGTCTCTTATTCTCTGCATCTTGGCCAGTTGTGGGTTTCTGTGTTAATCACTAATCACAACCTACTGAAAATAGAAGCTTCATTGATGATGGTGGAAAGGCGCATTAATCAGATTAATTAATACTGTGTTCATTTAGCAGAATAATAGTAGTGAGCTCTCTCACAGAACCTGTGACCTGTCTAGCCACAATGGTTCTGGGTCTGGGGTTCACCTTGTGGAGTGAGACTTAAATCCAATCAGAAAATGGTTAATCCTATGATGCTTATACCACTATTGCATCAGTGGCCATGCTGTACCAAATGAGTTATTATTATAGGTTGCAGGGTTCTCAGCTGTGATAAGACTTGTTTACTTTCCTTTCCTGGTAGTGTACTTAGCACCTTATAGCACTGGGAAAGTTAGCCAGTAGGAATGACGTTTCTAAATCAGCACTGGCTTAATTTCTCCAAATCCCATGACTAAAGTATGGTATATCCAGCACTAAGGAACTATTAAGTTCTGGAGGATAACAAGAACAATGGTAGTTTAACCAAGAACAATGGTAGTAGCCTGTAATGTTTTGGGGTCTATGGAAATTCATTGTCTAACAACTCTAAAAGAAGTAACGCATTCCTGGTACTAGGCTTTTTATTTGTCAGCCTCTGGTGTCTAGTAGGAGCATCGTTCCCCATTATTGGGCAGCTCCATTTAAACTCTTTGCTTTTCTGTCTTTATGTATATGGGTATTTTGCCTTCATGTTTGGCTGTGCACCACATGAGTACAGTGCTTATAGAGGTCAGAGCAAGAATCTCATCCTCTGGAACTGGAGTTGCAGACTGTTGTTAGTGGCCAAGGGTGCTGGGAAAAACTCCATGGACCTGAGTTAATTCCCACCACTCACATAGTGGCTTACAATGTGTATAACCTCAGTCCCAGGGCATTTTTCTGGCCTCTGGCAACAGCATGCAGGTGGTACATATGCATACGAAGGCAAAACACCCATACACTTATTTTTAAAAAACAAAAAAACAAGGCTCTCCACTCAGAGTAAACAGATAAAGGCCTTGGAGAAGCATGCATGAATAGTTAACAAAGGAGACAACATTTAGAAAACGAAGGAACTGCAGGTCAGAGGAAGACAAGAACTCACTGAGAAGTGGTCATTCAGTATGCAATCAGAGAAAAACAGAGAGTGCAGAACTCTGGAAGGTAGGATGATAGTATATAAACTGCATAGCTCTTCTGAGAAGCCAAGAAGGGTGCAGGGAGTACCCAGAAGGCCTCAAAATGACTATATGGGGAAACCTAGAGTGATGGCTTGTCATGGGTAACTGGGTCATGTCAGTGCAGCCAGAAATCCTGGGAATGGGGAATAAGATGTGGTTAACAACAGCAGGGTCTAAGGTGAAAGTAAAATCTGTGGGAGCAAGAATGCATCCTTACAAGTAAGGGCCTTCAGATCCAAAAGGGTCAGAGTCATGCTAGAGAAGGGAGAATTGACCCCTCCAAGTTCTGCTTTGATCTCTGGAGATGTTTCCAGACTGCTAATGGATAGTTACTTTAGGAAGTTACTACTCCAAGCACACACAATAACAAGACAGACAATGATGGAGGATACTGAGCCAGGAAATCCTGCAGGAGGCAAAGACCACAGAAGTTTGTATACAGTAGCTCCTGAGGAAAGCACATGTGGGTGGCCCAGGTCAGATGACAATCAGTGTGGTGGCAGGAAGCCCCTACCAGCTGGCTCAGATCCATGAATGTTGACTGGGTGAAGTACCAGAGATGCTGGCTTAACAAGCATATCCACATAGGCAACGTCCCTGGGTCCAGGACATGGCTGCAGTAAAGAGGCATGTGAGAGCCTTGCAGAGGACACCCCATATTTATGTGCAGATTTATGTGCAGGCTCTAGCCTGGGAAGGCGGGGGGGGGGTCAGGTATCCTTGCCCTTGTCTCCGATACCTCACAGAGCAGACTCTGCGGTCTCGAGGGGGACCGGGGCCAGGTGAGGAGCAAGAGAGCTGAGGTGTAGAACTAGAACCCTCAGGCCACCAAGCACGATCTGACCCCACAGAGGGCGGTCCGCCCCTTCCAGTGCCCAGGGCTAGAGGAGCCCAAGCTCAGCCCAACCCTGACGCTAGGTGGTTGTCACTAAGAACTCTCATTTCATTTAAATTTCTTTAAATTTTTAAATTTTTTTTTCTTTTTTTTTTTTTTTGCAAAGTCATCGCCAACGCCGCAGCTACGTGGCAGGTGGGGGGAGCTGGGGGTGGAGCCACGCCGCGGAGTTGCCGCAGGTAAACAGCCCCCCTCCCCGGCGGGAGCGGGCCGCGCGGCCCAGGCAGGAGAGCCGCCGCCGCCCCCGGGAGGGACGCAGGGCGCGGGCCGGCTACAGCGCACGGAGGGGGCGGCGGCGGCGGCCCGGCGCCCTGGCAGCCCGACCCCTCTCTCGGGGTGGCAGACCCCCGAGCCCCACCGCATCCCCGCTGACATCCTCCTTCCGGCGCCCCGCGCCCTGCACCCCCACGGTCTCAGTTTCCGTCGCCCCCCGCCGCCCTCTCTGGCGCGCGGCCCCGCCCGCGCCCCCCGCCCGTACCCCGCCGGGCCGCGCCCCCGCCCCCCATGCACCACCTCCTGGAGCAGTCGGCGGACATGGCGACCGCGCTGCTGGCGGGCGAGAAGCTGAGGGAGCTGATCCTGCCTGGCTCGCAGGACGACAAGGCGGGCGCGCTGGCCGCGCTGCTGCTGCAGCTCAAGCTGGAACTACCGTTCGACCGCGTGGTTACCATCGGCACCGTGCTGGTACCCATCCTGCTGGTCACCCTGGTCTTCACCAAGAACTTCGCAGGTGAGGCAGGGCGCGCGTCCGCAGGTGTTTAGCGCCCAGCGCCCTGAGCGCGCTGGCTCGCTGCGCCAGGCAGCTAGCTCCAGCTGGACCGCACCCACCTGGCCAGGCAGAGAGGCATTGCCCTCAGGTCTCCTCACAGACCTTGGGCAGCACCTCAGTCTGGCATAGGGGGTTGAAGCGAGACAGGGCCTCCTGGAGAGCCCTCCTCTGTTTTATTGTTGTTTGCCTTTCTGTTTCTTCAGCCTCAAGCCATGTGGAGAGTAGGCCTGTCAATGGGACGTGGGGTCTGAGTTGTAAAATGTCAGTGTGGACCGAAGCTTGGAGGAGTAGCCAATGAGGACCAGAGAAGGAAGTGTTGAGAGCTACTGCCCAGGGATAGTGAAAATCCCATGATGCTTCACGGGACTCATGGGGCTCACAGTATAGGAAAGTGAGGGTACTCCTGTGGAGCTCTGAAGTACTCCCCCCCCAAAGGTTTTCTGCAGAAGAGGCCAGACATGGCTGGCTTTGGAGGGTACAAAGCAATGATGGCCCAAGAGGTCACCCTTGGCTGGCAAAGGCCGTGTAGGTGGAAGATGGGGCAGGTCAGGAAAGAGTGGATAGGCAGAGGTTGAAGTGTGGGGGGTGGAGGGTTGGTATAAGAGGGAGCGTGTGGATGCGCCTCAGGAAGGTGCACATGCATGGTGGGCCCTGCCTGCCTAAGGCGACATGACCAGCACAGAGCAGTGAACCAACATGAGGCACCAGGGAGCTGCCTTCTGGTGACACACACACACCTGGAGCTGAGCCAGGCAAGGACAGCAAGCCTAGGTGTCCACATACACAGGTCTAGTTTGTGGCCTGGAGGTGCCTGCCAGTTTCAGAGCAGGGAGACTTTCAGAGTTCCTCTAGAGATGCAGGTCGCTCTACCCTCTGCAGCTCCTGGGCAGCAAGAACAAGTATTTTGATACCCACCTCTTCACCGTCCTCCACAGGTGCCTCACCTTTCAGGGAACTCCAGGACCTAGAGATGTACAGCCTGAGAGGAGGCATCCTTCAGACTGCTTAGCACTACCCCAAGGGTGAGGGAAGTTCTGGTCTCCATCCTTGCACACCAAATGTTCTAACACTTGGGATTAGATGTCCCCATAAGCAAGACAGAAGAATGAGGGTACAGTGGGGCTGCAGTCACACCCAAGTATGTGCATAAAGTAGCCTTTGGCCAGGCTGGTCACAGTGTCAGCCATGGGGCTTACAACAACGGACATGTACTTCAGAGTTCAGAGGGCTAGAAGCCCAAAATCCAGGTGTGGGGAGGGCTGAGCTCTCTCTGAACGCCTTAGAGAAAGACAAGGCCCCTTTCTTCCTGATTAGCAGGTTGCTGCAAACCATCTCTGGTATTTCATGGCCTGCAGCAGCACCACCCAAGCTCTGTCTGTCCTCTATTGGGGATTGTCCCATGTATGTACCCCTCCCTTGAGTCACAAGAATACAGTAGGGTTGGCATTACTCTAGTCCACTCTCATCTCATTTACACCTCTCCACAGGTACAGGATTAGGACTTGAGCAGACACTTGGGGACACAGCTCTACCTGTGACACACATAGTAGGCCAGCCTCAGATGTGGGTACACATGGACTGGGTCACTTTGGTGACTCCTTGATGTAAGCCCTATACTCAGACACTGTCAGCCCAGCTTGTCACCTGAGAGGCCTGCATACACCTCGCATCCAGCTGGGCCTGGAACCACCAGGATATCCCCCAAGTCAGCCCCGATCCTGGACCTGTTCCTTCAAACCCCTTGTGCTTTCCCGCAGAAATGCGAGTGCCCACCTGCGGCCCACATGTCTCAGCCCATCTGCCCCTGCTAAGCTAGTTCTACCACAAGTATGAGGGGTCCTCGTGCCTCCGTAGCATGGACAAGCAGCAATGCTCAGCCAGTAAGTCTGCTCTTTCTCTGGGAGGATAGAGAAAGTGCTCCCCTTGTGCTCCCTGACCTCCTGCAAAATTTTGAAGCATCGACTGCTTCTCTTGGCTTTGATTGATATTCAGAACAGCACAGTGGCTCTTCACCATCCTTTTCCCCCACAGAAGCTAGAAGCATCCAGGGACCTCAGACACAAGAGAATCAGGTGTGGGAAAAGGGAACCTTAACGGCTCCTTGTCAGTGTGTAGGGACCACTCGGTAAGAACATAAGAGAAGATAGGACAGAACCCTGTGCCAGGACTCTGAGTGGGGCCTGCCTGAAGGGTTTTGAACTTCTGGCCCCCAGATCTGTGAGGTATGCGTCTGCTGTTTTAAGCCAGTGACCCCACTGCTAGTAGTGTGACCAGGGGTCCCTCCTTTTTGTTGTTGTTGTTGTTGTTGTTGTTGTTGTGTGTGTGTGTGTGTGTGTGTGTGTGTACACCTAGGTCCTGCCTATGGGGACATTGAATCCTGAATGTCAGTGGACAGTGCTGTGCGCATACCTTCTCTGGAGGAGCCTGACCTCTTTATATTGTGTTCTGCAACGCTAAAATGAATTCCCTTGAGCTCAGCACAGCTGTTCCCCACCCAGTAGAGCTAGAGGTAGAGTTCAGGGTGTAGGGATAGCCCAGAAAAATCTCAGAGGACTCCTGTCTGGAGACCAATTGGTGATGGGACCAGGGCTACTGTGAAACAGCTCCCCTGCCTCTCAGGCAGGAGTGGGGAGCCAGTACCCAAAGCCCAGAAGTGAAGGAAGAGGAGAGAAGCAAAGAGCCACCAGATTGCTCAAACCCAGACTGGGAGGTCAGCAACGACTTCTTTCTAGGTACTTGGGGGTACTTGTGGCTATCGCCTGGGTGTGACCATCTAGCTCACATAAATGAGGTGTCACCCAGAATGTGTCCCATTTTTTTCTTCCTTAAGGAAGGAAAACTAAAAGTGCCCTGTGCTGATAAGCATAGACAGTCCTGCTCCTGGCCTCTGGCCTTTCCCTGGGCGTCCCACCTAGCGCTAGGTGGATCTCATGGTGGGCCTGTGAGAGGCGGGGACACTCAGACACCAGCCCCTGAAAGTCAGCCCTTCGTGTCCCATATATGGTTCTCACCCTGCAAGGCCTGTAGCACTCAGGAGTATCCACCCATACCACTGCAGGAAGTACCAGGATGGAGTACTCCCCCACATACATACACACGTGAGGCTGGCAGCCCGCAAGAAGCCAGGGCCACCTGTTATCTGCCCACACTGCTGAAACAGACTAGCACAAATTCAGTGGCTTCAAACAATTTACAAGACTAGAGTGTGGCTTGGCACCAGGCACTTTCTTGGCATACTAGAGGTCCTAGGTTGATTCCCAGCACCTGACACACACCAAAAAGGCAAACAAACAAGGCTAATGAGACAGCCTAGCAAATAAAGATTCTTATCCCCCACGCCTAACAACTCGAGTTTGATCCTGGAATCCACTTGGTAGAAGGAGAGAACCAATACCCAAGTTGTCCCCTATGCCCCACATACATACACATAAACACACACACAAGTTTAAAATTTAAGAAAAGCAATTGTCCTACATCTCTGCAGAAATCTGAAGTTAATATTATAAGGTGGGTAAATTGCAGACAGGATGCTCCTTCTAGAACTTCTAGTGGCAAGTCTTCAGGACCTAGCTGCGTCATGTCATTTGGCCCAGGCCTTCTCTGTCTATCACTGCCTACCTTTGAAAGGGACCCTTGTGATTGCATTGTCCTACTCAGGTAATCCAGGATCATCTCCTATAAAGTCCTTAATCCCTGTTGCAGAGTCACTTTCACTACACAATGCAACACAGTCACAAGGTCCAGAAATCAAGATGTGGTCATCTTGGGAGCTGTCATTATACCATGAAGGAGTTAGGGAAGGATTTGAAACTGTCCTGGGGTAGGAGGAGCTGAGAGAACAGTGGTAGCTGGTGGCTGGCCAGAGGCAACAGCCTCAGCAAACTAGGGATCCCTTGAAAGGTTTTCCTTCCACAAATGACAGAGGTATAAGTGAGCTGGGCTGTGTGCAGGCTGGACCCATGGAGTAGGTTGGAGATGTGGCTAGGGCTAAAGTTCAGCCCAACCCTGCCCAGAATTCCAAATAGAAACCCTAAAGGTCTGTGCTTACAATATTTGGACCTGCTCTTCTGGAGGCTATAGCAAGCACTTAGTGCTCTGTGACTACTGCTGTGGACTTCATGCCACTGTGATGGGGTAGGCAGTCTCAGCTAGTGCTTGACTGACAAGTAGTTTCCTTAGCTAAGAATCTGTGCACTCCCATGAGCAGCAGGGTGTCCAGCAGCCCAGGTACACATGTTACTGTCCCCTAGGGTAAAGAACCCTTCAACAGCACTCTACAGAGATGGCCCTGTCTGCATTGAGATGGACCAGCTTTTGTGTCTCCTCCTTGAGCATCTGCATTTACTCAGGCAAGACCTCATCCTCCTAGGAAGGGGCCTCAGACAGAGGACTCCATGCAGCTACTGTATCTGGGCAGAGCATTCGTGTCTGGATACCTGTCATCCTGCCCAGGTCAGGCCCAGCAAGACAAGTGCACAGCATCACTACCCTCTGATAGCCAGCGCTGCTTGAGCGCCTGCATTCCTCTAGGTCTTTGGTATCAGCCTTGCCATCAGAAGCACCATGTGCTTCTGTAGACACAGGCCAATGGAGCAGGAGGTTGGCCCCACTGGATGTGCCCTTGGGAGTATGGGGGTCTCTCTCCTTGCTTGCCCAACTTGCAGCTCTGCTGGCTGCAGGGATGGGCTTGATACAGGATGGGAGACAACTTCCCAGAGAGAAAAATATGCACCCTTCTGTGGCTTTAGGAATCAGCTGTAAGGACAATATATATGAATAAAATTCCATTTTTTCAACCAAGAGAGCTGATTCCTTTGCTTTCCCTGTTTGCTCTTCTCAGAGCCCAGCTCATCCAGCCTGGACACCTGTTCTCCAGGACCTCAGGTTGAAGGGATCAGCTTTTCCTGACTATCTATAGCCTCCTCTTCAGCCCCTGACTATGGCCCCAGCTTCAAGGGATCCCAGTGTCTAGTTCACTCACGCCTCTACTGGAACCCTCCATACCTTCCCAGGACCATATGAGAAAGATCAGTGGCCACATCAGCCCTGCCCTTGGTGCACAAATTTGACTGTATTATGTTCTGATAATTGCTGAGCCCTAAACTTCTTTGAGCCTTCATGATGTGAGGCCATGTAGACATGGATATATACCCCCAAATGGTGACCAAGGTCCTAGGCCAAGTTAGAATGGGGCCAAGACTCCCTAAATGTTGATACTACAAGAATGTGCACCCAGTGGGGTCTCTGCCCCCAACCTCTTGGGCCCCTGAAAGCATTAACTGTGATTAATGTCTATGTTGGTTGTTTTTCTAGTTGCTGTGGCAGAAACGACCTAACAGAAGAAGGATTTGGTGTGGTTCACAGTTTCAGGGAATACATTCCAACATGGGGAGAAGGCATATGGCTAGGGTGGCTCCATCCATGGCGAGAGCTCCTGGCTTAGCTCATTCACGTTGAGGTGCATATAACCGCTGTGGCCTTTCCCTAGTTTTTGTTTCTAGCTAGGCCTACACCTGTCAAAGATGCCACAAACCTACCAAAACACTGGATGGGCGCAAATGTTCAAACACATGAGCCTATATGGGAAACATCATATTCAAACTTTGGGGAGGAGTTTGAGACAGGCTTTCTCTGTGTAACAGCTCTGGCTATCCTGGTACACTCTGTGTAGACCAGGCTGACCTCGAACTTACAGAGATCCTCCTGCCTCTGCCTCCCAAGTGCTGGGATTAAAGGTGTGTGCCTCCACCGCCTTTAATTAGTCTTCCAGCTGGGCTCAGTCTCTGCCATCTCTCTGTTTACATTATCTTGAAGCTACGTACAGAGAGACCAGCCAGTTAGATCCTGTTCCTGATCTCATCAGTGGTGAAGGGCTTTAAACTGGAGCCACAGAGACTTCTAGCTGACCTGACCTGGGGCCAGCCTTGAGGGTAAGAGAGACAGCTGAGAAGGAGTCGGTTTGGATTAATGCCACAGGTGGCCATGGTCTGGTACCTAGGGATCATGACCCAATCTGGTGGGCGTTGAGCCCTCAAGCTTTCTGAAAACAAATTAAAAGCATAAGATTGCAGCACAAGACTGATCATGGCCCGGTGCAAGCATGTGTAACACCCTTTGCTTCAGGATGTGTGCCCACTTGAGCAAGTGCAGACAGGCCCGCTGTTTGTTTTCAGTGGCAGGTATGTCCAGCCAGTGAGCCTGCACTGTGTCCACAGCATCCAAGGTCCCCACATTTCCCTTTTCATCTGTCACAGGCAATTTTTCTCATGGAATTTGGACCACTGTGACTGCCTCTGGCTAGGTTGGAGCATCCAGGCCACCAGTCCTGGCAGTGCAAAGCCAGTGTCAGGGACTGGTAATGGGTCCATGTGGGATGCTGAAAGAGGGACCCTAGCTGTCAGCATAGCCTATCTAGACCTTGGTTTGTCCTGTACATACAGTCTCTGTGGCCTTTCTAGACTAGATAAACAGTACTGGTCAGTTCCTCAGCTTATACAAGCAGGTCTTAACCACTTGTAAGGATGGGAACTATACACACAATACTGTAGTCGGGACATAGTGAAGAAAAAGTGGCCTGAGGGGTGTGGGTCCATTTGGAAACAGCAGTCCCTGCATAAGGCAAGCAGCTCTATGGGAGAGGGATTTGGATTCCATGGACATGAGAGAGAGCCCAGCCACCAGCACGGGGGTGGAGATGGGGTGGAAGTGGGGGGGTTGTCTTAGCAGAGATGGGATCAGGTCTACCCCATGCCCTTCATTACAAGACCTGGTCTCCCTCAGGCCACTCCCACCTCTTGCCCTAGCCCATGTCTCCTCTCTGCCCTCAGAGGAACCAATTTACTGTTACACTCCGCACAACTTCACCCGTGACCAGGCGCTGTACGCCCGTGGCTACTGCTGGACAGAGCTGCGGGATGCGCTGCCCGGCGTGGATGCCAGCCTGTGGCCATCGCTGTTTGAGCACAAGTTCCTGCCCTACGCACTGCTGGCCTTTGCCGCCATCATGTATGTGCCCGCACTGGGCTGGGAGTTCCTGGCCTCCACGCGCCTCACCTCAGAGCTCAACTTCCTACTTCAAGAGATTGACAACTGCTACCATCGAGCAGCTGAGGGCCGTGCCCCCAAGATTGAGAAACAGATCCAGTCCAAGGGGCCGGGCATCACAGAGCGTGAGAAACGAGAGATCATTGAGAATGCTGAGAAGGAGAAGAGCCCTGAACAGAATTTGTTTGAGAAATACCTGGAGCGCCGGGGCCGCAGCAACTTCTTGGCCAAGCTGTACTTGGCACGGCACGTACTGATCCTGCTGCTCAGTGTGGTGCCCATCTCCTACCTGTGCACCTACTATGCCACCCAGAAGCAGAATGAGTTCACCTGTGCCCTGGGTGCCTCACCTGATGGGCCAGTGGGTAGCGCTGGGCCCACGGTGCGTGTCAACTGCAAGCTGCCATCCGTGCAACTGCAGCGGATCATTGCAGGTGTGGACATTGTGCTACTCTGCTTCATGAACCTCATCATCCTTGTCAACCTCATCCACCTCTTCATCTTCCGCAAGAGCAACTTCATCTTTGACAAACTACACAAGGTGGGCATCAAGACGCGCCGGCAGTGGCGCCGCTCACAGTTCTGCGACATCAACATCCTGGCCATGTTCTGCAACGAGAACCGTGACCACATCAAGTCCCTCAATCGGCTGGACTTCATCACCAATGAGAGTGACCTCATGTACGACAACGTGGTGCGGCAGCTACTGGCAGCCTTGGCTCAGTCTAACCATGACACCACGCCCACTGTGCGGGACTCAGGCATCCAGACTGTGGACCCCAGCATCAACCCTGCAGAGCCTGATGGCTCTGCTGAGCCCCCCGTGGTCAAGCGGCCCCGTAAGAAAATGAAGTGGATCCCCACCAGCAACCCGCTGCCACAGCCCTTCAAGGAGCAGCTGGCCATTATGCGTGTGGAAAACAGCAAGGCTGAGAAGCCCAAGCCTGTCCGAAGGAAAACAGCCACAGACACACTTATTGCCCCGCTGCTGGATGCTGGTGCCCGGGCTGCCCACCACTACAAGGGTAGTGGAGGTGACACAGGCCCCTCCCCTGCCCCACCTGCTGCCTCTGACAAGAAACACACTCGTCACTTTTCCTTGGATGTGCACCCCTACATCCTAGGTACCAAGAAGGCCAAGACTGAAGCAGTACCCCCTGCCCTTCCAGCCTCCCGGAGCCAAGAAGGTGGCTTCCTGTCCCAAACAGAAGAATGTGGGCTGGGCCTGGCTGCAGCACCCACCAAAGGTAGGGAGCCAGGCAGGTTGGGATGGCACAGGATGTAGATTCCCAGGGAGCCCTGAGCAAGAAACTGGCAGTCCCTGTGTCTAGGGCACAGGGAGAAGAAGCCAGAGAACATATAGATGAGGTAGCAACCAAGCTGGCTAGCTTGGTCACAGCAGGGCCAGTTGATGGGTTGCTCCTAAGGTGAAGTGCGGGCCTAATACGAATCTGGATGCTTCCATAAGACAGAATGATGGGAAAGGTAGAACTGCAACCACCAGGGAACAACATCTCCTTTTGTCAATAAGGGCTTCTGGCAGATGTGAACACTGCAGGGGGAGGGAGGCGTTCAGCAAACAGCACTGCTAGTCCTGGGTAGTGAGACTCAGCCAGGCAGGCTGCTAAATGCAAAGATGCCAGCCATCCATGGAGGCTAGGTACCCTGCAGGTCCCATGGGTGACACTAGGAGGGCTGCAGGAGTGAGTGAGCTAGATGATGAAATGCCTGTGTTCCTGCCTGTTTGCAGATGCTCCACCCCCTGAGAAGGAAATCCCATACCCCCCAGAGCCTGCCCTACCAGGACTTCCATCTGGGGGCCCATTTCACGTCTGCTCACCCCCTGTGGCTCCTGCTGCTGCCCCCCAGTCCCCAGGCAGTCTGGGCAAGACTGACCCCCTCACCATTCTGAGCCGAAATGCCACTCACCCCCTGCTCCACATCAGCACGCTGTACGAGGCCCGGGAAGAGGAGGAAGGAGGTCCCTGTGCACCCTCAGACATGGGTGACCTCCTCACCATTCCCCCACCCCAGCAGATCATCATCGCCACCTTCGAGGAGCCAAGAACAGTTGTGAGTACTGTGGAGTTTTGAGGGGCAGGGCCTCCCAGGCTGCCAAAAACTCTCTGCATGAGCCAGGGATGGCCCAGCTGAGCCTAGCCTTGAGTAGACGGGACCTCTGCTCACCCAGTACTGCCTACACCCCCAGCCTCCTGTCTGCATGCCACAGGGCCCAGCACTCCTTCCACTGGCTCACCATGGCATCCACAGGTGCAAGCTGGGGCTAGAATACAAGGGGGGGTCTAGGGTACCTATCCCACCATCAGGCGCCACTTGTGAGCTGGGCCACAAGAGGCAAAGTTTATTTTTTTCGTGGGTTTTGTTGTGTGCTAAAGCAACTCAGCAGACCCACTTGGGCCTAGCCTAGGGTGTGTGAGGAGGATGCTGAGGAAGGCAGCACTGGCCTCAGGACAGACCCTAGGGGTCACTCACTTAAGGGCCTGGCCCCTGCATAGGGACCTGCTGCCTTCAGGTGGAGGAACCGAGGGCTGCCCCAGGTTCAACTCAACATGCACTTTCTCCTCCTAACCCTGACACACACTTTATTTTACTATGATTACTGTAACTGATGAGCTTACCTGTCATCAGGAGAATTAGGGTGCATTTAAAGCGAAGGGTGTGTGTGAGAGTGTCATAAGCAGAGGTGGGTGTAAGAGTGCAAGTAAGCAGGTGTGGGTATAAGCGCTTGCCTGAGTGCTGGAGTTTGCCAGAGGGCACAGTTCCCAGACACAAGGAAGCTCACGAACAATTCGGGGACAGGAGTGGTGTGAGTGAGCCCGAGTGGTGTGTGTTGAGTGTGCGAGTGGCACCCACATGAGCAGTGGGTGAGAGCAGGCATAGGCACCAGGGTGCAAGTGAGGGAAGGAATACAACGCAATAACCACATCCCCCTCCCGGGTCCCCAGCTGCTGGCTGGGCTGCTTCCCATGGGAGTCCAGGCCCCACTGGCCCCACCCCTATTACCTCAGCCACGCGCCACGTGACGAAGTATTAACAAGGTAGCACTGAGCATATCAATAAATACTATTCTGATAACTCCCTGTGCTTTGAGGCCCTGCCTCCCTGTACTAGTGCTGCCTGCCCAGCCTGCAACACCCATCCACACCTGGGCATCTCTTGGAGCCACTGGGAAACAGCGGGCAGGGCCAGGCAGCCCAAGATGCAAGAGCATCAGGCCTCCACCCAGAAGTGTGAGGAGGGTTCCATGCGGTGCTGGATTATGGGCCTGTGGAAGGACAAAGTACTAAAGAGAGCTCTCTGGGGAGGGATATAGTATCTTAGTTCTATTGCTATGAAGAAACACCATGACAAAGGTAACTTAAAGAAGAAAGCATTTAACCAGGGGGGTTGCTTATAGTTTCAGAGGGTTAGTCTGAACTAACATGGCGGGGAGCACAGCAGAAAAGATGGCACAGGGGCAGTAGTAAAAGCTACATCCTGATCTGCAGGCAGGAAGCCTCAAAACCCACCCCAGTGACGCACCTTCTCCAACAAAGCCGCAGTTCCAAATCCTTCCTCGACATCCACCAGCTGGGAACCAAACGTTCAAATATATGAGGGTACAGGAGCCATTCTTCAGACCACCACATACAGCTTGCCCCCAGGCCAGGTTAAGTATATTACCAGGGACCACAGAGCCAGCAGGATCCAGGAAGGGTTCTTGGTTGGTAGGTCCTGGCTGTGGTCAGATGCACTTATCATGTCATCAGAGGGTCCACAAAAGGACT
Source organism: Cricetiscus sungorus (assembly GCA_030556225.1). Lineage (NCBI taxonomy): Eukaryota > Metazoa > Chordata > Mammalia > Rodentia > Cricetidae > Cricetiscus > Cricetiscus sungorus. The sequence goes on along the minus strand of JANBXA010000031.1, from coordinate 13,854,541 downwards.
TCAACCTCAGGCCCAGGGTTCAGTGAGACAAAGCTGGCCCATTAGAGCCACATGTCCTCAGGCCATGTGGGTCTGAACAAGAGAGTCCTTGAAGACAGGTGGCTGAGGAAGTCATGGGCATTCAGGGTCATAGGCTGTATATCAAAAGAGAGGGGCTCAGATCAGAACAGCCACTTCTGCCTGGCTTGTGCCTCCAAAAAGCCCTTAACTAGCCATGAGACAACCCTGAGGTGGGCAAGGCAAAATGTCCCCATGTCCTCTGCTGCTGCAGCTGCTACCACAGTCTGGGGGGGGGGGATGCTGAGGGCCAAACCCAGGGCTTAAATACACTAGGCAAGTGTTACATCACTGAGTCACACCTCCAGCTCAGATACCTGCCACAGGAAAGGTGTTTCTTGTTCACAGACAATAGAAGGGACATCCCACATCATGCAGGGCCACACCAGGGGGCACCAGAGTGAGGTTCTGGGGAGACAAGTCTATGGGCATCCATAGGAAGGAACAGGTCAGGTAACAGGAACAGGAAGACAGGATCATCCACATGGAGAGCTGCTATAGGTGCTGTGCCTCATTTCTGTCTTGGGGTGGCTGGGCCAGGTGGATAGTGGCCCAGACTATGGGGAAGGGGTAGTGATGGGCACTGCACATGGTGTCACCTGCCAGCTCTGGAGAGTGGCCTGCCTTAAAAGACAGGCACCTGTTCAGAGCCAGCAAAACTCCTAGGTCAGCAGATGAGAATATAGAAGATAGTCAGGTGTGGCACTACAGCATTTAATCCCAACATTTGGGAGGCAGAGACAAGCAGATCTCTCTGAGCTTGAGGCCAGCCAGGGCTACATAGTGCAACCCTGTCTCAAAGTCAAACCAAAACCACAAACGATATAATATAGAAAATGCACCCTGTCCTCAGAAAGACCTCCCTAAGCTGATGCTGAACACTCACTGTCCCTGGGATTCTAGGGCAATACTCAACATTTCTACACACTTTAGGGAGGGGCTTCTGAGACCCAAAGGAACCCTGGGAGAACAGCTAGATGCCTTCAGGTTGCTTGCTTCCCTGGAGAAGACAAGCCCTGATGTCAGGGCCCACACCTATAAATTGGCCCCTTCACAATGATGAGCAGGCATGGCTGCTAAAGTAACAAAAGAAAACTCAGGGTGCTGCTGGCCTCCTTCCTGATCCCTGGCCCTCTCTGCTCACAATATCTGTCGGCCTCCTGCACAAGGTATATAGTCCACCCTGCATGTATTATACCCACTCCCCACAACCTCAGCTTAGCCTGAACACCCAGAGGCTTAGCTCAGAGGGGGAGATGCTCAGATTCTAGAAAGCCTCTGGTCTGCGTGGTACCAAGTCCAACTGCTATACTTTTCTCATAATCCCTGGTTCCCTGTTCATTAAGGCAAGTGCCACTGACCATAGAATGTCCAGACAGTTGCTGGGTGTGCTGCTCCGGAGCTTATACAGAGCAGAAGTAGACTTGGGTGAGGCTGGGTCCATTGGGGCCTGTGGCTGGCTCTTTGGGAGAACCAAGGCTAATAAAGCAGCCACTTCTCACCTCTATAACTAGATTAAGGCTAGAGGGACCTCTCAGAAGAGTCCTATGTGGAATAGGTTTGTGTGATGGAGCTGACCTTCAAGAGGCTGCTTCTTGGGAAGGGGCTCAAGTCAGTGTTCTGCTGAAGCTGACACTATGGTGGGTACTGGACATACTGTCAGCTTATTCCTCAGAAGTGTCCTCTGGCTCCATGTTCCCATGTGAGCAGATGGCCAGGGACCTGAAGAAAGAATAGTTGTGATCCCTGGGTCCACACAAGGCTGAGCCCCTTGCTAACTTAGGGTTTCCTTTCTAGCCTCTACCCCAGCTCAACCCAGTTCAGGTTGTCTATGCTGTTTTCAAACCCAAACTTTCCTTACCACACCCCTCAAAGCTACCTGGAAAGCAAGAAGGCCATCTACTTTGTGTACTCACAATGGCTTCAGAAAGCTCCTTATCTTTTCCTAGGGGCTCTGGCCCCCTCTGGCCATGTTGAACCATTTCCCTGCAAGCCTCACCTGCATTGGCTCCCTGCATGGCTCACCTCAAAAAGCCCCTCCGGTGGCTGCTCTGCTGAACAAAGGGGCCTTCCATTTGGCCAGCTCTGTGATAAGTCACCCACTCACCTTGTGGCAGAACAGAGCTTGCTTGAACAAAAAACATGCTTGGGAGCAGCTGTTGGAAGGCAGAACTCAAGCTAGCATGCTGTTCTCCCAAGCAAAGCCTATAATAATAGGAGAGAGAGAGAGAGAGAGAGAGAGAGAGAGAGAGAGAGAGAGAGAGAGAGAGAGAGAGAGAGAGAGAGAGAGAGACCTGGGCTCTACCGGCTGAGGATCTGACAGTTTCCCCGCCAGTATGACTGGACATATCCCCCAGATACCATTTCCTATTTCTGGTCCCTGCAGACACTAGCAGGTTAGAGGGCAACTCTGGTTTTCATCATCTTCTTCCCCCAACAGCCACTTAGCCAAAATAGATTTCTGGCACTTCAAGGTTGGCATCGTACTTACAATGTCACCCCAGCCTCTGCCCTTCTTCCTCCTTCCCTCTTTCTCTAGGCAGGGCAAACAGAAGGTGGCACCATGGTCTACCCACAGGAAAGGACAGCCTCAGGGGGAACTATATCAGCTATCCAAAACTGGAACCCAGGCCCCTTCCTGACACTAGCCTAGCACTAAGATTTTCAACCAAACAGTGCAGGTACTGGGGGAGTAATCTCATTATGCTTTGTGAGCCAGTGGAGTGGGGCTGGCAGTCGAGACTCTAGCCCATCCATGCCTTCTGCTGAGCCTTGAATGTGGCTGAGGAGGCCAGAAGTGGTGAGGTGACCATGGAGCACAGGCATAATAATAGTGGACAACAGGGACAAATCCAAGTCCCCTGGAACAAAGATATGTGTCACAAAGGAACAAAGAAGGCAGAGTTACCTGGAAGCCAGGCCCTTTAGGAAATCAAGATGTGTGGAGGAGATGGTGGCCAGAAGAGCTGCAAATAGCTGCCAGTCATCTCCATGTGGACCCATCATATAATGCCTGCTGGCGGGAACCCTGCCTGGTGTAGAGGGTTAACTCCCCCACAGTAGCCAGGTTCTAGAAGAGCCATCATCAAAGTCAGTCTCTAAAACCCAGGGCCAGGGCTGCATCCTTTCCCCTGTTGGAAAGGGCTGGATGAGGCAGCTGAGAACTGGGCAGAGCTTACTTTCCCTTTGGAGGGTCTGTGTCAGGGCCTGTTCTGGGTCGTCCCTTTCTGATCCCCATACATAGTAGCTTATCTTACCGTATTCAAATTAAGAAATGTCCACTCGGGACCCACCTGGTTCCTCCCATCCATTCACCATTGGGCAGGAGGACCAGCAGCCCTGTACAGCTTGGAGACCTGGCTTGAGTGGCTCCATCCCTAGTGCTGTTCCAAGATGCAATTGGAGACTGGCTACCCTGAGGCCTGGGTTACCAAACTGGGCACTAGCGAGTCTGTCACTGGGTCCCTGCCCAGTTTCCAGACTGGGTCACATGCAGCGGAACTCAATGGCCTAGGTGGCTAAGTAGGCCAGCTTCTTACTCCTTAGTCCTCACTTGAGCCTCTCCAGCTGGCATGGAATCCTCCAAGGAAGCCTTAAGGGCACATTATACGATCCCTAGTTTCTGTCCCTTTCCACTGCTGCTGACTGTTCCCTGGACGCTAGGCTAGGCCATGGTGCGGACGCCTAAAGTTGCACATACTTGGCTGTGGGAGTAGCAACCTGCAGCGTGCTGCGGGTTGCGCTCTAGGACCTGGGGGCGTCGGGCCGGTAGGCGGGGCCGTGCGCTTAGACCCGGCGGGGGCGGGGTCTCTGTCGCGCGCGGCCCTGGGAGGCGTTTCCCGGCATGCCGTGCGGCCCGCACCCTCGGCCTGTCCGGCCCGTCCGGCCGCCCCGCCCCGACCCACCCCGTCAGCCCGGTGTCGCGCGCATGGAGGCCGGCTGAGGAGCGCCGCCGCCGCCGCCTCGCTCGGTACGCCGTGGCCTGGCCGGGCGGGCGGGCGGGCGGAAACTCCTCGCGCCTCGACGGCGCGTGCGGGAGGGCGCGGGCTGCAGGTGGGCACTGCGGAGACACGCAGGGGCACGCATCCCACTGGGGGCAGGCTGACCCAGGACGGTGTCGATTTTCTTGGGTTCGCGAGTCCCAGAAACAACCCGGACGCTCAGAGGCGCTCTGCTGGCTTTGGGACGTCAAAAGCTTCTTTAGAAGTGGAGTAGTCTCCAAGCTTTCGTGTTCCCAAGCGGAGGGGCTGCAGGTTCGCTGGTCTTGTGAGACTCTGCTGTCCCTGGGGCTCCCCCCTCTTGCCTCTCTGAGAAGGCTCGCCTTGCGATGGCCGGGATACTGTGGACACGATGCCAGCAGACCTCTGGCAGAAGGGTCGGCTACTAGGAGCCTGCAGGCCCCACAGGGCATCTCCAGCTGGACAGAAACTAGGTCCCAGGAGGACTGGCTATGGCTTCTTCACCTCCGGTGTGGTTCCTCTTCCGGTCCTCAGCTCTGCCACACTTGGGTAAAATATGTCTTGCTGGAGCAGGTTTTCTTGGGTCTGGCAGTGCCCAGGCTTCAGACACGGACAAGAGGAGGCCAGGGCTTTTGCACACCCTGTTATTTCTTGGTTTTCTGAGTAGTCAATGATGGCTTGTCTATAGATACTTCATCTGGTCGCGGCCAGCTTTTGACCAGTGGTAGGAAGCCAAGCTGCCATCTGAGAAGCAGTTTTTCAGAGATTGAAGGGCTTGATGGGTGTGTCAACTCGGGGTGGTAACGGGGTTTTGTGGATTGAGAAATTTAGCAACCGTCTATTTCTCATACTTTTAGAGGCTGGGAGTCCAAGGTCTGATGCTATAGTCTTTTGGGTTGCTGATGAAGACTGCCTACCTTGAAGAGGCCCCCTTCTCATTGTGTTCTCATAGCTGCTCAGTGTCTGTTATGAGGACACCAATCCCATCATGGGATCTGCCTTATGGCCTCATCTGAATCCAGTCACCTCGTAAAACCTCTGCCAATTGAAGTGCAATTACTTTGAGGCTTAGATTTTCAGTATATGAATTTGGATAGGAGAAACTTAGTTCGTATTAATAGGATCCAGAAGAGAGACAGCTGTGGGGCTGGGCAGGTGGGGAGCATGTCTGAAATGGCTCTGGATCTAATGCAGAACCTATTATACCTCCTTGTGAGTCAGAATGGGCCTTTCCTGCCGTTTGAGCCAGCATTTTCTTTCTTAAAGCCACTGACTGCTGGGAATTTTCAAAGGTCTAAGCCTCGTTCTCCTAGAAATTTAGCAGATGCTAAACGTTCTGGTGTTTAGCATGTAGAAGCCTCTTGCCTGGTTGGTAGTAGACCTGGAACGGTGTCTCCCACAGTCCTGCTCAGCAGGGAGAGCTGGTTGGAGGCCTGTTTGACAGAAATCCTAGCTCTCTGACTCTACCCTGTAAAAGTTTACAGTGTGGTCTAAGCCAGGAACAGGTCTGGAAACTGTTTGCTAACAACTGGGGATTTATGAAGAGATTTGTTCCCTGGGGAGGTTGGGCAGTATAAGGTTATTTCTTATAGTTTGAATATGTCTGAAAAGGACATATGGCAAGTGTAGTGCAAGTACAGCGGCTGGATGCTTAGTGACTGGATGGAAGTGAGGGTCTGTCTCAGTTGCTCAGTCAGTAATAATGAGCAGGGGGAGGAGGTACTAGTAACCTAATGAACTTGCAACCAAGAAGCAGGAAACCAAAGGATTACAAAATGCATAGATTTGATAGTAGCAGGGATTCAGAATCACAGGCTTCTGGCTGGTGGGGGTAGGGAGGATGTCATTGGCCTTGCCTGATCTCCTCTCTACTGGCACTGCTCTTCATGAGAGGCTGTGTCCCAGGGCTGGGAGCCACAAAGGGTTCTGGTGCTGGGTTTGGGTATCTGACTATCAAAGGGCTCAGAGGTTGGCTCCTGACCAGCCTGTGGGCTCCTCCACCTACCACACAACTAGAGGTGAAACCAGTCCTGCCAGGGACTCTCCACAGCAAGCTTTGGTGGCCTCCATACCCCCTCAAAGACTCAGAGGCACCCTAGGCAAGCTTTGAAGGATAGATCTACCCAGCTAACTGCAAACCTGCAGTTGCCCCACCTCTTAAAGTGCAGGACAGGCAGAGATGATGTGGTTCTTTCCCATTTGCTGTAGCCTCTGGCTGGCCCGCCCACTTATACAGGATGTTTTAAGTTTTCATTTCATGCTTTGGCAGTCTGGTGCCACTGTTTGTACTACTGGTGTGTTTGCTTCTATGTGATCCTCTCCTTTTTCGTTGTCGGTCACTGAGCTACTCCCCTGACTGGAGTTCCATGGGGTGGGAGAGACAGTCACTACACTGTCCTTGAAAGCAGGTTCTTCCTAGCTGTAACAGGCACATCTCCCTGTTACTGTTTCTTTGAAACATTTGATTCTGTTAATGAAAGGAGACCCCTAGGGTTAAACTATGAGCAGATGCCATGGGATTTACTGTAGTCCTGGCTATGCACAGGCCCTGAGCCAGCAATGGCACTTCCTTGATGTGCTGACCTTTATATAAAATGTTCAGGGTGCATTTGGGGACAGGTTCCAGACTAGGGAGAAGGGGGACCCTAGGCCAGAGCAATGGGGTGAACGCTGCTTGCCCCTATAAGAGCCGGAAGCTCCATAAGGCCAGGAGCACATGGTTTCAGGGGCTATCTCAGGGTCTCTGCTGCCTTCTACCTTGTAACTCTTGCCGGCCCTGCTCCAGTTCCTCTTTCATTTGCCTACCCCCATTTTAATATTGACCACATAATTAGAGGTTTGATTATACCCAGAGAGATACCTGAATCACATTTATACCATAGGACCAGAGGATGCAGGGCCGGGGGTAGGGGCTGAAAGTTCTATGATTTGTGCAGACAAGGGTGACAGGTAAACATGGCATGCCACTGTTGTCTTACCATAACCCCATTCTGACACAGCTCTTTCCACGGCACATTTCTGTCTGTACATATTACTGAGGCACTCAAACACATCAAAACGGAATCACCATTTCTTGCTGTAAATGAAGGAAAACTAAAATATTCTAGTTCCTTACTATTACAAAACCCAGGGGTTAAGAACATGTGCTGCTATTTTATTTTATTTTGTTTTCCAGACAGGGTTTCTCTGTAGAGCTCTAGCTGTCCAGAACTACTCTGTAGATCAGGCTGGTCTCAAACTAAGAGTTCTGTCTGCTTCTGCCTCCCAAGTTCTGGGATTAAAGATGTGTGCCACTGCTCCCCATAAGTGCTGCTCTTAGAAGAACTGGTCCCTGATCTCTGGTGGCTTACAGCCACAGTACTCTGACTTCCGGGTATGTCTCCCCTGTGGGTACTGTACTCATGTGCACAAAACACATAGAGACACAAATATACATATCTGATAGTAATAAAAATTCTTAAAAACATCACTATGCTCAGGGGTCATATTTTTCCAGTAGACTTGTCAGTTTTAAAGGGCTTTCTCCACCCAGGACCATTGTGGTCTGCTAAGTGTTTCTGTCCTGACTTCTCAGCTCCTGTGGGCTGGGTGATGTTTACACATACATACACACACACACACACACACACACACACACACTTCTTTGTTAAAGCAACATATATAAAACAAATATAACATTTTTTATAAGTAATGTGTACATTGTGATTGATGATTTTCTTTTGTTTGAGGAAATAACTTGTATAATTCATGAGACCCACCAGCATGGAATGGAATTGAAATGCCTTTACATGCCCTTACTAAGACTGTATAGTTGGGAGGGGGGATGAGATGGAGACATGGCTCAGCAGGCTTAGCAGTTAACATTGTCATACTGCCCTTGCAGAGGACCTGAGTCCAGTTCCCAACACTTACATCAGGTGCCTCACAACTACCTGTACCTCCAGCTCCAGGAGATATATCTGACCACTGGCAGATACATGAAGTCTGTTGACCTTGCTGGGCCATAGTTTGGAGCTGCCTTTGTCTCCTTTGGACAATGTGTTACTCTTCCCTGTACCATCTGGCATTCTGGACCCCCAACCCTGGGGCTCCCAATGACAGTACAGTTTCTTCCATATTAGGCTTCTTTGTCTTTTAAACTAGAAAAACTATCTTGGCTCCTCGGGTTGCTGTCTTCTTGCTTAGTCTTCTTCCATCTGGCTGATAGCCAAACAGTTGTGGCCATCATTATAAAAAGAATGGAGGATTTCCTTGAAGTGGCTTTCTCACAAAACCTCTGGGGTTCCTACCCTGGGGTTAGCAGCCACAGAACTGTGTCCTATGATAACCCCAGAGAAGTAGCACAACTCCTCAGAGAGATGCAAGTTAGCTTTACTCTGTTTGCACATGTTGTGGGTAGGAGTCTCTGTGACAGAGACTTGCCCTACATGGAACCATCCATATGTTGTTGCTCAAGGAGGCTGCTGGCCTCTCACCGGTCTGGCATATCCCAAAAGCATCCTAGACCTCAAATAGCATGTGCCTAGCAGGAAGCAGCCAACAGCATAGGAATGGAAGGCCAAGGCCCTATCCTGAGGGTCCTATTATCACACTGATCCCTCATCTGTCTCTGGGGCGCCAGGGTAAGAATATCTGTCTCCTCAGGCATCCTACATCAACCAGGAAGTTGCTGTCTAGTCATGGAGGGAGAGGAGAAGCCAACTCAAGAGGTAAGGGAAGCTGAGCTAATGGAACATCTTCCTAACCCAGCAGCATCTTTTTGCTGCTGTACACTGCTGGGTGAGGGTACTGGTGTGGCTACCTTGGGTCCCTTTAGCTGCTTCTCTACAGAAACCTAACTTGATAACTAAAGTTTTTAAAAGTACCTCCATGGGGAGGCAAATGGCCGCTCTTGGGCTTGCTAGGGAGATACAACAGGTCTGGAATGTGCCTGGCCTTTGGGGTGGGACTTAAGTATTTGAACACTTACTTGAATTCTTCCTCTGCAGGCTGATATGGAACCTGTGGTAACATCAGGGGCCTCAGAAGCAGTGCCAAGGGTGCCTTCTGGAGACCCTCAAAACATCTGTATGTTTTCCTTCAGGACTTGGTATAGACACAGTGCTGAGCCCTAGGGACGGGGTGGGACAGTCAGGCCCTGCCCAGCTGCAGGGAGGGAGTTAAGGCATCAGGAATCCCTCACTTCACTCAGGTACCCTGTAATATCCTGAAATTAGGTGCCAGCACAGAGCCTCTGCTTCCCTAGTCAGCCATATCCATGAAGGAGACACCTTCAGGACACCTGGTTACCCCTCTTTCCCTATCCACAGCACTCTCCTGTGGCAGTCTGGGTCTAGTTAAGAGTGCGCAGAGGGCTCCTGCCTAGGCCCCTGAGATAGTAAGTACTCTGCTCACAGATGTGGTCAGGTGGCTCGTCCAGTCATGTGGCTAAGCCAGTTGTGTGGAGTACACTGCCTGCCAGAGATTGTGTGTCCAATGGGAGTCAATTCTCACTGAGGGCCTGGAAGGGTCTATAACCATTGATAGGCAGCTGTACGCTGGCATCAGGCCGCAGCCCACCATGGCTTTTGCTGTTATTACAGCTGATGTGGATGCCTTCAACTTGCTGCTGGAGATGAAACTGAAGCGACGGCGTGAGCGGCCCAACCTTCCACGTACAGTGACTCAGCTAGTGGCTGAGGATGGGAGCAGGGTATATGTAGTGGGCACTGCTCACTTCAGTGATGATAGCAAGCGGGATGTAGTGAAGGTGAGCGCTTCCCCTTTATCACTATGCATCTGCCAGTCTGTACCCCAGGAGCACAGGCCAGGGCAACCAGGCAAGAACTGTGCAGTAGGCATTTCTGACTCTGGAGTACCCCAGGAATGATAAGTAGTGCTTCCTGCTCCACAACTCAAGCCTTATGCTTCTTCATATTAACAAGTAAAGCTGTCCCATGGCTTTCTTTGGGTGTTTTTTTCTCTAGAATTTGCCATCAAAGCCACATAAGCTGTTAGCACTGGCTGCCCCCTGGTGTGGGGCTCCTTGTCCAGTGTGGAGCGTCCAATGGGATGGGTGCATTGGAGTGTGGCCCTTGCTTTACAGACTATCCGGGAGGTACAGCCTGATGTGGTAGTTGTGGAACTCTGTCAGTACCGTGTGTCCATGCTGAAGATGGACGAGAGAACGCTGCTACGAGAGGCCAGGGAGGTCAGCCTGGAGAAGCTGCAACAGGCTGTCAAGCAGGTATGCATATGAGTGGCCCATAGGCTCTGAAGCTGCTGCCCTGTAGAGAAGGGGCCAGGACTAAGAGCCCAGAGTCTCTCCTTTGAGCCAATGACAGGCAGGCTCCTCCCTGGGCCAGCCTTCTGGTCATTGCTGTAGTACCCTGGTTGCAAGCCCACTTTCTCACGCAGGAGAGGGTAGAGGCTGGAAGAGGAGGTGGGTAAGTCTTCTCCACAAAGCAGGGACAGGACAGAGCTGACCCTGTTTTGCTGAGCTGAAGTGGTGGGTCAGAGCATTGTATGCCCTTTGTCTCCCACACTGTCCCAGGCCTCAGGGCTAGGAGAAGCAACACTGAGTAGCACCTCCTGGTCTTGGTTTTCAGAAGGCACTAGGCATGTGTGCCCCAGCTGCAGTGTACCTCCTCTTGTTTGAAGGAAACAAGTGTTAAAGTCTCATGTGAGTGTCCCCAGGCATGCTGAGCACTTTTTACCCTGGAATCTCCCATATAAGGGATGTCACCATAAACCTTTACTGGATACTTTTAAGAGAAGTCAACATTCATTCAGGTATGGTTTTAATACCAGTCGCTTGTTGCCCCTGTCCCCAACTCCCATGCACCCTCCTTACAACAGAGGGTTTATACTGCACTGGAAGAAGAGCCATACATCTGGCTGGGGCCTTGGTGAAGGGCAATAAAGGGGGGAGGCTGGCACCTGCTGCTTCCCATCCCCTCAAGGAGTCTCAGGTAGCTCTGAGTCTTCCCAGCAGCAGTGTGTGATAACATATACAGGTGCTGCCCACCAGGAGGCTACTCTCATGATGTTCAGTTTTGTTTGTGGGCACAACTGAACTCATCAGCTCTAGTTCCTCTAGTAGTCAGTTGGTACAGTCTAACCCATGACCCCCACAAGGTGCTCATGATAGCACACAGCTTTAATTCCAGCACTTGGGAGGCAAAATGGATTTAGATGGATTTCTGTGAGTTCAAGGCTAGCTGGGTACACAAAGCCAGCCAGGGCTGCAATTTTAAAAACAGACCCATTAAAAAAAAAAAAAACAAAAAAAAACCAAAAAACCAAGTTCCTCTAGCCCCACCTAAATCTCATGGTCAGCCTAGACTTTGCAGTCAGTCCCCCAGGTCAGGTAGATAACACTCCTATTGGATTAATTATCATCAGGTCTCAAGGCCAGGTGTTGTTGCGCATGCCTTTATTCCCAGCACTTGGGAGGCAGAGGCAGGCAGATCTCTGTGAGTTTGAAGCCAGCCTGGTCTACAAAGTGAGTTCCAGGAAAGGCTCCAAAGCTACACAGAGAAACCCTGTCTTGGGAAGAAATAATTATTGCCAGGTCTCACAGTGCAAGGGCCAGACTTTCCTGGGGAGGGCACAGAGGAGTCAGTCTATGCAGCAGCTCACAGAGTAAACTTCCTAAGGAAGGGCCTGCTGTCTCAGCCATTGGTGTCTCAGCATACTGACCCACCTCAGCCCAGGGCCAGACCAGAGACAGCTAACTGGTCACTGTGGATTCTAGGCATCCCTGTTAGGTGCTGGACTTTAGCCTGTTTGCTCAGGATCAGCCTGTGCCTCACACACCTGGTCAGGTAGTCCCTAACAGTAGCCCCTTCTCAACATCTTTGACCATCCTATAAAGAAAACTTTTCCAGAGGAAACACATTTGAATGATTCTTGAAGCCAAGATGGTCTGAACCTTCTCTAGTATTAGGATTGCCTGCCCCTGGCCACTAGAAGGAGCCTGAGAATAGTCATGGGTTGACGCCTAGCTCAAGGGCACACTGCTGTCTTCATACTGCTTTGCCTTGCTCACTCTGTGCAACGAAGCTGACATGGTTCCTCTTCCTGCAGAATGGGCTCATGTCAGGACTCATGCAGATGTTGCTACTGAAGGTATCTGCCCACATCACTGAACAACTAGGCATGGCCCCTGGTGGTGAATTCAGGGAAGCCTTCAAGGAGGTGAGTGCTAGGCCAGGGGATGTGTGGATGCCTTGCCAGGGACTGGTGGCAGCTACCCATGGCATCGCAAGTCCTAACATCGAGCCTCTACCTCAGGCCAGCAAGGTACCATTCTGCAAATTCCACCTGGGTGATCGGCCCATCCCAGTCACCTTTAAGAGGGCCATTGCTGCACTCTCCTTCTGGCAGAAAGTCAAGCTGGCCTGGGGCCTGTGCTTCCTGTCGGACCCAATCAGGTAGGACAGCCTCCCTGGCCTAATCATGGCACATTCCACACCTGCTGTGGTCCCTACCCTGAGTCAACAACACAAGGCTTCCCGTGTCTCCATCACCACGGCAGTCTGCCAGCAAATCCCTGTTCATCCCCCTGAGCTAGCACCATGCCCTCTGCCCTCAGCAAAGATGATGTGGAACGCTGCAAGCAGAAGGATCTGTTGGAGCAGATGATGGCAGAGATGATTGGGGAGTTTCCTGACTTGCACCGAACCATTGTCTCAGAGCGTGACGTCTATTTGACCTATATGCTGCGTCAGGCTGCACGGCGACTTGAGCTCCCTCGCGCCTCTGATGGTGATGGACAGGCCAGGGTGGGAACTCCCCAAGAACTCCCTGTGCCTGTCACTGACTTTTGCCCTCCCCTGACAGCTGAGCCCAGGAAGTGCGTCCCATCTGTGGTTGTGGGTGTCGTTGGCATGGGTCATGTGCCTGGCATTGAGAAGAATTGGAGCACCGACCTCAACATCCAGGAGATCATGACGTGAGTACCTTCCCCACCTCACCCGTGATCCCTGCACCAGCATGTGGTGGTGACCCACACATGGGAAGACCTGGGGAGTACACGTTCCAGCCAAGCCTGCCATACCTCTCCTTTCCATAGAGTTCCCCCTCCGTCCATCTCGGGCAGAGTGTCCCGGGTAGCTGTGAAGGCTGCCTTCTTTGGCCTGCTGGGCTACAGTCTGTACTGGATGGGCCGTCGAACCATGAACCTGGTCCTATCACTGCCTGCTGCGCAGTTCTGCCTCCAGAGAGTGAGCGAGGCCCGGCCAGGCCGGTAGAAGGACCATGGAAAGAAGAGGCCACACCCAGGGGCTCTACTTCTCTGCATCACATCCGGTGCTCCCAAGGAACTGGCACCACCTGTCCAGGGATGTCCCTGGGTGCAGATGCATCCAAGCCACCCCCTATGGGGGCCTAGGCTAGGCTTACCCTACCTTCCCTATGCCCAGCCCACCCAAATAAAGAATATTTAACTGTCTGAGCTCAGGCTTCCCAGGAGCCCCACACACACACACTGTAGGGACCACCCACCGGCATCAGGACCATCCACGGTGTCAGGACCCAGCGGCCTAATTCTAAGAGGGCCAGAAGCTGAGGGGAGGCACTGAAGTGCCCCATGTCTAAACCAGGATGGGCCTGGCAAGCTGTTGCTCTACCTACCTCACTGTGCCTTGTGCTCTGGCTGGCAAGAGCATCTGGCCTTGAGTGCATTTCACTGTGGGTTTGGGGAGCTGGGTGTCCATGTAGCTCCTTCCTGTGGGTGTGTAGGGCCCTTGGCTGGCCTGGACATGCATGTGGCATTGCCAGCTGCATCTCTGCTTACAGAGAGTCTGTAGTTTGGGGTTTTTTGTTTGTTTGTTTGTTTTTTGTTTTTTAATGTCAAAAAGTTTTTTACTCAGGTAATTCTGACATCAAAGAAAAAAACAAACTGAAGCAAATACCAGGAAATACAAGCCTTAAATCCAGTGAGGACAAAGAAGTCTTTTTATTCGTATTTGTATATGTTAGTCAGCTTTTGGGGATCCAAGCCAGCCCCTGTTCAACTCCACAACATCTCAGTGTGGTGTAGGGCCGCCTCAGGTATCAGCCTGCTTCCCTGGCTGCCCTTGGTGCTGGGGGATGGGGGGGCTTGACCTGATTCCTGTGGATTAGGTGGGATGCCCAAACTGCACTGTGGACAGTAGTAGACCCACCATGGGCCACAAACCTAGGGCCATGGTTGGCTTGTGTACACCCAGCATTCATGTGTACAGGCTGTGGCTCCTGGCATGCTATACAGCCTGGCAAGACCAAGACCACTCTGATTATCCTTGTGTTGATTGCCAAATCAGGTGAAACACTGAGCTGGGCAGGGGATACAGGGCTGGTTGAGCTGTGTACTTCTGTCTCACACTCGTGGATTCATTCCCTAGAAAGAGAAATAAATTTTAATTTTGGAAGCTCCCGTTTTGTGAAGTGTATGGAAATGGGACTCAGGTGATGGGGACTGGCTTCCTCTTTTGTCATCTGCCCCCAGGTCTGTAGGATGCTAGAGGTGCTCCTGCATCCTAGGGTACACACTGTCCACCTCAGGAAAGTGTACAGGCTAGCCCTGGTGCTCACTAGTATCTAGCAAGGTTATCTGTATGCTGGCCAAGTGCATATATTCAGCACCTGTATACCCTCTGGTTTGCATTTCACTGCCTGGCAAATGTGGGAAAAGGGAGTATATCATTTCCAGGTCAGAGCAAGGTAGACCCTGAAAGTGTCCAGTGAAGTCCCTGTTAGTGACAGCAGCAAGAACACAGGCCAGGGCTGAGGTGCTACAACCTACTGTTACAGAAAAAAGGGTGTACATATACAACATCCCACCTCCAATGCAGAAGGTAGGGGGAATTCTCTAGTGTAATCACACAGCTCCAGGGGCAGAGCTAGGTACACTGCAATTTTAGAAGCTTATTGTGGCTCCAGGAAAAGTTCCAGTGAGGTGTAGAGTTGAAGACAGGCTTAAATGAAGAGACAGCCAGGAAGGAATGTGTGCTCAAAAGACTAACAGGTTCCCTGAGCACTGGATGCTGTTATCTCCCAATCAAGGTTCATATCCACCTAGACTGCAAGTGGCAGACACAAAATGGGAAGAAAAGGAAATGTGATCACTTCAGAGAGAAGTTCTGTGTGTAAAACTAAGGCTCCAGGTAAGCTCTGGACTCTGCCTTGTCCCATTGTCCAGTCTCTGCTTCAGTCTTGCCCTGGTACAATTGGTGACCCAAATTACCCCTGTATTAAGTCTTAAGTGGCCAGCTCCCACCTGTCCCACAGATCCCAGGAACACTGACAAGACTTCTGGCCCTTCTCTGATCAAAACAGATGAGAAAAATTGTCCTATTGGAAGGGCACTGCATATTCTATATTATAAGAACATATTTGTATTTTATTATAGAAAGGAATCTACATACACACATTGATAATGTGTTCTGAGTTTAAGCATAGATGTTATCCAAACAGCTGACTCGGGAAGAAAAAAAGACTCAGGCCCTTATTTGCAACCCCTCCTCCTGCTTCAGAGAGGGGATGATGGAGAGAAAAGCACCAACACCATAAATCAAACAAGACTGACAGCCTGACCAGAGGGACAAGACTAGACTTTGGAATGGCTGACTGCCTTTGTTTACTTACTTACATAATCTGCTGGCTAAAGATGAGATAAAAGATACATCATCTTTAGGATGATAAACTACTGTCTTAAATTGTTGGCTCTCTGAATAAAACAGTTAAAAGATTCAGTTTCTGGTTTATGCCTGTAATAGAACCAGTCAAACCAAAGCACCCAGCAGTGCTGGAGTTGACCTTGGCTCCCACCTGTTGGGGGTGCCCCTCGTGGTCTTTTAGGGACATCAATCAGCATGTAAGCCCACTTGGAGTAGTTCAGTCTGTCACATGTCACCGGGGTGGGAGCTTCGGAGCTGGCCTGGCCCGGTGCATAGGTATCAGAGCTTAGAGAGCATTTCAGGCCCCACTCTAAATTGCAACTTCTTGAAGCCCGGAAATGGACAAACAAGAGCGAGAACCAATCAGAGCAAAGCTTCCGGGCGTGCCCCCCACCAACCCATAATTGGGCCAGGAAAAACTTCCGGTCGTGGCCAGCGAAGAGCGAACTTCCGGCAGCGAGGCGAATGGCCTCTCTCAGGGCCGTGTTCCGGCCTTCGCTCGCGGCTGCTCGAACCCGGCCGCAGTCCGTCGGTCTCGCGCTCCCGTTGCCCGCGCCGCGGTCTGCCTGGGCTGCTGCCATGGAGCCCACGCCGCGCTGGCTAGCGGGGCTGCGCTTCGACAACCGCGCCCTGCGCGCGCTGCCGGTAGAGACGCCGCCGCCAGGGCCGGACGACGTCCTGTCCACCCCGCGGTCGGTGCCCGGAGCCTGCTTCAGCCGTGCACGGCCTACCCCGCTGCAGCGGCCGCGCCTAGTGGCGCTCTCGATGTCCGCGCTGGCGCTGCTGGGGCTCGAGGCCAGCGAGGAGGCCGAGGTCGAGGCCGAAGCCGCGCTATTCTTCAGCGGCAATGCGCTGCTGCCGGGCGCCGAGCCCGCCGCGCACTGCTACTGTGGACACCAGTTCGGCCACTTCGCTGGGCAGCTGGGTGATGGCGCAGCCATGTACCTGGGCGAGGTGTGCACTGCGGCCGGCGAGCGCTGGGAGCTGCAGCTCAAGGGCGCCGGCCCCACGCCCTTCTCCAGGTGCGGAACTCGGGGAGCTCCCAGGCGACACCCTTAGGCGCGTTTGGGTGAAATGGAATGTGCTCAGTGGCGCTTTTCGCCCGAGTTGGGACAGCCCTACGCCCCGAAAATCTCCGTGGAGGGGTTAGGACATAGTAGGTGGAGTGTCTTTGCAAAGGATTTTGTGAAGGCAAAGAGGCCTGTCTGGGAGTTGCCCGGTGGCAAAACAGAACAAGAATTTAGGGGCTGTGTCCCCTTTCTGGCTGACACACTGTAGAGGTCTCTCTCCAGCTGCGTATTCTGTCAGGTGAAGCAGAAGGAACATGATGCCTCTAATAGCTGTCAGTTGTCAGAAACACACCGAAAACTTTGGAGCCAGTTCCAGGAATGATACTGTTTGCTAGACATCTTGCCCAGAGACCAGTTTTCAGAGGTGAAAGTGTTGGACTGGTGTCCAGGCATTTGTTTACCCATGCTGCTTAAGCAATCTGCTTCCCAACTTGCCCAGACTCTAACAGGAAGGCCTCTTTGTGCACCGTCTAGGGACTGGGGGTACCAGTCTGATCTCATACCCACCTCCTCTGTAACCATTCTCCCAAGCCTGTCCCTTCTAATCACACACACACACACACACACCAAAAGGTGGGTAGTTCTTGGATTCCTGTGAGGAGTACACAGGTGGTCCAAGACAGGCCTGTCCAAATCCAAAGAAGCTCCCACCCAATCCTGCCACCCAGGTACAGACAGCATTTAGGGTTCTGTTCCTGTTTGTCACTACATGATTGATACAGATGCTTGTTAAGTAACTAAAAGATGGTAAATTGGGATTTTGTGGTTTGGCACTCCATCTGCCTTTCTTCTGGCCACTAACCTGCCAACCATCCCCCACCAAGCTATCTTCATCTTAGACAAGATTCCCACCCCCAAGCCTTTTTATCTGTGCTGTGCCCCATGCCAAATTTGTTGTCTTGCCTGGCACTCTGCTGTCACCTGGAGCAATCTTCTCAGAGGTGTGTGCTCCTAGGAAGAAGGACAGATGCCACAGTCCAGAGCCCACTCATTCTGCAAGCAGCCTTAAACTTCTTCATTTTGATAATTTGTTCACCAGTTACCAAAAGAGAAAAATAACTAGCCTGTTGTCAGGATAATTTGATGTTGGAAGGCTTTGTTATATCCTATCACAGTGCTAAGAACCAAATCCAGAATCTCATGTTCTAGTCTACTACTGAGCCACATGTCCAGCCCTGAAAGATGCTTTTTATATGTATTTTTAGTTGATGTTTCTACACCTGAGGTCAGGGACCTGTTTGACCCTTGCTTAGGTCACATACTTGCCTGTCAGGGTCCTTGACCTCAACGCTTTGCTAAGACTTGAGGCTGAGGTTGGAGTCCTGAGATGGAAGGGTATAGCCTCCTTGCCCTGTCTCCCTGATACCTTGGATGTAGGGCTTCAAGACAAGCTCCTGTGGTAAGCTCAAGAACTCCGCTGCCATGCCTCAGTCCTGTGCAAACAGTCTACTTTCCTGCCCAGGATTAGGGTTATTACAGAGAAGCCAGAATTGCCACATGGTCACACAGCAATGATGAGGGGGAGACAGAACAGCTGGCCTGTTTCTAAGATCACATTTACTAGATTCCAACTATGTTTTAGCATGGATTATGTTGTGGGTTGTTTTTTGTTTGTTTGTTTGTTTTTGTTTTTTTGTTTTTTGTTTTTTTTTTTGAGACAAGGTTTCACTACATACCCTTTGCTGTCTTCAAACTTGCCTCATAAACTAGGTTGCCCTTGAACTCACAAAGACCCATTTACCTCTGCTTCCCAAGTGCTGGGATTAAAAGCATGTGCCTCCACACCAAGTTTGATTTTAAACTTTTGATCTTCCTGTTTTCTGGGCACTGAGATTGCAGAGCTGCACATAGCATTTTGGTTTGATTGGTTCCAGGTAAGGGCTTCTATTGGTTAGGGCATCCAAGGCATCCCTCATGCAAGGAGGGGCTATGGATGTACCCTGTCCAGGTAGCTATTGTGCTGAGCTTACAATATTGTACTATGTTATGCTAAAAACAAAACACGCCCAGTGCGTGGAAAGAGTTCAAGGTACACACACTACCCATAGAATGCAGTTTTCCTGTCCCATCTTGTTCTTTAGGTCCCTATAGCCCCTACTGAGTCTGTCACATGCAGATATGTGGCTGTGCAGTTCTGTTTTCTTTAGGGATGTGGCACATAGCCAACAGTGGTTTGTTGCAGCACTACCCACTATGCTACAGTTGCAACAGTTTCTGCCTGCCCCTTAGGTTTGGAGCAGAGCCTGTGTCCTTCTCTGAGACCCTAGTAACAGCTTACTAGTGTGCTTGTGTTTCTATACTTGCTTGCTCAGGGTGTGTCTTAGTGTTTTTCATTGCTGTGAAAAGACACCATAATCACAGCAACCCTTATAAAGTAAAACGTTTAATTGAAGGGGCTGGCTTACAGTTTCAGAGGTTTAGTCCATTGTCATCATGGCGGGGAGCATGGTGTACAGATGTGGTACTAGAGCTGAGAGTATTGCATCTTGTAAGCAACAGAAAGTCAACTGTCACACTGAGGGAAGCTTGAGCAAAAGAGACATCAAAGCCCACTCCCACTGTGACACATTTCCTCCATCAAGGCCACACCTCCTAATAGTGCCACTCCCTCTGGGCCATTTTCTTTCAAACCACCACAGGATGGTTTTCCTTTTTTTTTTTTTTTTTCTCATTACTGCAGATAGTGCTGGTGTGTGTATGTATACACTGATTATTGTTAAGAGTGGTTTTGGTAAAACACTCCTGAAGACAAACTACAGATTTGAAGTGTGTCTCTTTACCTAGCCTTAGTCATATGACTGCCACACCAAAGCTCTTGGCAAACATGGTCAGGAATAACCTTTGCCTGACTGGCTCCCTGTCCTGTGTTTGATTCAGACAGGCTGATGGTCGCAAGGTCCTGCGGTCAAGCATCCGTGAGTTTCTGTGCAGCGAAGCCATGTTTCACCTGGGGATCCCCACCACGAGGGCCGGGGCCTGTGTCACATCTGAGTCCACAGTGATTCGAGACGTGTTCTATGATGGTAATCCAAAATATGAAAAGTGCACGGTTGTGTTGCGTATAGCTCCCACTTTTATAAGGTAATGCTGGGGTCCAATAGATCTGTCTACGTGCACTTGCTTATAGATCATAGAAGATCCCATGCTTATGCAGCCAGAATGTTAAACCCAGCTCATAAAACAAGCAATAGCACATGGCTGTGGTCAGGATTTAGCCCCAGATGCCTCTTGATGGCCCTTGACCAAGAACTGCATAGAATTTCCAAAAGGAAATGGCCTGATTTAGTGCCACATAAGTGGGCTCCTATAGCCTTTTTTTTAATCTTCTAGTGCCTTATTAGCGTAGGCCCTCCTGGCAGACTCCTTTGTCTGTGCTTTAGCCTGGTGTCCAGTACTTTAGGGGCTATCTGAATGAGGAACTGCCAGGAGGTGGCTAGTGTGTTCTTATGGATCTCCATCCTGTCATGCCCAGGCTAGTCATCTAATACTCACCACACACCCACACAAGACTCACTGTTGTCACTGGCTTTTTCTGACCTCTTGGTAGGTGATAACTACTGCACTCTAGAGGCCCTGTGCCTTGTACAATGTTGATAGCACCACTAGCCTCTGCCCACCATTTGCCAGTAGCAACACAGTTACAATAATTAAAAAAATGTCAGCCGGGCATGGTGGCTCATGCCTTTAAATCCCAGCACTCAGGAGGCAGCTGAATCTCTTGAGTTCAAGGCCATCCTGGTCTACAGAGCAGAGTCTGAGAACAGCCAGGCTGCTCAGCGAAACCCTGCCTCAAAACAAAGCAAAAATCTCCGTACATGACTGATGCCCTTTGTAGGACAGCCATCCTGCTAAGACGCTGCACTCATGCCATCTCTGTGGTAGAGCCAACCCTGCTTGTCCTCACAGTATGTGGGGTATACACAAAACCCTGCGTGGAGGCTGGGCCTGATGGGCCTCCCAGGATCTGGGAACCAGAAGTTAATTGGCTGGCAGTTGGCTGAACCAAGTATGTCTGTCACAGAGATCTGGCCATGATCTGGCTGGGTGTTGCTTTGTCTATTCAGTGTGCTCTTTCTTTGTAGGGCTTTAAGGCCTTGTAGCTATGCTGGTGTTTCTTTTTCTCTCAAAGGGATGGAGTCTGTCTGACCAACTGAACATTGGGATCTTTCCTGCAGATTTGGCTCCTTTGAAATTTTTAAGTCCCCTGATGAGCACACAGGGCGTGCAGGCCCTAGCATGGGACGAAATGATATTCGAGTGCAGATGCTTGACTATGTCATTAGCTCTTTCTACCCTGAAATCCAGGCTGCCCACACCTGCGACAGTGACAATATACAGAGGAACGCTGCCTTTTTCAGAGAGGTAGGCAAAAGGTTTCCCACTGGCCCTCCCCATTGGCCACAGGTTGAGTACTACTTGTTGCCAAATATGGTCACTGTGGCCAGAGACAAAAGCTTTTATCTGGTGTCCCTGTCCTTTTCTCTTCCTTGCTGCTGCCCTTGGGTCCCATCATCTCCCTCAGCCTTGTGAACCAGGGCTTTTGTCATTTTAAAGACAGTTTTACTAAGTAGCATTGGCTAGCTTGGAATTTGGTATGTGTACACCAGGCTGATCTCAGACTCAAAGGTCCACTGCCTCTGCTCCTGAGTGTTGGGATTAAAGGCGTGTGTCACCACACCCTATACACCAGGACATTTTGATGCTTTGGCATTAAGACACCTGGTGCCGAGTACACCCACAAGAACCAGGAGGTCCAGCTAGTCTTGGGAGGAAGGACACATGGACAGAAGAACTGTTGAGTGCTGGATACCTACTGCATGAGTCTGTGGCCCCAACCTAGTATCTCAACTTGGGGAGAAGGGACATGAACCCCCCCAACAAGGGCCAAGCATAGTGGCTTGGGCTAGAATACTACAAGTCATTGCTGCTGGTCACCAGAATAATGCTCCAAGCAGGAGCCCACAGGGCGTAGCCCCATACCAGGTCACTCCTGTCCCACCTCTGGCACAGTTGCTGGGGATGCAGTGTGATGTAGCCACACATCACCAGGACGAGCTCGGCTTTATGCCCTCCCACAGAAACGGGTGGGTGATCTGGTCCGCTTACACTGTCCCTTTAAGCTTTGTCATGAAACTGAAAGGCCAGTATGACCTGCTTCTCTCCCAGGAGCTTCTGTGCTTCTTAAAAAGGATACTTGCTTGAGCTGTGGTTCAGTCCTGCACTTGGGCTCCTGTTTTCCCAGCCACCCTGGAACCTTACATTCAGGGTCACTGGGTGAACAGTTGGTGGCATGGCCTTACAGCTCCTAGTATGGAGATGGGATAGCAACATCTAGGAAATAGCATACTGGTCTACCCGACAGTATGGTATTTTCCTGGGACTCAGACTGTGTTGCTGATTTTTGTGGTTTATCCAAAATTGGTAGCAGATAAAAGAATAGGTGGTAGAAATGGAACTTAGGCCCATATAAAACAATTCACCGGAAAATACTTCTGAAACCCGAGTGGTAAAGGGATGGTAGAGGGCCCTGGACTGCGAGCCACTTAAAGAAGTCCACTGGCATCTAGGAAATGCACTGATGTTCTGGGATGAGTAAGGGCAGATGGGCTTAGAGGAGACCACAGGGAGGAACCAGAGCCTGTTCTGCTCTAGGTGACACGACGAACAGCACGGATGGTGGCCGAATGGCAGTGTGTTGGCTTTTGCCATGGCGTGCTCAACACTGACAACATGAGCATCATGGGGCTTACTATTGACTATGGACCCTTTGGCTTCCTGGACAGGTAATACCCCTAAGGTTGCAGGTGATGGACTTTCTGCCTGTTGGCCATCTAGGAACTGTCCCTCACAGGGGGGAGGGACAGACACCAACAGCAGAGGTCATGGGTATGGGAAAGGAGCAGGGAAGAGTGAGTGGGGCCTATGTGCTGTTCATGTGCCTTTTTTCAATGTTTCATTCCCAGCAGTGTCTGGTCAGCCATTCCTACAAGCAGAAATCAAGGGGTTTTTTGGGAACTCACTATGTAAACCAGGTTGGCCTTGAACTTGTGATCCTCCTGTCTTAGGCTCCTGAATGATAGGATTATAGGAGTGTGCCATCATACTTGGCCTCCCTGGAGTCTTTTGAACAAACAAGGATGACGCCTTAGCATGTTAGAACAAGTCCCTCCATTGCCAGGCTGTAAGTGGATCAAAGGAGTGGGGGTTCAAGGGAGGGGGTGGAGCAAAGGCAAGTGGTTAGCAGGGAGGACTGTATCTGGTAGCCTAAGCCTTTCTGGGCCTCAAGGAGCTTCCTCCCTGGCCTTGAGGCCAACTGTATATAGGCAGAAAAAAAGTATAGGCATTCTAGAGTTCTTGGCCTGAGCACACAGGACCCGACAGAGCAAGAGCGGTGTTGCCATAGCTGTGGTCCTCAGTCTTCCTTCCTCAGGAGCCTGCCCTCACTCCATGTCTCCTCTGATAGCACTTCTTTGTATGGCAGATATGACCCCGACCATATATGCAATGCCTCAGACAATGCTGGGCGCTACACGTACAGCAAGCAGCCCCAGGTGTGCAAGTGGAATCTGCAGAAGCTGGCGGAAGCCCTGGAACCTGAGCTGCCGCTTGCACTGAGTGAGGCCATCCTAGCAGAGGAGTTTGACACCCAATTCCAAAGGCACTATCTACAGAAGATGCGGAAGAAGCTGGGCCTTATTCGAGTGGAGCAGGAAGGAGATGGAACTCTTGTAGCCAAGCTTCTGGAGACCATGCATCTGACTGGTGAGCCGCAGAACCCTGCCATGTAGACAGATACTCCTGTTTATCATTTCCCAAACTGACACTTTTTTTAAATATTCTCCATCTACCTACCCCAATACCACTATTCTAGGAACCTCAGGATTTGTCAGTGGCTGGCTTATTCCACTGCCCAGAAGATCCCTAAGTTCTTCCATGTTGTAGCATGTGACAGAATTTAACTCCGTTTTTAATGCAGAATATCCAGTGTCTGTGGCAGTGATCCCCTTGGGTTTCTGTAAAGGCTGCTGCATATAGTGCTACTTTCAAAATGTATGCAGTTACTGGTTTGAATCCCTGCTTCAGTTCTTCTAAGTTTACAGTTAATGGGATTACAAGGTCATTTGAAGCTCATCCAACTGTTTGGATACAGCATAGTGAATTGAGTAGAAGTGACTAGAGTGGGTGTTTTTGGTTTGTTCCTGGTCTTATAAACTGTAGACTTCATGTGGAAATTCTCTAGCCCAGGCTGGCCTTAAACTTGTGCTCCTCTTACTTCAGCCTCCTGAAGCTGAAATTACATGCCCAGCTTGTTTCTGCCTGTGTTAGTATGCTCACCCCAGCCTCTTTTTTATTTTTTATTTTGTGATAGGGTCGCTCTCTATAGCTGTGGTTGTTTTAGAACTGAGAGTGCACTAGGCTGGGCTTGAACAGAGATCTGCCAGCTTCAGTATTAGAGAGGTATGTGCTGCTACCTCAGCTTCTTTAGATCCTGTTTGCATGGGTTGTTTTTATCTTCATTTTCAACACTTTAAAGTCTAAAGCAGGCATTATAGACAGGCTGAATCACATCTTTTTCTCCATCCTGTCAAATTTGCCTCCCCATTTACAGCTACAGTTAATCCCCAACAAGTCTGTTTTCTGTGTGTCTTCTCTTTTGACTTGTTTTTCTCCATTACTCTGGCAGTATTTTCATCTTTTTGAGACAGCGTCTCACTGTGTAGCCCCAGTGCCATCACAGTGCCTGGTCTTCCTTAAAAGTATTTTTTATTTTGTATGTAAAGGTGAATATACCTATGGCCCCACAAACACTATTGTCCATTGAGCAATCTTACCAGCCCTCATTTTACATTTATTTTTGTATGTTGCTTAGGTATTGCACGGTTCCAAATGACAATGGTTGCCAGGTCAGGCTGACAGCAACAGTGTATCAGGTGTGTCAAGGTGCCTTAAGCACAGGCACTGTGTGACTGGGGGTCCCATTCTAGCCTTGGTTCTTGTCAATGTCAATCCATTTTCCAGGTGACCTATAAAGGACTTGTAACAGATATCTGGTGGCTAAGGACATGGGCTGGGAGGAGTTAAGGAGCCGGCATCTGCCTCCCAGCACCTGAGCAGCTCGTTTTTTCAGGTGCTGACTTCACAAATACCTTCTATATGCTGAGCTCCTTCCCAGCTGAACCATCGAATTTGGCAGAGTTCCTAACCAGGCTGACCTCCCAGTGCGCCTCTCTGGAAGAGCTGCGGCTTGCCTTCCGACCCCAGATGGACCCCCGGTGGGTATACCCTTGGAATTTGTTTTCAGAAGTTGGAGACTGCCAGTTAGAGCCCTTCACAGGTGCCCCAGAGGCCTGGCAGCTGCTCCATTCCCAGGCGTGAGATACAGTAAGGTCACGTGTCTGTACTATGAAGGACCAGAGCACTAGCATGAAGAACACAGGACACAGATGGATAGGGATGGAGATGACAAGCAGACTGTCTTTGTGCGCCTGTGTCCAGAGATGTGGGAAATGGTAGTAGTGGCTTATGGGCTTTCAAATAACAACCCAGAGGCTGGTCATGCAGAAGGAATTTAGTGGACAAAGAGGAGATGGCACTTGAGAGTTGATGGAAACACCTAGGTCACAAGCCCTTGACCTCCTCGGCCAACTGCAATGTCTGGGTCGGGGGCAATTTGGAAGCTGGCTCAGTACCTGAGTCACTTAGCTACCTACAAAGCAGCCAACCTCACAGCAAGGCAGTCTTACTGCCCCTAGCTGAGATACTTCCCATGTCACCCCTTCCCACAGGCAGCTCTCTATGATGCTGATGCTTGCACAGTCGAACCCACAGCTCTTTGCACTCATTGGCACTCAAGCAAATGTCACAAAGGAGCTAGAGCGTGTGGAACATCAGTCAAGGCTGGAGCAGCTGAGCCCTGCTGAACTGCAGAGCAGGAACAGAGAGCACTGGGAAACCTGGCTACAGGAGTACAGGTAGGCAGCTTCTAGGGTCCTGGCTCCTTGGCCAATGGCACAAGGGGATGGCTACAGATGACCCTGACTTGGGGGGCATGGAGCAAGCTGTTCTTGTGAGGAAATCCAGCTAGGGCTATGATTCCAGAGCCCGTCTGGACAAGGAGAAGGAGGGTGTCGGAGACACTGCTGCCTGGCAGGCAGAACGTGTACGCGTCATGCATGCCAACAACCCCAAGTACGTCCTAAGGAATTACATCGCACAGAATGCCATTGAAGCTGCTGAAAACGGAGACTTTGCCGAGGCAAGCACACACCTGTACCTATTGTGTCCCTGGGAGGGAGAGCTGTCATTAAATATGCTGCTCACACAATTCTTCTCATCTGTTCTCCAGGTGCAACGTGTCCTGAAGCTGCTGGAGTCTCCTTACTACAGTGAAGGGGCAGCCACTGAGACCGCAGGCCCTGAAGCAGCGGCAAGGACCACTGATGAGCAGTGTCCCTACAGTAGCAGGCCACCCCTCTGGGCAGCAGAACTCTGTGTAACATGATCTTCATAAAGGCCTTGGTGTCTTCCACACCTAGAGTCCCCAAGGCTTCTACCCAGTGCTGCTAAGTTGCTGAGGCCATTGGGATACCTAGTCTCATGGTCTCTCCATGATGGCAGAGATCTCCAGTCAAAACCTGACCCATCTCTGTCTGATCCCACCTTAGCAGCACTGCTCTGGCCTAGCACTCAACATGCCCCCAGCACACAGTGCTTTGCGCTAGTATAGGAAATCAGCCATGCTTGTAAGTGATGCAAACAGGGCTGAATAAGCCTTGTAGCCTGTTGGTGCATCTTGCCCCAAAGGGCTGGGCCTGACACCAGTTTAATCTCCCAGGCCTCTAAATAAAGCAGCTTTTTCAGGTCTGTCTATGCTCACTGTCCCAGCCAGGTCAAGTGGGGATGCAGCACCGTGATTCTGCCTGTCCTCACGAGTCCTGGTAATAGTTGTTGAAGTTGATGCGAAGCAGGAAGTCTTCAAGGTGAGGCTGATAGCCACGGTTCACCAGCTTGGTCACTACTGGAGAGGCACCCAACAATCAGGTTCCTGCCCACCTTGTGCCTTGCCACCCCAACAGCCCAGCCCAGAAGGTGGGCTTACCTTTGAAGAGGAAGTGGGAGTAGTACTTGAAGGTGCTATAGGACTGCTGCATGAGTGGGAAGTTGGGGTGCTCAGCACCACGGGGGCCAGTAGCTGGGCCCCAGGTCTGAGAGATGAGCTGGCTTCGGAACTTGAGCACCAGGCTGAAGATGCTATGGATGATGTTCATGACTGGTGCTGCCTTCTCTGTCAGTAGGCCCCTAAAGGAGGGTAGAGCAGCTGGTGGCTTGCCCCGCCTGACCTGGGCACACCAAAGTCCAGGTTCCCCTCTCACCTAAAAACAGCCCTGTGCAGGTACTCGGCATGGGCCCGCTGGATCTCCTCCAGATCACCCACTACAGCTAACCGGGCTCTGAACTCACACCAGCTGACATGCAGGATCTGGTTAGCGATGTAGCCTTGGATGACCTTCACAAAATGCTGCATCTCATGCTTAAACAGCTGCAGCTGGCGGAACTGCACTGAGCCAGCTGTGTGGCTCACTAGGGCTGTTGAAGAACAGAGGGTGAGCATCAGCCTGAAGCCACACATGGGATGGACTTAGGCCAGGCCTCACCTGTGCGCTTGAGGTGGAAGCAGATGTCTTTGAGTGTCCACATCATGAGCTTCAACTGCAACAGGAAGGAGAAGATACCACTGTACTTGTTCAGGCAGCTCTCAGTGATAACGATGTTGAGGGGCCAGTCAACCTGTTCAGGAAGTCCTACTTAGCACCTGCAGCTGCAGGACACACCTCCCCTATACACCCATGGTAGGACACTGCTGACCTTGTACCTGAGCTCCAGGCAGCTCAGCACATCCGGGGCATTAGGGGCAAACACCTCAGGCAGGTACTTGAGAGCAAAAGACAGGTTGGTAGCATGTGGGGTGTCCCCATGGAGGCTATACTGCAGTGCCTTGCTCAGGATGCTGTTAAGGACCAACGGGTTGAGCAGCTCTCCAGGTGTCTGTCCAGCCCCAAGCTAAGTGAAAAGACAATGTTTCAAGGAGTCCCAGGTTTGTGCCCTGTCCCTCCCTACTTGCCCAGCAACTCAAGTTCTGCCCAAGCAGCACTGTCACCATGGTGCTAGGGAAAGCAACCACCCACATCCAGCCTGATTCCAGAGTTACCTTCTCAAAGAGCAGGTCACTAAGAGACTGAGCAAACTCTCCATCTTCCATCAGCAGGAAATGCCGCAGTGCTTCAAAATGTGTCTCCAGGTGCAGCTCCACAAAGAAATAGTCGACTGCAGCTTTGTTCACCAAGGTGACACTGGTGGAGGGAAGCTGGAAGTTAGGGTGGCAGGCAGGAAAGGGCAGGTGGCTGCAGCTGGGCAGGAGAACACTCACTGGGCAGCCAGAGGTGCCGTGAGGGAGCGTTTCATGAGCACAGGCAACGTCAGCAGCTCACTTAGCTGCACTGCAGTCTCGTCTATTGCTGACTGAACTTGGGGGTCCACAGGGAAAGCAAAGGCCTGGGGAAGCATGTGGTGTACCAGGTGAGCAACAGGAGGCTCTGCTGTGGGAAACAAAAGACTGGTTGAAACTTAGGAATACACTGGCCTACAGCACCCCAGCCTGTATCTGCCCACTGCAACTGTCCCACTCACACATGGATTCGTAGCTGTCTGGATACTGCTCCAGGTGGTAGAGCTTTGTGAGATCTGCCAAATAGGCTTGCTCCTTGCCCCAGCGTCTGGCCTCTGTGTCTGATACCTCCTCACTAGGGCCTGGGCTGCTTGGGACAGCTGTGTCTTCCTAAAAAGAGGCCAAGTTCAAAGATCTGCATCCCAATCCAGTACACTAAGCCCTGTCCCCAACTTCGCCTGTGCTGAAAATGGGCATATAGGACATTCCCTACATGCTCCCCTGACCTGTGAGCTTGGAGGCCATGGAGAGAGGTCTTCAGCATCCCTACTCTTCCCTGGACCTGAAAAGACACAAAATGGGCAGGAAGGCCATCAGTGCCCAGTACTTGCTGAGGGGACAGGGAGGCTGATCCACAGAACCCCTCCAAAATCCCAAAAACAACTCAATCTTGGCTGATGAACAAGGATCACAGAAGACTGTGCCATAGTCCCACCGAGACTCTCACCTGTCTCTTCAGGGATGCCATTTCCCAGTGTGCTAGGCTCAGCCACAACAGAGGGCTTGGTCTCTAGGCTACCTTCATCTGTGCTGCCAGGACTAGAACAGATGGTAGGCTTCGTTTCTTCAGGTAGTTGTGGCCCACATTCCAGAGTGGGGCTCCGTGCTTCCACACCGAGACCTGACTGGGACACATGGGCAGGAGTGTACTGATGGGGCTTGAGTAGGTCAGGCTCAGCTTCTGGCAAGGGTTCCTCCAAAATCAAGGGAGGCTGAGTACATTCCTGTGCTTGAAGAACCTCTTCTGACACATTCTCCCCAGTCCTGATGCTTGCCTCCAACATATGTCCATGGACATTCCACCGTGGCCGAGAAGGAGCCACATCAGACACATTGTCCCCAACCTTGATGCTGGCATCCGACACATGTCCATGGACATTCCACCGTGGCCGAGAAGGAGCCACATCTGACACGTTCTCCCCAACCTTGATGCTGGCATCCGACACGTGTCCATGGACATTCCACCGTGGCCGAGAAGGAGCCACATCAGACACATTGTCCCCAACCTTGATGCTGGCATCCGACACATGTCCATGGACATTCCACCGTGGCCGAGAAGGAGCCACATCTGACACGTTCTCCCCAACCTTGATGCTGGCATCTGACACGTGTCCATGGACATTCCACCGTGGCCGAGAAGGAGCCACATCAGACACGTTCTCCCCTACCTTGATGCTGGCATCAGACACGTGTCCATGGACATTCCACCGTGGCCGAGAAGGAGCCACATCAGACACGTTCTCCCCAACCTTGATGCTGGCATCTGACACATGTCCATGGACATTCCACCGTGGCCGAGAAGGAGCCACATCTGACACATTGTCCCCAACCTTGATGCTGGCATCTGACACGTGTCCATGGACATTCCACCGTGGCCGAGAAGGAGCCACATCAGACACATTCTCCCCAACCTTGATGCTGGCATCTGACACATGTCCATGGACATTCCACCGTGGCCGAGAAGGAGCCACATCTGACACGTTCTCCCCAATTCCAATGCTGGCCTCTGACACATCTCCGTGGATGTTCCACTGTGGCTGAGGAAGAGCCACGTCTGACATATAGTCCCCTGCCTTGATGCTGGCATCTGATACAAATCTGGAAATGCTCCTAAGTTGCTGGCAAGGAGCCATTCCAGAATCAAGGCTCTCTGTAGGGACAATAATCCCTGACATGTGTTCAAGGAGCTGCCCCACAGGCTGAAAGCTCCCCTCCTTGGGAGTGACATGCTTAAGTGGATGTGGACAAGGCAAAGTCTCTTGCATGTCATGGACACATGCATTCAGTTTTGTGGGCATGTCCTCCAGTATATGCTTTTTGCTGTCCAAACCATTTTGGACATCCTGGAAGGGTCCTAGTGAAGAGGAGGCAGCCAGAGCTGGCCTCAAGATGGTATTGAAATCATACTCTGACTGGGAAGGCTGGGGGCCGGCTGCTGTGAGTGTTGGCCCAGGAGTTATAGGGGGTAGATCTGAGCAGATAGTCTGCAGTGCCACCTCTAAGAAGGGAGCTTCAGTGCTATCCACAGGCTGTTCAGCCCCAGGGCCCGAGGGCAGAAAGTCTGTGATGCTGAGACCACTAGAGAATGGCCCAGCTTCCTCTGCCTGTCCAGCCCCAGAGTCATCAGCTCCCTCTGCTGCAGACTTGAGGGCTGATGATGTTGATGTACCAGGTAGACTTAGACGATCCCACTGCAGTTCTGTGGACCCCAGATCACAGCTGAGGCCTTCATCTGCATGCTCAGGATCTGGAGATGTGATCTGAAACATAGTACATATTGAATCCCTCCAGTCATTTAATTATGTTTCCCCAAGGTGAGCTCAGCAACAGTGACCAACACCTGTAAAGTGCTGAGGGACATAGGACAACCAAGCCAAAGCATCTAACTCACAGTCCCAGCAGGGCTCCCAAGACCATGCTAGAGCCCATTACCTGAGAGCAAGTGCTTAGGAACACACTAGGTGGCTCCTGGGGCTGATGAGCTTCCATGTCCCTCAGCATCTCCTGAAATTCAAGCCAACAGGAAAAAAGGAAAACAGACAGCAGCTCTGTGAGTGACCAGCAAAGCTGACAACACTACAGCCTTCACACAGTACCCTCCCCCCATCACAGATGTCAGTGGCCCTGCTGCCTACTCACTGTCCAGGTTTGGCTGGAAGCCTGAGCCTCAGCCAGTACCATCTGCACCCTTAAACACACAGACTGGCACAAGTACATAACCATGTGCAAGAGTTAACACCACTGCCATACCTGAATGCGCTCCTGGTCTTCCAGCAGAAACCGAAGCCGAGCGCTTTCTAGCCGATGTCTCTGGATTCTCCACAGAGCTTTCTGCTCTCGGCGAGCTGCCTCTGCTGACAACTTGCTGTAATGGTCAACCAGCGCCTGCCTGAAGCCACACGCAGAGAGGACATGGTCATCACAGCCACTCCAAGTAAACTCCCTCCCCAGATCCACAGACCAGGCTCTCAGGGAGGGCCTCGCTGCCCACCATACTGAAAGGCTACAATGGACTTGGCAAATGCTGTTAGATGAATCACCAGAAGGAAAATGTACATGGTCAGAGACAAGAGAATAACCAGATGGCTTAGGACCAGCCCAGTGGAGCCAGGCCACATTTTCTTTACATCTGTAAGTTCAAACACAGGAGAAATGGAGACCATCAAAAAGAACAAAATGCAAACCCAGGGATTCCAAGCCTCCAGTTACTGGACATTGAGACACAATGCACCATCTCCAATTTGGCTGGCATAATTCAGGAACATGGCCTCCATGCCTGGTTTTCCTCTTATGTGAACAGAGTATCTACTCACACGTATGCATGCACATAGCACATGCAAGAGGCAAACCCCTTATTTCCACTCTATAAACAGTATCAAAGGCTGGAACAGCTGAGCCTCCAAGGGTACAATATAAGATGTAGCCAGTCCCTTCTATAAAAGCCATCCAATGAAACAATGAACCAGTTTCCAGGACAAGCTAATGACACAAAGAGGAAACAGACTCAAGAACTATACTAGATTAATGGCCCATTGCTCTGTTCGGACCAGGAACAGGTACAGATAGAAAGATAGAAAGATAGATAGATAGATAGATAGATAGATAGATAGATAGATAGATAGATTGATTTTAAAAAAAAGCCCGGCATGATGGTGTATGTCTTTAATCCCAGCACTTGGGAGGCAGAGGCAGATGGATCTCTTGAGTTTGAGGCCAGCCTGATCTACAAAGAGAGTTCCAGGATAGCCAGGGCTGTTACACAGAGAAACCCTATCTTGAAAAAACAAAAAGCAAAGAAAAACGGATGTCATTTAAGATAAACAGCAGGTGAAGTGGCATGCACCTGTAACCACAGCACTAGGAAGGCTGAGACAGAAGGACTGCAAATTTAAAGTCAGCTGGTCACATAGCAAGCTCTTGGGGATGTGGTTCAATGATAGTGCTTGCTTGTATGTACAAGGCCCAAAGTTGGCTCCATAGCACTACAA
This sequence comes from Cricetiscus sungorus, assembly GCA_030556225.1. Taxonomy (NCBI): domain Eukaryota; kingdom Metazoa; phylum Chordata; class Mammalia; order Rodentia; family Cricetidae; genus Cricetiscus; species Cricetiscus sungorus. The sequence goes on along the minus strand of JANBXA010000031.1, from coordinate 13,822,099 downwards.
AGTAAATAATATGAACAAACAGTCAGGACACCAATACACTGTGTGTACTGGGACTGGACCCCAGAGCATAGTCTAAGGGCTTTAACCCCTTAGCCCAGGACAGCATCCTCGTCCATCTGACTTTCTAGTCTTTCTGTCTTAACATAGATCTGTAATTTTTCAGATTAAAAGCTAAAATAACAAGTAAGGGATGTTGCTAATTGCTAGAGCAGTTGCCAAGCAATATTGGAGCCTTGGAATTGATCCCTAGCATCCAAGAAAATAAGACAAGATGACCACCATTAGTTAGGACTAAACCAGCACTGCGGGATCTGCTGCCACACAGTCCTACCTGGCCTTCTTCTCCAGCTCTTCCTCTAGGGCCTTTAGCCTCTTCTCCCTGTCACGGAGCTCACGGGCATAACTGAAATCATCATCTAGCTCCTCTTGTTTGGCCGCCAGGCGTCGCTATACAACACAAACAGCCTCATTTACTAAATCAAAGAATCTAGGAGCCAGAACCACCCAAAACCCAGACCACCCACCCACCTCCTGATCTTTCACAAACTGTTCCTTCAGCCGCTGAAACTGCTCTCTCTTCCTGGTATCCACAGCCATCTGTTCTGACATCTGCCGATCTTCAAGAGAAGGTGAGAGGCATATGCAATTGTGAAGAGCCTGGCAGGGGCCCCAGCAGAACAGAGGGAAGATCTGGAACTATACTCACCACTCAGCTCATTCAGAACCCTAGATGCTGCTTCCCGAGCATGGACAATTAGTTCTTGTTTTGCAATTTCCATACGCAATTCCTAAAAGACAATACGCAAAACAGCTTAATGCTCTGCCCCTTCTCCTAGGATAGTGTGGAGAGAATTAGCTATCCAAAACAACCTGCTGCTGGCCACTGTTAACAAATACTCTTCCCAACCTATACAGAATGTTAGCAGGTGATGCCTCACCCAAGGCTCGGAAGACAGGGAGGCCTCCTCCTTAGAGCAGTAAAGAGGTGACTGTGTACCCAGAGATAATGGAAGGGTCCATGGAGCATTCCCATTCCTGAGTCTGAACTTGCCTGGTATCTCCTATTGCCCACTAGGCACCAAGCCAGGAAACAACTATTGAGAATAGCACTAGCCAGTCACTAATCTCTTGTCCTAGAGTACACTGGAGAATTATGGTGCTGATTCCAGGAACACACGCATTATTTGTAAAGACTACTCAAGTAGAGGAACTTTAAGCCTTGCTGCCTGGATTTTCCAAATGGAGCCACACATGTTGGTAAAACTTGGAATGTAAGCAAAGCCACGCAGACTTGGGAACAAAAATATGGACAAAGCCCCTGCTCTGAATACCTGTCACCACATTTATTCCAATTTTCCTTGACACAACCACGCACCTTGGTGTCCCCACTTAAACACACTACACCAGAAAGAGCCACTCTGCCTTACATGCCCCATGCCCAGTACTTCTTGCCCGAGTCTGCCTGGCTGCCCCTACTGACCATTAGGCGACAGGTCAGAAGTTGCTGAGATTGGCATTAGCCCACTACTGGGATGTGGAAGCTCCATAAGCCCAGAACCCCAGGAAGTGAAGTGCAGAGAAAGCCAAAACCCCACAGCCAAGTACCTTTTCTTCCTTGCTGATGGAGCTATGACGGGCAACTCTCTCCATCCGCCCAACGTAGACAGCACAGTCCTTCTCAATCTCCTTCAACTCCTCAAGAGAGAAAATCACCGAGATACGCGGGACAGGGACATCAGACCAACAAAGGTAGTGCTGTCAAAGAGGACAGATTTCTGTGAGTAAGTATACAGTCAAGGCCAGGAACAAGAACCAAGCACTGCCTTGCAACTGTGTTTTCAGTGATGTATGTACATAGCCATTTTTTCCTTGAAAAGTTTATTCCTAAATCTGGGGGCAGCTGAAACCCTTGATAACTCCACAGAGCAAGTACCCCAACAATAGAGACACCATATATGGGGCCTACAGAAGAAACTGAGGGGCACTAGGGGATCGTCTCCCACACAGAGGACTGTTACAGCAAACACACTCACACCTACCAGTCAGACACAGTCCCTGGACAGACCTGGCCTCCCACCTGTACACAAGCCCCCCACCCAGCTAGCAGGACCCTCTCACCTGGGGACAGCAGAGCTTCAGTAGGTTGATGGTCTTTCCACAGACATACACATCATGGGCAATGTGTTTCAAGAACACAGGAACACAGTCCTCCACCTCTTTGGAAATGAGCACGTAGCCATGGGTCCAGTAGAACTTGTCTGGAAAGAACACGGACAGAAAATGATGATCTGCAGTTACATTGGTCCTGACCCCAGGCAGAGGGCACAGCCTAGCAGCCAGTGGCTACTCACCTCTGAAGCTAAGGTACTCATGGTTAACTTGGATCATGAACTCCCCATAAACATCTCTGAAGACTCCACTGTACACCCAATCATGGATGAACCTGTGGGATAATGGGACATAGTGGGGAGGGAGAGCTAGCCAGGTGTGCATGGCCGATGGGTGTAGCAGATAGGCAGGATCATCAACTGAGTGTGGCCAGTCCATAGAGTGAAATGAGACACTGCCAGTGAATACTGCCAGCTGTGGGTATGGTCTCCTACCTAGTAGGTCCATTTATCCAGCATGCTCCCACATGGACCCCAGCACTTAGTGGATCTTGGACAATAGGAAACCCAATACATACTTGGTCTGACTGAAGCCTTCCCCCATCCACAGTAGGGAGACCAGGCATGGCCAGTACAGGCCACCCACCACCCACCGTGTATAGGGCTCACAGCTGGTCTTCAGCAGGGACAGCAACACAGGATAGTGCTCGTTACTACAGTTATCCAGTGCCTCCTGGTAGAGGTAGGACAGAAGCTTCACTCCCTACAAACAGTGAGGAGAAGCAGGATACCTGTGTAGGCACTATGGCTAGCAGACCACACCACCAAACTTAATGAGAATGCAAAACTCAAGGGAGGCATGCAAGCTCACACTTGAGAAAAGGAGGAGGACTCACAGTGGGGAACACAGCCCCGGGCTCTCCACTGGTCGCCAGGGATATAGCACCGACACCACAAAGCTCAGCCAAATACCTAGACACAGAAGCTGGATCAGATCAGGTGCCAGGAGCAGGGTCCCAAGGACCAGCTCACACTGAGTAAGCTAAATATTCATTGTCCCCTAAGCAACTAGTCTACACAGCCTTTAAAAACTCCTGGTACCCTCAACAAACCAGATCTAAGCACCCTGTCGGACCCCTCCCAGCATCGTTTCCTGTGCTGTCCTCCCAGATGGCACTAACACATCCACACTTATGGTACCATCTGAAACCTCTGCCTGGCAAAGTTTACCACCTTGTCTTACTAGCATGAGCACTAATCCCCCTCATGAATGCTCACCCTCTCTATCCCACTACAGTCTGTGTACCACATGACTCCACACACACACACACACTCATACCACCCAGATCCCAGGCTCTAACTTCCCAATTCTCTCCTGCCCACCATCCCCAACTGTTCTCAGTGGATGGCACCTGCCAAGAGACACTATGCCTGGTTGTTTGCTAATGGGCTCATGAGTGTCAGAGGCTGTCCACTGTTCTCCTTCCCCTGCGTCATCATTTAGGAAGGAATCCCTGGGCCTAGCAAGACCACTGCTGTAGGCAGAGAGCAGACACAGTATAACGTACACAGTGACCAGCTGTGCATGGACTGTTGAGACAACCAAGGACTATTCTTCAGGGCCCTCCTCACCAGGAAGCAGAGCTGGCTCTCCACTGCCCTGATAGCCCCACATCTGCTCCTGAGACCCATGCTAGGCCACTGTACTAAGGTTCACCTGAGCTGCCGGCCCAGTTTCTTGAAGAGAAAGCCAATGGTGAGGAGACTCAGGGTAGGCGGTGTGGAGAGAACACAGGCCCGGTAATACTGCAAGTACCTTCTAAGGCCGCTGGTGAAGGCCTGTGGACAAGGAGTAGAAGGAGGGCAGCTGGGACACAGACAGCCATGTACTCAGGGCTTGGAAGGACACCCCAAGCTAGAAAATGGCTGTGCTTCCATGCCATAGCCTGTTGGCCCCATTATCCAAGCAGTGGGCATTTATGGCTTATACCCATCCAGAAGGGAGATGCTTTAGTAGAAGACATAGGTTAGAACTAGGAACTGTAATGGATGCAGCTTTGCCCACTTGGATCACACTGAGACAAGGTCACCCTGGAACAAACCCTGTCCATCAACCTTGGCCTGTCTTGCCTACATGCCAGGAAACCACCTCCCATGTATCCCCCTCTCAGACCAATTTTACAACACCTGCAACCTCCAGTCCTCTGAGAGATTCCATTCACTGTTCCTCTGCATGGAAGATCTTTCTCATGCAGCTCCTAATCACCCCTGAAACCTCAGGTGAGTTAGTGCCCCGCCCTTTGCCTGCTGACCTTACTCTACATCAGAGCTTGAGAGGGCCCAAGTATCCAGCTCCTCTTAGGCTGCATCCTGCCCCCATCACTCCCTGCTCCCTGCCCATGTTTTCCTCCTAACACTCTCCTAACCTGCCCCAGCTGCCAAGATCCTTTAAGAGTCCAGCTGCAAGTCTTTCAATAAACAGAAAATCATGGGTACCTCAAGAATTGGCCTATTAGAACAGGAGCTCCACCTTGCTACATGCCATACACGACACTGGAGCAGGTGACTTGTATCTGGCTTACCCACTTCTCATAGCACTCGGTCCTTGCCCTCAAATTCCCTTGATGTTCACACCTGCCTCCCTCTATGCCTTTGCCCAAATACAACTGACACAGGGTTGCAGTGGAATAATAGATGAAGTGAAACAATCTCAAGTCACCCAGCTTCTGAACTCTTGGTTCTTTTGGAAGGCAGCATGGTTCTCACAAAGGCATACCTGGAACACAAGGCCCCTGCTGCACAAGGAGCCTACAACAGGTTGTAGAGAGAAGTGGCTCAGGCGTGTGTAGTAGGTTCCGTACTCTGCCACCTCTGAAAGGATGCTGCTGATGCTCTCAGGAGATGCACCTGACACATGGACACCCAGCTCCACTACAAAGGCTTGAGTGGGCTACAGAGAAGACAGAAGGCATAATAGAGGCCAGACATCAAGACCCTGTGGTAACATTTCTTTCCACCCATGTTCCCATCTGCCACATGCTCCAAAGTTCCCCAAGTCCAAGACATACAAACAGAAAGTTCTGAAAGCAAAATGCTAGCCAAGGGGCTGGAGAGATAGCTCAGCGTAAAAGAACATGTGTATACTACTCTTGCAGAGGACTTGAGTCTGGTTCCCAGCACTGGTTCCCAGTGGGGTAGCTCATAAACACTGTTAGTCCAGCTTCAGGGAATCAAACACCCTCTTCTAGTCTCCACAGGCACCTGTACTCATATGCACATACTGACACAGAAACACACAACCCACGTGTGGTGAGGTGGCACACACATTTAATCCCAGCACTTGAAAGACAGAGCCGGGCAAACTTGAGTTTGAGACCAGTCTGGTCTACATAGTGAGTTCCAGGACAGCCAGGACTATCTATGTAGAGACCCACTCTCAACAAAAAAAAAAAAAACAAAACAAAACAAAAAACAAAACAAAACAAAAAAAAAAACAAAAAACAAAGCAAAGCAAAATAAACCCAAACAAATGAAAAAAAAAAGAAGAAAAGAAAAAGAAACAACAGAACAAACAAAAGGAAAAAGAATTATTGAACAATGTTATAAATGCAAAAATAAAGCTTTCTTTAAAGTACAACTTTGTTTTGCACTTACAACACTACTCATTAATCTTGATTACATTGAAATGAACAGGAAATGTGTATTAGTATATATTTATCAAACCATACTCAATGATGCAACAACATGTAGGTTAAAACTGTCTATGCTTAAAAATATGTTTAAAATCCCAATATGGTGGTGCCCTCAGGAGGCAGAGATAGGCAGATATCTGTGAGTTGAAGACCAGCTACATAGTGAGTTCTAGGACAACTAAGTCTACATAGTGAGACCCTGTCACATGAAATAAAACAAAAATCAACCAACAGCCAGGAGAGGCAGATGGATCTCCGTGAGTTCAGGGCCAGCCTCTCTATAGAGTGAGTTCCAGGACAGGCTCCAAAGCTAAACAGAGAAACCCTGTCTCAAAAAACAAAAAAGAAAAGAAAAGAAATTACAATGAGAAACGCAGCTCGAATGTCCCAAACTTGCAAGAGAGAGATTATAAACTGGGCATTGTGCTCATTCCTGTAATCCCAACAAGCAGGTGGATGGTGAGTTTGAGTCCAACCTGTCCTACACAGTAAGACTCTTATCTCATAAAGGTGCACCCCTTGAATCCCAGGGAGGCAGAGGCCAGCCTGGTCTACAAAGTGAATTCAAGAACATCCAGAGCTGTTACACAGAGGAACCCTGTTTCAACAACAACAGCAAAACAAACAAACAAACAAAAACCTCAACAAACAACAATTGCAACAGAAAGAATTTGGGCCTGTGATATGGCTCAGCAGGTGTACTGACTAATTTTTATGTCAACTTGGTACAAGCTAAAGTCATTTTTGAAGAGAAACCTCAACTGAGAAAATGCTCCCATCTGATTGGCCTGTGGTGCATCTTGATTGATGATTAATGCGGGAGGGCCTAGGTCACTGAAGGCAGTGGCACCCCTGGGCAGGTGGTCATAGGTGGTATAAGAAAGCAGGTTGTGCAGGCCATGAGAGCAAGCTAGTAAACAGCACTCCTCCATGGCTTAGGCTTCAGTTCCTGCCTCCAGGTTCCTATCCTGACTGCCCTCAGTGATATACTATGTTACCCGGAAGCATAAGCCAAATAGACCCTTTCTTGCCCAAGTTGCCTTTGGTCATGGTGTTTTACCACAGCAATAGAAAACCTAATTAAGACAGCAGGTAAAATTGTAAAATTGCTTCCCACCAAGCCTGACCCAAGGCTTGAACTCAAGGACTCATATGGTAGAAGGAAAGGTCCAACTCCCAAAAGCTGTCCTCTACATGCACACTGTGACACATATCCCTGCTGCCCCACCCCCCACCACTAGTAAATAAATGTAATTTAAGAAGAAATAATCTAGACTGGGATGCAGCTCAGTGGTAGAGAACTGACTAGCATGTGCCAGGCCTTGGGTTCCATCCCTAGAAATACACACAAACACACACCAAAAATAATTGTATGTCAAATTAGAAAGTCCAGATCAGATCCAAAATTTCTTAGAAACATATAAAGTAACAAAACTGACTTAAGAAAATAGAAATCTATCTACAAGAAGTTGAACACTGAGTCTGTAGACAACCTCCTAATAGGGTATACCAGCAAATTCTGTGCCATATGTGTTTTGAGAATTTAAGAAAAAACAACAGGGCTGGAGAAATGGACCAGCAGTTAAGAGCACTTACTGGTCTTGCAGAGCTTTATATTAGGTTTCCAGCACCCACATGGCAGCTTACAAACATCTGTAACTCCAGTCCCAGGGGAATCCAATACCCTCTCCTGACCTCCATAGGTACCAGGTACACATGCACATACATGTAGGCAGGCAGGAAACTCACGCACATTAAAAAAAAATAAACAAATCTTTTTGGGGTTCTTTTGTTTTGTTTTGGTTTTGTCTGTTTCAAGGTTTCTTGTGGTGGCGTGGCTGTCCTGAAACTCATTCTGTAGACCAGACTGCCTGCCTCTGCCTCCCAAGTGCTGAGATTAAAGACATGCACAACCATGCCTGACTATAAGTTAACACTCTTAAAATCCAATCAGAACTCCTGTTTTGTTTTATAGTATTGAGCACTGAAGCCAGGGCCTCTCACGTTCTAGGCAAGAATTCCAAGGCTGATTTACTTATATACTGGCCTAACTTGTGGCTATCTTTAATCAGCCCATAGAGCTGGCCTTCTCTTCCACTCATGGCACTAGACCTTAACCTACCCCTAAGCATGCTGAGCATGCTGGGAGGGCATAGGCTATCAGATGCAAGGTTGGTCCCACGATAGCCGTGAGCCCTTCTCACCTGACAAAGAGAAAATGTAGCAGAGACAACACCTAGCAGAACATTCAGCGAGTCTTTCACCAGCTCACTCTCCTCCACCAGCACAGGCTTGGGGCACTGGAGTAAACCCCCACTGAGGGCCTGCAGCTCTCCGTGACACAGCCTGCAGAACCTGTCAAAGGCATCCCTCCCTGCCTCGGTGAGGTAGGGCTCCTCTCGGTGACCTGGGAGGCTGTGAAGAAGACAGAAGAGAAGGGGATGAACAGATGGAACAGCATGGACCTTAAATGCCAGGTGTGCTTTCCCCAGGCTGCAATAGAGTTTCTCAAGCAAATGCCCTGAGGTCATGTACCCAGTTGTGGATGGACAAGGACAGGCATGACTCACCCAGAGTGGATTATTCTTGTGTGTTGTGTATATGTGGCATATTTTATTGCTTTATTTTTTATGTATCTATGGTGCATTGCACTTCTGTCTGTGTACCACATGCATGCCTGGTACATGCTGAGGCTAGAGGAAGGTCATCAGATTCCCCAGGAGCTGAAATTACAGGTGGTTGTGAGCCACCATGTGGATGCTGGGAATCGAATCTGGGTCCCTTGGAAAAGCAGCCAGTGCTCTTTACCACCTAGCCATCTCTCCAGCCCCGTTTCTTGATTTCTATATGAATAATCTCTGGGTATTGCCATAACCCCAGAGCCTGTGAATGATCAAATCTGTATTTCCATTCTCTCTCCTAGTTACTGGTATTGCTCTTCATCTTAGGACCCTGCATTAAAGTTTCTTAGATATCTATATATAGCACCAGCTACTTGAGAGGCTGAGGTAGGAAGAATCCTTGAGCTCAAGAATTTAAGGCTACCCTAAACAACACAGCAAGACCCTGTCTCAAACACCACCACTTTGGGAATATAGTCAGGACCAGTCTTGTGCTTCAGAGAACACCAAAAGGATGAAGTGTATTCGTAATGGATAATAAATGAGCGGCTAAGTGACATCCCAAACAATGACCCAGAAAAGCTACAAGATAAAATATCACTACTAAATATTTACAAACAAAGCAGTAGGCTGTAAGATCAATTTCCCATCATGTAAGGGGTTGGTAGAAAGGGGAACGTTTGCTTTATACAAACCAGACAGGACTGAAACCCTAGCATGAAATTACAGGACAGAGGAGCCTCTGAAAGACAAAGACAACTACCAATACCATTTAAGCTACATAGCAGGGAGCTGCCCAGCCCTTGAGGGATCCAAATGGGCAATTCTGATCACATGTAGGAAAGCTCCTCACACAGGAGTAGTGCCCTACGTACAAAGGCTTTGTCATTCCCCCTGCATCAGGTGACACATGGCTCCTCCAGCCTTCACTTCTCACTTCAGTACTTCCCAACTGGTTTCCCAGACTGAGTAGCCAAAGGGGTGTGAAAAGGGCTCCATGAATAAACATCTGTCAAGTACATGTCCTCAATTCTGATTCTGGATGTTTCCAAAGGGTACCAACGCAGACCATGAAAGAAACTGAAGGCAGGGACCCTTGAACCCAGATATATGCAGAGTATGTGGCTCCAGGCTCAGCCAATACTAGCCACTCGGGAAAAGGCTGTTATGGCTGATGCTTCTATTAGCAGAAGGTGCCACACCCATGGCTTCTACTCATTTAGTAAGTCTCTTGAAGCATCTCCCAGGCACTGACCACACAGTCTGCTAGTTGCCCTAGGGCATCTGTTTAGCAGTCCTGGTGGAAAGACAGACTGTTTAAGCAGGACCTGCAGGGTTAACTTCCCTGAGGTGGAGGGATGGGGAGTGTTCCTTTCCCCTCCACTTCTCTCGCCTCACAGGGTTCAGACAATACTGTACTACATACACTAGCTTACCTGAAATGTCAGTCTCTTAATCTCAGCAGTGATGTTTCTACAAACAACTGCCTGGGGTTTCAAAGTAAACTTGATATGGGACACAGACACAAAGTCACAGTGCATTTAAAGGCAAAGAAAGGGTCACATACCATCCAATGCGTTCCCAGCACCTCCGCTTGCTGGCTTCGTATGTGAGCACAGCTTCCCACAGGTCCAAGTCAGGGGTCATGCTTGGTTCAGACTGGGAGTCAGGAGTTAAATTGGAAGCTGATTGGAACCCTTCATCTTCCCACTGATCCACAATCTGTGGGACCTGGAGACCACAGGGAAAAGTAATTATCTCTTAGTGTATGCATAACATTCGAGGAACTTTATCCACATCCATTTATTCCCTAGAGGGACAGACCTAGCAAAATAGTTTATTTTTTTTCAAGTTCCTATGTACTACACAATTCACCCTCCACAATGAAATCACGGAAAGAATTAAAATAATCCACATCCACTATCAATTTTTAGTCAGGTGTGGTAGTGCATGCCTGTAATCCCAGCACTCCACAGGCTGAAGCAGGATTATGAGTTAGGAACCAGACTGGGCTACATGAAAGATTTACCTAATATACTAACCCTGGAAAAACATATGTACACTGATATTTTACTGTAGCACCATTTAAACTTGGAAATAGTCTACGCATTTCATAATTAAAAAAAAAAACCAAAAACTGAATAGTAACAGATTGTTCTCTTAATGGAATTTACAAAGTAATATCATACAAGAGACAATGACAATTTACTCCGTGACTGTCAGGGAAAAAGTCCATGTTACAAGTGGGAAAGTATACCAAAAAGCATGCATACCAGGTATATTTGAAACATGGGTTCTGCAACTGAAGAACAGAATGTATTTAATTTTAATTAATCTGAATTTAAATTAACAGCACTAGAGAAGTGACTTAAGACCTTGAGGTAAAAGATGAACAGGTATGTGTTATTTTTTGATGCAAGTGAGCAGCAAGCACATCCCTTTGCAAGAGCATGCCAGCAAGTCCTCTTCAACCTCTACCTCAAAATAATCCGGTTACCTGATGATCTGAAGCCGAACTTTCCAGCATTACCATGGTAAAAGATCAAAATAGGCATTTTTCTTTTTTTTTTTTAATTTTTTTGCTTTTATGTATATTTTTTTCTTATTTTACATATCGATCCCAGTTCCCTCTCCCTCCCATTCCCCCCGACCCCCCTCCCATTCCATACGCCACACACACACACACACACACACACACACACACACACACACACACACACACTCCATTTTTCAAACCTCTAGGGATACTGAAGAGAAAGAAATACTACCTTAATAGCCAATCCAGAAAAGTCTGCGCTGTCTGGCACAGGGGGCAGATCCAGTCGCACATCCATGTCGTATGTGCGGCTGTGCACTAGGGCACCAAAGAGTGAGACCCGGGTGTCTCTCTCAAACCTGTCACAAGAGTCACCAATTGAGAAGAGCCCAACGGTGGGCAGGCCGGTTCCTGGGGCAGCCTCCATCACTTGAAGAGCTTCCTGGACCATGTTATGACATAAGTACTCCTCTCCAGAGATAAGTGACCGAACGTCCATTTCAAACACACTCAAATCATAGCAATCGTAGTCGCTGTAGGGTACGTTTCTGCCTGCGTGCTTGTTGTTAAAGAAGTAATCCCGTTTTCTCCGCAGCACTTGAGGAGGGCCGCTCCCTGCCAGCTGAACCAAGAGGTCCAGCACCGACTCCACCTCCACAAAAGGACAGCCAGGACTTGCTTCCAGCTTCTCCACAAGCTCCTCCAAACGGTCTGCCTCTGGCCCCATGCCGCCCACCCTCAAATCGAAGGACAGCATGAGGACCTTGTTTTTCACTGGGAGCTTCGACGAGTCAGGCTGCCGCTGATGAGTCTCCTCTTGAAAAAGATTTGCAAAAAGAGTATTGTAGGCTACCCTCTTAAGGCTCAGCTTTGCCCTTTTCCTATTCACGCTGCGCTGGCCCGGACGAGCCTGGGCAGCAGGTAAGAGAGCCTCGCAGAGGTCATCGAACAGCTGGGTGATACTGGCCATATCCAGGGCAGCCCTGGACCCCCGAGTGCTAAACTTTGCACCTGGGAGGCACTTCACGCTCTCAAAAACCAGAGCAACCACCGGCGAGCCAGGGCCGAAGCGCCGACCGCTAGTCGCTTCACACCTGGGAACCAGGCATCCACGCCTCAGGTTTCGGGGTGCAAGAGGCCACGCGCCGCGTCCTCCCAGTCTTCAGCCGCCGCCCGGGGCTCGTCCTCGAGTCTCACAGACCGTGACAAGTTTGTCGATCAAATGCCTGCGTCCCATGGCTGTCCCGTAAGCCCAAATCGACTGAACTGGGACTCCCGTCGCTATGACGTCACATCCATGCGACCACAGACACCACCAAGAGACGCGCCGGAATTACGTCATCGAAGGCGGTTTCGGTAGGGGTGGGGTCGCAGCCTCCTTTTTCGGAACTAGAGGCTTATCTCAGCTATTTGCTGAACTAGGACTCAGTAAGGGAATGCAGGGGTGGGTTCTGTTTAACCGATATTTATTGTTCTGGAGGTAGGATGCCTGGGGTGCAGATGGGGCGTCAGTCTCCCGCCTGTGTGCGCTCTTCTCCACATAGGAATCGCCCGCCTTGATCGATTTCAAGCGACTGGAGAGCACCGTCCTGGTGAAAGAGCTGGGAAAGCACAATTGGCTCTCGCGATGAAGCTGGCTCCACTTTGCTCTAAAGTAGTGCCGCGCCTCCCCGTGTGTCTCACCAGCCACCTGCAGCAACTTCCACCGAGGCTCCAGCTGACCTTTTAGAAACCTAAGGGCCTGGATCTCCTCTGGAGAGGCCATCAAGAAAGGGCCCAGACTGGGAGGTGCTTCTCCATGCAGTACCTGTGCCAGGGTCCTTTCAAGCTGGAGTATGGATTCCTGGCCAGGGATAGTGGGAGGTGGAGGGCAATGAAACTACGGTTTCTATCCACCGTCCACCCACACAGCTTATCCACTTTACCCAGATTACCTCTTCCACTAAAGCTAGAATTCGGCCCCCTGCTGGGCCCCGAAGCACTGCAGCCAGGAGAGCAGCTTGGGCGTTCTGAAGGCCATGGGCAGGCCCCAGTGTCATCAACACCATGTCGGGCTGGAAGCCATAGGCCAGGGGCAGTACCAGACCCAAGATGCAGCTCAGAAACCCCCCAGTCGTCTGTGGGGACAGCAGCAGAGCCTCAGGCTCTCATCTAGGGAACACAGCTGCTGGCTACTGTCGCCACCCCCCAAATCACAGAAACCCTACATTGTGAACAGAAAGACCAGGGGACAGTGAAAACCTGTCCAACCACAACACAGCCACTCACCTGTGGCAGCGGAGTGGAAATGTGGAACATGGACCCGATGGCTGCCTCCTTGCCCCTGATGTTCAGCCAGAGAATTCTCCTTCCCAGGAGAGAGCACCATGGACATGTACATATGTGCATGAGACCCTTCCCTGAACTTAACAACTGAGGATAGAGGAGAACTTGGGGCCCCAGCAGGGAGGGGGACATGTGACTTCCCACCTGGTATGGCTCTGCTTTCTGGGGCACCCACTCTCAAACTGCACCTATGGAAGGGCCCCATTCTGTACTGCAGCGTCCCTACCCAACAGTAACCCTGAGTTCCTAGTTAAATGCCTAGTACCTGTTCATACATACGCACAACAGGGGAGATGTGTAAGCTAAGAGTCATACCCATCATCAGCAAGGTCCAGGGGTCGATCCAGCTGTCCCAGGGCTACACAGAGCAGCCTAAGAAGTTGACCCAGGATAGGCTGTCCAGTGTCCATTCCAGGGACCCTCCCCCATGCCATTAGGGGGCATTCCCAGGTCCTTGGAGTCTCAAGTTAAGCAAGCAAACTTTACCTCTGAGCTCCGTGGGATAGGCATCGGTGAATGGCCACATCTAAAGTTGCTGCTGTGGCGTGGGGAGTTGTGGAAGCTATGCCACTTCTTACCTATGGGATAAATCATAGGCAGGGGAGTCTAGAGGCTGACATACACACCCTCTCTCTATGGAGCATTTTCAGGAGTCAGGGCTACTTCCCAAACCAGGTTAAACCCATATGTGCTTTGTTTTGGTCCTGTCCAAATGGCTGCTACTGACTGACTTTCCCTACACTGCAGAATCAAATCACTCCACTTGTATAAGATGCTTAAAACTACACTTCAAGCTGGGCCATGGTGGCACATGCCTTTAATCCCAACTTTTGAGAAGCAGAGGCAGGCAATCTCTTGAGTTTGAGGCCAGCCTAGTCTACAAAGTGAGTTCCAGGACAGCCAAAGAGAAACCCTGTCTTGGAAAACAAAACAAGAACAACAACAAAAAAAAAAAAAATCCTTCAAATTGTCTATTCTCTCTTTGCCAAAGAGCATTTCCTGGACCCTGCACAGGTAACATATCAGTCCTCTGTACATGCCACCACACTATCTTCAGTAGCTTCCCAGGCAACCTACCTGCCCATCCAGGATTCCACCTAAGAGACACAGAATCTTCCCCAATGCATCAAGACCCTCATCCTGGAACAGGGACTTGTGTGGCCTATGATGGGTAGGCCAGAGGGTCACATGAAAACCAAATATGTATCAGTCACACAGGCATAGGCATAGACAGTCCTATATAGTCCCAGACTGCTCTCCTCACCTGGCCTGGGCTTCAGTTTCCTCCCTCAAGGCTGACCCTTCCTGATGAAGCACCCTAGGAGGTGAGGCTAGAGCAGCACCTGGCACAGTCAAAGCACCAGCTGTGCAGACTTGGGGTGCAGGGCAGAGGCACACTCCATCTGGGAGGGGGCTTGGTGCATCTTCTGCTACTTCACAGGTAGAGCTCTCAGCAAGCAGAGACAGAGACCTCCCTTCAGGGAGGGAGCCGGGACTCAGAACTGGTGCCACATCTAAACGGGTCACAGTCACAGTCACTACAAAGAAGCCTAAGCTGAAGCCACCAGCCCAGATCCAGGTCATACTGACTTTGTTGGAGGCTTGTCCAGTGAGGGGCCTGGGCTGTCTGGACACTCTGGATGGACTCCAGGGCACTATGGGAAGAAGCAGCATTGTAATCCTGACTCCTGCTTCAGCTCCCCACCCTCTCTCCAGTATTCAAACCTCTGACATGGCACCATGAACCCAAGAAGGGGAGGTGTGGGATCACCAAGCAGTGTCTGCACCATCATACACACTGACTGTCTTAGGGACTCCAGGTGGTATCCACCCTAGGAAGAGTGTTGAGACAGGACAGAGCAGGAATGTCACTAGTGTGCGTGGCTATACCAGACAGAACACCTAACCTTGACTGATCCTCACATTTGGCCCTTGCCCTCCCTTGGCCTTCGAGCCTCCCCACCACCCCAAACTTACCTCTAACACAGCACAAATCCGGCCACCAGCCAACACCTGCAGCAGCCGTGTGAGGTGGGCAAAGCACTCAGGTGTGGCCTGCATCTGCCCCTGAAGCACAGTGAGTCATGTATGATAGAGGTCTGGGCCCAGGACACTAGATTACTCCCCAGCCAGACCATGCTCTCACCTCAGGGTCCCTGATGGCAGAGTCAAATCCTGCTGAGACCAGCACCAGCTCAGGGTCAAACTATAGGCAGAATCCATCAGAAAGGGGCAAAAGAGAGCCATAGCCCAGGTGAAGGGGAGGCCCCAATACTGCCCATTCACGTACTATTAGACTTTCTGAGGCACCTTCCCCGCTCCCCAGGGTTCATTCATACACTGGTAGAATGGCTTACAAATCTCCTGCTTTCATAGTGGAACTCTGGGTTAGCCTAGGATTGCCTGCCCTGGGGGACATCCACCACACAGTCACCTCAAAGGCCAACGGAAGCAGCACATGTAGGAAGGCAGCCAAATAGTCAGCATTTCCCATCCCAACCTGTAGCAGTATCAGAGAGGGCATTAGAGGAGTCTTCACCCCTGGGAACAGAACTCTTGCAAAATGCCCCAGGTGACATTTGCAAGCTTAGAGCTAGGGAGCAGGAGAGGTTAGCTGGATGGAGGGGATTGGGGGACTTGGTACCTGGTTCCAGGGCAAATTGACAGTGAAGCCTTGGCCCTGCCCTTGCCCAGTTGCACATGCATCGGACTCTGGAAGGAATGGCCAGAAGCGCCCATGCTCATAGCGGTGCCAGGAGAAATAAAGGACACTGTAGACAATTGGCCAGGTCAGACGTTGGTCCCTCAGCAGTTCCACAGCTTCTCAAATAACCCTGACTCCTAAAACCTGAATTTTTTCCCCAAAGTAGTGCATTGAAGAGAAGGGCTATGTTCACAGCCCAGCTTACCTGGGGTCATCATCAAAGATATACTGGATGCCCTGGCCATGGTGGATATCCCAGTCGACAATAAGAATCCTAAATTCAGACAATGCTGGAAATCACCATGCCATCTTTAGGCCAGGAAACCATCCAGGGGTAAAGGGAGGAGGTAGGATCTCTTGGCCACCAACTCCCTTCTTCCTATTTAGTTTGTGTCCCCAACACATGCAGTACAAAGCTCGGACACACCTCTGCAACCCATATTTTTTCTTGGCATGTTTGGCTGCTATAGCCACGTTGTTGAACACACAGAATCCATTGGCAGCTGTCTTCTGACTGTGGTGTCCTGGAGGCCTGAGGTGCAAAGGGGAGTGGGGGATACAGGGCATGTCAGAGTCATTCTGTCCCCTCACAGGGTCACACTCAGAGACAGCCAGGTTTGGGGAGGGGCAGTTCTCACCTCACTAGGGCAAGCCCATTGCGCACAGCTCCCGTTAGCACAGCATCCACTAGCTGCAGTGCAGCCCCTGCAGCCAGCCGGGCACAGTGAAAAGTGCTCTGTGGACCAGAGTGCAATTTAGCCTGTTGCCTAACCTGCTTGTCCCAGGTTGCAGGTCTCCCACTGCTGAGAAAGGCAGGGATGGGACAATGGCAGGCAAAACATGACAGGGTATGGTCATAAGCATGAGTAAGAAGACATTGCCAGGTGGGCAAACATGGGTATAGATACACATAGGGGTATGGCCATAAATCTGGGTGTGTATACTGGCTCGCACCGGGTGGAAGTAGACAGCATCAAATTGCTTAGACAGTGCCTGGAGTTCCTCCTTGTCCAGGGTCTGGGTCCTCTGCACCAGCGCTATGTATTCCGGGCTGCAGACCAGCAGACAAGCCATCAGCAGGACAGGAAGGAAAGGAGCTGGGATTCCTGGTGGGAGTGCCCACCCAAGTACTCCTCTTATGCCTTTGAGCCCACACCATGGTGAAACTGAGGGGACGCTAGTAGGGCTATAACAGGTTCAGGTCCCCAGACACCTCATAGTCTGACCTGTGCACCAGCTCCAACTCTTCCTCTGATGCCTCACAAGCTGACAAACACAGGCACCTTTGTTCTAGGCCACGCTGCCGCAGGCTATCCCAGGTTGCAGTCAGGCGCTCCGGACACTCAATTTCGCACTCGGGGCTGGAGCAGACAAGAATGTCAGTGTTCAGGGTTCTCTCCCGGCTCCCTACTTCTGTCAAAACACACTTACTCATCCCAGAGCAGCCGGGTGGCTGTCATGTCCTCGTGGTACACAAGTGCTGTACCCATGGCCACACCGTGGTCACTTTGATGCACTGTAGCGTAACACGCCCTCTGTTGGCAGGTGACTGCACTGCCTAGTCCCACCTAACAGCACGTACGTAAACTGTCCCTCGCTTGGAACAGAACCGAGCAGCAGACACTGGACCCGGGCAAGAGGGCACCACCCTAGGCCCAGGCCCAGGTCTGGTCGGTCAGAAGCGAACCGGGGAAAGAAAGCTAAGCCCGGTCCACAGCGTGGCTCCCGGCACCTAACTTCCGGCTTCCTCCTTCGCAGACTCGGTCCCGCCCTCAGGCGAGATTAGGGTGGAGTAGACCAGACGGATGAGCTCCGGTAGGTTTGCCAGCATCTCGGCTTCTAGTCTCTTGCTCTAGTGCTTCAGCTGCGTGCCACCGCCAACATCGTGT
The DNA here is from genome assembly GCA_030556225.1 of Cricetiscus sungorus. NCBI lineage: Eukaryota > Metazoa > Chordata > Mammalia > Rodentia > Cricetidae > Cricetiscus > Cricetiscus sungorus. The sequence goes on along the minus strand of JANBXA010000031.1, from coordinate 13,804,224 downwards.
GGCACGGAGCCTACGACCAGTGCCGCCGCCAGCGTCCCTCTTGAAATGGTTGGGAAGACGGGGCTACTTATCCTTAGGCAATCACTGCAACGGAAGCTATGCTCCCTTCTTCCCCCAGCGCTCTGGAGCCTAACCTGCCAGCTAAGGCTACAGGGTCAGACATGATAACTGACCATCACATCCAATTTGTCTGCTCCTCCAGGTGAAGGGTGGGAGCTGCCACTGACATCTACCATAGGGACACACATGACTATCATGTGCAGGGGTAACCAAAGAGCCCTGGAGCAGTTAGGAGGTGCCCATTGCACACTCTGGAGATGAAGTGCAGGCCCTGGTTCTGGTTGGTCTCAAGGCCTCTCTATAAGCATTTTGGCGGCTCAGATGGTATGGGCAGGATGGAAAGGTATTCTGGCAATCGGGAGCCAAGGAATACCACAGGTCACAGTAAGTATAGCAGCTTACAGCCCTGTTTCAAGGAAAGGCTTCCCCAGTGTATCAGCTCTGCTCTGGCAGGAAAGAGTTTCCCAGTGAAATTGTTACAGTTCTGCTTTGCTCTTCCCAGAGAGTCAAGTGTAACAACTCTGCTCTGCCAGGGGAAGGTTTCCCCAGAGAAAGTGTTACAGCCCTCCTCCCCTCCACTCTGCTCGGGGTCGTCTCTGCCCCAGTGAAAGATGGTCTTCATCCAAATGTCATTTAAGAGATTTATTGGGAGGAAAGAAGGTGGAACAGCCCACAAGCTGAACAGACACAGGGTTTATATAGGGATCCTTAGGGAGCAGAGTTTTTCCAGGGAGATTTCCAGGGTGGGGATTGGTCAGATTTCAATCCCTGAGCTAGATCTCCTGCTCAGGGATTGGTTGGTTTTCTGCACAGGTTTAGGGTCAGAGGTTGGCTCTAGTTTCAGGGCCAAAGTGTGTTTCTTTGGCTCTGGTTTCAGGGTCAGGGTGCATTTCTTTGGTTCTGGTTGCAGGGCCAAAGTGTGTTTCTTTAGCTGGCCTTTTACCCCTACACTTTCCAGCGTCTAAAGACCAAAGGTATAAGGCAGAGGCACTCCTCATTGACTTGCCCTGGGTTATGTGTCTTGTGAGGCAGGGCATGCAGTAAGCCACACCTCCATAATGGGGTGAAATATTTGAAGTCTTGCCCATGGTTATCTTAAGGGGGACAAAGCAGAAGAAGACATAGTCGGGGCATCTTCTCTGGCCAAATTAGCCTGGGCAAAGTGCAATTGCCCAGAACTCCTTGCCAAATGAGAGGAAAGTAAAGCCCCACCCTTATGTCCTGCCCTGGAGACATGAGGAAGAACATGGACCATCAAACTAGGCAGCCAGGGTCTAATGGCCTGCAGTTGACAGTGTAGGTTTGGGGAAGCTGTCAGGGTGATGCCAATAGAGTTGTTGGTCAGAGAGTAGAACCCCACCTCTCTGGGTCTCAGAGAGCCTCTAAGACCAGAGATGACCTTCTCTAGAAGCTTTGGCCATAAGAAGGCAAATACTGTGATATCAGAAAGAAGGGAGCCTCTGTCTGGATCCTAATATCATCCTCCCCTTTATCTTCCTTGCATCAGGCTCCATAGACACCATGCTCAGACTACAAGCCTTAATTATAGTATAGATGCTGAAGGGAAAGGACCAAGCCCAAATGTGGTGGTTTGAGGACCACTGGCAAGGACTAGGTGGCAAAAGCACTTTGGCCTGGAGTCAGGGGTGTGGCACTCTACTAGCTGGGATGCAGGTGTTAGTACTGGCCTGTCCTTGGGGTTCTGACAAGATGTACCTGCAGTTGCAGCCACTAAAAGCACCACCTGTACACATTCACTGTTCCTTTTTAAAAGAGCCCTGCCCACCTTCTCTCTCTTCTTCTTCTTCTCCTTCTTCTCCTCCTTCTTCTTCTTCTTCTTCTTCTTCTTCTTTCTTCTTCTTCTTCTCCTTCTTCTTCTCCTTCTTCTTCTCCTTCTTCTTCTCCTTCTTCTTCTCCTTCTTCTTCTCCTTCTTCTTCTCCTTCTTCTTCTCCTTCTTCTTCTCCTTCTTCTTCTCCTTCTTCTTCTCCTTCTTCTTCTCCTTCTTCTTCTCCTTCTTCTTCTCCTTCTTCTTCTTCTTCTTCTTCTTCTTCTTCTTCTTCTTCTTCTTCTTCTTCTTCTCTCTCTCTCTCTCTGCTTCCCCCACCTCTTCTCTTCCTGTCCCTAGAGGCTGGGTTTCCCCTCTTCCCTCCCCCTTTTGCCATTCACTTTCCCCTAGTAAAAAACCCTCCACCCAAGCTCTGTCCCATAGTGTCTTTCTCTTTTGAGCACCACTTTTTAAAATTACAACAGCAGGGAGCTCAGGCTAACTCTTTTTTTGTGTGTGTGAAACTACTAGCAATTCAGACATAATGGCATTGGACCGTACAGCCAAATGGGAGATCTACAAAAGGGTTTATTTGCTCCCAGCCACTTCGGTGCACCAAATGGCTGGTTTACATTCCAGGCTAAGGGTGTAAGAGAGTTCACCCTATCACAGGAGAGATGATGTCCCTGAGTCGGTGCCCCCAAACCGCTATCTCCTTCCTTCTCGGGAGTTGGCCTTGACACTGTCCTGGGCAGGCAGAGTTCAGGGACTAGCACTTGTCTCCTAAACTCTGCCAGATCTGAGGCCTTTTCATGCACACTGGTGAAAGGAGCACAACTCCAGAACTCAAAGGCTAGCTCTGTGTTAGGTGGGGGTCTTGGACAGAAAGCCAAGGTATTCTGCCAGGGTCATCTGGGGCACCCAAAAGCAAAAGAACAGGTTTGGAGATGGAGGGTCTGTGACTTCAAGGTCTACTCAGTCTCTCCAGGTGGATACAAGTCCCAGGCACGGTCAGAGTGCTAATCAGGACTTCTCTTCCACGGAAGGGGAGCCAGGGTGCCTGTGAAACTCCCAGCCAGGCTCCTTAGGATACCCCTAAACTACCCAGAGGCTTCATAGAGCTGTCTCCTTTGGGACTCTGGCTCCTAGCTGCCTGGGAGGCTTGAAGCTGAGTACTTCTTTGTAAGTAACACCTGTAGAAAGCAAGGAGAAGCAGATGATATAGTCAGTCTATTTTCACCTACAGGGAGAAACCAGCACCTCATGGGCTTTTAATCATAAATGAGTCAATCCACTTAAAAACTCTGGGGCAGTGTCGGCAGTGGTGGTACATGACTTTTAATCTCAGCATTCAGGAGGCAGAGGCAAGTGGTTCTCTGTGAGGCCAAGCTGGTCTACAGAGAGAGTTACAGGACAGCCAGGGGCTATTACACAGAGAAACTCTGTGGGGGGGGGAACCACTTTGTGTGAAAACTGCTGTAAAGATACATTTCCAGGAAGAAAGGTGATGAGAGCTTGTATTAAGAAAGAAAGAAAGAAAGAAAGAAAGAAAGAAAGAAAGAAAGGAAGAAAGAAAGAAAGAGGCAGACAGGAAAGAAGGAAGAAGCAAGCAAGCTTGTAAGATTGTGTTCCTGTCTATGGACTCAGCTGTATGTCCTCTGTGGTCTATGGTAAAAGCAAAAGCACCCAGGCACAGTGTGTAGGTGGAGACCACAGATCAGATCTTGTGGCCCGTGGTTAAGTGAGTTACTTTGTTTAGCAGCAGACGGGTTTCATCACACAAAACCATAAGCACATGACAACACAGAAGGGAAGAATGCCTGTTAGAAGTGCAGAAGAACCTTGCAGGATGTGATTTGAGAACCTCACCCCATCCAGCCTTTCCCACATCAGTGTGCAAGAACATGGCCTGAAGCCAGGTAATAGTGGCACATGCCTTTAATCCTAGCACTCAGAGGCAGAGGCAGGAGGATCTCTGTAAGTTCAAGGCTAGCCTTGTCTACAAAGCAAGTTCCAGGTCAGCCAATGCTGTTATACTGAGAAACTCTGTCTCAAAAAACAAAAACAAACAAAAAAGAGAACATGGCTTGGGGTCTAAGGCAGGAAGGACAAGGAATAACATGTTCCATTGGACATGTCCTCAGACATGTTCCCAGACCAGACCTGCCAATCTGGAGCAGACACCAGAGGCTAGTTCCAGCATAGGGAACAGTGGGCAGCCTGAAGCTGGTTCTCAGAGACAGAATAAGGGTTCTCGATATAAGAGCACAGTCTGTCTAGACCTTGGAGGTTCAACACAAAGCCATGGATGGATCTAGGACTGGAGATGTAAGGAAAAGTCTGGGCCCTTGGGACTGCATAGGAACAGACTGTCCCTCATGGCCAGAACATGAGAAAGATATAGTGGTTTCAAGAAGGGTCCAGAGAAGGGGTAAGGATAGATTCAAAAGGTGTGAGAAGGAAGTCATACGGATAAGGGTGGCAGAGAGGACGCCAGTGTGGTCCAGACATGAGGACGATAGGCAACGGGTGCAGGGGAGAGGCTAGGGTATCAGTAGAGATCAAGGACACTGCTGCCTTGAGCACACAAATGCTATACAGTTCCTGGGACCCATCATATGCCAGTCTTTGAAGGAGCTCCTGCAAGAGATACTCTTCCTCACTGCCTTCTGCTATAGCCAGAAGTCAACCTGGCCAAGTTGTACAGCCCCACAACCTCCTTAACCTCCCAACCTTTTATCTCATCTGCAAAAGTGGGGGTGGGGGGGACAGAGGCTCATCTATACAGGGCACCCAGGGTCCAAAGCCAGATATTGTGTGGAATCCACACTCACGCTTCCATTCCTCAAGGGTGCGGTCTACATCATCAAAGGAGTCATCGTATTTCTGGGCCTTGGGCTCGTCCTCCGTGTCCTGTAAGGATTCGAAGTATGGATGGGCCAGCGCCTCAGCTGCTGTCACCCGTTGTTCTGCATCCAGCACCAGCATCTTTTCCAGAAGGTTCACCGCTGTGGGGTGAGCAAATCAGGCCAAGCCACAGAATAGGGCACACCCAGCAGCTTGAGACCTTCACCCCACCCAACCCTACCTTGAGGGCTTGCATTGGTCAGGACAGAGGCAAAATCCTTCTTTTCCAGCTCAGGGAGGCCTTCCATGTAGTTCTTGGCCTATGGGGGTGGGGAAGAGTGATAGGCCATCTCCCAAACCCAAGCCCAGCCCACCACCCAGCTCCTCACTGACCTCAGCACTCTGTAACTTCTGTACAAACTCAGGAGGTGGTGTCCCTGTGATCTTCATGATCTCCTTCAGCTGGTCCAGGTCTGTACCAAGGTCAGGAACACAGTGCAAGGGCAGAAGGTGGCCCACCCAGAACCCACACCTTGGCAAAGTCCCATGATGGTCTACATAGAAGGATACGGTCATTGCCTTTGAACAGAATCTTTCCCGTAATCATCTCAGCCATGATGCAGCCAACAGACCAAATGTCCACTGAGATAGAAGTCCCATCAGTACCCCCAGAGACAAGGATAGCATTCATATTCACAAGATCCAAGAGAGTGGGACATATAAGAAACCACATATGGGAGACAAGTATGCATGGCTGGGAGGGGTGTGCATAGGCATGGAGCACAGGCAGTTATTGAGGAGGATAGCAAAGTTCCTCCCCAGCTCATTAGCCTCCCAGGGGTAGTGCCTACAAAATGTTCCCTATCAAGAAATGCAAAAGGGGGCGGGAGAGATGGCTAATCAATTAAGAGCACTGACTACTTTTCCAGAAGACCTTGGTTTGGTTTCCAGCAACTTCATGGCCAATTCACAACTATCTGTGACTCCAGTTCTAAAGTATCTAACCACATCTTCTGGCCTCTGCATGCACCAAGTACACATGTGATTGTACAGCTATACATGCAGATAAGTACTTGCACACATGTGGGTGTACAGCTATTCATGCAAATAAGTACTTACACACATGTGAGTGTATAGCTATACATGCAGATAAGTACTTGCACACATGTGAGTGTATAGCTATACGTGCAGATAAATACTTACATGTGAGTGTATAGCTATACATGCAGATAAGTACTTACACACATGTGAGTGTATAGCTATACATGCAGATAAGTACTTACACACATGTGAGTGTATAGCTATACGTGCAGATAAGTACTTACACACATGTGAGTGTATAGCTATACATGCAGATAAGTACTTGCACACATGTGAGTGTATAGCTATACATGCAGATAAGTACTTACACACATGTGAGTGTATAGCTATACATGCAGATAAGTACTTACACACATGTGAGTGTATAGCTATACATGCAGATAAGTACTTGCACACATGTGAGTGTATAGCTATACGTGCAGATAAGTACTTACACACATGTGAGTGTATAGCTATACATGCAGATAAGTACTTGCACACATGTGGGTGTACAGCTATTCATGCAAATAAGTACTTACACACATGTGAGTGTATAGCTATACATGCAGATAAGTACTTACACACATGTGAGTGTATAGCTATACGTGCAGATAAGTACTTACACACATAAACTAAATAAAATTTTTAAAAATGAAGAAGAGGCTGGACATGGTGACACATATCTTTAATTCCAGCACTTGAGAGGCAGAAGCAGGTGGATCTCTGTGGAGTCAAGGCCAGTCTGGTCTACATTGTGAGCTCCAGGAGTAGCCAGAGCTACATAGTGAGACCATGTCTCCAAAAAAATAAAAAATAAAAACCAACCCGAAAGCATAACATCATAATACTAGAAAGGAAGGAAGGGCTGAGCTGAGCTGATCGAGCACTTGCCTAGCATGAGTAAGACTCTGGGTTCCATTCCCCACACTACAAAAATAGTGTAACATAAAAACAAATGGGTAAGTGTGGGTGGTGTGCACTGGAATCTTTGCAGAGCCTCTTACCTGTCTGTGTGTAGCGCATCCAATTCAAGATGACTTCTGGTGCCCGGTACCACCGGGTTACCACATATCCTGTCATCTCACTGTCTGCCTGTCTGGCTAGGCCAAAGTCTAGGATCTGCAGACATATGGGGAGGTAGAACTAAGACACTGAGGACAGAAGACTCTAAGATGCTGGGCTTGAGGTCTCCACTCTGGAGCTTTCAACCCTCTTTGGTCTTAGTCCCCCAGGCTTCTCCCTGTGGTCAGTTCTCAGGGGCAAGTGCTAAGGATTTTCTTCTATTTTGCCATCCCCTGATCACCTTTAGAAGCCTCCAAACTCCTGCTCTTGGTAACTAGGGATGTTCACCTACTCTTTACCTAAAGCAGGTACCTGGCCCCAGGACCCATTAGCTGCTCAGCCTCAGATGCCTGAGGTCTGTCCCTTTTCCTGGGACAAAAGTCAAGCAGGCCAGTAGGGGTATAGAAGGCATCCCCACCCCCAATCTTGGTCACCTTCCCCATCCAATGATACCTTCAGCTCACAGTCCTCATTCACAGCCAGGTTGCCAGGCTTCAAGTCCTGAGGGAAGAGTGACCACTGTGACCCACCTGACAAAGCAAGGCCCAGGCAGTACTTTACTAGGGCCACCAAAATAGGCCTGGCCCTTTTGAGAGAGGGCAGAGGGGCTGGGGTCCCTAGGGCAAGCTTTCAACTTGAAATTGATTATTTGCATCCCCACCATAGTATGACAACTACTACTATCACTACTACTTTTCTTTAAGATTTGTTTATTTATTATGTATAGTGTTCTGCCTGCAAGTATCCCTGCAGGCCAGAAGAGGGCACCAAATCTCATCACAGATGGTTGTGAGCAGCCATGTGGTCGCTGGAAGAGCACCTAGTGTTCTTAACCACTGAGCAATCTCTCAGCCCTGCACCGTACATCTATCTTGCCTTTTTATGGGTAAACAATGGAAGCTGGGGTTGATCAGTTGTGTTTACATAGCTGGGGAAGGGCAGATGGGTAATCTTCCAGCCCTACCAGGACTCACTCTGTGGATGACGCCAGCAGCATGGATATACTGTGGGAGAGAGGGAGTTCATCAGCCATCAGCTCAGGGTACACACCAAGCCACAGAGTCCTACCCTGCCCAACCAGCAAGCTCTGCCCACCTCACCATGGTCACTTCAGCAAAGCTTACCTTCAGCCCCTTCAGCATCTGATACACAAGAAACTGGATTCTGTCTTCACTCAGAGTCTCATGCTTCATCAGCTTGCCCAGATCAGTGCCCATAAAAGGCATCACCAGGTAGCTGTGAAAGCAAGGGATGCACCCAATGGAGCAGAACTAGTCTCTAAACCTAAGCTGACACCCACTGGGCCCAGTTAGCACCTTGCAAGACCCCATCCCATCAGGGGCCCCTAAAATATTACCCTATAGCACTCATTCACCACTTGTTTTGGTGTCCCACCATCCTGTGATGTTTTTATCCCCACCATGCCCTGCTGGCTCCACCCTACCATCTGTCCACACCTATCCTTAGCAATTACACCACTTCCATGCATACCCACGTCCCCTCTTTCCAAAATGACAGGCAGGGAGTAGGCTTCATGTCAGTGTTGTTCTGTTTGGGTTGGGGGGTTGTTTCTTTCTTTCTTTTTTATAGTAGTTTATTTATTTTTATTTTATGTGAATTGGCGTTTTGCCTGAATATATGTCTGTGTGAAGCTATCAGGTCCCCTGGAACTGGAGTTACAGACAGTTGTGAGCTGCCATGTGGGTGATGGGTCCTCTAGAAGAACAGCCAGTGCTCTTAACCACTGAGCCATCACTCTAGCCCCAGTTTTGTTTGTTTTTGAGGAAAGGTCTTACTTTGTAATCCTGTCTGGCCTGGAACTCACTGTGTAGAACAGGATGGCCGTAAACTCTCAGAGAGCCCTGTCTCTGTCCTTGCCCAGGCTGCTGCCTTCTAAGTGCTGGAATTAAAGGCCTGCATCACCACACTCTGTTTTGTTTTGATTTTATTTTTTACATGTCTGGATGTTTTGTCTCCTTGTATTTCTGTGCACCACACGTGTACAGTGCCTATGGAGGCCAGAAGAGGGCATTAGCTCTTTGGGGACTGGAGTTACAGACAGTAGTGAGCTACCGTGTAGGTGCTGGGAATCAGACCCAGGTCCTCTGGAAGAACACCAATGCTCTTAACCACTGAGCCATCTCTCCAGCCCTTAGATTTTTGGTTTTTTGTTTGGTTTTGTTTCTTTGTTGTTTTGCTTAAGATAAAATCTCATGCAGCCAGAAATGTCCTCCAACTCCTGATCCACCTATGTCCATCTCCCCAGATACTGGGATTACAGAGTGCCACCACACTCTGCCTTCGGGTTTTAAAATCCCTGATGGCATCATATGACATTTGAGAAGCTAGGACTGCACCAGGGGCTGGCACCTTAGATCACTTAATCGCACTGTGAGGCCCAAATGCCAGGCTTAGAAGAAAAAGAAGGTTTGGTTCCTCCGGGTCATGTTGGTATCCAGGACACCCACCAATGGGAGTGTGGTGAGGGGTGAGTGGGCAATAGGCATCTCAGTCTTCACTTGGGCCATGGGAAGAAGGCCTCAAGTCCACTTAGAACCTGAAGCCAGGACCCAGAAACTGCCCCTACACAGATCCCTCCCGCTACACACAGGGTAACCAGGAATCTGGGGCAGGGGTTGGGGTTTCAGGGTTCGATGTTCAAGTGGGTGGAGGGATAGACAAAGGACAATGGCATTACCACCCCTCCCAGGGGACAATGGGGCCATAGTATATCTTGACCTCTGCCAGTCAGCAACAAAGAGCCTGCTACCCACTCCAGCCCTTCCCAGGCCTGTGGTTGATAACAGTATGAGTGCAGGGATGACCAACCATAGGTCAAGACAAGCCCCACCTGCCAGCAAAAGGCAGCAACAGTTCAGATTGGGGGCCATATGTTGGATGTCAGGGTCTTGAACACAAACATCAACCTTGAGGCCATGTGAGTGTCCAACTATCAAGCTTGAAAGAACAAAGAGACACATGGCTAAGTTGGGGCATGCCAGGGTCCGTAGCTCTCAAGAGCATGTAGGAGAGTGTGGAGACTCTGGCAAGAGAAGTGAGTGGGCAGTGTGCACCCTCTCCCTCACTTGGGCTATGGGAGAAGCCCCCCCCACCCAACCCAGCACCTTAAGCTGACACCTAGAAACCACCCAGTCTCCTCCCACGCACTGAGCCAGCCCAGGCCAGCACTTACAAGTCTGTGAAGTCATCCAGAGACTCATCAGGAGTGAACACGTCCAGTAACCCAATCACCTGGGGAACAAGTACCAGACAGGATGGAGCACACGTGGGAGATGCAAAGACTCAGTGCACGCCCAGGGTGGCACTGTACTCCAGGGAGAAAACTCTCCTACAACTATCCTTGTCTCCTCCACTGTACCCACTGTCAGCTCAGCCCCCACCCTGGTACATTTGCCCACAGACACAATCTATTTTTGGATGCTGACAGCCAGGGATACTCTGGGGGGAGGGGCAATCTCAAGTCTGGGTTGACTCCAGGCTTCTGAGCAATCCAACCCCTTAGTTTTCCCTCTACCCCTCTGCCCACTTTTATTTTCCTCCTCAATGAAGCAGACCCAAGACCAAAGTGGGGACAGTCCCTTGGGAGAAATAAATACCTGGTAGGTTCTTCCCAGGGCCATCTGCTGGCTATCTAGGCCAAGGAGAAGCACCAATTTAAACACACTTCTGGTTGAGGGAGTTGGACAACAGATGGACAATGTGATTTCAGTTTCCAAGTACTCGGTTGGGGACAGGAACTCTGGGTTAAGAGGGGGGGGCTCCCTGACAAGGGCTGCATATCCAACTATCAGGAGAGATGAGTAAAAGAGCAAAGAGAGACAGGGTGTCTAATGGCCAAAGCAGAACAGAAAACACCTCCAGAGTAAGGAACAGAGAAATTCAAGTAGCCCAGGCCAATAGGGAACCAAGGAGAAGGCCTCAAACTCACATCCCTGAGGAAGAGTTGGCTTTGATCCACAGAGCAGCTGTGGAAGAATTTAAACAAAGGTATGATTTTGAGGCTGGGTGGTGGTGGCACACCACCCAGAGGCAGGCAGATCTCTGTGGATTTGAGGCCAGCCTGATCTACAGAGTGAGTTCCAAGACACCCAGAACACAGAGAAAATCCTGTCTTGAAAAACCAAAAAGTGAAGGGGGGAAAAAAAAAAAAAAGGATAGGTATAGGGCTGAATATGTACCCTGACTTTCAATGAAAGGACAGGTAGAATGGGGTGAGAATAGACAGGATGTGGAAGGCAGCTGAGTGACAACTTTAGTCATGGCCAAAGTTGGGGGGAAGAACATGGACAGGAAAGGCCTGGGGATAGATGAGCCACAGATATGACCTGAGAGCTTAACATGTTCTGCAGAATAGAGAACAGGGTCCTAGAGGTCAAGGTAAGTTCATCCAAGGAATAAGATGTCTGTATTTTTGTGGTGTAGATGTGACCCAGGGCCAAGGACCAGAGCTTGAGGAGAAGGGGAAGACGACTAGGGCTGGATCTGTGGCAGCCCCATGTCTGGTTAGTGGAACATACAGCCTGTCCAAACCTCCGTTTCCATACGAAAAGGTAGCTACAATGGAAGCCTCCTAGAAGGTGTTAAGGAATCTTGAAAGCTAGCGCACCCAGGCAAGGACAGGATAGTAGCTTGGTGTAAGACCCTTGGCAAGGCAGGGCTGACCCACAGACTCACTCAGAACTGGGGAGCGAATGAAGAGGCCCACAACCCTTGTATGAAGAAGGGTGCAGGATAGGTAGGTAGCTAGGTAGGATTGGAGGGCTCTGAAGACAGGGGTGGCTACACACATGAGAACAAAGCCTTTTTGTTTGTTTGGTTGGTTTTGGTTTTTCTGGACAGGGTTTCTCTGTGTAGCTTAGCCTAGCTGTCCTGAACTCACTCTGTAGACCAGGCTGGCCTTGAATTCACAGAGATCCACCTGCCTCTGCCTCCCAAGTTGTTGGGCTTTTTTGTTTGTTTGTTTTTTGTTTCCTGTTTACAGGTTTACTGGGAAGTGGGAAGGCAGACAAATCAGGGCTTGCATCCATCTTAAACAGGCTTCATGAAGAAAACAAATAAAGATCCAACACATCAAACAAGAGTGGCGATGATGAAGCAATGGGGGGTCAGTTTGCTGTCAGCCACAGGGAGTTCATTGTTCCATGGGGCTACTGACTCTGATGACCCAGGAGGTTAAAACATACTCAGGACTAGCACAACTGCCCAGATGGGAACTGAGGGGGAATAGAACTCACAGCCTCAGGAAAAACAATATTAACGACAAAGCCCCCTGACTGAAAGAAGGATTCTGATGGCCTGCAAAGCTGATATGATAGGCACAGGGGCAGCCATATGCAGTATCCTACTATGGGCAGGTGGGATTGGAAATGTGATGCTTTCCTGACAGAAGAAATACACACCCACAATGGCGACTGTAACACTCTGCTCATTAAACCCTGCTCTGCTCCTTAAACCCCATATCCATAGAGGCTGGAGGCTTTGGGATGACAGAGCCAGGGTGCTCTATCTAGTGACCTGCCTGCCTGGAGGTGAGCAAGAGAAGACCTAGGGTGGGGAAGAGACACCCCTTCCAGGAAAATCTTCTTCCCACCAACCTGAGTGGAGACAGGGTTTGGAGTAAGCCCCACAGAGCCTTTATGCCTAAAACATACCCCGGCCACTGCCTGGGCTGAGAAAGTAGAGGTGGACTGAAGATGAAACCAAGCCGCTGAAGCAGGGCCTGAACTTGCAGTGTTGCTCAGAAAGGGGTCTGGGATCTGTCTCCACTTCCCTCCTGGAAGCTGCTGATAGCTTACTCAAGCTGGAGGCTAACTAGGTAGGAGGTACCAGGCTTCGGGAAGCAGAGGCGGTGGACAGGATTGCAGGGGAGGACAGGACGAGAGGTGGCCAGTGCACAATGTCCGCATCTGGGGCGGGCGTTGGACTCACGTTCTCGTGGCGCATATGTTTGAGGAGGCGCAGCTCTCTGTAGGCGCGCTTGGCAAACAGCTCCGACTGGAAGGGCCGGTACAACTTCTTGATGGCCACCTTGTTACCAGTGCGACTGTCTATTGCAGAGCTGCGGGGCGGACAGCTTGGCTAGAGAACCCGCCCCGTAATCGCCAGCCGCCGCCTGCCCTAACTGCCGCCCCACCCGGCGAACGCTCACCACACTGCACCATAGGCACCAGAGCCAACGGGCTGTAGGTCCTGGTACACGGCGCGCACCTCCCAGGCCGTTTTGGTCACCTCCTGGCGGTAAAAGCCCTTGCGGGCGGGTGGCGGGGAGCTCATCCCCGGCCGGAGCACTGCGCCCCAGGACCGGACCCGAGATCAGGGGCTCCGCCCGCGCGCCTGGGTCAATGCGTGGCAGGGCGGGCTCCGCGCCTCCCGCCCGCCCGCCTCCGGGGCTTTCCCTTGCAGGCTCTCCTCTTGGGGTCGTCACCCTGAACTCTCCGTAACCGCCAACTCCCACCCGACCCTTGTCTCTGGCCAGCGAAGTGGTCCCTCCCGGTCCATTGACCAACCGGGCCCCCGAGCCCTGAGCACGTGACACCCCTGTCTGCCCTCCGGCCCCTGCGGAAACCCGAGGAGGCCTCCAGGGTTGGGCGGAAGGCTAGGGAGGGAGGGCCGGGGAGCGGGGAAAGCTGCCCCAAAGCTCACTCGGGACCTGGGGCGGGAGGTGGCGCTGAAGCACCCTGGCCGGCTTCCATCCCTCTATCCTCACCAGACTTCTCGGCCCTGGGCTCTTAGCAGGTGCTTCTCTGGATTCCAACCTTTCCTGTCCTTCCAGAACGTCGGGCCCATTCTAGGCAACTTGAGCTCGCCAACTTCTCCAGCCCCAGATCAGGTCCACCTGCCATTTACCAATCACACCCCACCCCAATTGTTTTTTCTGTTCCTGGTCAACTCTTCTTTCCCAAGGATGCCCCGCCCCTGGAGCTGATCCCTTCATCTCCTTCTCTAGGAAGGAGATATTTGGTTCTGGCTCCCAGACATCTCAGGTTGCATCCCCAACTCCATTGTGGCCACTAGCTCTTAGCTTCCTAATCTAGAAACCAGAGGGATTGGTCATATAGGCCCTTCTAGGGCCGCTTTGCACCTCTGTTCCCAGCTCTGGCCCCTACCTGGTATGTGGAGTGCCTGCTTCAAGCAATGAGTAGGACTGGCTCCTCTATCTATCCCACCTGCTATCCAACTCAGCCATCAGAGCCTGGAATGAGCTAAAGGTGTGCCTGGCCCCAGGAAAAAGAGGGTCTCCTATATGAACTTTCAGCTTGATGACTTCATGTGGGCTTTCTCTCTGGGGTCTGGCCCAGATCTGAACCAGATGCTCCTGGAGGGTAAAGCCACCATCCTTCCCACAGCCTAGTGACCAAAGTCCATTCCAGAATCCTGCTGGGTTGATGAGTAGTAACAAGATCCCCCATGCCTGCCTGCCTGCTGCCATGAATCAGCAGCTCAAGGCCAGCCAGAGCAGCTTTACACCTGTGCTGCTGCTGGTGGTGTGGCACATTCACCAGCAGACAGGAGTGAGCAGGAGAAGCCGAGCCACTCAAACCATATCTGCCTGTATCCTGTGCCTTTCATGCCTCTGCCCATCCACCAATATCCTCCCTAAGTCTCCCCAGTTCCCTCCTTATTCTGTAGGGGACTAATCCAGACCAGGGTTTGGAACTAGGGTCATGTATTTGATTCTACTACCCCTCCCAATCCCCCAACACTGGACTTGGCTCTGGTCTTCTGGGTTTCCCCCTGGACCAGCTGCCAGATTAAGGCGTCTGGAGGTCCAAAATTCAGGACATGAACATGACACATGAGCTGGCTGTACCCTGAGCTAAAGTAGCCTTTTTGCCTTAGCCAGAAGGAAAGGAAAGCTATTTCCCATATCCTCCTGTTCAATCCCTGAGGAAGAACTGGCCTTTACTCCAGAGACATCCCACTCCCTCACCCCACCCCAGGGCCAGTCTCATCACTGAGTAAGAGGGAGCCAAGCCTGCCTGCTGATTCCCAGTGCGTGTAAAACAGCAGGGACCAGTGTGGGATGGCTATCACACCGTTTTTTTCCCTTGTAACCTGTGAGTTTTTGTTTTGTTTTTTTTTTTTTGGTTTTTGGAGACAGGGTTTCTCTGTATTGCTTTGGACCCTGTCCTGGAACTAGCTCTGTAGACCAGGCTGGCCTCGAACTCACAGAGATCCACCTGCCTCTTCCTCCCAAGTGCTGGGACTAAAAGTGTGTGCCACCAAAAGTGTAGCATAACCTGTGGGTCTTATTCTGCACTGGCCTCCTGAGTTTTTGACTCCTCCATAGAGGAGCAGTGATGGTACCAGAAATGGCTACTGTTCTCATTGAGTCTGTGGGACTAGCAGAAAGTGGACCACACACAGAGATCCAACCCCTCCTCCCCCAGGCAGCAGGAGCAGTAGAAACAACGGGGTCTGGAGCCTTCCAGACAAGAGCAAGAGGGAAACCCCTTTATTGTGCACCCTTGGTGCAGGCACTTGACATCCAGAGTCCCCTGATCCCCGATAGCAAGAGATCATCATCTCTTCAGGGAGGAGCCACACCCCCCAACATGTCTTCAAACAGGGTCCTACCTCAAAAGTTACTTGGTCAGCTCCTCTCTGGGGAAAGGGGGGATAAGGGATGACTCACTGACCACAGCACACCAGACCAGCTGTAGTAGCTATACAAGGGTAGGTGGAGGTAGAATGTGGGCAGACATTTGTCAGCTTTGAATCAAGGTCCAGGGGCAAGAATGTCCAGGTTCACATCCATAGGTGCTGTCCACCTAGCATCCTTGAGATTAGAGCCCCACCCCACTTCACCAGCTTCCAAGCTGGCATTGTGGCCTTGTGCCTCAGGATCTTGCAGCAGCCCTACACCTTAGCAGAAAGTCCTGGGTTTGCTCAGAAGAATGGATCTTGGCACCTCTCAGAGCAGTAGTCTAGTTCACAGCTGGGTGTCAGGGCCCATTAGGTAACAGGAACTTGTGGGAGGAGAGGCAAGAATGTCTCTATCTTAGGTGCCCTACCAGAAATGGCTGCTGATCCTTGGGTGCTCATACACACCAGCACATGCCTGTGTATGCTCTGATGTATATGCCATGAGTGTACATGCATGCCAGTTTGCCCACATTTCACAGGCAAACAAAGCTGCAGCCAGCTTTTCAGATTAGATATCTGGTGATGGTCTCTGCCTTGCCACCACCATGGGAAACTCAACTCCATTGGATGGGGACACTGGCCCTGCCTCAGCTTTCAGCTGTTCCAATCACCGTGACTCCCACCCCCTCAGAGTCTCCAGGGGCCATGACCCGTTTGCCTCCCTCCCAATCCAGATAGTTCTCAAGAGCAGAAGTGATCCAGACAGGGACACACTCAGATCCCACACACTGAGGTACCAAGGACAACCTGGGTGGACCAAGTTGGGCCCAGAAACACTACTGCCCAGGCTTCAACACATAATGGCAGGCATATGTACACATTTGTGCATTCGTGTGTGTATATATGTGTAGAGTTCTCTCAAGGCAAGGGGTCCCAGGTTAAATGTCAGGGCTGCCTGAGAGGCACCTTTTGAGAAAAACTGGGGAGCTGAGGAAAGGGGGAGGCCCCCCCCAGGGGCAATGCCTCACTGCTCAATCTCATGATTGTCAGGTAGCTGTGATGGCTCCAGGGGCTTGAAGCTAAGGACTTCCTGGTAAGTTAGCTCTGGGGGAATGAAAAAAAAAAAGAAAGAAAGAAAAAGGAGGGGGATAAGATTGTGCTGTTGCCCCCACACACACACCATTTCCCCATCTGCATGTGTGGCATCTGCTTCCCAGCCCACATCTACCCCTGCCTAAACTGAAAACCAAAGCCTGCCCCCACAAGCCTTTGACACACACACACACACACACACACACACACCTTTATATGTCTCACTTTGGAGTACAGGCATGTTGTTTCCCCCTCCCGGGCCACTTGGGGACAATTTCTGTGGAGTTTCTTGCAACACACCTTTACATGTCTCACTTTGGAGTACAGGCATGTTGTTTCCCCCTCCCAGGCCACTTGGGGACAATTTCTGTGGAGTTTCTTGCATGAAACAGGTAAAATCTTGCTCTGAGAAAATACAGCCCACAGACTTCTTGGGCATTTCTCCCCCTCCCATGCCCCTGCCCTGTGCTCACCCTTCCACTCCTCCAGTGTGCGTTCCTTGGCCTCAACACTTTCATCATAGGGCTCAGCCTCTGGCTCATCGTCAGGGTCATGGTACTGGCTGAAGTACGCATGGGCCAAGGCTTCAGCTGCACTGACCCTTTGGTCACTGTCTAGCACCAGCATCCTTCCAAGGAGGTCTACAGCTACGGGAGTGAGGGTTAGCACTACATCCAGTTTTGGATCTGAAGCCCAACCAAGACCCAGTACCAGTCCTCACCTAGAGGGTTGGCTCCATGGAAGACACTGCTGAGGTCCTTCTGGGGCATGGGGGGCAGAGACTGGATGTATGTCCGAGCCTGGGGACACATAAGAAGGGCTTGGAGGGCTAATTACCCTCTATTCATTCCCATGGCCCCAGACTGGGCAGAAAGCTTCAGGAGGCAGCCCTGATGCATTCATTCCAACAGGCCTGGCAGGTGCCCCAGCAAGCCAGAGTCTTGCTCCTGAAGTCTGGGGGCTCCTTAGCTTGGCAGTGGTGGCACAAGCCTTTAATCCCAGTACTCAGGAAGCAGAAGCAGGTGGATCTCTGAGTTCAAGGCCAGCCTGTTCTACAGAGCAAGTCCCAGGACTCCTAGGGCTACATAGAGAAAGCCTGTCTCCAAAAACAAAACAAAAACAAAAAGGTCTGGGGACTCCAGACCTCCACTTGGCTTCTGATGATGCCTGCAGAAGCCAAATATTCAAAGCTTTCTCTCCTCTTGTTTGCCTCCACTGTCTATAGCCAGAGGATTTGGTCAGTGTTGGCAGCTTTGTCTTCACTGTTTCTCCAACCTGGAAATGCCCTGCTGGTTCACCTGCTTCCTCCTAAGGAGTTTAGCACAAGCCCTATCCCCCATGTGATACCCATTTATCTGCATTCCACATCTTCCCCAACATGATCGGTGCTTGGTCAGCAGAACCAATGGATGGACGGATGGATGGATGGATGAATGGATGGATGGACGGATGGCCACTAACTTACATGCTCCGATGATATCTTTGCCAGAACCTCAGGGCTGGGTGTGCCCACCACCTCCATGATTCGCTTCAGCTGGTCAATGTCTACCTAGCTCAGGAAACACCTGGTGTGGAGCTGCGTGGTACAGGACAGGGAGCCCCATGGGACATGACACAAGAAGACTTCAAACAGGGGCTGAAGACCAACCCTGCCCTGTAGAATGGGACCCCAGCTTAACCCTGCTCCTCAAGGATACAGTCGTTTCCAGGAAAGAGGGCCTTTCCTTGAATCAGCTCAGCCATGATGCAGCCCACAGACCAAATGTCCACTGTTGGGGGGGGTGGAATAAAGAGACACTATCAGTCTGCTACCCCAAATTCTTCCCATGGTGCGGGGGGGGGGGGTAAGCCTGCCCAGTGACCCTCAGTCATATCCAGGACCAAAGAGACCAATAGAGCCCTTACTCTATACCGTACCCTGAGAAGAGGTATGAGGATACCCACCAAGCTAGATGCCTTTCTAAAAGCTGGTCCTGCCAAGCCCTTGCCCCTCACTTAGAGTTCCAGGCATACTCTCCTCCCCTTTAGCCCTTCTTCCTACCCCCACAGATTTGTCACCTTCCCTAAACGTTGGTGTGAGCACTGCCTGCCCACCCTTATACTACAAGGCCACTGTTGACAGCCGATGGCACCTGTCTGGTTGTAGTGCATCCAGTTCAGCATGATCTCTGGCGCCCGGTACCAACGTGTGGCCACATATCCAGTCATCTCCTCATCAGCCTGGCGCGCTAGCCCAAAGTCCAGGATCTAGAGGACCATAAGTGTTATGTAACTTCTTTGTGCGGGCTACTTCTCTGTGCATCCCCACTGTTCATACACCACCACCATCCTTACCCTAAGCTCACAGTCTTCATTCACCGCTACATTGCTGGGCTTCAGGTCCTGCAAGGTGGACCGGGGTGAGTGAGGCAGCCATGAACCTAGGCAGAGTAACTACCCTCACCCTCGCCCACAGCTGTACCTACCCGGTGGATGATGCCTGCCGAGTGGATATACTGCAGGGGAGGGCACACCGGGTGAGTCCAGGCTCCATCCCGTTCTGCCCCAACCCAGCGCGGTTGAGGCAACCCCAGAGCCCATGAGCCCCACCTTCAGCCCACGCAGCAGCTGGTAGACGAGGAACTGAACATGCTCATCGCTCAGTGCCTGACACTTGACGATGTTATTCAGGTCAGCGCCCATCAGGGTGGTCACCAGGTACCTGCGCCAGGATCAGGAGTTAGGACAGAGTTTCACTACACCCTCCCCGACTAAGCTCCCAAAGCCATCGCCACGCCTGCCCAAGCCACTCACACTTCGCTGAAATCCTCGATGGATGTAGCTGGCGTGAAGACATCCAGAAGCCCTATGATCTGGGCAGGGAATCGAGGCAGGACCACAACACAGCTGTAGGCAACGCCCCCACTGGTCTGGGCCCCGCCTATTGGAGGCGTACCCTTCCAAGGCCCCACCCCACCCACTTCGCTCCCGCCCCTACGGGGCGGTGCCGGTTGTTCAATTCCTACACCACTGGTCCCCCTCTCACGTTCTCGTGCTTCAGGTGTTTGAGTAGGCGCAGCTCCCGGTAGGTCCTCCTCGCATGGATCAGCGATTGGAAAGGGCGAGACAGCTTCTTTACAGCCACCTTCTGGCGCAGACGCGCATCGTAGGCTGAGCTGCAAGGTGGGCGAGTGAGGCGATGAGCGAGCGCCTGACCCTGAGTTCACCCAGGACCGGAGTGCAGGAACAAGCCTCCACTGCCGGCTCCAACACTTAGGCTAGCCCTACCTGCTCGCTCCGCGCTGTCTTCACGCCGCCCCTCTTGGACCTCCCTTAGGTAACCCCCTTGAATAGACTGAGGGTTCTCTGGCAGAGGGTTTTTTCTTTTTTCTTTTCTTCTTGCCAAATCTAAGCCTCCACTCACAATGAGGCCTTTGCATGGACAACACGCTGCGACCATGCCCATGGGCACTCCCTCAGCAAGCAGTCTTCCTCCTTCCTCATGGACCCAGTGAACAAGGGGAGGCTTGCCTACAAAGCCATGTACACCGCACCCCCACGTCTCCACACATCAGATTGCGGAAGGAAGAGGTGTTTATTGCATCCTAATTTATAACTGAAGCTGGCCATGGTGGTAATCCCAGCTCTTGGGAGACTGAAGCAAGAGAACCGAGTTGAGCTCAAGACTAGATGGTGAAACACTGTTTCAAAACAAAAACAAAACAAAACAAAAAAAACCCACACACGATTTACAACTGAGTAACTGGGTGGTAGGAAATGTTTATCCCGTGTGGGTTGGGGGCGGGGGTCTCTGGCCCACTACCACTCCCCAGAGACTGGAGGGCCCTCCACCTCTGTACCCTTTTTGTTTGGTTGGTTTTGGGTTTTGGGGGTGTCTCTGTGTAGCCCTGGCTTTTCTGGCACCCACTCTATAGGCCAAGCTGACCTCGAACTCACAGAGATCTGTCTGCCTCTACCTCCTGAGTGCTGGGACTAAAGGTGTGTGCCACCACCACCAGGCTCCTCTTCACCCTTCTGTCCTTTTCTGGAGAGTCTCAAATGGGCAAATGAGAATATGCCTTCTATATTGGTGGTACCTAGCCCAGCATGATCATGAGTTGTGGTCATAGGGCTTCCCCCAAGTTTTGGCCCCACTGCCGTCAAGACTGGGGGGGGGCAGTTATGAATCCACTGAACGAGCACAGCTGGCTACAGTCTCTCCCTCTTGAGTCTTTTCAGCTCAGGGGTGCACCGTTCCCTGCTGGGCGAGGGCAGGCAAGGATGCTCATGGGACTAAAAAGTAATGGAGGGAAGCCCCGTGACAAGCAGAATGTCTAACTATCTCTTGCAGTGGGGCGTGAGGGCAGTGGCCACCAGAGCAGCAGACCCTGTTGCTCCACTGCATCTGAACAATCCGGCTCAGTAGTACAATTGAACAAATCCAGGTCACAGATCAGTGGAGACCGACCTAGGCCTCACTTGGGAAAGTTGGCTATCTCCCAGCAACTCCTAGATGGTCAACCCTGGATGATTCCATCTTAGTCAGTGTCCAAGTCCCCTGCAAAATATCTGCCCACCTTTCTCCCTCCCTCCCCATCTCCTCCCTCCCCACCTCCTCCCTCCCTCTGATGTATTGTTGTTGGTTTTTTTTTTTTTTTTCCATAAGGGATTTTGTGTAAACTCGTCCTCCTTTAGTTGCTGTGAGCATCCCAGACACAGTCTTTCTTATCTTTTCTTCTCTCCTGTTCCTTGGGTATTGGGGGTGGGAGTATCCTGTCTCTACTCACTGTGGAGGGGGTACACCCTGAGAGAAAGAGAAGCAAGAAGGAGATAAGGAACAAGTGTCATCGGGAGAACAAACTTATCCATCTCAGAGTGCTGAAATTACAGGCTACAGGCATGGGGCACAATCCCATGACCAAGCTCACAGTGGGCCCTATAAAACAGGACTGTTTTCCTATATGTTGAATCTATACGATTTCGTCAGAGCTCTGCTGTGAGAGATTTGACACAGGCTCCTGATGACAGGCAAACGACAGCACAAGATCCAAGTTTTTGAGCCTCAGCCCCCATTCCCAGTGCTGGGGTGGAGGCACATATCACCTCCACACCCTTGACCAGCCTATCTACAAGGACTATCTGCACCAATTCTCCAATTGCTGGTGCCTGGGAGTTAGCTGGCTTCAGCCACCCGGTACTCTACCCCTGATCCTCAAGACCTAGCTGTGGGACTGTATCCTGGGATCCTTTGTTGGGTAAACTGGAGTAGGGTGTAGACAGGTCGGTGTCTGATTTTGCTCAAGCCGCTGTCTGAGACGCCTAGAATACTGGAGGAGAGGGTAGTATCCATGGGAGAGTTTGATGCCTTCCGAAGAGGAGAGGTCTCCTCACCGCTCCGAGGGCTCCCTTTGCAAACACGCAGGTCTGGGGGCAGGTTAGAACCTTCCGCTAATTAGACTCTGCCCCAAATAACCCGGATGGCTGCTCCATTTAGCTGCCCCAGAGACTTGCTCTCCCGCCAGCCAGCAGTGACGCCGCGGGATTCGGTCTTACTGGGAGAAACAAGGGATCGGAGATGGGGGTACGTTAGAGAAGCCCCTCCCTGCCCCACCAGTGCAATCCAGTAGGAAAGTTTCCTCCGTGTCACCTCCCCCCAATTCATTCTTCAGAAGCGTGCCGGCCGGGGGCGGAGGCAGGGCGAGGCCCCTCCCCACGCCGGGAACCCCACGTCGCGCTGGAGGGTCAGCATACATTCCCGCCCAGCTCCCACCAGATCCTTGCTGGCCCCTACCAGACTGAGCCGTAGGCGCCGGAGCCCACTGGGCGTAGGCCCTGCAGCCGCTGCGGCACCTCCCATACTGTTTTGTTCAGCTCCTGCCGGTAGAATCCCGCGCGCGGACCCGACATATCCGCAGCGGCAGCTGGAGCGAGCACCCCGGAGTCCCGCGCAGCACCCGGCCCGCGCCCCACGCCCAGCAGGCGTGAGCACCGCTGAGCAAAGCGGGGTGGGGGTTGGGGGGGGCTGCTGCGCAGCAGGGCGGGGCGTCGGGGCGGGGCCGAGGCCGGGCGGATTTCCCCAGCCTGGCGACCGGGAGCCAGGAAGCGTGGGGTGGGGTGGGGGGATTTCCCGGAGACAGACGTGCAGCTTTCTGCCCCTCGGAGACGGTGACAAAGGAGAAAGCCGTCTTCCCTCCTGTGGGAGTGACGAGCGGACCTCTTGCTTGTATTTCTTACCTTCACCTTCTGCATGTCACGCGCTCCCCCCCCTCCCGTCTTTCCCCAGGTCCCAGCCCAGGCTTCTTCCTCAGAAATGAGGGGAAATTGTCAAAAGCGAGCTAGAGCTTATGGCGAGAATATTTTCAGAACAAAAAACACTGGCCACGTAAACACTAAAGGCTCTAGGTTAAAAACCAGTGCCATGGTGCCAACCTAGGGCCCCACTCTGGAAGGCGCGTTGTGGCCTTGGCGAGGAGGACGCCTCCATTTGGCATTAGTGGTTCAACTCCTAGTAGGCTTTACTTTGGTGACAGATAAAGTCTACTAGGAGACTAGATATCTACACCACATTTTGCCCTAACCTGGGTCTAGAAACTCCTGGAAGAGGTGAGCTCCGGGCAGACAGTCAGGACCAGGGACAGCAGTAGCACCATGGTTGGGGCCACAAGGTTTGGTCCCCAAATGGATCCTTTTGTTGTTGTTGTTGTTTGTTTGTTTATTTTTCGAGACAGGGTTTCTCTGTATTGCTTTGAAGCCTGTCCTGGAACTAGCTCTGTCGACCAGGCTGGCCTCGAGGCGTGCGCCACCAACGCCCAGCCAAATGGATCCTTTTTGATACTGGATATTTTTCCCTAACCCTAACCCACCTCACTGACACCAGTGAAAACGCACCCAGCCTTGACTTTCTCAGGCCACTAGCACAAGGCGGCCCAGCACATCTGCTACCCAGGCAGGCGCAGTTCAGTTTGTTACCAAGTCTAGAAAGCTCCTTCTTCCAAGGTGGATACTCCCACATGCAGTGAGACCTCACCAGTATGTGTCACTCTAGGACAGTGGTTCTCAATATGTGGGTCTCAACCCCTTAGGGGTTGCCTGAGACCACCAGAAAACACAGGTACATTATGATTCATAACAGAGGCAAAATTACACTTATGGAGTAGCAATAAAAATAATTTTTATGGGTTGGGTTCACTATACATGAGAAACTCTATTAAAGGGTTTCAGCATTAGGGAGGTTGAGAAACACTGCTCTAGGCCCTATTTTTATTCACACTTAAAAGTGAACATGGGGGAGGGTGGAGAGATGGCTCAGTGGTTAAGAGCACTGTCTACTATTCCAGAAGTCCTGGGTTCAATTCTCAGCATCCACATGGCAGCTCACAACTGTCTGTAACTCTAGTTCCAGGGCTTCTGACACCTTTACACAGACACATATGCAGGCAAAACACTGGTGGACATAAAATAAAAATATTTTTAAGAAATAAAATAAGAGTGAACTTGGAGCCATGTGTCATGGTGCACACCTTTAATCCTAGCACTCAGAAGGCAGGAGCAGGTGGATCTCTCTTTATGGATTTAAGAGCAGCTTGGTCTACACTGTGAATTCCAGAACAGCCAGAGCTAAAAATAATAGAGACCTCTCTCTCTCTCTCTCTCTCTCTCTCTCTCTCTCTCTCTCTCTCTCTCTCATACACACACACACACACACACACACACACACACACACACACACACACACATCAACCTTGCCCCCCAATAAAGTGAACATGGACCTAGTGTGGTGGCTCCCACCCATCTCTAATTCAAATGTTCAGGAAGCTGATCTGGAGGCCCATAACAAATTCAATGCCTTTTTGGGCTACATAGAGAATTCAAAGCCACCTGAGCTACAAAGTAAGACCCTGTCTCAAAGCAAAAGAGAAAGAAGGAAAAGCCAAGTATGGTGGCACAGGGTTTTAACTCCAGCACTTGGGAGAGGCAGGTGGATCTCTGTGAGTTCAAGGCCACCCTGGTCTATAGAGCAAGTCCCAGGATAGTTAGGTTAACACAGAGAAACCCTGTCTTGAAAAACTAAAATAAATAAAATAGCAATAGAATATAAAATATAAATTAAAAGTTGTTAACCAAGCAGGGCAGTTGTGGTACATGCACTGGGGAAGCAGAGGCAGGTGGACCTCTATGATTGATCTACAGAGTGAGTTC
Source organism: Cricetiscus sungorus (assembly GCA_030556225.1). Classification (NCBI taxonomy): domain Eukaryota; kingdom Metazoa; phylum Chordata; class Mammalia; order Rodentia; family Cricetidae; genus Cricetiscus; species Cricetiscus sungorus. Next base: position 13,779,532 of record JANBXA010000031.1, on the reverse strand, counting down.
CAGGACAGCCAGGACTATACAAAGAAACCCCGTGAAGCAAAGCAAAACAAAAATTGTCAACTAAACTAAAACAAGCCAATGAAGTACCAGGCTAATAGGAGTATCCACCCTGGTCTACAGAGCCAGTTCCAGGACAGGCTCCAAAGCTACACAGAGAAACCCTGTCTCAAAAAAAAAAAAAAAAAAAAAAAAAAAGAAAGAAAGAAAGAAAGAAAGAAAAAAGAAACCAAGTATCTACCAGGAATCCTGAAATATAGTGGGGGCACACCAAGTGGCCAAGAAATAGCTCTAAGCCCTTGGTCTCTAGCCCCTCTCACAAGACTTTGCCCAAGCCGTAGGCCATCCTTGGCATTAATGTCCCCTCTGGGAGCCATTCTCAATCCTGGAGCCTAGCCAGAGAACCTGAGGGTGGCCCCAGCCCCCACGGCTCAGGACAATAAAGCTCAGAGAGCACCTTTCCCAAGGGTGGGTGAGGTTTTGTGCAAAGCTAATGGAGCTTCAGCTAAAGGCAGAGGAGGGGGGAACCGAGCCAGGGTGATGGTGGGGGGTTGGGAACCTTGCCTGCACAGTGGCCAGGGGGAGGGTAGTGGCCTTTGTCTGTATTGCTGCAGGGCAGGGCCAGGCAGTTACCAGGGTAACCTTCCTTGTCTCCTCCACATTCCCAAGGATGCCCAGATTGGCTCAACTGGAAAAGTGGGGAAGGGGGCGGGATGAAGACTTAGGAAGCTAGTAGCCACCTACCCACCGTTTCCCCCTAAGTCCAGGTGGCCAGAGGGGACTACTGTTAGTCAGGGGTTAGGCCTCGCAGGCTTAGCTCTCATACAGTTTGATTCTGTCACCCTCAGCTAACTGCTCTGGACACCCTCTTCACCCGGTGTGCCCACCCACGGGTGCCAGGTGCCTCGTGAGGATTGTGTGGGATCAAACACTACAGGGAGTGGCCACCTGAGTTTAAGTCGGTAGTGAAGATAACAGGTACAAGGTAACATTGCAATAGAGGGTAGATGCGTGAGGGTGAAGGAGGGGGATGAGGGGCTGCTACAGAAAAAGTCTAGGACCCTGTCTCCATCCTCTGCTAGGATTTAGTGTCACCCCTAAATATCAATTGCCCACTTTCTATTGCCCCCAATGCTCAAGTCTCCTTTTTCAATTAGAGAGCTGTGACAGTTCCCCAGTAGTTAGCTTGTCCACTCAGATCCCACATTCTGCCAGTGGGCCAGAATGTGTTTTGCAAAAGATAAATCTGGAAGGCACTGATTTAGGGGCAGGTACTAAAGGTTGCCTACCACAGCCCTTTTTCATTCTCTGCCTCTGTCTCTAGTGCAATGGAAATAAGGACATATACAAAGATAGGTCATCCCTGGGTTTGTTGGTGATGGAGCTACAACTCAAAGCTGGTCTCATGTCCCTATCCCTAAGCACTCCAATTCAGAGGCCAAGGTTTTACTCCTTACTGGTCCCCAGTGCAAGACAAGCCCGAATCTCTGTATACACTTGTCTACCCTTGGGGAAATGTGAGGAGTAAGGAATACACCACCTGGAATCTGTTGGGATTGAGAGCCACCCCCAAGCTCAGCAGTTTGTATGCTTTTGTCCAGTAAGAAGATGGTCTTAGGGGTCCATGCTAGAAGCCAGGTCTCAAGGTTCCCAGTTCTTTCATCCCAGCTCTGCATTCCAAAACATGACCCCTTCACCCCTGCTGACTTAAGTGATACTTAGTTCAGACTTGGGGACCAGCCATCTCTGCAGGAGAGAGCCCTGTGTTGAATCATAGTAGAAGCATCTCTTTAGAGGGCTGTTGGGGGATGTTGGCTATTGGCCTTGTACTCCTTCTTGGGAGAGTCCCCCATCAGGACTTCTCAGACATAGGATGTGCCAGTACATTCTGGGAATAGTTCAGAAGAATGGGATTCATGAATAGCATTTGGATTCAGCCAAAATCAAATTGGACCATTCCACTTCCTGTTATGGAACACTGACTGACTTACGTAGGTATTTGGAGAGCATGGGAGGGTCCCCAAGGGCAGACACATTTGTCCAGCTTGCTGCTGGGTTGTCTCATTCAGTGCCCTCGGTAGAAGTGCTTGGGGAGCTGGGTGTGATAGCACACACCTTTAACCTCAGAAACAGAGGCAGGCAGATCTGAGTTCAAGGCCACTTCTGGTCTACAAAGCAAGTTCCAGGCCAGCCAAGGTTAAACATTCATATACTTTCAAAAAAAAAAAATATATAAAAAAATAAACTAAACAAATAACAATAACAAAACAAAACTTTGTGGAATGGATGAGGCTCTCACTGTATGTGCAAATCTCAGTTTAACTCACATTAGCACTGGAGTACTTTTCTAGGTCTCTGTTCTGTGCCTGGGGATTAGGAGCAATCCTCTTTCCTACTGTGGTGGTTTGAATGAGAAAAGACCTAAGTGGCTCATGTTTGAATGCTTGCTACCAGTTGGACTGTTTAGTATTAAGAGGTGTGGCCTTGCTAGAGGAGGTTGTTTCACAGGGGTTGGGAGTAAGGGGTGGGGGTGAGGGCAGGCTTTGAGGTTTCAAAAGCAGAAGTCAGTTGCAGTCTGTCTCTGCCTGCAACTTTCAAAACAGATGTGAGCCCTCAGTGGTATGCCTACCTGCCACCACGCTCCTCACCATGATGGTCAGGAACTAACCTTCTGAAACTGTAAGCAAGTTCCCAAATAAATGATGTCTGTTGTAAATTGCCTTGGTCATGGTTTCTCCTAATAGCAGCAGTACAGGAACTAACACACACACTAACAGACTTTCTCTTTTTCCTTCTTTTCTTTTTCTTTTTGTTTTTTTGAGACAGAGTTTCACTGTTTAGCTCTGGCTGTCCTGGAAACCACTTTGTAGACCAGGTTGGCCTTGAACTCACAGAAATCCACTTGCCTTCTGCCTCCCGAGTGCTGGAACTAAAGGTGTGTACCACTGCTGCCCTGCTCACTAACAGATTCTTGGAACTCATGGCACTACTGGCTCTCTGGTCATTGACTATTTAAAAAAAAAAAAAAACAGTTCATTTATTTAATATGCTCTGTCTGCCATGTATGTCTACACACCAGAAAACAGATACCATTATAGGTGGTTGTGAGCCATCATGTGGTTGTTGGGAACTGAACTCAGGACCTCTGGAAGAGCAGCCAGTGCTCTTAACCACTGAACCATTTCTCTAGCCCCCAGCCATGGACCTTGTATCCTGCAGTGTCTTGCAGCATCAGCAGAAGCTGATCTCAAGGCCCCCTTGAAACTCAGTGCACACACGATCTTCATACATATGTGCCTAGAAAACGTGCTGTATGTAAGGTGCCACCACATTTTAGAAACAGGTATGGAGGACCAGCCAGATAGCTCAGAGGTTAAAGCAGCTTGCCACCAAGCCTGATGAGCTGTGTTTGATCCCCAGAACCCACAAGATGGCAAGAAGCAAGTCCCACAGAAACAAGTGTGAGGAGTACAAGGTTAGGATAAGGAGAACATCCCCCCTACTCCTGTCACATGGAAAGCCCAGTGGGAAGAAATCAGGAGAGGGTGTGTAAGCTGAAGGCTGCTGAAGCCCAAGTTGCTGGAGCTAGCCTAATCCGTGTCCACAAAAAGGCTGAGAGCAGCTCAGGCCCAAGGAGAAACTCAGCCAACCAGAGAGTGAAAAAGACAACTGTATTGGATTTACAATCAAGATTTACAAAAAGGGATGGGTGGTCCTGGTGGAGATGCTGCTCCAGCATCCCCAGATCCAGGCAGGGCCTCCAGGACAGCCTGTTTGACAGCTGAGACAAGGACCTCAGTTTTCTGGGTCCCTCTAGCCACCTGGGCCCCGACGTCTGACGTCCAGCTTGACCTTAGAGGTGGAGCCAGTGATGGCCCTCAAAGTCCACCTGGAGTGCCTGCGCCCCATGGGGAGGCTCAGGTGAGGTCAGGAAGGCATTGTACCGCTTTTTCTTTTTCTTCCATCTGGCAGGTAGATATAGTCCAGGAACTGGCCATGGGAGCTACAGACCAAACCCAGAGTATCTGAGGAGGCTAGGCTGCTGGTGCATGGGAAGGGGCCAAGGCTCCGTTGCTCCCAGTGGCCCAGTGTGGCTTTGTAAGGCACATTTGCGAATTACTCAGGAGACAACACAGAGGACACCCGATGCTGGTGCCATTGGAAGGAGCTGGTGCTGACTCGGGCGCCCCAGGCAGTATTGCTCAGGAGAAAGACGCTACAAGTCTACAGGAGGTGGGCCCACTATACCCACTCCAGACGCCTTGGGTGCATCCTCTACTGGAGAGAGACAGAGAGAATTCAGCTACAGCCAGTGCGATCTCACGCCAAGAGGCTGCCCAATGCCATGGTACCACACACCTGCATCCTGAGGCAGCACTGATGGTCAGAGGTCTGTAACCTTGTTCTCAAGCGCAGCGGCGATCTGCTGCAGGCGGAAGGCCAGTTGCATCTTTTGGGCTGCAGGGTCCTCCTCCAAAGCATTGATGATCTGGTAGGGCAGGGGTGGAGATCGAGATGGACACAGAGGACACCTGTCAGATCACAGGTTGGGGGCAGATGGGGGGCAGGCTGTCCCGAGTTTCACCACAGGGACCCCGGCCATACCTCATCATAGTACTTTTGTGTGTACTGGTAGAGCTGGTGCAATGCCACAAGTGTGTTCAAGGAGTCCGTGTGTGCCTGGGGATGACAGTATTACCCAGTATGAGAAGGGGCTATGGGAGCCCCAAGACCAGTCCTACAGCAGGCTGTAACGTGTTGGCTGTCTGGCAACCTCACAGATACACCAGTAAAAGGACCACACCCTGGTAAGGCCACATGCAAAGCCCATGCACATGGCAGCAGCTGCTCAGCCACAGCCAGTATAGCAGGTATGTCAGGGCTCTGAGCCACTCATTGCCTACACATCAGCTTCTACACACACACTTGTTCACCTCTTCTAGGACCCCGCTACACTCAGTGCAGCTTGTCTGACCAACACGCCCACTTGGCTGGCTATCCTCTGTTTCTCTCATCATAGTAGTTTCAACCTGTGCTGCAGTTCAGTGTCTGGCTCAGCAGTGGGCAGCAGAGAGCCCTTGCTCTTGTGGAGTTCAGTGACCCTTACCCGGGAAATCTCTGCCAAGTGCGTGTTCATGTCTTGGTCGCTGACCTGCACCATCTGTCGGATGCCCTTATAGTAGCTGCAGGAGAAGAAGGGTTATGGATGGAGGCAAGAGGTCTCAGGGAATAAAGGGGTGCCAGAACCTCGGGTCTTTTAGGGATTCCCAGTCATTCCCCAGCCCTCCTCATCACTCACTCCTCCACCATCTTCTTGTAGGTAGAGATCTCCTTTGCGTACAGCAGCTTGTTGCTGGGAGAGTCCTGTGGAAGACAAGAGCCTTGACACTGACACGCAATTATTCACAAAGTAGTAACAAGGCCCCTGGAGTCTGGGGTTGGGGAATGAGTAAGAAGGGACAGAAGTCCCATGGGAGGTAAAGGAAGAGAGGTGATCATCTTCAAGGCAGCCTTGAAGCCTTGATCACCTTCCACCTGCTTCTGTCCCAAACTTTAACCCAAAACATACAAACCCATGTTAAGACAAGCTTATGGTATAATTCAAACTCACCCCATGTCAGTCACAGCTTCCTCCCTATGGGCACTGTTCAGACTAGATCCTCCACCCCGCCCAGGCAGTTGACCCAACTTACGACCCGAAAGCAAGCCCTACTCACACGGCTCAGCTTGTGCTCTGTGCGAGTACAGGCATCCATGAAGGTCTGTGCAATAACTGACAGGGAGGCATCCACCACTTCGTGGACATGAACATCAAAGATGAAATGAGGGTTCTTCAGGATGTTCACCCAGAACCGAAGCGGTAAACTGTAGCAGATGGACAGGGAGTGAGGGGCTGTCCTGGGCTATGGCAGAAGGCAGAGACAGAGGGCAGGGCCTCACCTATTGGTTTTCCAGATATGGATGGTATCCTCGTCCCGGATGTCATGCTTCTCTGCCTGCTCATCCAAGAAATCAAAGAAATACTTGACTGCGGGTGGCACTGCATTCCCGGGAGCCAGCACACTTTGGAAAAAGTTGTCCACAAACTGCTGCAGTGTGCCCTGTAGAGAAGAGTGGCTGGGTGTGACCCCCTGGGGTGCAGCCCCAGGCACCAGTGTGTGGGAGCGTGTACCTGTGCGTGAGTGTTATTACCTTGACCGAGAGCAGCCGTGTCAGGTAGATTTCTGTGATAGCCTTGGTCCGCTCTTTCTCCTTCATGCTGCCACGCTTGGACTTGCCTTCATCTACCTCATCTGTTGGCCGCACCAAGTGCCACACACGGTTTTCCTCTTCCAGAAGGGCATGGCCTGTGGGGAGCAGGGAGCTGAGGGACCCAGCTGGCCTGAAGCTTAGTAGGTAGGGGCCTAGGGTCCACTAGGTGGCAGCAAAAGGAGGATTTGGTCTTCACAGACCTTTAGGGATTAGAAGGACAAGAAATATAGCATGGACTCACGCTCCCCAGGAAGGTCCTGTTGGCTGTCCTCTGGTTGCTGGGAGACTCCCACCTTAGACAGGATGAGGGTGGCTCCGTCCCGGACCTGTGGAATAGAGTCATGAAGGAAGGCTATGTTTCTACAGTGGAATCCAGTACTATTCCTCTGCCTGGGGTACCTCTACACTCACATTGTAGTGCATAAGGGTGTTGATTCGTTTCCATCGGCCTTCCCGCTGAGAGGTAAGGTCCAAGTCTGACAGAATCTGGGCTGTGGACCCAGGACGCCATTCTGCAGAAGGACATAGCTCAGTTTCTGGAACCCAGGGCTGCATGGCTCCCCACTCCCAGGAGAGCTAGGCATGTGGGCCTCATGAACAGGCAGTACTCACCAAGGACCACACTGTCAGGCTTGGGCCAGCAAGAGCAGGGCTGTGTACGGTACACCTGATCGATGATCTTCTCTTTGACCTGAGATATGGTGTCACAGTTGAGGACCTTGACTGGGATGGCCTCAATTCCTTCATCCTGAATGATCACGCTCACCGTCTGCCAGAGAACACAGGATAAGAAGTACTGGCTGATGTTGGGTGTTGGTGGTGCATTCCTTTAATCTCAGCACTCGGGAGGCAGAGGCAGGCGAATGCCTGTGAGTTCGAGGCCAGCCTGGTCTACAGAGCAAGTGCCAGGACAGTCAGGGCTACACAGAGAAACCCTGTCTTGAAAAACCAAAAATAAAGAAAGCAGGACTGGCTAAGGGAGGGAGGATCCTTGTAACCACACCTTTGCACCAGAGAGATCTAACCTAACCCAGGACAACTTGGCTTCATCATGCTGAGTTTGGATATAGGGTCCAAGCTCTTGGCTCAGCTTCCCCTCTGCAGCTCCTAGCTCTGGGGGACTCACCAGGGGTGCATACTCGACATCATCCCCAAGTAGTCCTGTGTCGTTTAGGGTGTACTTGGCCTTCTTCTGCACAGCATCCACTGGCCCCTTTTCCACCTGGTGTTTGATGGCCTTGAAGAGCTTGTACAGGGGCTCACCTGCACTATCCTGGAGCAAGGGTCTTTATGAGTGGGAGGCATGGAACTTACGTGCATGGTGGGGCTGGACCTCCTTCCAGGCACTCAAACAAGCATCTGTTGGGAGGGATGGCACCATTTCACCCACCCCTGACCCTAGGGTTGGAGCTTACCTTGAGGTACTGATACAGACAGATAGACATCCAGTTGGACAGCATCCTCTCCACCACTGTCTCAGACCTGAGGATACACACAGAGGCCTCATATTCCCAAGGTCCAACTGGCTCCAGGACCCCACACACAATACACATGTGAGCAGAAAGGCAGTGTGCCTCCTGTAGAGGGGCATAACTATCCAGAATGGCTATGGAGCAGCTCAGACCAAGGGCAGTACAGAATGGGATCTGGCTTCGTGTCTGTCCAAATAAGCCCCATCCTGCCCCACCTGTCATTCACATGGGCTCTGTCACCCACAAACCTTCGAAGCATCAGCTTGGGGTTCTTGGCCACCACATACTGCTCCATGAGTTCCAGGAAGAGTGTACGCATGATGTCCGTGTAGTACTCCAGCTTCCCATGCAGGGCCACAGTCAGCAGTGACGCGAAGTAGACCTTGGCACGAGCTGAGAACTCTCGTTGATTCTCTAGGGTGTGGATGAACTGCGGGGCAGCAGGAAGGAGGACGCGTGAGTGAGCACCTGTGCTACAGCTGCCCCTATTGTGACTCTCAGAGCCCTGCCATGCCTCTCCCCCACCCTTCCCCATACCCCTCTGCCACCCCGCTCACATTGATGAGGAAGGATTTGCTATTAAGTAGGTTGGAGAACTGGTAGAGGGCCTGCTCCACAATGGGCCGCCGTGATTCAGGAATGTCTAGCTTGCCAGTAATCATGACATCCTTGTCACCATCCTTGGAGGGCAAGAAGAAGACGCGGTCAGTGTAGGTCTTGTAGTCCAGCGTGGGGATGCCTGCCTCATGCACATCATTTGTCTGGTCTTCCATCTCGATCATGAGGTCTGAGAGAGCAATGGAAAGCCAGAGTGAGGCACCTCTGGCCACTTACTCCTGCAGTCTCTAGCCCCAAGAGTGGCCTAAGAGATGCAGGGATTCTGACAAGGGCGGCCTGCAGATCCACCTGCCAGACGGAGGCAGCCCCCACCTGTGAATTCCTTCTTGCAGCGGTCGCGCACACTCTCCTCCAAGCCTTCCAGCTGGGATTTAATCTTCTCATACTCACGCTCGGCCTGCTGGCTCTTCCTCCTGCAGAGCACAGCGCAGCTCTCAGTCAGCCGCTAGGGTCAGAAGGGCTGGTGCAGCAGGGATGCGGGGACTGTTACCTGGGGCAGGAGGACTCACCAGTAGCAGTAGATGGATACAGCAATGATAAACACCATGGGCACCATGACCAGAGGCAGGATGAGACTGAGCGGCACGTCACTCACACGTGTGTCATACTCCACCCGGCCTAGCACCCACTCTCGAGAGCCAAACTTCACCTGTGTGGAAGCTAGGGCTCAGCGCAGGCAGGTGGAGGCAGCGGTGGCTTCTCCTGAGAGGGTCCCCTGGCCCTCCACAGCCCTCCCGCTCTCACGCACAATGAACTCAGGCAGATTGTGTGTTGTGTCTCGCTTCTGCCGCCGCTTGGGTGGGGGCTGCACCTCCGGGGGCTCACAGTATAGGTCAGTCTCAGTCAGCGTCTTCATAATGCAACGTTCAGCACCCACAAATGCCTCAGCCTCCTCCAGTGTCATGGCCTTGTTCAGATTGGTTCCCTGGAGGGGGTCGGTGGCAGAGGTCAGAATGATCAGCAAGACTCCCTGCCCTGTACTGGGTTCCCATACTGCAACTCTCCTTACCCGGGCATGGATGAGCTTGTTGACCTGCTTCTTGATGCCACCTGTGAAGTTCTCAAAGGTGGGATCTGCTACATACTCGAAGGCACCAGCTTCAGTCCTGAGCAGGGCACGATGACCATCCATCTGTATCAGCGCAGTGAGGTTGTAAGCCTCAGGTTCTTCAGGGACAGCAGGCGACAAGAAGACGACCTTGGTGTCATTGTAGAACACGTATTCAGTGCCCGTGACCTGTGGAATGGGTCCAAAAATTTCAGGCCACTTGATGAAGACCTTGCCTGTACTGGTCTCCAGTTGTTCATATTCCCATTAGAACTGAACCCTCAGCCCACGGCAGGACTGCAGGACTGACCGTCATGGGCTCCAGGGGTCCAGCCTCCCGCCGCCTCCGCCAGGACCTCAAGGGCTCAGCAATGACAACCATGGCGAACTTCTGGATGAGGCTAAAGCCCTGGCCTGTAACACTGATGCTCCGGCCACCACTGGGGATTAGGGAGAGGCAGTGCTTGATGAGTTCAGCTAGACAATGGGGATGCTCAGCCAGCTTCCAGGTTCTATTCTACCAGCTCATACCCCAGGAAGGAAGTGGTACGGTAATAATGAGACGAGTCAGAGGCAGGGGAAACGGGAGAAGTGGCCCTTTCTGACCCTGCCACCTGGGTTCTGAGGAGGAAGCCCATCAGGGTGCAGTGGGGTTTTCCAGGAGATCCCTTCTCCTGCCCTGCCCAGCCTAGTTCTGCCACATTCCTCAGGTCAGCAGGCGGGGCGGGGAAGGTACACTAGCCAGGAAGGGGAGAGGCCACACCTGACAAAGCTTTTCAGTGGTTCAAAGGCTTGTAACACTGGGTTCTCACAGTAGGTGAAGGAGACACCAGAGCTGGGCACTCGGGAGCCCCCATAGAAGATTTCTAGTCCCATCTGGCCTGGAGCCAACTGTGGACCCGTGATGCACTGCAGCTGTGCTCCAAACTTAGTCCTAGGGTGGGAGGTGCTTGTCAGCAGATCAGGCCAGTTCCACTGCCCCCTCCAGAGCAGCCTTCCCACCCTTCCAAGGCCAGACAGGCTCAGCTCCCATGGGCAACACATACACTTCACAAGGGACATCATTGATTGTCACCAGAACATCCTCCTTGGAGCCTGTGTCCAGGTGAATGCCACTGATGGTCAATGTGGTGCCACCTGCCTGTGGCCCCTGTCGTGGCTCCACGCTGAGAGGCTCGGGTTGCTGAGAGCAACACACATAGTTAGTGCCAAGGACTCGGGATCACTGGATGGTGACTATTGTGAGACGCCAAGTGCTATGGGGACAGTGGTAAAGGCTGGACTCACAGCTTGGTCAGGCACTTACTTGATATGTGAACTGGACATGTGGCGGCGAATGGCCGAGCTTTCCATTAACATCCACCTCAATACCTCCTGTGAAAGGCATCTCTGAAGCCTCAGTTGCACACACAATTCTGTCGATAGACAGAACCCAGTCAGCCCTTTACTTACCACTGCAGCATCTGCAAAGTTTCTGGGAGCTCAGGCTGTTGGCAGTTCACTCACCGGGTAGATACAGAGTACCATTTTGGTTGAAAGGCACAGTTTTGGCCAGCTACAGTGATCTTCTTGACATCATCTGCTGTGACACCCAAGTTGGACCCATGGATAGTGATGTGGATGCCCCCACCCAGTGGGCCTGTCTCAGGCTGGATCTGAAATTGGCAGAGCCCAGTAAATGAATGGCTTGGGAAGATGAAGATGTGAGGATGGGGTACAGTTCAAACTGTGACAAAACTCACCCTGGTAATGACTGGTGGTGGGCACTCTAAAGTAACATTGCTGCACAGGGCCTCATACACACACCTGTTCTGCCCACGGCACCACACACATCTGTAGGCAGGATCGGCAGCCAGACATAGGCTACAGTCACTGCGGCCAAAGGAGCAGTTGTAGAGAGTCACTGTGGACGAGAATGTAGTTAGTTAGTGGTCGTTCTGGTCCCTACCCTGCCTTCCCCAGATTCCACCTACCTTGTAGCTTGCTGTCAATCTTCTTGTCAAAGGACTTAACATACAGGTGAAGAGGCAGCGTCTCATTAGCATCATGGGATAGCTGCAAGGGACACGCAGGGGCAAACTGTATTACCTGTCCCTCTGATACCCCAAAAGCCACAAGATCCCCTCTACTGCCAAAGGTCAGTGAAGTCTGCCATGTAGACATCACACAAACATATCCTGAGAACATGGGTATGTTCAAGGACATAGGCAGAGATGCTTGGAGATCACAAGGCACAGGGAAGAAGGGACAAGACCCTGGCTAGGTTCCAGTCCCAGAGGTAACAACGACCCTCCAGCCTTGAGACCAGTAGTAGTACCTTTGGGGTCTTAAAAGAGAAGGCCCCTGACTCCTGCATAGTCACAGTTGCCTTGAACTTCAACAGGTCACTGCCCACACACAGGGAAGATACCTAAAGAGAGTACAGTCAGCATCCTGTAGGCAAGCTGGCTAACTGTCCTGCCCCACAGAGGCATAGAATCTGTGTCTCCAAAAACTCCCAGAGGACCCCACCACCTAGTCTGCCCCATGTTCAGGTAGCTCTGAAGACCTGCCTCCCTCTCCTGACTGCTCCCAATGCTGAGTGGAGACCCAGAGACCCCCAACTTCGGGAGGATGACTCTTAAGCAAGCCTCCACCCCCACCAGCTAGACTTCACCCGAGGCCTTCTCTACCTTCCCAGTGTCCAAGTTCTTGCCCTGGAAGGTCACTTCTGTCTCATGGTTCATGGGGATGACCGAAGGGCTAGGGTTCAGGAACTGGGGGCAATTTTCCTCCTGGGAGAGAGCAAAGCTGGTGAGATGGAGGTCTCCTGATACCTGTGGTCCTAACCAGTCATATCGAGTGGCTGGCTCACCATGTGGGCACGTATGATTCCATCCTCTGGGTTGGGTGAGGCTTCTCGACACTCATGATACAGCAGGTCCCACTGGCACATCCAACGGTTGCTAGCGCAAGAGATGCACCTGGCGAGAGGGTAATAAGGGTGTGAGGGGCTTGGAGTACGAGGAACCTAGAGGTGGGGTGGAAGGCCTCGAAAGGCAGCCAGGACTCACGGCAGGTTCTCCACCAGGCTCATAGCCTCTCTGCAGTCATAGAAAGGATACTGGTGGGAGGTGAGGAAGACATCGCCACGTTTGAAGAGGAGCTGGATGCTCACAGCCACATGGTCTGCAGAATGGGAACAGGGTCAAGTGTAGCAAGAGAAGAAGGATGGAGCTGGGCCTCCCCCAATGTCCAGCTGGAAGCAGGTCTGTGCTGGGGCCATAGGCTACGACCCAGTCTGTAGGTTCAGCTGGCCCTGCATGTTCAGGTGGCCTGCTGGTGCTGTCAAATCTGGTCTCAGCTCCCAGGGCTAGGCTCATCTTTCTCCCCTGGGCTTGGCTGCTTTCCTAATTTCTCTCTGTTCCTGCAAGTGCTGAGGGCAGTGGCTCCTCAGAGTCTGGGTGGGAGGGCCTCCTAGGTCCCTGCCCATATCACTCCGTGGTCTCATGGCCTTGCCACCCCCAACACTCAAGGGACAGACAGATATAGCACCTGTCTTAGCACAGAATGAGGCCTTCAGACTCAGGAGATAGCACCAGCTGCCTCAGGCTGAACATAGTGGTAAGAGTGATGGACATCTGTGCAAATAACTGGAGGGGGATCTTGGTCTTGGTCTCCCCAGAACAGTGCACTCAGCCTTCGGGCGAAGAACAAAGAATTCTCAAAATTGGGATTTTTTCCCCCTCTCTCCTCAATAATAATAAACTGAACTCAGGATTGGTTCATACGTGGTGCTTAATAAAGTAAAATGTGAGAGTAGGTAAGGGTATAGGAAAAGCTGTGTGCAGGAAAAAGGGAGCTGTGTAGGTCCAGGGACGAAAGGAGATGAGATCTCACCTTGGCCTGGTGGTGTGCTAGGGATGCTGCTTGGGGGATCACAGATGATGGTGTCCCCCTCAATCTGGGCAGAGCGTGGTGGTGGTTCACCAAAGAGGCACAGCAACTCATCCTCCTGAGTCAGGGTGGGTAAAGGGCTGACAGACAGCCGTACCTGCAGGGAAGACAATTCCTAGAATGTGCTTCTGCGTCTTGGATGTTCATGTGGTCCTGGGTCCAAGGAAACTTGTGGTTTCTTTGCTTCTCTGATAGCTCCCAGCCAGCAGCTGTGTAAGGAGAGCCCTGCCCAGCCTTCTACACAACTACCAGCCACCTGTCGCATACCTGTCCTGGAGCCCGACGGCTCATATTCTGTGGATTAGCATCTGTGATGGTCACACACGATTTGTCCCGGCTCCATAGCCAATGGCCAGCTTCCTCAGCCCGTGAGCACTCGGCCCTCCTGGTGCATCTAAAAGGACAGAGAATAATCTCAGACCGTACTCTTTGGCCTCCAGGCCATAGGGGCAAGAACAAACTGCTCACCGTCCCTCGACGACACACCAGCCACAGTAGGGATCTTGGGAGTCACGACACTGAGCACAGGTTACGTAGCTCAGACATTCTTGCACTGGGAGCCGGAACACCTAGAGGTGAGATAGCAGGGCTATGGAGCAACGTGACTTAGAGACACAGGGCCCTACCTCAAACACCAGACTCTCCTGATACTACTAACAAGGAATCTCCTGGGCCAGCTTGATTCATAACCACCTGTAAGCTTAGGGCAAGATCAGAAAGGGAAACCTTGTTGGGAAAGGGAAGATTAGAGATTATAGCTCAGTGAAAAAGCACTTGCCTTGCATGCATAAGACCCTAGTTCTAATTTCTGGTGCTCAAAATAAAATGTCTGAAGATAACAATGGTGCTATGAAGACTCAGAGACATGAGCCTAGACTCTGTCCAACTGTCCAAGGCAAGGCCCACCACATCCCCTAGGCCTGTTTCAAAATGAACTTCTGAGGCCATCTTTAGGCTGACCTTATCATGGGTCATAGCATACAGACTGGACAGGTTTCCAGACAGTGCCAGGTCCTGCTTGATTTTCTTGTTGATGTCTACCAGAATAGAGCCATACTCTGCAGAAGTACCATCTGGGGCAAGGTGCACCTGCGGACACCAAGGCAGTCCATGAGAACAGGGGACATCACGCCTAGCTGGCCGCTCTAGAAACCTCTCTACTGGGGGCATTACCTTAAGGATCCTGCCATCTGAGGTACCCAGGAAGGCGACAATATGGCCATTCTCAGCAGTTACCGTTACTGCTGTCAGATTCAGGCCCCCACGATACAGAACGGCTGTGGTGACGAGTCCATCACGACTGCCCAGTGGATAGGGCAGATGCTCCGAGCCACACAAGAAACTCTCGCTGGCACCCTGTGGATCACAGCATCAGGACAGGGCCTTGTCTCCTAGGCTTTCCCTACCAGGGCTCCAAGCTATAGGAGTCAGACCCTATCCTCCACAACACAAATATACTCTGACACTCAAAGAGGGAAACATACACCTATGAACAGGCAAGACACGTACTAGCACATGGCCACCACAATGGATGTCTCCGTGGAAGGGCTTGTAGAAGGTACTGTCGCCTGTGTTTTGGCCCCTTGTGTAGCAGGTATTACGGTTGGCTTCCATCTTGTCATTGATTTCATCTAGTTGGAAAACACAGAGGCCTGCACCAGGCCCCCCACTGCTCCGGCCATCTCTGCTGAAGACAGTATAGAGTACCCTACCAGCACCTGGTGTGGCTACAGATGCTGCTAGGCAGGTACCAAAGAAAGTAGTGTCTTGGGGGTCACTGGGATCCCGACACTGCAGATCCATCTCTACATAGGAGTAGTAGGAGGGATCATCTTTGCACATGCGTGCCAGGAGTGTGCGGTTCTTGGCAGGGAGCTTGTCTTGCTGGTTGAATATGAAGAAAACATAGAGGCCATCCTCAAAGGCTGCAATGAACTGCTGAGTGTTGGTGGACAGGTAGGCAGCCTTGAAGGTCGTATGGTCTGAGTAGGCCTCAAAGGCCTCCCGGCCCTCAGCCCTGTCCAGAAGGCGGGTGCTCACGACGATGCCGTTGTCATGCGGCCCATTGCCTTTGCCCACAAACAGCACACGTTCACCATCGGGGCCTGTGGAGCTCACCAGCCCTACCGTGGCCACTCTCTCATCATTGCTGGCTACAAAGGACTTCTCTCCACTGCCATCCTCATAGAAGAGGAGCACCGAGATATTTCTCAGGGCACGCAAAGCACAGATGCCCTTGAAAAGGCTGCCACACTCGACCAGACGTTTCCCAGGTGGGTCAAGCAGCAGCAGCTGGTTGACATTGTCAGTGAGCACTGCTTCATGGCACTGGCTAGCCTCAATGGGTGGTGTGCACTTCTTGTTATCCATGGCGGGGCCTGTGACCACATGCTGCTGGAGACGCAGGTCAGCACTCAGCTGGTAGAGCGCATTCACTGCCCCAACATATACCACACCCGAGGCCTCATCCACAACCAGGTGGTTCAGCTCTGTGTCACTGCGGAAACTCTCCGGCTTGCGGGACCGTAGGCTCAACCCTAGGCCCGCCAGACCCAGGAAGGTCAGGGCCCAGAGTGACAGAGCCATTGCCCCCAGAATTCTGTGGGGAGAGACAGTAAGGGTCAGGTAAGCCCAGGCCTTTCCTCATTCAGACCCTGCCCTGAATGTCCAGAATACAGGTCATAGAAGGACATAATTCCCTGAAGGAACACCCAAAGGAAAGATCTGGAAAGACTCCTAGCTATTCATATTCCTCTCAAGAAGCTACAGGTAAACTGGGCGTTGGTGGTGCATGCCTTTAATCCCAGCACTTTGGAGGCAGACAGGATCTCTGGAGTTCAAGGCCAGCCTGGTCTACAGAGCTAGTTCCAGGATAGGCTCCAAAACAATACAGAGAAACCCTGTCTCAAAAACAAAATAAAACAAACAAACAAAACAACAACAAAAAAAAAAAAAAAAGAAGAAGAAGAAGCAGCTACAGGTGGTCTCCAAGGTACAAATCCTAGACTTGTGGACATGTAGACCCCTACTACTTGAGACAAAGGCTGCAACTAAAGGCCATGCACATGACCCAGCAAGCATGGTTGCCTATTTAGGTCCAGTTCCAGAGCTCCTTGGCTCAGGATGGCCCTAAATCCATTCAGAGCTCTCCATTTGCTGCCTAGTATTCAATCAGTTCAGAGGATGGTGTGTGTGTGTGTGTGTGTGTGTGTGTGTGTGTGTGTGTGTTGTGTGTGTGTGTGTGTATCTGAATGTATGTGTGATTGTCTCTGTGTTTGTCTATGTGTATGTGAGTGTGCCTGTGTGTATCTGTGTGTCTATATGGTGACATTGAGTGCATATACCCTCTAGGATCCTGGGACAAGCATCCACTTGGAGGAAAACCTAGGGTCTCATAGGTTGACCCTGTAGACATACTCATCTTTGTCTCCTAGATGCATGAAAACACTCCAAGACCTGAGTGTGCCTGAAACAGTATGATTGCCCCTGGGGCACAATGGTAAGGATGCTGATCTAATATCCCCTATTTAAGACCATTCCAGGGGTAGACTTAAGAGCACTGGCTGCTCTTCCAGAGGACCCAAGTTCAATTGCCAGCTCTGACATGGCAGCTTATAACATCTGTAACCCTAGTCCCAGTGAGTCTGTTTTGTTGTTGTTTTGAGATAGGGTTTCTCTGTGGAATAGTGGCAGTCCTGGAACTTGATTTGTAGACTAGGCTAGCCTTGAACTCACTGAGACTCACCTGCCACTGTCTCCAAAGTGCTGAGATTAAGTGCGTGTGTCACCACTACCTGGCTTACCACCCTTTCTTTGGCCTCCACAGGTACCAGGCACACAGGTGATACACAGACATAAACGCCAACTAAACACCCATACACATAAATTAAATTTAAAAGACTACTTTAAACATCACCTCTTACACATCTTATTCCCCATAAAAAAATTAAAATTTAAATAAAATGATTCTAGGTCACACTCCCCAGGCTCTGTAACTTTCCAGTTACAGATGAAGAAACAGTTACTGAGAGGAAGTAACTTGCCTAAAGGCAGTGTGGATGAGGTGGGCGGGGCCAGGAGGTTGACCTACCTTCTGCCACTCTCTCTCTGAGAATCCCTAACTGGTACCCCTCTTCTCCAAGAGGACCCTGCTCTGCCTTTTGCCAAAAACATCTACCTCTGAACTGTGAGTGAAGCTGAGTATACTAGAATGAGGTCATGGCTTTTCTGCCAGCTGCCCTCCATTTCTATTCTGTACCCCTCATAAGCCTCCTCAGACCTAGGTGTAACCCACTGAAGAAGAAGCATGTGTCTGATGCAAAGTGTGCTGCAAGAAGCAAAGTGCAAGAGCAACCCCCAGGCCTCATTAAGAGACCAGGTAGTGGCTTTAGTCATAGACAGGAAGACTTCACACACCCTTCAAGACCTCGACCTAAGACTGTGCCCAGCCCAGTCTAAGATTCCAAGGCTCGGCTCAGAACCTGGAGCAGCATCCAGACTCCAGCCCCATGGGGACAGTCCTGTGGTTCACTAACCAATCTCCATCCCAGGTGTCTCCGTGCAAGTCCGCTAGCTCCCCACAGGCCACCACACCAAGGCCTGACTGCTAGGGCCTGCTTGTTTGGGCTTATAGATGCAGCTCACCAGCTCTAACTCACCAAATTGCTGCAGCTTGTCGGCTCCCAGGAGCAGAGAATGAATGGAATGTTCCCAGCCAGGAGGGGGTAGAAGGGGGTGAGGCGTGGGCGTGGGAGGAGCTATGTCTCAGCACAGCTGAAACCTAACCATCCACCCTCTCTTTAAATGCGGTTGTGCCAGTCTCCACCCCTGACCTCCACTGGTAAGCTCAAGGCTTGAACCCGTGGCTAACTAGCTAGGAAAGCCCCCTACTCTTACTCTGGACTCATAATAGCACCTTCTCCAACTTCCCTCCATGGGCCTCCCTAGAAGACCTGCCAGGTGGGCTTCTCTCCGTTAATCTCAGGCAGGCGACTAGCCACCTCCTCCCTGCACTTGGAGCTCACACTCTGGGAAGCTCACACGCAAGGGCAGATAGGGTGGGTGAAGAAAACTGTTCCCAGACATCTGGACATCAGTAACTAGACTGAGCTCCAGGCCCACACACCTGAGGGACCAGAAGGCTGGGGTATAGCTCAGTGGCTGAACACTTGCCTAGCATGTATAAAGTTTTGGCTTCCATCTTCAGTTCTCCTACACACCCAGAAACCAAGGTAGTGGGATAAGGAAGCTCCAGTACCAGTGTCTTCTGGGTGATAAAAGGAACCTGGATTGTATTCTATAGGTGGCAGCTCCCTTCTACTTCCTGGACAAACAAAGCCTTGAGTGACCTGTCGGGCCAGGCCCAGGGGCAAAGAGCACCTGACCTGACACACAGTGTAAGCTGGAGGCGCCAGGCACAGCCAGCTAAAGCTTCCTGCCACTGATGTTCCTGGAATGGGGAGGGCAAGTGCAGGGACTTCCTGTTTTGGATTAAATCCAGGACCCCTGTTTGCCTGGCTGATGGGGATTTCCTCATGGGTACCAGTTAGTTTCCATACTCCTGAAGTTTGGAGGTACAATTCCAAGAAGTCATATACACAGAGGTACAGCCTCAGAACCCCACCGTGGATGACTTTCAGCACTTTTGGGGTTATTCACTCACTCACTCACTCACTCACTCACTCACTCACTCACTCACTCACTCACCAAGGCTCCAGTGGTCTCAGTCTCTGTTTTAGGCTGGCATCAAAAATCTGCAGGAGAGATAGATAGCAGTCACCCTGGGTGGCTCTCCTGACCCCACCTATCTCTATCTTCTCACTCTCAGTAAAACCCTCCTTTAGACACTTCCACACATCTAGCCCAGCTTCTAAAGCAAGCACATTCACCTGCTCATTACAAGTCATGCTACTTTCTCTTCGGCTCAGAAGCAGGCAGCTTCTTTTCACTGTAAGTCTACGGTATTATCTGCTCTTTAAAACTACCTACATAACCAGGTGGTGGTGGTGGCACATGCCTTTAATCCCAGCACTCAGGGATTAAGGGCAGAGGCAGGTGGATCTCTCAGTTGGGGCCAGCCTGGTCTATAAAAGTGAGTTCCAGAATAGCCATGGCTATACAGAGAAAGTCAGTCTCGAGAAAAACAAAACAAAACAAAAAAACAAAAGCAAAAACCCCATAAAACACTATGCATAACTGCTTTCTGAAAAACAGGCATACCAACAACAGGGCAATTCTACTTACTAGCTTCTTGATCTTGGGCAAGTTAATGTCTCTGTGCCTCATTTCCCCATCTGCAAAATGGACACAGCAATAGTAAATTAACCCAAGGCACTGTAAGGATTCAATGAATTCATTCATGAAAAGCTTGAGAGTATTAGTTACACTGTAGCACTCAGCAGCTCTTCCAACTGTATTCCTTCTCCGAGAAGCAGTCCTTGTAGGCCCAGATGGAAGTAAAGACCAAGAGTATTCTTAACAGGTTTGTTAGAGGCAACAACTTGGCAACTGACCCAGCTGCCAGCCAGAGGATACTCCAGGGAAAATGCATGGCAAAAGGTCTATCCCAATGTACCAAGATCCCACATCACCCAATTCTACCAATGTGCTAGCTCCTGGGTTCTCAAAGCCCTCAACCCAACCTGAAAACTGTGGGGAACATTAGGGCCAAGGAGGAAAGTACATCCAGCCATACTTCAGATACTACAAACTTGCCCTTAGCCTTGCTGGCTCAACCGGCTACACCTCTAGGTCCAGTCCACCTCCAACTCTACACGGCTCTCCCATTGCCCTGTGTAGCAGTTTTCCACGGTTCCCCTAGCCCATGCCCTCAGATAGCTGGGCCTGGACCTATGGTGACTCCAAGTAGTCATCACGTCCTACAGTGCAACGTCCTCGGCTCCTAACCTGGTCAAGAGGTTGAATGGAGCAAAGGACATCTTTTTGTCCCCAATACTCAACACAGTCTTTGTGACCTGAGCCAACAGGCTGTTCTTCTGACACAGCAGCCAAACCACAGGACAGTGTCAGCCCCATGAGAATTCTGGGACCCAGCAGGCATTGACTGCAGCTAGCAAAAGCCTTGTACCACTGCTGAATGTGGGCATGCCACCTGCAGCCTCTGTGCCTGGGGACAGCTCTGGCTTCCTCTGGCCTGTCCCTCAGCTTCCTCTTGCTCTAGAATTCTCACAGCAGACCATCTAGTTTCCAGTTCTCCACTTGGGGGTGTGTGTATGTAAGGGTGGTGTCTCCTGAAGGCAAGACCAAAGGAGGATGGCTTATTCTAAGCAACTCTGTCATACACACTTCAGAAGGGTCTGATGAGCCACCCACTGACCAATCAGGGCCCACCACTCAGATGCCACTGAAGGCAGGCCAGCTACTTCCTCCTCTATGGGGATCCAAGCTAACATTTTTTAAGATATAAAAATGCCATCATTACTACCTTCTAGGTCACCAAGCCTGGTCTGATGCTCCCAATCAGTCACCCCTGGTCTCTCAGGATTGGCCCCTCCCCAACAGCCCAGACAAAGAACTCTGCCTCAGCACTGTAGGGCTTCAAAAGCATTACTCTCATTCAAATCTAGCGCTGCCTCTTTCTGGCAGATTTACACGGACTATTTACAAAGGCGCTCTGTGCAGTTTCCCTATATGTAGGTTGGGTATAATAATAATACCCACTTCAGAGAGCTGGACTCCCCAGCAACCTGACAAGTCACTCATCCTCTATGATCTTCACCAAGGAGCTCTCTGTGGGCCAGGTCTGACCCAGGGATGAGGCTTGGGGTGTGGTGGGTGGTGGTGGTGGGGGAATACACCAGTGGGAACACAGGAGGCCACTGCCAGCTCCCAGGTCTGGAACTTAACAGCCTCTACTAAGCCAGAATTCTGAGGGCGAGCACATCCTGCACTGTCTGGGAAGCAACAGAAGCCCCTCCTCAGCTGGATGCTGACACTTCCCTATTCGGGTTCCTCTTCTCCAGGACTGTCTTGATGCCAGTTCCATGGCACGGGGTGGGGGGTGGGGACGAGACGGACAGGACACGACCAGTTGAGTTTCTTAATTCTAGAACAGCCTCGCAGGGCAAGGTTGAATAGAGTTCGTTATTTTAGTATGAGTGGCTTTTCAAGGCTCGAGTCAAATCAACGTCGTGGAAGTGTGCCCCAACAGGAGAGCAGAGCTTAGATCTCCCCCAGGGACCAAGACAGCAAACCAGAGACACCAGGGACTGGCAAGGAGATGGGAACGAGTCCCACTAAAACCAGGATTCTAACAAGTACGGTGGGAACTGCACCATCCCCAGAATAGGACAGGGTCGCCTAAACAGCGGAGCACATTCCAGGGGCGCAGGGCTACAAGAGAAACCGAAGCTGCCCCTCCCCCCCCCCGCAGCTGGCAGCCATGAGGCGGGGCGTCCGCTCTCAGAAAGCAACGAAAATCTGCAATTAGCTGCGAGCGTTAAACAAATCAGGAGAGACAAAACAGGCCGCGGCGCCCGCAAATCCAAGCCTCCGCTGTTTTCAAAACAAGCCTGAGGGAGGGGCTGCGACAAGGGTCTGTGCGGAGATCGACGCCTCTCGGGGCACCGCATCCACAGACGCCGTGTCGCTCGGGGAATCGACAACTGAATCGCGTAGAAGACCCCGAGGGGAGCGCGGTCTGGACCCGAGTACCTGGCTCCACCCACCTGACAACCTGGTCAGAGTACAGTCCAGGAGGCTGGGTCGATTCCCGCACTCCGGAGCCAGCTCTGGCCTCGTTCCTTATAGACAGGCCCAGGTGTCAGGCCCCTCCCCCAGCGCCGTTTCCGCCAGACTCCTCCGGGATCACAAGACGGTTACCTGGGAACTGCACTGGAGGCGGACCCCAGACATGGGCGAGGACCGGCGGCCGAAGCTCCCCCAGGGACCTGGCCACGCCCACGTTCCTAAAACCCAGGGGTCAAACCCTCCCGCTCTAGTCAGGATCGCTTCCACATTTTGGCCCCTCACCCCAGCGAACACCTAGAGGGAACACGTGGACTGCGCTTTTGGCGCGAGGCTTACCAAGTCGGGGAAACTCACAAGGCGATGGGCAGGTGCGAGCCCAACCTCGGGTGACAATGACAGCGCAGGCAACCGTCAAAAGCCAAGAGCCATACCTTGCGGTGCTAATCTGGTGTCAGAAACAGCCGAAAGCAGAACCGGCCATTACCTCCCTAAGTCCTCTTCCAGCCTTGGAAAGGAAAGCAACGCGCGGCTCCGCCCCGCTGTTTGTAGCTCCGCCCCTGCTCAGGGTCAGTTCCAGGGCTCGGCCCCTTAACCAGGGGTCTGCTAACCAAGCACGACCTTGCCTTCTTCCAGCAGCTTCAAGCCAGACCAAGGGGATATCCGCCCAAACGCCTCACGAGAAAAGCCAGCCCTAAGGAAACTGTGCCACCTGACCTGGAGTAGGGGTGGGGCTCCAGAAAAAGGCAGATAGGCTAACCTGAGTCAGAGCTCGGATCCTCTCACAGGACTCAGAGTAAGGAGGCCTCCCAAGCAGAGGGTATCTGCGGCCTTTCCCCATAAATCCAAGCCCCTGGATTGGTTCCATCTTTAGGTCCACTTATGCCCCCACCATTACAGGCTCCAGGCCAGTCAGCCAGATTGTCTACTGGCTTTCTCTCTCCCCTTGAGTGCATCCAACCAAGCCACTTCTCTGTCTGAGGCTTAATCTCCCAGGACCTCCACTATTGGCCCTGGCCCTCAGGTGCCTCAAGAGCTAACCTGTCAAGCTCAAGGGCTTCAGGCCTCCTCTTCCTTCCCTTCAGAGCCAGCTGCAGCCTCAGTATATTGTGGGGAATTTAGATTGGGTTCCCCACACTGCCAACCATTGAGCTGGCTGGCTCCCCAGGACCAACTTTCCCCCATCCTTTGGTTTAGAGTCCCAGCCACCAGAGTGTCTTGTCTGGGCACGGGAGATCCACTCTAGGATCTCCTGGCTCCAGCATTCCCCTCTTACATTTCCACACAGCCAAGATTCTGCAGTAGGTTACCCTCTGTGGCCCTGTGCTCCTGGAGGCTCTCCAAACTCAGCAAACTGGTTCCCGTTACCACCACCACCACCACCACCACCACCACCACCACCACCACCACCACCACCACCACCACCTGCTCACCGGGACTGGGGATGTTCAGACAGATGCCAGTCATAGGAAGGCTCCTATGGAAACTTGAGGACCCTGTGCTGCTGGTCACAGTGCTTATCTTATACCTTCCGATTTCACTTTTCTCCACACCTGTTCCACATACACCTCTTCTCCCCTTTCCCAGATCACCCAGATGCTGGCTGGATGCTGCTAGCCAGGGCAGCCTGAAACGCACGAAGGCTGCAGTTTGCTTAGAACCAGTTCCTCAGAGTCCCTCCCAGGATTCAGCAGGGGTGGGGGGTGGGGGTGGGGGATTCAGTGGCATGGGGGCGGATGGGTGAGGGCCTGAGTGAAGAACAGACAAGGCCTGTAATCTCTCTGTCAGCCTGTCAGTGTCTCATCGGTCACCCTAGCCCCTCCTCCCCCCATCACTGTTGAACCCTACAATTAGCTTAGGGCACCTTGCCAAACCTGGGTGCCAGCCACCACTCACACATGTACAGGCACACACATGTCCATGATTTTGTCAGTCTTGCCAGCAGGAAGATCTTGCCCCGACACCTAGAATTAATTCCCAGGCATGACCTTAGGGGCTTTGAGAATGTGGGATATACATAGGTCCCCACACTGGGTCATCCCAGGATGCTCTAAGAGAGTTGTTGGAGCTGGGAAGGCAGGGGCTCCTTACTGGTAATTCTCCCATCCATATTAAGCCAGGGGCCTGGAAGGCACAT
This sequence comes from Cricetiscus sungorus, assembly GCA_030556225.1. Lineage (NCBI taxonomy): Eukaryota > Metazoa > Chordata > Mammalia > Rodentia > Cricetidae > Cricetiscus > Cricetiscus sungorus. The sequence goes on along the minus strand of JANBXA010000031.1, from coordinate 13,755,366 downwards.
GGCACTTTAAGGAGTGCTGGAAAGAGTCTGAGAGTGAGATAGTTAGCAGGGCCCCATGTCCAAGTGACACAATGGGGCAAGCACTCAAAGCTTAGGAGGAAGGAAGACCTGGGATTTTCCAATGAGGAAATGCCCAGCTTGGAATGGGAGGGTGATACGGGAACGTACATAGGGTTGGGAATTTGGAGCCCCTATCCAAGATCTTTTCTGTTTGGTGAGAAGCATGAACCAGGCCTCTCTGGAGTCTTCTTTAAGTTTACATGGTACATCTGGAAGAGGTGAAGAGATGTGTTCCAGGGAGCACTCCTGGTCAAGGGAGGGGCTTGCCTAGATCTCTCCTCCTCCTGATACAGGTTTTGTGGCAGAGACATCCCAGGGTAATATTCTAAATCGGGCCTGATGTTAATGTAGAGGTAAGAAGGCTGAACCTTCTGCTTCTGAGGCCGGGCTAGGAAACTATTTCGGAGGTTGGAGTAGTTGAGTGGGTCATTCTAAAGCCCTTTCCCTTCTGTCACTCACTCCTCGTCCCTCGTCCTTTCCTTCTTGCTGGGCAGGGACACAGAACACCCTCTTAACCACAGTCACCTATGCTGCCTATAGCATATCCTACTGTTGATTGAGGAGACTTATGCACATGATGTGGGAACCAAAGGAAATAGTGTTCTTTCCTCTGAAAAGGCTTTAATAGGTTCCTAATAAATCCCCCAGGTACATACCTACATTTGGCATGAACCCATCACCAGTTCTACAGGTGGAACAATGCAGGATGCAGGTGGTATGCTGTCTCAGAAGCCACAGATCAGAGCAGCCCCAAGGAAAAAGAGCTCTATCCCTGTACATAGCCAACACTCTTACATAGTCTCTAAAGGGCTCCCAAGAACTGTCTTGACCCAGGTAACCATCTGAAAGACCAACATTAATGTTTTTTTCTCTTTTTCACCCTGACCACCCTCCATGGGAACTAATGAGAGACCCCTGCCTCCAAGTACCTGGTCCCTGTGTCCAGACAGGACATGCCCCAGGCCAGGCTGCTGGGCTGAAGGCAGAGCTGCAGTTTGAATTAAAAAAGAGACTACCCCATCCCCCTTCCTCTCCTTAAGGCCTGGAGGCAGGATGGGGAACTTCTGGGTTTCAGAAGTCCAGGGACCTCAGGGAGCTGAGGAAGAAAGAGGGTGTGGGCACCAAGCCCAGCCCTGCCTCCAGGCAGTGTCCCAATCCGGTTGAGCCCATTCTGTGTATAGTCCACTGGGACCCCAGGCAGCTCAGGTGTGAACTCAGCAGTCCATGGGGACACCCCAGGGAAGGCTGCCAGCCAAGAGGGAAGCAAGGAGCCAGGCTGGGGGAGGGGACACTGGGCTGCAGAGGCGGGATCAGAGTGACAAAAGACAGGAAACAGTGCTACCAGCTCCAAGTCTGGACCAGCTTGGGATCTTCCCTGTGACAAGATTATCCCTGTGAGGTGGTTCAGATCTGCTCCAAAGGGGGTTCACCACCCTTGACCACCTGGGAGATGAATCCAATCACGGTCACAGGTTGATGAATTTCAGAGTAAGAAGGACCCCACTAGAGTCGGGGTACAGGAAGGATACCGGAGGCCTTTCCTATCCTTTCAGATGCTCTAAAGGGATAGAAGGGTCAGAGGCAGCACCTGTAGTCAGAGTTCAGGACAGGGCAGAGTCCTTGCTATGTCAACAGAGAGGAGCAAGAGGCTCACACAGCTGGGGGTAGGGAGCAGAAGCTGCCTGGGGATGTGAAACCACGGATAGGATGAAAGAGGAGTCACGTGAGGTCTGGGAAGAGAAGAGCTGGGGCAGCTGCCCGATATCCTATTCTGAACCCCACCCCCCACAACACACACACACACACACACACACACACACACACACACACACACACACACACACCAGCCCTTCCCAGACTATAATTAGTCAGAATCCAGCTCTACCCCACCCACAACCCCACCCTAAACACAAACAGCCATTAGCCCTAGGGGAGGGGCTCTACCCAGCCCCTACCCCTATCTAATCACCCAAAGGCTTGGCACAGAAAGGCAGTGAGGCTAACAGAGGCAGCCTCAACCTCATCCACAGGTTCTCCAGGGCCTTGACTATCGGGCCTTGGTTAGGGTTCTAACCAACTTACCTTCTTTCCCTCACCAAGCCAGTTATTTTACAAAAGGCCCTCAACAGTGACAAAAAGCTTACTCCCTGAATAACAAGAGCAGGCAGGGAACAGGAAGTAGCTAGAGGAACAGCAGACTCTGCCTGGCTGCAGAGTGACAGTCCTATGTGGCAGAGAGGTATGCAAGGGATAGGCGACAAGAAGATCCTTCCACCAAGGACCCTTGCCTGCCTCCAACATCCCTGAGAAACCATTAGCACTAATCATCAGGGGAGGGACCAGGCAGTGGACAGGACATGGGATGTATGTTCTAGAGATCTGGTAGGGGGGACATGTGCCATATGGACGCCTCCGTAGGCTGTCAGCCCAGCTCAACCCAATCCCTTCCAATTCAATCTCTTCTGCTCCACTGGCAGCGGCCAGGGCCAAGTCCCTGGGCTTCCTGCCCTTGGGCATCAGCTGCTGGCTCTACTTCCCAACGTGGTCTCCAGGAAGGCTCCTGGGCAGTCACAAGCCCCAGGAGCCAACTCAGGAACATCCCAATGGCTTCTTGAAGGGGCCTTTATCTGCTCACCTGTGGGATGTCCTGACCAGTATCACATCCCAATTGGGGGGTGGGGTTGTGGGGGAAGGCGGTACAGCCCCTCTGTGAACAGCTGCTCAGTGAGAAGACAGGAAGGTAGCCTGAGGTTTCTCCAGGAAGACCCTGGAATGTGCTTCCTGATCTAAGTCTCATTGCCAGGAGTGGGACCCTTCCAAGGTGTCCTTAAACATGGTTTTAGGGAGTGAACCGGGTCTTCCACAAGGGTTTAAGTACTTCCTGCCCCATGAGCTCTCTCAGAGGAGCTTGGGTATATTCCAAGGCTGGGGAGGGCCTACAAAGGAGCCGACCTTGAGGACCTTCTCCAACCCAAGGTGACACATGCCCTCCTACCCCGCCCCTGACTGGTCTGAGCAGCCATGGGAGGGAGGTGGTAGAGCTGCCTGGACTTGCCAGCCCCGCCCTCCTGGGGTTCTGAACCCCGCCCTCCTGGGGTTCTCAACCCAGCCCACGGCCCGGAAGTGGGTCCCTTCAGCCTCCCCTACGGCTTCAACCTCCTCTTTGGGTAGCTGGAATGGCTGGACTCGGCTGGATAATCCAAAATAATTCCTCCTTGGCAGGCAGCCCGTGGGGGAAGGGGGACTCACATTCCAAACTCTTGTTTTTCTAAGTAACTTCCCTGAGTTCCTGGGGCTAGGAACCTCAGGCCAGTCCTCAGGCCTCCCCAGTTCCTTGGAAGGGTGTGAGACTAGGTACCCTAGGCTCCGGAGTCTACCTGCTTCTTTCTGTCTTCTCTAGCAATTTCGACACAACACAATAAGGTTTGGCACATTCCACAAAACACCTCACATGCTCGCCCTACTTTCGTAGGAACTTCACCTCCTGACCAAAGAGCAAGAACTCTCCCCACTTGCAGCCCAGCTTTCTAATTACATTCCCTATGTACCAGGGTAGCATCCGGGTGTGGGATCAGGCTGACAGCTACCACCTTGAAGGTGTGCGTGGGCAGTCTGAGGAGTTCAGCTTTAAAGCCAACAATACAGACCGAAGATAGACATTAGAAGAGGCACTCCCCAAGGCAAATGAGATCCCTGCGAGCCTCCGTTCCTCAGAACATTACACTGTCTTCGCCCCTGGCTTAAGCTCCAGTTCTGACCACCACCACCATGGTGGCTACTGGCTCACCTCTCTTTCTTCCCTCTCCAAAGGAGCTAGAAAAAGGAGTTAAGTGACATGACCAGAAACTCCCAGACATGGAGGCACTACTCATCCACAAACAGCCTGACCAGAGGAACAGTATGGGCACATATACGCATGCACATATACGCATGAGAGCTCCCTGCAGAAGGTATATGGAAGGGCTAGACTGTGAAAGCACCCTCCAAGTTCTAAGCCTTCTGTCCTAGGTGTCGCTCCAAATACCACACCAACAAACTACACTAGAAGCTGCTGAGACCTTGCCGGGAGGCGTGGGGCCTCACCAGGTACTACTGGGTGTTGGTTCTCTCTGTTCCTTGTTCCCTGCCCCAGAAGGTGTGGGAACTGCTGTGGTTGTGCACCCCTAGAAAAAAAAGCCCCAGCAGAATCCGGTTCTGCGCAGGCTTAGTCTGAGAACTGGGGCCTGGAGGTCCGGCACAACAGAGATGACTCGCTCTGGTCCATAGATTCGGCGGCTAAGAGGTAGGGGCGCCGGCCGTGAGGGAGGGTTTGAAACTACACCGGGTAGAGTGCAGCTCCATTGGATCGCTGGGATCCGGCCTGCCAGGCCAGTCTCCCAACATCCCGGCGCGGAGGGCCTCGTCGCCAACCGGTGGGGCAGGAGCAGCCAGGCCCAGCCGGTTGGACAGACAGACACAGAGCAAAGACGCAGGCGCGCGTCGCCCACAGCGCAGCAGCACTGCCCTAGCACCCCCGCGTCCAAGAGCGCAAGCCAAGGCCGAGCGGCGTGGACGGCGAAGCCTGGGCCTGCGCGACGCCCCCCTCAGTTCCCGTACCCAAGTGCGGTACCTGCTCCTCCGCAGCCTTCGCTCGATGGCGCCGGGGCCGCGCTCTGCGTTGCGCTCTGGCCCGCGCGGCTGCCATGGAGACGGGTCTTTGTGTGGCCGAGGAGGGGCCGGAGCGCGCGGGAGCCGCCAGCCCCGCCCCCGCCAGGGGAGAAGGAGGGCGGGGAGGACAGGGCGGGCGAGAGGGAGGGACAAGACTAAGGGATAGAAGATAGCCTCTGAAGGGTAGGAGGGGCGGCTGGCGTCCCTAGCGTACCCCGCGTTTCCCCCGGCTCAGGGCCACTTAAGCACACTGCTTTGCTTGGAGGTTCGCGCCCTGTAGCAATCCGAGCGCCCTGCCTACTGCAGTCGTGCCCCTCACTCCACCCCCCACCGCCCCGTCATCAGAGGAGTTCGTTGAGGCTGGGCACCACCCCGGGAATGCTTCAGGCCGAACTGAATGGCGCAGCGGCCTGGCACTAGTGGGTGGCTTCGGCTGGGCCAGACCGAGGCCTTAAGTGTTCCTCTTTGAGATGGGCGGGGCGCAAGGAACCTCACCACCAGGGTGACCACGCTCGTGTCGTTCCCGAGGGTGATTCTTTCTCAGGGATCCTAACTGCTCAGTCTCCTGCAGAATAGTTGGAACTCTGCTCTCATTGCCCTCCTTCCTGGTCTCCTTGGCCCAGCCTTATCGACCCCCAAGTCTTCATCTATAGTGTGGGACAGAACCACTCCCTAGAGTTCCTACTTCTTTCTCATTTCCAAGCCACCCATGCTGTGGTCCCACAGATTTGTAACAGCGATGATCCCACTGTTGCAGAACAGGGTTTGGGACTAGTCTGCGTATCTCAGCTCGTGTTTACCCTGGAGTCATCTATCTCCACCCAAATTTGTCCTCCTTGAAGACTACCTACTTCCTTTTACCTCTGGCATCTCCTCCCCAACTTTGGGGACTTTACAAATCTAAGGATTTCGCAGTTGTCTAAGCAAGACTGACTTGCCCTATCATCAAGCAGCCAGGCTTTGTTCCTATTACCTACTTCCCTCCACCAACAACCCCCCACCCACCCACACACATACCAAGGGACTCCAAAATATCCAGTGGTGTGCAGGACTGCAAACTTTGTAGCAAAAAATGTAAGTATTGTACCACAAAAAGATATTTTAATGCCAAAGTTGTGGGAAGGCCAGTATTCCAAACTGAGTAGGGCTCAAAATAGAAGGCAGGAAGCTGCTGGAGGGTAAAAGAGCCCTCCTGTCCTTCCGGTCTTGTCCCTGGGGCTGGCTGCCTCATGACCTCCACCCAACCCTCCTAGATCCCCTGAATGCTGGCTCACAGCTCTCTCCAACATGCCACACAAGGGAGCCCTGGGGATCACAGCATCTTGGATTGGTTTTTCTCTATTCAGGTATCTAGGCATGTTAACCATGAGAGACCTTTGGCTTGGGGGAAGGGGAGCACCACCTTGAAGCCATCTGTCTTCTCTCCAGTCCCTGCCCTGGGCACGGACTTGAAGGCTTGAACCTACTCTGGACAGAAGCCCTCACTAACTCAGAGCTGACCCCATCCTGGGAGAGCAAGAGTAGAGAGGATGTAGCTGGTAGGAGGCCCCAGGTGTAAACTCTACCCAGTAGCTAGGACAAGCCCCTAAAAGGAGACGGTACTTTCCTCATTCCTATGTTTGTCTGCCTTGGGTCTATGCCCACATACACACACACACCCCACATATCCCTAAATCTGTTTCCTGAGTCCCATGTCCAGTGTTCTGAGAATGACTGATTGCTAGGGCAGAAGTTAGTCACAGTCCCGGGTGGATGGTGGCTAAAGTCCATCGGGGCCACTATAAAGCTTACTGTATGATAGCCCTCAGAAAGTGAAGGGAAAACACAACACATTGCAGTGACATTTGAGATGTGCTCTTCAGAGTGGAACCACTAAGACCTGGGGGCTTCAGACCTGGGCACACCAAAGGCACAGTTTCACAGACTCCAAATAGCTAGCACTGTGCTGTCCCCATAGCCTGGGAGCTCCATCTGTCACAGTGGAAGATGCCATATTTCTGGAGATCCCTTAGAGATCAGGCTTTTGGTGGCGGGGCTGGCACCTCTGTTCCTGGAGGTGCCAGGGCCACTCTTCCTAATGCCAAGGACTCAACCTCCACTTGCTCTGCTCAGTTTTCTAACTGGACACTGAGTTAGAATGATCTAGCTCACTGTACACCTTCATCACACCTATCTTGTCTATTTCCTGGCCTGTAAAATGGATACAATGTGACAAGGTGTTATAGCCTGAGGTTAAGGAGTAAAGGAGAAACGCAAAGATCTAGGAACAGGGCTGGCACCTGGGTACAATGGGCAGCCTTTGTTATGTCTGGACTTAGCAAGGATCAGTAGGGAAGGGTAAGGCAGTACATACTTGAAGGATTGATCAAAGGAGTCCAAAGAGCTCAGAGGGTTACAGTCATGCAAAAGGGGCTCTAGAAGAAAACAAGCATTATGCAGCTCTGCCTGGGTTTACTTTGTGAATGATGCCCTTTAAAGCATTAGAGTGTGAACTGCCTGGGTTTTTTTTTTGTTTGTTTGTTTATTTGTTTTGCTTCTTCTTCTTCTTCTTCTTCTTCTTCTTCTTCTTCTTCTTCTTCTTCTTCTTCTTCTTCTTCTTTCTTCTTTCTTCTTCTGGCTTTTCGAGACTGGGTTTCTATGCAACAGCTCTAACTATCCTGGAACTAACTCTGTAGACCAGGCTGGCGTGGAACTCAGAGATCAGCCTGCCTCTGCCTCCCAAGTGCTGGGATTAAAGGCATGCGCCACCACCATTTAGCCAGCCCACTCTAATGCCCCTCTTACCTTGCTGCTGCCCAACACTTCCCAGTGAACCATCTACATGGCCTTCTCTCTCAGACTTAGTTTGAGTGGTCAGGAGACCCACCTACCGGTTTCTGATACTCAGCTGGGTTTTGGCTGCAGCTGTGGGTCCACATTTTAGTATGTACCATTCCAAGGGCTCTGATATTGGGCTGGGTTGTAACATTGTAACTCATTGTACCCAGGCGGGTGGGGGGTGGTGAATACACAACAGTATCTAATCCAGGAAGGGGTGAGACAGGGCCAGCAAAGAGTCCTCCAACATTTGGGGACCAGGCTGTGGTTCCAAATGCCATTTTTACTGCTGAGACAAAAGTGGTTCTGGGAGGGGGGCTGAAGCCAGGAAAGAGCCTTGAAGGAAAAGGAAGGCTTGGCAGATTTAGGTCCTTGGGATCACACAGGTTAACCCTTTCCTAGGAAGAGCACAGAACAGTACCTCCTAGAGACACCTTGGCCTGAAAGATCAACTGTACCCTAAGCACAAGACAGCAGAGAATACAACATTAGGCTATAGCCCAAAGCTTTCAAGCTTCAAGGGGAGGAGCACACACAAGAGGAAAAGCTGGAGTCTCCTTGGCAGCTTGGGTGAACCGCATGGAGCAGGTTTGGGGAGGGGTTGGGGTTTTATCCCGAGAAAGGGAATAAGGACTATGGTGAGGACCTCAAAGAACAGCTCAAGCTTGCTTTCCGTGGAGTGCCAGGTCCTATAACCATCCCTCACTCTCTCATCCTGACCAGTCAGAGCAGGGAGGAGATTTAGGTTCTCACAGGACAAAGAGTTTCTGCCCTCTTAAGAAAGTGCCTCAGCAGAGTACCCATCACTCCCAGAAGAGGGAATTAGTGGAGTGTAAAGAAGAGGGACTGGCCCTGGCAGCTGCCTCCCCTGTTCTGTGCTGGGAAGCCTGCTGGGCTAAAGGACCCACAACACAAAGCATCCTCAAGTGTGGGCAGATGGAAGCCAGGAGGGGAGAGGTGGGAAAGGCACCTACAGCAGTGAGGTCTACTAGCCCACTCCCACCTGCAGCTTCGGAGGACAGGTGGGACCCAGGAAGGAGTGAGGCAGTGCCAACACAGAATCCCCCCATAGTCAGGGACCAAACTGTCATTTCAAATGTCATTTTTACTGCTGGAACAGAGGTGGTTCCGGGAGGGAGGCTGAAGCCGAGGTAGGAGCCCAAGGCTGGGAGCCCCAGCTTGGTGGAGGCCTGCCTTCACTGGAGAGGGAACTTGGCAGATGTAGGCCCCCAGGACCACACAAGTTGGCTCTGTCCTAGGGAGGGCACAGGACTGCTTGTAGGTCCTTGGGCAGGGAGCCAATAACTGTATCGATGTACAGCTGAGCCCGCTGCAGTGTCACCTCCTTCACAGGGAGCTGGTGGCCCTGTGCCCGCACCTGGAGGGCAATGGTAGTAAGGGGTGGCCATGCTTCTGGCCTGGCATGTGGAGGCAGTAAAGAACGCTTCTCACCAGCTTTTCCCGAAGTTTCAGGACTAGGTCCACCACTTCCACCTCCGACTTGTCCTTCATCCAGGCCTCGATGTTCTGCTAGGAACATTTCAGGTTTTCTCACCAAGCCTCCCACCTACCCTGGGTCTGTACCTATCCCCTCCATTTGCCTTCCCTCACCGCCTCACAAATAGCTTCCAGGTGCAGAGCTTCCAGCTTCTGGGCCATCTCTTTATGTCGTTGCCGATACCAACCATCGAAATGGGGGGACTTGAAGAAACGCCTATGATGGCAAGAGGCAGCTGAGGAGCTGACCTAGTATATTTGGGGCACCCACCACGGCCCGTGCCCAATGTTTTCCCACCTGTAGAGGCCCAACCAGTCGCCCTTGAGAATGCAGGTGAGCTGGGGTCCCGCATGTTCCAGGCTACGCAGGAAATCATCCTGACGGAAGGGGCAGATCTGAGGGGGGCTCTGAGACAAAGATAATATGAGCTGGGTGCTAAAGAGCACAGAAATACAATACAGGTCCTACCTTTCAGGATGAAAGCCAGGCTCTATCTAAAGATCTTCACCCCACCCTGTTTGGGACTGATCCCTGGTGGGTCCCTCAGGAGTTCTGCCAGTGTCTCTCTGCCCTGTGTGGGATGCCTGGCAGGCACAACGTCAACTTCATGCTCGGGGGCGGGGGCGGGGGGGAGGCTCCTGCACCACAGCCACCCCCTCTGTCCCATATGGACTCCTGTCTCCGGCCTTCCCTTCTCAGTGTGGGGGTTGAATGGACCCTCCCAGAGCTCCCTGGACTCCACCTTCCAGGGTGTGATGCTCTTCTGCAGTGGCATGAGGCTGGCCATGTAGTGCTCCTGGAGGGTAAGGGACAAGGAATGAATGTGAGCCACAATAGCTGTTGTCATAGCTTCTGCTTTCACCGCCCTCTACTATTTCTCCCTCCCCCTGCCTGTCTCACCAGAGGAATGATGAAACTCTGTGTGAGCTCTAGGAAGTGCCGCCTCAGGAGGGCACTTTGTGCGTCCCATGGCCTCTTCTTCTGTACGCCCTGCAACAGGAAGCGGGGACTTCCTGTTGAGTCTCAGCATTGGCTGGTACCCTACATCCTTCACACCACATCAGGTACCCATGGCCAGGCCCTACCCAATAGCCTATACCTTGAGCAGCCGTTTAAGCAGTGCTTTGTCCCGGTGGAGGTGGGCAGTATATGCAGTGTAGAGGCCTGACAGGAGGTCAGAGTTGTGGCTGTCCACTCAGCCTCCCTTCCATTCCTACAGCTCAACTGACGATGAAGACAGTCGCCTCATCTGCCTACCGCCCCATTCCCTTGACAGAACCTGCACATCTCTCACCCCATCAGTTCCGATACTTAAGAGTCCTGCTAAAGAAGACAATGTCCCCCCACCTGCCACCATGGGGCCTGAGTAGAAAGAAAAAGAGTCAAAAGGCCTGGTCATCACCACTGGGGGACTCTACCAAGTGCGGGACAGGCTTTACCAGGGCAGCCAGGGCTGCAGCTGGGGGGTGGGGAGGGAACGGGACGGGACGGGACACGACAGACCTGGCTTGGTGTCGAGGGTCTTCAACCGTGAGGGTTTTTTAAGCTTGACCTGCTTAGGAAGGTCCCCTGTGAAATACACCCAGTATCCAAGGCTCAGTACCCACAGCTCTGCCTATGCTTATGGCTTTAGGGGTGTTGGGTGCGGAGCCCCACCTTAGGTCCCAGGTCAGTGAGGCTTACAGCCCTTGGTCTTCTCACCTGACACCTTGGGCTCCCCAATTCGGAGGACATGAGGCCAGTGCTGGAGTGTTTTGATAAAGAAAGGGTTTGTGACTCCCAGGACCACGTTTGGTCTAGAGAGAGAAAGAAAAAAGAGGCAGAGAGAGGCCTAGGGGAGGTAGTATGTGAGAACAGGAAGGTAGGATATGCACTTACGGGGCCTGCGTTCGTGTTGTGAGTTCCTTGAATTCGCTGTCATGAATGGTGAAGTAGGGGCGGAAGTCACAGCAGAACTTCAGGGGCTGAAGGCAGCTGTAGGGGTAGGGTATCAAGGAACATGTAAGGCTGGGCTAACCTGGCACAGCCATGACAGTCTAGTGGAAACAGCCTAGTTGTACCTGGTCAGGGCTAGCACCAGCTCTGAAGACACATCAGGTGAGGGTGCCAGGACCACTAGGGGCTCCCCAAGGAGCATGAGCTCCCACAGGGTCTGCACATGGGTTAGCACTGGCCGGAAGCACCTGGTGCAGGAAAGCAATCAGGTCAATCAGGCAGCCCTGTTACAAAGGGGCTATGGTGAGCACAGAGCATGACCTCTCTCAAAGGCAGGAGTACAGACAGTTCGAGTGTAAGAGTTTCTTAGGTCACCACAGTCACTCCATGTTCTGAAAGACCACCTGAGCTAACGCTGGCCCAGGAGGCCTGATCTGGACCCTGTCGGTGAGGGGCTGCAGATCCAAAGCCCGTGGGGGATCTACCAATCCAGGACCCTGCCACTCCTATTGCCTCTTAATGCTTCCAGACTAAAATCCTGGCTCCTGTTGGGCCCAGAATGGAACAAGATAATCTCAAAGTCCAGGGTCCCTTGACAAAGGGGCAGCCTCAGAGAGCAAATGCCTCCCTGACAAGCTCTTTGGGCACAGAACCTTCCTGTCCACTGTGCCCATTTTCCCTAAGTCAGACACCTGGGTACAGGTCTCCTCTTCTAAGGATTGCTCGGACAAGCAGCCTTTCTTGGCAAGTTGTGCCCTGCATGACATACACACTTGTATGTGTATGACTGTGAGTAGGCTCTCTTGGAGTAGCCTGTGATACCCTACAGGGCTCACCTAAATAGATCCAGTTCATGGACACTAGTGAGGACGACTGGGGCTGGCAGCAGGTTCTGAGAAGTGAAGGGAATGTAGGTCAGGCCAAGGTGAACACTATCTGATGACAATCCTGCAGGCCCTGCCCCACACTGTCCCCCTCCCCCTAACACAGGCTCCATACTGAAAATGCTGGCCACCACCATGGTTTTGCCTAGGTTTGGTCCCCCCACAAAGTAGGCTGCTGAAGCACAGGCAATAACCATCCAAGCCCAGGGACCAGGCTCAGGCTAAGGCCCAGCTCCTTCTACCCCATCCCCCACCTCTTGGTCACACTGCTTTGGAGGATTGGATTCCAGCTTGTCCACCCTGGATGGGATGCGCACCTAGGGAGGAAGGAAGCAGCTGCCAGAATGGGTATAGAGTGTCTCCACCCACCAACACCAGCATTGCTTACTCTCCAGCTGGCCCTCACCTGAATGACGACTCCCATGACAGGTAGGTTCAGGGTCTGCCCAGGCACAGGGGCTGGCCATTGGTCAATCTCATTACAAACTGTGGACATGGGTGGCCAATGTCAGGAGCCCTCCCAAGAGCTGAGATGAGACAACGTTGGCCATGTCTGATGGCCACTCACCTGCTTCCAGGCAGGGTGCCAGCTTCTCAAAGTATTCAGGGGCGACCAGGCTTAGGAGTGACTGAAATAGCCGGACAAATGGCAGGCGGGACACCAGCACTAAAGACTGTGATGATGCAGGGTCAATCAGAGGGCATTCAGCTACAGACATCACTCCTATAATTCAGGAGCCCATGGCAACCCTGAAGCCATGCTAACCCAGAGCTGGTCAGGGCAGCACATCCCCGCCACCTCATAGGACAGCTGCCACAGAATAGCCTGACTGAGGTATCAGGACTGGACAAGAAAAAGCCAGATGTCTACACCCTGAGCTACTGCAGATAACAGTAGGGTAGATAACCCCAGGTAACAAACAGGGTTAGGACTGGGCCTGGGACCCTCAGAGGGAAGTGTGAGCTTGGCTAAATTGTCCTTACCCTGGCAGTGTGATGACACCAGCAAGACTCAAGGAGCTGGGATAGTCTGGACCCAAGGACAGAAAGGCCTCAAGTGCCATATGAGGCAACGAAAGGCTTCAGGAAGAACTGGGTCCAATGGTGGCTCCTCCTTGGTCATGCTACCCAGGTGGGCTGCAGATAGGTAGGCACCCTGGGGGGGGCTCAGGACTCCTCACTAACTGTCCAATATTTGCTACCTCTCCACAGCACTGTCTCACAACGGCAGGCACCTCACCTTCTGGAAGTAGCCCCTCTTGACAGAGCTGTCCTTCACTTGTCTGAAGTACACGTAGCCCAGGTAGTGTGCTGGCTCTCTCTGTAAGGAGTATAATGTTAGCTATACCCTACTTAGGCCATTAGCTAGAATTCAGGGTGACATAAGTAGGGGCTGATAAGGAGGAAACCTAAGGCCAGGAGCATGGTGATGCATGCCTTTAGTCTTGGCATTCAGTGTTGGGAGGCAGAGGCAGAGGCAGGTGTATCTCTATGAGTTCAAGGCCAACCTGGTAAACCTGGTCTACATAGTGAATTCCAGGACAGCCAGGGTTATGTAGACAGAACTTATCTTAAAAAAACAAACAAACAACAACAACAACAAAAACCCAAAAATGCCAGGTGATAGTGAACACCTTTAATCCCTGCACTTGATAGGCAGAGGCAAGCTGATCCCTATGAGTTCCAGGACAGCCAGGGCTACACCAAGAAATCCTGTCTCGAAAAACAAATTAAACAAACAAAAAAAGAAAACCTAATAATCCAGGAGAGCTAGGGCTTGCCCTCTGCCTACCACAGTGGGATCTAGAATTGCCTAGTTCAGGTAGGCTAAACCAGTATAGGGGACATGGCTGACACAGAAAGGACCTAGCCAACACGAGAGTACCCCAAGATCCCTGCAGGGTCCTGCAGTCTTCTGCTCATTGAGCCACACTATTTGATCACACCGGTGCCCAGCAAGGGAGACCTGCTGTACAGTACCAACTTTAGTGGTGCTGGTGAAGCCCAGCAAGATCTGGCCTAGGCAGAGACCCCCCAGTGCAGGATCAGCAGGGCTTAGTTATTGACCTTCCAGGATGGGTCTGGCCAGCACTTCAACCACACAAGCCCAAGGGCTTTAAAGCATATGTTCACAGACAGGCGTAAAGAAAAAGAAGACACAAACCAGATACATCCCAGTACTCACCTGCAAGGCCAAGGGGGCCTTGTTGTTATAAGGCCTGTCATCACCGTGCCAGAGGCTTCTCTGTCCTCCACACTGACGCATACGGAAACTGAACTGAGTGTCTCCAAGGCATCCTGAAAAGAGGCAGCCCCACCACAGAGGCATGTCCCATTGTCAGGAGTGAGGACTGTGGTACTAGTCAAGGGAACTGTGGTACCCTCAAAGGAAAACTGACTGGAGGATCTATCTCCCAACAGACTCCTATCCCGATCCTACACACCACAACCACATACGGGGTATTGGACTGAATCAACACAGGGAACTATCTTAAGTTTCCCTTCAGGAGACTGACTCAATCAGCTTGGGACAGGAGAATACGCTACACATTGCTCATCAACTTGGTAGCTGCTGTAATGGAATGAAGGAGATCAGACCACCCAGATAGATAGCTATCTATGGGGTTTTTTTATTATTATTATTTTTATTCTACATGCATTGGTATTTTGCCTGCATGTGCAGCTGTGTGAGGGTGTCAGATCTTGGAGTTAGACAATTGTGATCTGCCATGGGAGTGCTGGGGATTGAACCCGGGTCCTCTGGAAGAATAGTCAGTGCTCTTAACTACTGAGTCATTTCTCCAGCCCCCTATCTATGGGTTTTAGGGAACCTGGATATCTTGCTGCAGCTGGGGCTCCAGTGAGGGTCCTCGTATACTTCTGGCAGCCTACCTACCCTTGGCCTCATCACTCCACTTTTTGCCCACTGCTTTCCAACCCCAGAGCCAGTGTCTAGTTGAGAGGGTGTGGGATTACCTACCTGAGTGGGAGTCTGGAAAAGACAGATAGCAGATGCTGCTTTTCTGAAACAAACAGAGCCCAATGAGGGCTAGCTCACTCCTGGGGACATCCATTCCCAAGAAGTCCAGCACCTACCTCCTTGTCTGTGAGCCGGAAGTCACTCGGGTAGACTAGCTGCAGGGGAACACAGAGCACTTGATGATCCTGCATCTGCTGGAGGTGACCCCATCCACTAAGGCAGCTCAGCAGGGGCCATAAGCATTCTTAGGGCTTATGGGCAGGCTATAATTGTGGCCCACTTCCTGGCCTCACAGTGACCTGTTCCTTCCCTACATGCTTTCTTACATCAGAACCTCCTCCTCCAATCTGATTCCTCCTCTCCACCTTCAGCCCTAGTGTATATCAGGTGTGCTTGCTAGTGTTCCATCAACTTGACATTAGCTAGCTAGAGTCATTCGGGAAGAGTGACTCTCAATTGAGAAAATTCCTTCATAAGGCTGGCCTAAAGGCAAATCTGTGGCAAAGCCCAGCCTGTTATGGGTGCTGCCACCTCTTGACAGGTGGTTCTGGGTGACACAAAAAACCAAGCTGAGAGCCAGGCATGGTGGTGCATGACTTTGATCCCAGTACTCAGAGGAACTGAGAACGAAGGAGATCTGTCTCAGGGGATGCCTCCCTCAAAAAGCCAATATACATGAAGGCAAAGCCAGCCTGATCTAGATAGTAAGTTTTAGGACAGCCTGGCTCAAAGACCCTCAAAAAACAAACAAACAAAAAATATGTGTATGGCTGGGTGGTGGTGGGGCACGCCTTTTAATCCCAGCACTCAGGAGGCAGAGGCAGGTGGATCTCTGTGAGTCTTGCAGCCAACTTGGTCTACAGAATAAGTTCCAGTTCAGCCAGATATACACAGAGGAAACCCTGTCTCAACACACACACTCTCCCCCGCCAAAAGAATTATACTTTTCTGTTTAGAAGATTTTAGACCTCTAGCCTCTCAGCTCATCTGGGACATATTGTTTCTCTAACCACAAAGGTCTCAAGGGTCACTTTTCAGCCTCTCAGACTCTCACAGTTCCCTCTGACATTGTGGTCTGCCTATGAGACACTGTCATCTACAATGGACCTCATGTGATGGTCAGTTCCCTGGTTTGTATCAGGGCCATTTAGAACACATACATTTTCTTGACTGGACTTGCCAAAAGCTTCACTGAGTTTAATAATTTTTCTTCCTCTTTCTCTTCATCTTTCTGGTGGTTTTTGTTTTGTTGTTTTCTTTTTGGTTTTTGTTTTTGGTTGAGACAAGGTCTCATTGTATAGCCTTGGCTACCCTTTAACTCAATAAGTTGACCAAGTTGGTCTTGAACTCAGAGATCAGGCTGCTTCTGCCTCTAGAGTACCAGGATTAGACCAGTACCACCATGCCATCTTGACTTTCTTCGTACAATATCTGATTCTGAAGCTCAGGCTACTCTGGAACTCACTATATAATCCATACTAGCCTCCAACTCATGATTCTGTCTCACCTCCCAAATGCTAGAACTTGCATGTACCACTAAGCCTGGCTGATAGTTTCATCTTATCTAGAAGGGAAGTTGCCTTTATGCGTAGGTGGGATGGAGGCCTTCATGCCACAGAAAGACCACATCAAAAGCCTAAGGCCCCGCCCAGCTAGCTTCACACAGCTGGTGACCAGATGCCAAAGGTTGGGAAGAACTCAAAACAGAGGGGCCAGGCAGGGCCTCACAGGGTCTGGATCTGATTCTAAGTGAAAGAGTGCCACAGGATTCTTAGCAGGAAAACCCGAAACGAATTATGGGTGACATTGGAGACTGCAGCAGATCCAATGTGAAACCTGGGGGGGGGACACAGACCCTCGGACTCTGGCTTGAGCAATTTAGGGCAGGAGATATTTTTGCCTCTTTGGGGAAAGGGCCACGGAAGACGTTGTGGAAGATACTTGATGGATAAGCAGTCAGGCCTTGGAGACTGTCCCTTTCTTGGCCCGGGAGGCGCTCTTAGACCTCTGGAGAAAAGAGGCTCCTCTTGGAGAGGTGTCAGGCAATAGGAAAGAGGGTTAGGAAAGAGGAGGTCCCTAAGGTAGTCATTAGTCTAAGGAAGTGGGGGAAAGGTCAGCCTGAGGATACAAAGTATTCTAAGAGGCGCCTAAGAAGACCCTAGACCAAGCAGGAAGGCTACAGGCCAAGAGGCCAAGCGACCTGCTTCCTGGAGGGTGGGCTCGCTACATAGAGACAAGACTGGAAGGAAAGGAGCCGCAGGGGGTGCAGGCGAGGGAAGGGAGGAGCGTGGGGGGGAGGGGCATCGGGAGAGGAGGGACGTCCGGAGAGGAGGGGCGTCCGGAGAAGTTCAGGCCGCGGGAGACAAGGCACGAGGACAGTTTTGGATGATCCGCCAGCGGGACAGCTTACCTCTAGCGCTTGGCCCAGCTCCAGATCGAAGGTGACCACGCACACGCACTCCAGCCAGGCAGAGAAGCGCGCCCAGGGTATCGCCGAGGCCCGCGCTGCACGGCCGGAGGACGTGGACCTAGTCGCGCCTAGTCCTCCGCCAGCTTGCCGAGGCCCGGTGCCCAGCGGCACCTCCATGGTGGTAGCTCAAAGCGATCCCCGCACGTTGCGGGGGAAACGCAGGGGTTCACCGGGCCCGCCTCGGAGCAGTCGAGCTGCCGCCACAAGCCAGAAGGTCCCCTGAGCAGCCGCGCGCCCCCTGGCGCCAGAGGAGCGTCCGCCCTGGGGCGTCGGCTAATGTACCAGCGAGAAAAGCCCCAGCCGGTTAGAGGGGTCCAGAGCTGGTGGCACTTCCCGATAGTGGAGCATGCGTGACACGGGTCCGCCCGTGGAGCGGGGCTGGTGCGGCTCTGAAGCTGGCCGGCGAGCAGTGCTGGTTCTGATAACCCTGGCCCGCGTCTGGGCGTGTCGTGGCGCCTACCAGGGGTGTCTCACCTTTTGTGCTTCTCGGAACCAACCACACAGAAATTGTATTGTGCTACCTAAGGGTATCCATCCCGCCGAGGGTTGTGAGCTTAATGTCCATTTAGCGTGTCATCGTCACTGGACCTTGTCATCTACTGCGTTCACACTGGGCAGTCGCCCAAGCTAGATACAAACCTCAAAATCTCAATCCTTTAAAAGTGTGAAAACCACTTCCGGGCGGTGGTGGCGCTCTCCTTTAATCCCAGCATTCGGGTGGTAGGGCCTGGCAGATCTGAGTTCGGGCTACAGAGCCAGTTCCAGGACAGCTAGGGCAGGGCAACACAGAAAACCTGTCCCTGAAAAACAAACAAAAAAGTGTGAAAAAACCCCCCACAATATTTGGGGCTGGGAAGGTGGTTCAGCGGATAAGAACACCGGCTGTATCCACAACAGCTGCACTACCTGCGAATCCGATGCCCTCTTCTGACCACCATGGGCACCATGCACAGGCAAACACTAGGAAATAAATCTTTAAATAAACACCAACAAGTTTTAAGTTCACAATCTTTTGTCTGAATGTATAACTCTCCTGTACTTCATTGGGGTTCCCTGTACTGGTTTGGACACCATTGATAGGCTACATCTCCACTCACCCACATGTTAGTGAAGGCCGTTCTATCCGAGTTGGCATATCTGCCCCTGACCCACTCCCTCTCCAGGCTGGGCTGCCCAGTTTGTCTAACAAAAAGGCAGCCTGTTCAATTAATACTGCCCTCTAGGAGTAAGGGTTTGCAGGCTAACTCAGAGGCCAGGTTTATAGAGGGGTGACTTTAGAACAAAGACAATGAGGCAGGATAGAAATTCAGAACAATCTGGTGGGGTGGGGGTGGGGGGCATGAGAAGGGAAATGGAGAACCTTCCTCCTTCCCATGCCCAGCCTCTTACCAGTAGAGAAGCAAGAAATCTAGCATAATTAACAACTGCTTAAGGTCTTTCTTTTCCCAGTTATAAGTCTGCCGTTTTCCAGAAATCCCATTAGAAACCTTGTTTACAGGTAAAAGACGTAAAGGGAATCTCTTATGCAACCCTAATAATTTCTGGTTTTACCTTACCAGATTGCCATCCAAGGCATTCCCAGAGTTTCCTCGAGCATCCTACTTATGGGGAGGGCACATTAGTAATCTTTGGAGACACAACCTGAGAGCCATCAAGATGAGATATATGATCAATATAGAGCCCTTACCTATTTATTTGTCTTACTGGCTCCTTGAGAAACCTACACCTATACTCTAGGATGTCTTACTTTCTTCTGATTCCCATGCGCCCTCCCCCAGCACACATCCTCATTTGAGACAGGGTCTCTATGTGGTTTTGGCTGGGTTGGAACTTGATATGTAGACCAAGATCATCTTGAACTCACAGAACTCTGCCTGCCTCTGCTAGGATTAAAGGTGGCTATCACTACACTCGCATTGCCTCTCTTAACTCCTGTGCTTAAGTTTATGTAAAATATATATTTTTAAAGATTTTATCTATTTATTGCATATACAGTATTCCGTCTGCATATGCCTGCAGGCCAGAAGAGGGCACCAGACCTCATTACAGATGGTTGTGAGCCAACATGTGGTTGCTGGGAATTGAACTCAGGACCTCTGTAAGAGCAGTCAGTGCTTTTAACCTCTGAGGCATCTCTCAAGCCCTTATATAAAAATATTTTTATCAAGTCTCTTATTCTATTAGAAGTTGGAGCAAAGTGCTGATGAAGATAATGAGGGTGAAACGGATTTAGCCCATGGGTTGCAGTTTTACTTTTGGATGTGGAATGCCCTCCTAAATGCTGTGAATATGTTCTGCTTTTAGTGGTTGATGAATAAAGTTGATTTGGCCAATGGCCAGACAGAATATAGCCAGGTTGAAAATCCACAAACAGATACAGAGTGAAAGGTAGAATCAGGGGGTGGGGGTGGGGGTGCCATGTAGCCACTGGAGAAGGAAGATGTGAGGTAACAAGCCAAGAACCTCATGGAAAATATAAACTAATAGAAATTGATAATTTATTTGTGAGAGCTAGTCAGTAATGAGCATGAGCCATTGACAAACAGTTATAACTAATATTAAGCCTTTGAGTGTTTATTTGGGAACTGGTGGGCAGGAGAAAAACCTTAATTCACAACTTTTCATTGTCTTGGAGCCACCTTTTTGTCATGAAAGTGCCTAACATAATCCTAAACTATCAATAAAGAAGATGTATTCATTAAAAATAAAGTAATCCCAAATTCTGCTTCATAAAATGGCTAGTTTTGATATATCATTCTTTTCTATGTCAAAGCCACAAATCCAAGTCTGGTTTTAGCTGAGCTCCCTAAATGTCTAGAACTCAGGCTACTAACAAAGGCAGTATAGCAATATGATCTAACATACTATGTATTTTAGGTGATTTTTTTTTTAAGCCCTTCAGACCTTTTTCCAAAATTCATGACTTAGACCAGGCTTCAGCAACAATCTCCAAGACATTTTTTTTAGGAGGGGGTGTTGGAGACAGGGTTTTCATGTATCAGCCCTGACTGTCTTGAACTCATTTTGTAGACCAGGATTGCCTAGAACTCACAGAGATCTACCTGCCTTTGCCTCCCAAGTGCTCCTGGTATTAAAGGTGTCCTAGCTTCAAACTTCAAATTGTAAATGGTTTTTCCATCCATGTGAACTCATGGAAAGGCCAAGTAGACCTCTGGAACACATGTCATCAAAGTTGAAAAAGAATGTAAAGGTCCACACACACAATAATAACATTTTTGTTATTATTCTTGTTCATTGACTTTTAATTGCCTAGAGATTATTCACTTGCAGTCCATCTGCCAAGAGTAGTCATGAAGTTCCAAGCAGAGATGTGAGCTTATGGTTATTTATGAGCCACAAAATCATTATCTTTGTTAATTACCACATTTTGTTGAGTTTAAGAAAATTATTTTATAAATAAGAAAACTGCTACCAACTGCAGTGGTAAGTGAAGCGAGCCCATTTCCCCACCTGCAACATGCCAATCATGTATGGCAAGACTAGTTTCGCAAGTGGAGATGAGAGTCCGTCTCAACTGTTTTCTCCAGGATAGGGTTTGATAGGTATCTTTACTGGTTGAAATTGTGAAAAATAGAAGTGGGGTGATCCATGCATGTGTAGCTAGCTAAACATCAAATTAGCATCATAACCCACAAGTCAGAAGTGTTACCTGCCCCTTTGAAGTTGGTGGTTATCTTTTTTGTTTTTCAAGACAGAGTTTCTCTGTATTGCTTTGGAACCTGTCCTGGAACTCGCTCTGTAGATCAGGCTGACCTTAAACTCACAAAGATCCACCTGCCTCTGCCTTTTAGGTACTGGGATTAAAGGCATGTGCCACCAACACATGCCTTTTAATAAAATTAAAAAATATTATCTAGCCAGGCAGTGGTAGTTCACACCTTTAATCCCAGCACTCAGGGAAGCAGAGGCCAGCCTGGTCTACACAGTGAGTTCCAGGACAGCCAAGGCTACACAGAGAAATCCTGTCTGGAAAACAAAGCAAAATCTAATTTTATGTGTGTGTATGAGTGCTTTGTCTGCATGTATGTATGTGTACCATGCATGTGCCTGGTGCTTGCAGGGGCAAAGACAAGGTATCAGATCTCCTGGAACTGGAGTTGCAGGTGGTTGTAAGCTAGCAACCAAACCCATAGCCTCTCTGCAAGAATAGTGAGTGCTCTTAACCACTGAGTGCTAGTATTCAGGCATCTGTACTGGCCTGTCCTCAGGATTCTGACAGGATATATCCTCAGCTGAAACCATTAAGAATACTTCATGGGCACATTCACTATGTTCCCTTTTAAAGGGCCCTGCCCACCTCCCATCCTCCCACCTTTCTCTCTCCCTTTTCTTCTCCCTCTCCCTCTTTCCACCTCTCTCTTTCTCTTCCACCACTCTTGTCCCAGGGAACAGTCTCTGCCCCCTCTCTGACCCTTTTTCTGACCCTTCTCTCTCCTTTTCCAATAAACCTCCTTTGTGAGTCATGTTGTATGGCATGACTTCTCTTCACAGCATTTATAAAATTACAACACTGAGATGTCACTCCAACCCTTCCAACTATTTTTTGTTTTGTTTTTGAGAGAGAGTTTCTCTGTGTATAGTCTTGGCTATCCTGGAAATTGAGGCTGGCCTCACTTCCACTCACAGAGATCTGTCTGCCTCTGCCTCCCCAGTTCTGGGACTAAAGGCTCTTGGGCCATCACCTGGCATGAATACATATTAAAATTTGTGAAGCTTCAATGAATTTTGACAAATGAACCAAATCAACAAATTTGTATAACCCAAGCACTAATAAGATATAAAAAGTTGTTGGGTGGCTTGAGGCCAGCATGGTCTACAAAGTGAGTTCCAGGACAGCCAAGACTGTTACACAGAGAAACCATGTCTTATGAAACAAACAAAAAAACAACAAACAAACAAAAAAGCCTTATGAATTTTGTACATTAGACAGATAATGGGATAAGCCCCATTCTTCTTGCTACAAAATCCTTTTTATATGTTGATAAATTTTACTTCGGGACATTTATTTTAACTCTGCTATAATACAGGTTTTATTAACATGTATTAATTGTACAAAGTAATGATTTTTGTCTTGATTTAGGGTGTTGTGTAGCCAAGGACAACCTTTGCTTAACTCACCTATGCAGCTGAGAATGACCTTGAACCCCTGATCCTCCTGCCTGTACTAGTCAACAGTTGAGATTACAGGTGTGCACCACGTCACTATTGCCTGCCAAATTAGTGGTTTCACTGTGATATTTTCACATATTTCTATATCATGTTTAGCTCACAATTAACTCTTCTCCATTTGTTCCTGCCCTGGCATCCTTCCCACTGTCTAATAGTTTCCCTTCTACATTAGGAATATCAATTTTGAAATTTCTGCTTATGAAAGAATGCATATAACCAGACATCCACCTTTAATACCAGTACTTGGGAGACAGAAACAGGTGGATCTTATTGAGTTCTGGGTCAGCCTGGTCTACAAAGTAAGTTTCAAGACTACACAGTGACTGAAAAAAAATCCAGATGGCACCTGTCTTTTAGTGTTCAGCTAAGTTCCAATGATGTTCTCTAGTTCCTCACCTTTTCTCCATTATGGCTAATGGTCCATTGTGTGTGTTTGTTTATCATTTTTTATTTTTATTTTTGGTTTTTCAAGAAAGGCTTTCTCTGTATTGTTTTGGAACTTGTCCTGGAACTTGTTCTGTAGACCAGACTGGCCTCTGTCTGCCTCTGCCTCCCAGATACTAGGATCAAAGGCTTTTACCACCACTGCCTGGTTGAGAAAACTTGTCTTAAATCCCCCCCACCCAAAAAAAAGTGTGTGTGTGTGTGTGTGTGTGTTTGTGTGTGTGTGTGTGTTTGTGTGTGTGTGTGTGTGTGTGTGTGTGTGTGTGTGTGTGTGTGTACGTGCAGAGCCTACCAGTCAACTTTGGATTATGTTCTTTATTTCTTCTTTAAAAAGATTTATTTGCTGGGCAATGGTGTTGCATGCATGTACTCAGGTGACCGAGGCAGGTGGATCTCTGTGAGTTCGAGGCTAGCCTGGTCTACAGAGCGAATGCCAGGACAGGCTCCAAAGCAATACAGAGAAACCCTGTCTGAAAAAAACAAAAACAAAAAAAATGTATGTCTGAATCTGTTTGAATATATGCCACATGTATATAGGTATGGTTGGAAGCCAGAAGAGGGTACTGAGTCCTTGGAATTGGAGTTAAAGGTGGTTGTAACTCCTCTGGAAGAGAAGCCAGTGCTATTAGTTACTGAGTCATTTGTCCAGTCCCCTGGCCTGGCTTTTTATGTGGGTTTTGGGGTTTTGGGGTTCAAATCCAGACCTCATGCTTGCACAGTAGTCTGACTGAACCACTTCCCCCATCTTTCACTTTCAGTTTTTGAATGATTGTTTTGGTGGACACAGTTTGCTCATTGAGAGGTTTTATTTTTCCTTCACATTCTGAATGTTATTTCATCACTTTCTTGATCTTTTATGAGTCTTCAGCTATAAACTTTATTGCTCTTTCCTTAATGTTGGTGAGTCATCTTTTCCATTCTGCCTTCATGTTTTTTCTGTCTTTGACTCCCAGTTATTTGACTATGGTGTATACAAGTGTGGTTCTGCCTGTGTGCCCTCTATTTCAGAGACTCTGGTTTCTGGATCACCACAGTCCTGTCCTGATGGTGCCCTGAGGCAGTGCTCCTCTCATAGCATAGCTTTTCCTTCTTCGTTTTATTGGTGAGCAACTTTTTGATTTGGTGTTCTTAGTAAATAGAGTTCGCTCTATTTGGTCCTTTTGGGTCAGAAATACTTGCCTTTGTTCTAGGTGATTTGTGTACACCATAAATGGTTAAAGATATGTGCCAATTATGTACTGCACCAATTACAGAACTAAGGAATTTAGTAGCTTAGCATATGTTTTCATTATTTGTTATATACTTGCACATACTTTTTTCTTTTAAAAAATACAAGCTTTTAGATGATAACACCACTGTTTAGTGTTGTTAGTGTGTTCCTGGTGCACACCTTTAGTCCCAGCACACATGAGGCAGAGGCACAAGGATCTCTGTGAGTTTGAGGCCAGCCTGGTCTACAGAGCAAGTTCCAGGGCAGCTCCAAAGCAATACAGAGAAACCCTGTCTAGAAAAACAAACAAACAAACAAACAAACAAACAAAAACCCAAAAAACCTTTTCAGTGGGATAGTAATTGTACTTGAAGGATAATCAAGATAGCCAGTGACAGGTCAAGGACTGCTGGAAGTGTACCTAACCACATTTTTTGGGAAAGAGTAGGGATTACACTACAGAGCAAATTTTGAAAGTTACATTTATGGTGTGTGTGTGTGTGCCTGATTCTGAGTTCATGTGGAGGTCAGAGGACAACTTGTGGCTGCCAGTTCTCTTTTTTTACCATATGGGCTGTACGGATCCAATTCAGTTTGGGAGTGATTGATTTGATTTTACACACTGGGCCATCTTGCCAACCCCAAGAGCAATATTATTAGCTGGAAATGTAGTTGATTTTGTTCTGTTTTGTTTTGTTTTGGGTCTTGAGTTTTTTGTTTGTTTGTTCGATTTGTTTTGTTTTTCAAAACAGTGTTTCTTTGTGTAGTTTTGGAGCCTGCCATGTCATTCACTCTGTAGACCAGGCTGGCCTTGAACTCACAAAAATCCTCCTGCTTCTGCCTCCCTAATGCTGGGATTAACAGCCTGTATCACCTCCGCCTGGCAAATGTAGTTGTTTTGTGGTTTTGTAGAAGAATGTCCACAGAGTTGACTGTTTGTGGGTGCCCATAAAGATGATTGCACTCTATCTTGGGCCAAGGACAGAGAGTTCAAAACTGTCCTCAGCAAGTCATAAGACCTACAGGTCAAAGGTGTGGCTACAGTATGATGTTTGGCTGTCTTATTCTAAATAACAACAGACCAGAATCTGAGGTGCGGCTACTCCTGACCTCAAGGCTAGGAAACAAGAAGTTGGAGCTAAGAGTGGTTACTGAACCCTTAAAATAAGTGAGGAAGAAAAGTCTGTTTGTTCTGTATACATGATATTGTGTTCCTCCTTTAGGATAAGGTATATAAGAGTGGTGAAAAATAAACTCGTGACATTTCAGTATTGACTGATCTACCTCTTGGCCTTTATTCTGTCTCTCTGTCTTTTCTTCATCATCTGTATAGCTAGACTTTCCCTCATCCACACTCCCCCACTCAGGGAAGGACCTAGGGCCGCTCGGATGGTTCAGATTGCAGCCTCACAAAGACATCTCCCGACAACTCTCCAGTATTCTACTTACCACATCCATTCCAGATCCACTTGCAGCCAGTACATCACCTTTGGACAGGAGAGACCTCTGCTTTCCATGTGCATGCTCTACCTTGTTTCTATGGGAAGGACAAGCATTGTTCTCATCCTCACCAAGTATTGGGACTTCCCTCTGACTGCCATCCCTATGGGTAATCTCTGATGGCGATCACAGGGGTTAGTTTTCATCCTTGCTTGCTCTTTGGAGGATGTATTTCTTCCTTTCTTTTGTTTTCTTTCTTTTTCTTTCCTTTTTTTTTTTGAGACAGGTTTTCTCTGTGAAACAGCCCTGGCTGTCCTGGAACTAAGCTTTGTAGACCAGGCTGGCCTCAAACTCACAGAGATCCACCTGCTCTGCCTCTTTAGTGCTGGAATTAAAGGCAAGCACCACTACCAACCCACCAAAAGGTGTGTTTCTTTATCAACTCTGTTCTCTAGTGCATGGCAGCTCTACCCAGAAAGCTCAGGATCGCCCAGGAAATGTCTCAGTCTTCAATGGGGATGCCACCAAACTTGTAAGAAAGAATGAACTCCCACTGAGAGAATAAACAGTCTTCCAAGATTTTCCTTTCTTTAATATAGTTTTATTTCTCCGTAATAATTCTCTAACTGGTAATTTTTGTAACAAATTCCCACCGTTGAAATCATTGTGTGGTTTCAGTTCTCCTTATTGGATTTTGACTAGTAAGAGATACCAGTGGGAAGGAGGAAAGACCAAAAGGGAGAGGAGGCTGTGAAGTTAGTATCATAGACGTAGACATAGAGGTTTTAAATAGAGCAGTCAGGGATGCCCTCACTGAGAAGGAGGCAATGTATCTATGAGGCAAGTCAGCATAGCCACAACAAGGGGAAACGCCTGGAAAGATACAGAGACAATGTGAGCAATTGACCTGGGGCAGGAGGTTATCATGACTGAAGTGAAATAAAATGAGTCGATAAAGTGAGATCACATCACAAACAGTGTTGTGGGCAGCAGCAAGGATTCTTGCTTTCATCTTGGGTGAGACAGCAAGCCCTGCGGTCAGAGATCTGATCTGACTTATTTTAAGAGGATCCCTTTGAACCCTATGTTGAATGGCCCAACAAATCCTTCAGGATAGAAGTAGAGGGGGAGGGCACCTAGACTGAGAGAGATGAGAGAAACTGGTCTTACAGGTTAGACACTGAGAGGAAAGGTACAGGTCTGCAGATAAATTCAGTGTGGGTACGAAAGGAGCAGGGGAATGCCCCAAGTTCAAGGTCAGCTTGCACAATTTAACAAAACGTTATTGCCCTCAAAACGAATAAACTAAAGGTATTTAAAGACAAGATCTCGTGTAGTCCAGACTGCCCTAGAACTCACTCAGTATGTGTCCCAAGCTGATCTTAAACTACTGATACTGCTCCCTCAGTCTCCCAAAATTTGGGACAGAAAAAAAAAAAAAAAAAAAGCCGGGTGGTGGTGATGCACATCTTTAATCCCAGCACTTGGCAGGCAGAGACAGGTGGAACTCTGAATTTGAGGCCAGCATAGTCTTTAGAGTGAGTTCCAGGACAGCCAGGGCTGGAGATTTGGAGATGCAGCTCAGCAGTACTGTGCTTGTTTAGTACTGCAAAAATTGTGTGTGTGTGTGTGTGTGTGTGTGTGTGTGTGTGTGTGTGTGTGTGAATGGCGCAAGGAGCTGCTGCTGACTCACGAACTCTGGTCTGGGCACAAAAATAGTGTAAAGGTCAGGGGCAGGGTTACACCTGCTCACTGCTGCGGTTTTTAGAACTATGGGTCATCTCCTGTATTTGGTCTCCCAGTACAAAGTCTCGGTTATCAGCACCTTCAGCTTTTGTATTCAGGGTAAATCTTACAAAGTCACTTTCAGTCAGGGTGGGCCGGGGAAAGTTGTGCTGCGGACCACCGAAAGAGACCTTGGCGGGAACCCAGGTGCCTCCACTTTCGCTTTCCAGACCCGGGAAGGAAAACGCGATCCTTTCTCTCAAGCAGTGTCTCTTTGGCGCCCTCTGCTGAAGGAGCACAGCAGTACCATCTCAAAGCAAAATACTTGGGCCCAGAAGCTCTCCCCCTACCCCCAACTCCTTTCAGACATTTTCTTATCTGACCTGGAACTCGCTGAGTGACACGGCGGGCCTCGAATTGACAGAGGTCCCCCTACCTCTGGAATGCTGGGTTTAAAGACGTGCGCCACTACACCCGGAGAGACAACGTTTTGCTTGCTTTCTGCTTTGGTCTTTCCAAGTGCACCGCCCACGCCGGGCTGTATTTTCTGCACAGCACCGGTGAACTTGCTGCAGAAAGGCAGTGAGTTCATAACTAGCATTGACATAACTAGCATTCATAACTAGTGTTGACACATTCCTTACATGTTTCATTTCTGCTTTTAATATTTTCTAACGGCGTACACTGCCACCGGAAACTAGTCTCATTTTAGAGATTAATTTAATCTGAACTAGTTCCAAGACATGTTACATGGACACACTGTACAACATGTACGGGGCATTAAAAAAAAGAAGTAGGGGGGCTGTCCGCTACCCAGTTCAGAAACAGGACGGAGAGGAGACCTGCGTGTCCGCCTGGGTAGGCCACAGCACGCCGCTGCTCGGGGTGGCTGAAGATGCCCAGAGAATTTAACACAGCCGGCTCGATGGCGGAGGCACCTCGGGACCGAAAGCCCCGGAGGCCGCGGCGTTCCAGGGCCACTGGGCCGTCTAGACCCCAGCCGGTGGCGGGACGCCGAGCCTCCTCCCCTGGCCCCGCCCCCGCCCCCGCCCGCGAGCGCAGCCCTGCGCGGAGGCGCGTTCCCGGAGCGCGCGCGCTCTCGCCGCCGCCATTTTGGAGCGATCTCGCCCGCGGCCCCGAGCCGGTCCCGAGCGGGTCCCGAGCCTCCCGGCGGCTGCGCCCGAGCCCGAAGGCGCTGCTCCGCGGGGCCGGGCCCATGTGCGTGCGGCCTTCTCCAGGCCGTCCGCACTTCACCTCTGCGAGCGTCCTGGCCTCCCTCGGGGTCCTGGAGGAGCCGCCACGACCCCCAGCCTGCGGGGCAGGTGAGTGCGGCCGCGCGCCTGCTGCTGCTTCCTCTGGCCCAGGGAGAGGAGGGACCCCCCCCCCTTCCTCCGTCAGTCAGCGTCCTGCTGTCACTCAGCACCTGCAGTCAGCGCCCAGAGAGTGGATCAGAGCCTTTGTCACCCTGCGCTTCGACAGGGGGTCAGCGCCTCCATCAGTGTGCTCGCTTGTCAGCCAGCACTCTCTACGCCCGTCATTCATTCATCCATTCATTCATTCACTCCATTCATTCATTCCTCCCCATCCTCTCAGCTAACCCTTCTCCTTGTCAGTCTTAGCTAATGGACCCGCTCATGCCTGTCAGTGGTCGGCCAGTTTTCCCCGCTCTCAGACCGGTCTCAGCCTGTCAGAGGCCTTCTTGTCCACCTCCCAGTTGTCCACCTCCGTCCCTGTCAAGGCCCCTCCCGACTGTTAATGTCTGTAAAGGTGCGGTGGACCTTGGGTATAGGGTAGGGGGAGTTGTCAGTGTCCCAGTGCACCTTCCTTATCAGTGACCTACTGTTAGTGACCTCTCCACCCATCAGTGCCCCGCCGATGCCCACTGCCATGAGCGGACTTTGTTTTTGTCCTTTATTTACATCTCACTCTTCCAGTCATCCCCCAGTTATCATAGTCACCCACTGCCATTCTATCACTTTCCCTGGCTTATCTTCCCCTCCCCCCCATCATCTCTTCCTTCCCTCATACCTTTTCTAAGCACCCCCCCCCCATTATGGAACCTCTTCACCTGATACTTTGGATCCTTGTAGCTCACGACTCACTTGCTAAGGACCAGTTCCAATTTATCACTGATCTCCTGCCATTCACCACCAGCTCCGTCAGTCTGTCACTTTTCCCAGTTCCTGCCTTGCTCTGTAGCCCCTCTCCTCAATTTGTCGTCATTCTCATCCCTAGGCCTTCCTTATTCCAGGTGATTAGACTTTCACTCACACCTTCATCTATGTCCTACTTGACAGTGCTGCTGACTTCTTAGCATTTCATTCCCACCCCCTTTTTTGGGACAGGGTTTCTCTGTGTAGCTTTGGCTGTCTTAGAACTTGATCTATAGACCAGGCTGGCCTCAAACTCAGAGATCTGCCTGTCTCTGCCTCCCAAGTGCTTGTATTAAAGGTGTGCACCACCACCACTGGCCTCATTCCTCATTGTTATCTGTTCACAGAGATTTGCCTACCTCAGCCTGGGATTAAAAATTTTCTCCTTGACAGGTGGTGGTGGTGGTGGTGCATGCCTTTAATCCCAGCACTCAGGAGGCTGAGGCAGGTGGATCTCTGTGAGGTGGAGGCCAGCCTGGAGCTACACAAAATAAAAACAACAAAAAAGTTTTCTCATCCAAGTCTGGTCTCTTGGTGTCTCTTCCCTTCTGGATCTTCCCTTTGACATCTCTAATTCTCATGTAAACTAAGCTCTTGAAGACAGGGGCTGCAGAGATTGTTCAGGGGTTAAGAACATTGGCTACTCTTCCAGAGGACCCAGGTTCAATTCCTAGCACCTACATGACATCTCACAGCTGTTTCTAACTCCAGTTCCAGGGGATCCAACAGCCTCACTCACATACATATAGGTAGAACACCAATCAGTGTTCTTAAAAAAAAAAGCTAGCTATAATGAGGAGGTGGGGTTGGGAGGGCAGGGCCTTCAGGGTGAGAGAACCCAGATGCAGTGAGGAGATGGGAAAGGCCCAGATTTCTTGAAGGAACTAGATAATACTGGTGTGTCTACGTTAACGGGGAGCTTGGTTTAGAAAGTTGGTCTTCTAGTCAACCTTACAAACACTGATGAAAAGCTGGGTCTTGGTGTTTTTATGAATTGTGGCACATGGATTGGAAGAGAATGTTGTAGTTTAAACCTCAGCAGTTGACTTTGCGCAGTATTTCAGAAGTAGAGCTGTTGGAACTTCTTAGAGAAGTATGTAACAATTGAAGAGAAGTTTGAGGGAATGGGAGGGCTCAGAGTGATTTCCAGCCTTCTTAATGGAACAAATGGTTGGGCAGTGGCACTGTTTAATTAAATGCTGTAGTGGTAGATGTGGGAATTATTACATGTTAGAGAGAGAAAGCAAGGCTTTCTTTATCCGAAAGTAATGGGAGACATCTAAGAAATCCAGGAAGATCATATCTTACAGGAAAATCTGGAGCCCAGAGGAAAGATAAGGCTGAATGTACAATTTTGAGCAGGGAGATATTTTTTTTTTTTTTTTTGGTTTTTTGAGACAGGGTTTCTGTGGTTTTGGAGGCTGTCTTGGAACTAGCTCTTGTAGACCAGGCTGGTCTCGAACTCACAGAGATCCGCCTGCCTCTGCCTCCCGAGAGGCAGAAGGGAGATGTCTAAAGCTTTGTAAATAACTGTCTACTTAGAGCACACAGCATAATGTTTAGGCAGTTATACTGTGCATTTCTCTTTCTTCTGTTCTTCCTTTCTCTCTTTCTCTCACTTTCTTTCTTTGGAGACAAGGTCTCTCTGTGTAGCTTTAGCTGTTCTGGAACTTGCTATATAGATCAGAACTAGCAGAGATCTGCTTACCTCTGCCCCTCCCCCAGGGGCTGGGATTAAAGGCATGCACCACTATACCCAGCTCAATATTTAATTCATATGGGAAATTTTCATCTAGTCCTCAGGGTAACCATAGACTGTAGGGGCTGTAATTTCCCTGCTTCACAGATACAGAGATTGAGGCCAGAGAGCCAGGACTGACTGCATGCAGCTTACCTCTGAACACCCCCCCATCTCAGGAAAGAGTCATGTTTAAAACATTAAAACCAATAACAGTGATGACTGATTACAGTTAAGTATGTTATCCATACCTTCCTTCCCTTTTAATCTTTACAGTAATTTAGTATGAGATTGCTCTTCTTGAAAGATTAAACCCTGCGCTTTACGTATGTTGTCAAGCACTTGACCAACTGAGCTACATCTCAGTCCCTCTTTTTTGTTTTTCTTTAAGCAGGATCTCATGTAGTCCAGGCAGGTCTGGAACTTGACTAGGTAACTGAAGCTGGCTTTGAACTTCTGATCCTCCTGTTTTACCTCTTCTGTACTGGGATTACAGGCATATGCTACCATCTTTGGTCAGTAGTTACTTTTTTCTGTGTGTTGGGGGTTCGAGACAAATCTCTGCAGCTTTGGAGGCTGTCCAGAAACTTGATCAGTAGACAGGCTGGTGTGGAACTGACAGAGATCCACCTACCTTTACCTCCTGAGCACTAGGATTAAAGGGGGTGTGTGTGTGTGTGTGTGTGTGTGTGTGTGTGTGTGTGTGTGTGTGTGTGTGTGTGTGTGTGTGTGGCTGTAGTTACTTTTAACATTCCTATCAATATATGAGGGCTATAGAGATGACTCAGTAGGTAAGAATATTTGCTGCGAAGGTAAGAGAACCTGAGTTCAAATCCCCAGCATTCACATAAAAGCTGAGCATAGTTCTATCTGCCTGTAACCCAGAGGTTGCAGGGTGGAGGCAGATGGATCCCAGGGATTCTCTGCTGAACCAGCCTCATCAAAACCCAAACCTAAAATCTGGTGATAAGCTTCTGGCTCAGTGAGACACCCTACCCAAAACAAACAAACAAATAATTGAAGAATGATAAAAGACACTTAATGTCCTCTTCTGGCATCTGCATGCTCATACGTGTGACCCCCACCCCACACACAGGCACATACATGCCACATACAAAATAATCATATGAGAGTACTGAGACTCTAAGTAGAGTATCTGAGGTCCAAACAAATAAACCAGAGAGTTCTGATTCAACCCAGACTCCAGAGCCCATGCCTTTTGCTGTTGCCTCCTAGGTGGCTACTCATACAAGTGGATAATATGACTACTCAGGGCATTTAGCATCCTCTTCCAAGGCAATGATTTTTCTACTTTCATTTATGTCATTCTGAGGATAGTTTATTAACAGATAGTTCTATTCATAAATATGTTTGAGAGAACGAGGTGTACATTTTATAGAATTGAGTTGCATAACTGGTGTGACACTCTTAATCCCAGCAACTAGAGGTAGGTAGATCTTAAAGTTCAAGAAGCCTGGTCTACATAGCAAGTTCTAGGATAGCCATGAGACAGTTTTAATTACTTTCTGTTGCTGTGACAAAATGCTATGACCAAGGCAACTTATAAAGAAAGCATTTAATTTGAGACTCACAGTTCCAGTGGATTAGAGTCCATGTCCGTCATGGCAGGGAACATGGCAGCAGGTAGGCAAGCATGAAACTGGAGCATTAGCTAAGAGCATATGTCTTGAAACACAAGCATAAGTAGAGAGAGCTAACTGGGGATGATATGGGCTTTTGAAACCTCAGAGCCCATCCCCATTGATGCTTCCTCCAACAAGGCCATACCTCCTAATCCTTTCCAAACAGTTTCACCAACTGGGGACCAAGGATTCAAATTTATGGGCCTATGGAACCATTTTCATTGAAACCACCACAGAGATCCTATTTTTTAAAAAGCCAGGAAGTGGTGGCATACACCTTTAATCCCAGCATTGGGGAGGCAGAGGCAGGCCAGTCTCTCTCTGTGAGTTCTAGCACAGCCAGGGCTACAAAAAGAACTACTTTGAAAAACCAAAAGGAAAAAAAAAGTGTACTTCACACATTGCTCTCTATCTTCTTCTTATTATTTTTTACACTTATTTGTGTGTATATTTGTGTGGAAGTCAGAGGATAACTTGCTGAAGATGGTCCTTTCTTTCCATCATGTGCTTTTCTGGGATCAGACAGATCCTGAGTCACCTTGTTGGCTCCCTGTGTGTGTGTGTGTTTTTTTTTTTTTTTTTTTTTTCCAAGACAGGGTTTCTCTGTATAACATCTCTGGCTGTCCTGGAACTCACTCTGTAGACCAGGCTGGCCTCAAACTCAGAGAGATCTGCCTGCCTTTGCCTTCCAAGTGCTGGGAATAAAGGTGTATGCCACTACTGCCTGTCTTTTTTTTTTTTTTTTAATAAATTATTTTGGAAATTATGTTGTATCTATATATAGCAAGCAAGCAGCATCATTCTTTTAGCTGGATATATAGTCTTTTATTTTTATTTTGTTTACAATATTGCATTTCATACCCAAGGAAATCTTATCTACATGAACTTAATGAGTTTTAACAAGTATAAACATTAGTGTTGACAGTCAAGGTGGCTCATACTTTTAATCCCAGCACTCAGGAGTCAGAAGCAGGCAGGTCTCCCTGAATTCAAGGTCTGCCTAAATGATTTCCAGGCCAGCCAGGGCTACACAGTGAGATGCTGTCTCAAAAACAAACAAAAGATTAGTGTGGACATCTCTCACATCAATTTTAGAACATTTCTATCACCCTGGAATTTTTCTTGTGTTCCTTTCCAGTCATTACACCCATCCTCTTAATGTTCTTATTTCTGTGACTATCGGTTAATTTTCTAGGTCCTCAGACTTTAAATGGAATTGTAAAATACATGCTCCTTGCAGGGAATGTCACACACATGTAATTTCAGCAATCTGGGTCTGAGGTAGGTGCATTATGAGGCTACCCTGTATAAAAAAACAAAACAAAACAAAAAAATCCCTTTCTATGCCAGCATGTTTTGCCAGTTTTAGAATAAGCTCTCAAATTTGTTATTTTTGCTGTGCATTTGGTTGGTATTATATATAATCTATAGATCAAGTTCAGAGTTGAATTGAGTCTTTATGCATTTAATTTTCAAAAAGTATTTATTTTCATGTGCATTGGTATTTTGCTTGCATGCATGTCAGTGTGAGGGTATCAGATCCCCTTGAACTGGAGTTGCAGAAGGTTGTGAGCTACCATATGGGTACTGGGAATTGAACTCAGGTCCTCTGGAAGAACAGCCAGTGCTCTTAACTGCTGAGCCATATCTCTAGTCCCCTATGTATTTAATTTTATTTCTCCATTTATTTAGATTTTTTCTTAGCAATATTTTACGTTTTTACTGTAAAATGTACATTTTATTTGAATTATTCTGAACTGTTTTATCCTTTAATAGTATTGTAAATGTTTTTATATTGTTTTCAATTATTTGTTGTACAAAGATATATTTTGGGTTATGTATAATGCTAACATATTTTGCAACATTGTGTACTTACTAGTTCTCATAACATATCCCTTTGGACTTTCTTCTTACATAATTATATCTGCAGGTAAATTGATGTTCTCTTTGTTTTACTTTTTTATTGCATTGAATAGAAGCCCCCAACAGTGTTAAATAAAAGTGATAATACTGGGCCTTCAATGGTTGGGAAAGTTGCCTTTATTTCAATTTTGTGAGATTAAAAAATTACCATGTATTACTATTTTGTGTGTATAATATATGAGTATGTGTGTGCCATGGTGTGCATGTGGAAGTTGAAGACAACTTGGTGAAATCAGTTCTCTCTTCCACCTTTAAGTGGGCTCCCAAGATTAAGGTCACCTGGCTTGTGCAGCAAGTCATTTACCTGTTAAGTGATCTCATTGGAATGCTTTCATAATGAAAGAGTGTTGGATTTGGTGAAACGCTTTCTCTGCATCAATTCAGATGGTTATTTGATTTTCATCGGTTTGTGGTATGTTATATTGATTGATTTTCAGATGTTAAGAATAGTTGCATTCTTCGGATAAATTATTCTTGGCATGATGTTCATTCTTTTAGTGTGTATGATTTGGTTAGTAGTGTTTTGTTCAGGATCTTTGCAAATTTATGAAGAGCTATTTATGCACCCAGATTTCCTTCTGTTTTCTTTTCTCTTCTTTCTCCTCTTCCCTCCCTTTTCCCTTTTCTTCCTTTCTGGGCTAGGATCAAATCTTGTGTATGCTTAGCAGTGTTGTCTCATGTTTTTTGCTTTTTTTCAAGACAGGATTTTTTTTTTGTGTAGCCCAGTTTGTCCTGGACTCACTCAGTAGACCAGGCTGGCCTTGAACTCAGAGATTTGTCTGCCTCTGCTGGGACCAAAGTGCACCACCACTTCCCTTTTTTTTTTTTTTTTTTTTTTTTTTGAGACAGAGTGTCACTTTGTAGTTCAGGCTGGCCTTAGTGATCTTCTTGTCTCAGCATTCCAAGTACTGGAACTACTTTTTGCCATCACTCTAGGCAAAATCCCATATAAATATCTATGTAATCATTTTGGCAGTATTGAAATCGAACCTAGGGCCTTCTGTACGTTAGGCAGGTGCTCTGCCATTGAGCTATATTCTCAGCCAGTTTTTTGTTGTTGTTTTGTTTCTGGAGACAGAGTCTCATTCTGTAGCTCTGGCTGGCCTGAAATCACAAGGACCTTTCTGAACCTCTGGAATGCAGAGTGTGAGCCAGAGGTATGAGCCACAGTGCCCAGCTCCTGACTTACTTTTGAGATGAGGTTTGCTCAGGCTGGTTTAGGACCCTCATGCCTCAGCTTGTGAATGCTGGGATCTATCTATCTATCTATCTATCTATCTATCTATCTATCTATCTATCTATCTATGAATGAATGATAGGGTCTCATTAAGCCTGAACTGACCTCAAACTTTTGGCTATCTATCAGAGAATGACCTTGAATTTCTGAACTCCATTCCTTCTGCTATTACTTTCTGTGTGCTGGGATTACAGCACGCCTAGGGTTTCATCTAGGCTGGGTAAACATTCTGTTAACTGATATATATCTTTAGACCCTGCCCTTCTTATTTGAAAGATTTGTTGCTGAATGTAGAATTCTTGTTTGACAACTTTTTGTCTTCAAAGAACTTACTTTATTGTTTTTAGCTCCTACTTATGATGTCAGTTATTATTGTTTAATCTAATAATTTTTCCCCTCCCCCTTTAGTTTAACAGCGTTTTAGGTATATTTATCCTTTTTGGACTGTTAAGTTGATATATTTAAAAACTGTAAAATGGCTGGATATAGGGGTGTATACCTATAATCCTAATTGAAACTGAGACAAGAGAATCTGAAGTTTGAGGATAGACTCTGCTAAATGAGATCCTGTCTTAACAAATAAAACAAAACAATACAAAAACAAAACAAAACAAAACAAAAAACAGGGCTGGCTAGATGGCTCAGAAGTTAAGAGCACTGATCTTTCAGAGGTCCTGAGTTCAATTCCCAGCAACCACATGGCTGCTCACAATTATCTGTAATGAGATCTGGTGCCCTCTTCTGGCCTGCAGGCATACATGCAGACAAGACACTATATACATAATAAATGAATACATCTTTAAACAAAACAAACAAACAAAAATCAGAACAAAAGCTGTGTGTAGTGGCATAGACTTAATTCCAGCATTCAGGAGTTCAAGGCTATCCTGGCCTACATAGACTTACAGGCCAGCCAGGGCTACATTGTGAGACCCTGATTTAGACAAATAACAAACAACAACAAAAGATATTCCTTGTTGTACTTTTGGGGGCTGGACAGATGGCTTAGCTGTTAAGAGCTCTGACTGCTCCTGTAGAGAACTCAGGTTTGGCTTCAGTATCCCAAATAGCAGCTCAACCATCTATGACTCCAAATTCTAGAGGATTTGATGCCCTCTTCTGGCTTCTGTGGACTCTAGGCAGGCATCTAATGTGCCAACAAACTACGCATACAAAAACAAAAACAAAAAATCAGAACAAAACAAAAACCTTTGGAAACATGTTTTTCTTTTGAGACAGGGTTTCTCAGTGTGACTTTAGAGCCTTTCCTGGAACTCCCTCTGTAGATCAGGTTGTCCTGGAACTCACAGAGATCTGCCTGCCTCTATCTCCCAAGTGCTGGGATTAAAGGAAGGTACTATCATCACCTGGCTGGAAACATTTTTACTGTTGCCATTGAGTAACTTTTGGGGCTTTATTTTTTTTTAGTTCTCCTTTGGGACTCCAGGTGTGTGTGTATTTTAATTTTTTTTAATAGTTGTATGTTTTCTATTTATCTTCAAACATTGCTACCTTTTTCTATGTCTGTTCTATTATTAAGCATGCCCAGTAACATTTTATTGCAGATACTGTTTTTCCAGTTCTAGAGTTTCCTTTTTTTTTATATGTTTAAATTTTTATTTTATGGGTGATTTGCTGGCATATATGTCTATGTACCATTTCCTTTTCTGGTGCCCATGGAGGCTAGAAGAGTGTGTTGGAGTGTGTTGGAAGAGTGTGGAGTCTCTTGGAACTGGGGTTTCATATGGTTGTAGGCTACCATGTATGTACTGGGAATCAAACCCCAGGTCTCTGGAAGAGCAGTCTCTCTGTCTGTAATGTCTGAGCCATCTCTCCAGCCTCTGTCTTTTTTGTTTCTGGAAGGCTGGCTCAAAACTCTGAGTGCTCCCCTCTCCACGTGCTAGGGAAATGTGCATTTTCATTTTTTTTTTTTAACCCTTTCTGGTCTCTTCCAAAATCCTATGAACAGATATATTAATGCTGTTTGAAGTTTTATCTGGCAGTTTCAATGTATGGTCTTTTGTAAGTCTTATCGTTTACTTTTTCTCTTGGTTGTCACATTTCCTTCTTTGCATCTCAAGTAATTTTCAGTTGTGTAATTGACATTATGGATGTCTAGAGACTGTGGCTTACGTTATTTTCCCTTAAAGATTTTTCAGTCTTGTGAGATATAGTTGTTGCATGCTACTCCAAGGACTGAGGTTGGAGGGTTTCTTAAAACCAAGGTATTTGAAATCAGCCTAGGCAACAAAGTAACATTTGCTCTCAGCACACACACATAATAATAATACATACAAACATATACTTAAAAAGTAAAACAATAAGCAACAATAATAGCAACCCACTGAGCTTTTTTTTTCTTCAAACATTCAAAATAGACTTATTTTAAAATGTTGCAATAACTACTTCCAAACTTAAGTAAAATTAAGTACTTTTTCCTCCCAATGAGGATTGAGAATTTTTTCTCCAGACTGGGTGAGGTTCACGTAGCCAAGGCTGCCTGGCCTTAAACTTACATTGTGTTTGAGGTTGAACTTGCCTGCTTCTCTGCCTTCAAGTGCTAGATTGTAAGTGTGTCTCACAATGCCAGATCAAGCCTTTCTGTTGTTGTATAGCAGCATTGTGCTTGGTAGACAGTTGGTAACAAAATATTCTGTACAGTTTTTTTTTTTTTTTAACTGATAGGTATTGAACCAAGTGCCTTGTGTAGTGTAAGCATGTACTGTATGATTGAGTTATATCCCAATAAGAATGTTGAGTGGGAGAAGGAGGTGGGGTTATGGTTTGGTCAGGCTGTTAAATTATGGGAACAGCACCTTAATACCATGGAGGCTTAATAGTGGACTTTGCCAGTGTGGGTCTTTTTGGTTTTGACCTAAGTTTTAGGTCACAGCCATTAGTTCTAGAACATGGTTCTTGACTTCTAAATTGTGACCCTCTGCATTACAATGGAAAATCTTTCTAATTTGGTAGAACTTGGAGTCCAGATTTTGTCTCCTCAGATCTGGATAGCTTTCACCTTTTTACAGCTGCTTTTGAAGTCATGTGTCTTATACATTCCACTGATGGCATACCCATGACAGCAGCAACCATTTTCTTGGTTTTTTCTTATTTTACACATCTATCCCAGTTCCCTCTCTCTTCTTCCCTCCTTTCCTCCCTCCTTCCCTCCCTCCCATGATCCCCCAACCTCTCATCCCATCCCATTCCCCCCACATTCCACAGGGAGGGTGTTGCCTTCCAAAAGGGATCATCAAAATCTGCCAAGTCATTTGGAGTAGGGTCTAGGCACTCCCTCCTGCCTCTAGGCTACGGGAGTACCCCTCCATGGGGAATGTGCTCCCAAAGTCCTTTAGTGCACCAAGGATACATCCTGGTTCCACTGTCAGAGGTCCCTTAGACTGCCTAGGCCTTCCAACTGGGACCCACATTCAAGGAGTCTGAGTCAGTACAATGCTGGTTTCCCAGCTATCAGTTTGGGGATCCATGAGCTCCCCCTTGTTCAGGTCAGCTGTCTCTGTGGGTCTCTGTAGCCTGCTCTTGACCCCTTTTCCTATCACTCCTCCCTCTCTGCAGCTGGATTCCAGGAGTTTAGCTGTGGGTGTCTGCCTCTGTCTCCATCAGCCACTAGATGAGGGCTCTATGATGGCATATAAGTTAGTTATCAATCTCATTATTAGGGAAGGGCATTTAAGGTGGCCTTTCCACTTTTGCTCAGATTGTTAGTTGGGGTCATCCTTGTTCTCTAGTGTCAGTTTTCTCTTCAAACCTATAATGGCTCCTTCTATTATGGTATCTCTCTCTCTCTCTCTTTTTTTTTTCCTCTGGTCTATTTGTCCCCCAACTCAATCTTCCTGATCCCACATGTTCTCCTCTCCTCCCCTTCTCTTTCTCCTAACTCCCTCTCCACTCACTGCCACCCACCACTCCCAATATGCTCAGGAGATCTTGTCTCTTTCCCCTTCTGGGAGGGACATTATATGAATCTCTTAGAATACTCCTTGTATCCTAGTTTTTCTGGCGGTGTGAATTATAGGTTGGTGATCCTTTGCTCTGTCTAAAATACGTATATGAGTGAGTACATATCATGTTCCTCTTTTTGTGACTGGGTTACCTCACTCAGAATGGTTTCTTCAAGTTCCATCCATTTGCCTGAGAATTTCAAGATTCCATTGTTTTTTCTGCTGAGTAGTATTCCATTGTGTAAATGTGCCACATCTTTATCCATTTTGCAGTTGAGGGGTATCTAGGTCAGCAACTGTAAGACCCGCGAGAGCGTGGTCCCTCGTGCTCCCACTCAGGAAAGGTGCCCCCCCCCAAATCACTCACGAGAAGCGGTCTTGATGCAAACGCATAAGGTCCTTTATATTCCAGTATACTGAGGCCGTCAGCCATATGCCATGCAGGGTAGAGGGCTGAGCGACCACTAGCACAGAATTGAGACAGCTTTTATAGGGTTACAACAAAGCCCACACATAGTGAACCAATCACCTTGTAGCATCCAGTGCAGACCAATTAATTTAAAGCATCCAACCCCGCCCTTAGCCCAGGAAGTCTGCTTTCGCACAGGCTTCTGGGTGGTCATTCACTCACAGGCTGCTGTAAACATTAAAGTAGGTGACCGTCAGCTTGGGATTTAAGACTCCTAGCTTCCTGGGGTAACTGGAGAATTAGGCTATATTTTTCCATCCTAACACAACCACTTTCTACTTGGTTCCTTGTAGTTTCATCTGTTGTCCCATCTGGGGATTTGGAAAGAAATTTAATACAAATTTGGGATTTCCTTACTTGTTGGAACTTCTTTTTGTTTACTCTGAACCTTTTTTTTTAGGGCATATTCATGCATACATGAGTAGAGGGACCTGAAAGGCCAGAAGCCAGGTTCCCAGGAGCTCAGATACCTGTTTTTAATATTTTGTTCAGAGTTTATAATTACTATCTGCATGAAAGTTTCTGTCTAATACAGAGCTGTTCCACCCTTTCTGAACCAGGTGTGTGTGTGTGTGTGTGTGTGTGTGTGTGTGTGTGTGTGTGGTGTGTGCAATACACTTTTTGAAGTAGGGTTTCACCATGTAATAATTTCCTGGCTGGCCTCTAAATATGGTCTCAAACTCACAGAATGCTGGCATAAAAGTATGCACTACTGGGGCTGGAGAGAGATAGCTCAGCAGTTAAGAACATTGTCTGCTCTTCCAGAGGACCTGGGTTCAATTCCCAGCACCCACATGGCTGCTAACAACTGTCTGCTATCCCAAGATCTGACATTCTCACACAGACATACATGCAGGCCAAACACCCATACAAATTAAAAAAAAAAAAAAAAAAAAAAACAAGATATATGCCACTGCGATAGCTAATCTTGGTTGTCAACTTGACTACTCCTTGAATCAACTAGAACCCAAGCATGTGGTTATGTCTGAGAAGGAGTCTCTTAATTAGGTCATTTGTGGCAGGAAGATCCACCTTAAGTCTGGATTAGTAGAGATCTGAAGACCCACCCTAAGTCTAGACTACATCTTCTAGTGTGGCCTGCATAAGAGGGCATGGAAGAAAGAAACTATTGCTTTTTGTCTGTCTTCTCTCACTCTTGATAGCAAGTTCATCTGTTCTTCTGGGGGGTTACTTCACTGATAGTAGAAGCTACTTCAGGATTCCAGCTTAGATTAATGATCAGCCAAGACATCCAGCCTCAGGGTCTCAACAACT
Source organism: Cricetiscus sungorus (assembly GCA_030556225.1). Classification (NCBI taxonomy): domain Eukaryota; kingdom Metazoa; phylum Chordata; class Mammalia; order Rodentia; family Cricetidae; genus Cricetiscus; species Cricetiscus sungorus. The sequence continues at coordinate 13,713,666 of JANBXA010000031.1, read as the reverse complement.
ACTGGATATTCTTGGCCAGCCACTGATGGACTAGCCAGATTATAGCTAGTTCTAATACAGTTACCACACCCAACTGTTTGCTTTAAAAGAGATAGAATCTTGCTTTGTTGTCAGGCTGGCCCAGCTGTGAGGCTGGAGGAGGAGGGTGATGTCAAAGAATGCAGGGGAGGCTATCACCCCACAAAGGAAGGGTTGGTCCATTGTTTTGAGATGTTGAGGTGAGAAATGAGAAGCAATCTTTAGCAATTGTTGGCTTTCTTGACAGAAACAGTTTGTTGGAATGGTGGGAAGAAAGGGTTGGGGATAGTGAGGGGAGGTAGTTCCTTTAGGAAATGTTGCCATCACCCTGGGATTGGAGAGAGGACATGTGTGCATCTGTGCACGTGTGTGTTTGTATGTATGCATGTGCATGTATGCATTAGAGGAGGAGGAAAGAATAGAGATATTGGTGGGAGAGGTTCAGATGGAACAGTTTGGGAAGACATGGGGTGGAGTCTGGGGAGGAACTGTTCTTTGATGATTATTTGTGACAGGAGGGAAGGTGGTGGGTATGATGGATTTGATAGAGTTGTTGGAGGGGAGTGGTGGTATTAACACTTGAGTGAGTCCTTTTGCTTTTCTTGTTTTATGTGAATTAAGGAATAAAGATATAAGAAAGTTGAGTAAAGACTAAAAGGATTGAGGTGGCTTATTTTATATATGTTACTTCCTAACAGCCCACCCCAATCATTAGTGACTTAAATTAAGGTTCTTTTTTGGCCATTCCAGGTTGGCAGTGTGGGCTGTGCACAGCAGGATTGATCTCTTTGTCCCCCAGGTAGTCACCTTGGTTTACTTGTGGCACTGGGTCTCAGCTGGGTGTTTATGCCCCTCTCCAGGTTTTGCCATCCTAGAGGAGGTCTGAGGAAGCTTGGTCACATTTAGTCAAAGAATTCAGAGGTGTTGATAGAAGCTGTAAAGCCTCCTGGGGGTGAGGTTCTAGCACCAGTCTTGATCACTTTGTTGGTTATATTATTGAGTTTGGGGTACAGAGAGACTTTACCTCCATTTATTTTTAGTAGTCCATGCTAAGAATTGCTACATAGCCTAGGCTGCCTCAAATTGATGGTAATCATCCTGCCTAGTCTCCAGAATGCTGGGACTACAGGTGTGTAGGTGTGTGCCACCATGCCTGGCTTAGACTTCACCTCTTGAGGCAAGGAGCTGTGTTTAAACTCATGACTACTATTATAAGACAGGGAAACCAGCTTCCTAGAGAGAGAATAGGAATCTAGGTTATATTTAATGTTTCCTTGAGGTTTGTGGTCATTCATTTATTTCCAAGCTAGATTTATTCATGGAAGCCTTCTCTGGCCAGTGCTTCCCCTATCATCCTCCCCTTCTCATGACTAATGACAGTTACTAACATTCATTAGGTACTTAACTGTGCCACACTGTTGTGGAATATTAGTTTAAGATGTGTTACATTCATTTATGCTGTGGAAGATTTGTTTAACCAGGCAAAGATGTGTTGCATTCTTTTGTGTTGCATTTGTTTAACTCTGTAAAGCTGTGTTACTTTGCCTGCCTAAAACACCTGATCAGTTTAATAAAGATCTGAATGGCCAATAGCTAGACAGAAGAGAGAAATAGGCAGGGCTGGAGGGCAGAGAGAATAAATGGGAAAGAGAGGATCGAGAAAAGGAGGAGAGGAGGATGCCAGGGGTCAGCCATACAGCCAGATGTGGAGTAAGAAGGAAAGAAAGATATTTAGAATAAAGAAAGGTGAAAAGCCTAGAGGCAAAATGTAGTTAAAGAGAAACGGGATAATTTAAGGTAGAAAAGCCACACTAAGGCTGGACATCTATTCATTCTTTTTCTTTTTTCTTTTGGTTTTTTGAGTAGGGTTTCTCTGTGTAGCCCTGACTGTTCTGGCACTTGCTCTGTAGACCAGGTTGGCCTCCAACTCACAGAGATCTGCCTGCCTCTGCCTCCCAAGTGCTGAGATTAAAGGTGTGCACCCCCACCTCCCAGCTCAATATTGTTATTATTTGAGACAAAATCTCACTGTGGAGCCTTAGCTGGCTTGGGACTTACTATTTAGACCAGGCTGGCCTAGAACTCACAGAAATCTGCCAGCCTTTGCCTCCAGAGTTGGGATTAAAGGTGTGGCTATTGTTATTGTTTTTAATTAGGTGTATATGTTTGTGTGTGCCAGTGTGTGTGTGCACACAAGAGTCAAGGTGCCTTTGGAGGCCAGAGGCATCAGGTTCCACTGCAGCTGGAGTTACAGAAGGTTGTGAACAGCCCTTCTGGGTGCTAGGAATTGTACTCAGGTCCTCTGCAAAAGCAGTGTGTGCTCTTCACCATTGAGATATCTCTCTGGCCTTGGTAATTTTTTTTTTTTAATCAAATTCTTTTCTAGCTATTTTCCCTTAAAAGTCTCAGCCACAATATAACCTATCCTGCCAGCCCTTCACCAAGGTTCCCATTCTGAGTCTGGTTTTCTTAGCACTGTTGTATTGAGAATAAGTAGGATATTGAGAATGAGTGGGGTGGTAAGTCTTTGCTTCTCTGTAGTTGATTTTCTTTCTAAGTTCCTTCAAGGTGTCTGGTGAGTTTGAATTCAGCCTGGTCTACAGAGCTAGTTCCAGAACAACTAGGGCTGTTACACAGAGAAACCCTGTCTCGAAAAACCAAAAGAGTCTAGTAGAAGTCAAAATTAAGGTGCTAGCTGGTGATGCATGTATATGGGGGGTTATGCATGCTATTCATGCATACAGATAACTTTTTGAGTGGTTCTTTCCACCTACTTTTAGCTTTTTTAAAATTTTTACTTTTTTTATTTTAAGAAGAGCTTACCATGCATCCCAGGATGGCCTAGAATTCATTTTCTAGACCAGACCGTCCTCAAATTCACAGACATCCTCACCCTCACCTCTGGCTTCTGCTTCCTAAGTGCTAGACTAAAGATGTGTACCAACATGCCCAGCCTTTGTCCATCTACCTTTATGTGGGTTCTGGGGATTGAACTCAGGTTGCCAGGCTTGCACACTAAATACGTTTTATCCTCTGAGAGCCATTTTGCTGGCCCCACTACATTCAAATTCTATAGCTATTTAATTCTTAGTTATTTTTTTAAAACAAAAAGTAGCATGTATTTAAAAGCTTTCTGTATATTAGGTATTCTAAACTATTTACCTTAAACTATCTTTTTTGTTGTTTGAGACAGGGTTTCTCTATGTAGCCCTGGCTGTTCTGGAAATTGCTCTGTAGACCAGACTGGTGCTGAACTCATAGAGATTCACCTGCTTCGGCCTCCCAAGTGCTGTGATTAAAGGTGTGTGCCACCCCCTTGTCTGGCTAAATTATCTTTAAGTATGTATCATCACCCTCTCAAAGACAAGGAAAGTGGAGGCACAAAAAAGAGGCTACAAGATTTGTTCAGGACCTTGTTTCTTTTTCTTTTTCTGAGACAGGGCTTCTCTGTGTCACCCTGCTGTTCTAGAACTCACCTTGTAGACCAGGCTGTCTTTGAAGTACTCTGAGATCCGTCTGCTCCTTCCTCCTGAGTGCTGGGATTAAAGGTGTGTGCCATGTCTCATAGCTAAATGAAATTTTTAAGAGAGGGTGTGATCAGGTTGCTTATGTTAGTGATGGATTAATGATCCGCCTGTCTCAGCCTCCCAAGTAACTGGGCTACCAAGTTCAACTAATCTTAAATTATTTGTGATGACTGTATGTAATTTGAAATCCATCACTGTAGCAATCCCTGCTGTATTTTATTACTATCCAACCCCAGAACTTAAAATTTTTTTGTTTACAGAACTTTTTGTGTTCTGTATTCTTTTTCCCCTTGAAGTAGAATAAGGTAGGAAAGACCAATTATTAACAGATTTATTTAGCGATTCACTTAAAGTATGCTTGTACTGCCTTTTGCCAAGCATGACTTCACTTGGCACCTGGAACAGAATGACCTGGAGAAGTAACAGTAAAACAGTAGATCATTGCCAGGTAACAACCTGACCAATCTTGCTCACTCGCCCCACCTTGTGGTTTTTGAGTGTAAAATGAGAATGCAAACCTAGGCCTTTCAGGAACTAGCTGGGCTTTGGTCCATTGGTGAATATATTTCCTCTGTCTGTTCTCATTGGTGTTGGAGTGCTTATTCCAGAAAGATTCCTGCCAATTCTTCAGGGTTAGGGATGAATCTAAGATCAAGCACTCCTTCATGGAAATACAACCCAGCCTCATCTTGTCAGATTGAAAGTTTGTATCTGCTATATAATAGCTGTTAACTCACCCCTCCCTCAGCCCCTTGGCAACTAACTGCTGTTTAACATCCTGTCTTTGAAACTGGTTTAATTTCCTCATGTAAATGAAATTGTTTTTTTTGTTTTTTGTTTTGTTTTGTTTTGTTTTTTGGTTGGTTTTTTTGAGAAGTTTCTCTGTGGAGCCCTGGCTTTCCTGGAACTCTTTGTAGACCAGGCTGGACTGGAACTCGACCCTTCCTCTGAATTTCCTTTTTTGATATTGAATAATATTCCATTGTTTATATCCATGGTCTTTGGTATTGGGGACTGAATGCAATGTCATATGTTTGTTAAGCATATACCTTACCACTGAGCTACACCTCTAGATGCCTGTGTTTCAGTTTGTTTATTCAGTCATCTGTTCACTGAACACGGGTTGTTTTTACTTTTTGTCTTTTGTCTTCCAGCTTCTTTCCTTCCTTCCTTCCTTCCTTTCTTCCTTCCCCCCTTTTTTAGTATTCATTTTTTGACACACAAAACAATGGATTTCATTATGACGTTCTCATGTATACATATCATTGTACCTTTTTATATCCATACTCCATTACCTTCCCATGTCCTTTCTCCTACTGGTTCTCTTCTTCCTCCCACAGACCACTCTTTCTCCTTCCTGCTTTCACATCTTTATGTATATGTATGTATACACTAAATATTTAAATATCTAGATTCTATACGAGGAAACATACAGTTTTGTCTTTTTCCTTCCCCTACACAGTTCCTCTTCTACTTTTGTATCCTGTATATATTTATATAAATTATACAATAAAGAAAATCTTTAATTTTTCAGTAAAAAAGGAAAATAACTTTACCTTCTATGGAAATATGTTGTTTCTATCTTGTATTCAATCCAAGAACATTGGTTTCTTTCTTTTTTTTTTTTTTCCTTGAGACAGGGTTTCCTGTTTAGCTCTAGCTGGCCTGGAGCTCAATATGTAGACCAGGTTGGCCTTGAACTTTTACAGATCTGCCTGCTAAGTGTGTGATAATTTGCCAAGTTGCTTGTATTTTATTAATATACATGCAATTTATACATATTTTTGCCTCAGTCCTTAGAGTTAGTTATTTCTTTGAGGAATGTCTGTTGTTATATTTGAAAATGGTGGTTAAAGAGCACAATTTATTGTGCTTTTTTCTCGAAGTTGAGAGGGATTATCAGTTAGCTTGTGATCAGGTGTCTTAGTGTTCTATTGCTATGAGGAGACACTATGACACCATGAACAAGGCAACTCTTGTAAAAAAAAAAAAAAAAGGCTTTAATTGAGGGCTTGCTTACAGTTTCAGAGGATTAGTCCATTATCATTATGGCGGGAGCAGGACAACACTCAGGCAGGAATAGTGCTGGAGCAGTAGCTGAGAGCTTTCCATCCTGATTTGCAGGCTTCATGCAAAGAGACAGGGACATTGGGCCTGGTGTGGGCTATTGAAAACTCACAGTCCAGACCTGAGTGTAATGTCACATCGCTCAAGCCCACCTCCAGTGACATACCTACTCCAACAAGGCTACACCTGCTAATCCTTCCAAGTAGTTCAATAACTGTAGATTAGACATGCAAATATATGATCCTATGGGGATCATTCTCATTCAAACCACCACACCAGGAATATGCATTTGTTAATGGTAGCAGTCTACTGTTATGAAACTGGCAACTTAAATAGAAATCCTCCTCATGTCCTTAGGTTGGTTTTATTTTTTAAATTATACAGGGTTACCAAAAGCTATTTTTATGCAAATATATAATATTTTTGAGCACATTCTCTCTATACCCTACTGTTTTCTTTTCTCACTCCCATTTGTTCCTCCAGACAAATTTGCTTCTACTTTCAGATTATCAGTACACATATGACGTTATGTATCTATAAGTCTAGGAGCCATAAATGAAAGAAAACATGCAATATTTTTCTTTCTTTTTCTTCTTCTTTTTTTTCTCAGATAGGGTCTCTCTGTGGCTTTGGAGGCTGTCCTGGGACTAGCTCTTGTAGACCAGGCTGGTCTTGAACTCACAGAGATCCACCTGCCTCTGCCTCCCGAGTGCTGGGGTTAAAGGCATGCCCCACCACCCACCCAGCACAATATTTGCCTTTTTTAGACTGACTTAAGGCACAAAATTTATCTTTCTTAGACAGACTTAATTCATTTATTAAACTTAGTGTCTCCAGACACAAAGGAAACAAAACAATGTCTTGTTGTATTGCCCAGGCTGCCTTTGAACTCCTGGCCTCAAGAGATCCTTTTTCCTTAGTTTCCTGAGTAGGTGGCACTATAATCGTGCTCATAGCACCCATTGCCCTTGGATTGTTTGGTGTGTCATTCTAACAATTGAGGCAGTCAAATATAGAATGAATTTATATTGTTAGTAGTTTCTTTTTTAGAATAAACAAGAATTTTTTAGTTCCTTAATTGTGAAATGTTCTGATGATTTGGATATCAACTAAAGATAATGTATCAGTTTTATGTCATTGTGACCAGATAGCTGAGCAGAGCAAGGGTGGAAAGATAATTTTGGCTCACAGTTTGAGTTTTCAGTGTGTCTTGTCAGGGGGTGGGGGTATGGAGGAACAAAGTAGGTTACATTGTGCCGGCAAGGAAGCAGAAGGAGAGAAAATGCCTGTATGAGTTGGCTTCTTCCATTTTTTTCCTTTTATTCCATTTGGATTCCTAGCTTCAAAATTGATGCTGCTTGCCTGGTGTTGATGGTGCACACCTTTAATCCCAGCACTAGGGAAGTAGAGACAGGCAAAACTCTGAGTTCAAGGTCAGCCTGGTCTACTGAATGAGTTCCAGGACAGGCTCCAAAGCTACAGAGAAACCCTGCTGTCTCAAAAAAAAAAAAAAAAAAAAAAAAAAAAAGGTTCTGTCAACTTTAGGGTAGGTCTTTTCTTTCTTTCGTCATTTCTTCCTTCCTTTCTTTTCTTTGTTCTTTTTGCTTTTTTGAGATAGGGTTTCTCTTTGTAGTCCTAGCTGTCCTGGAACTCACTCTATAGACCAGGCTGGCTTTGAACTCACAGAGATCTACCTGCCTGTGTGTGTACCACCACTTCCCAGCCAGGGTAGGACTTAATGTTCTCTAAAAACAACAATTATAAAAAAACTCAGAGGAGGAACTGGGTTCGTATGTAAAGTGAAAAATTTTTTGAAGAAAAAAAAACATACAAGGCATAAAAAAAACATAAAAAGCAAAACAAACAAAAAAACACCCCATGTTGTTAGTAATGCAATACCTATTTCTGTAGCCTATACCATTATTTTAAATGAGTATTTTGCTTGCGTGTTATATGTCTGTATACCATGTGCATGTTGGGTGACTGTGGAGGCCAGAAAAGGGTATCAAATTCCCCATAACTGGAGCTATGTTTATTTCGTCATCAAGTGGGTGCTGAGAATTGAACCTAGATCCTCTGGAAGCACATCCTGTGTTCATAACAAGTGAGCCATAGTTCTAGTCCCTCTTGGCACCTTTTTTAATGCTGGTTTACATTTCTGTGACAAAATACTATATATATGACTTATGAGAGAGAGATTTACTTAGTCTTCTAGTTTTTGTGGTGTTACTCTGTTATAGTGGTAGTCTCTTGTAGTCTATCATATCATAGTCTATACATCATGGGAGCCAGGAAGGACTGAAAAGGATGAGGGCAAGGGGGTGGGGGGAGAAAAGGACAAGGAATGTGTGACTGCTTAGCCAGCTTCTCTGTTGTTTTGTTTTATTCAGCCTATGAGATGGTGCCAACTACATATACAAGGCAGTTCTTCCCACCTTAATTAATCATCTCTCAAAATGCCTTCAGATTGCTCTCCTAGCTGCATCTCAGTCCATTCAAGATGGCAATCAAAATAACAGTTCTTGATTTCTTTTGTTTTCCTTGTATTTTGCCAGTCTTGTTTTGTTTTTGTTTTTGTTTTTGGGCTGTCCTGGAACTTTGTAGGTCATAGATCAGGCTGGTCTTAGAACTTGCAGGTACTACCTGCCTCTGCCTCCTGAGTGCTGGGTTTAAAGGCATGTGCCACCACCAACCTTCAACATTTTTTGTTAGTATGATGTTAGTTGTCAACTTGACAGGAGCTAGAATCTTTTGGGAAATGGACTTGTGGTGCATGTCTGCAGGAGATTGTCTGGATGCAGTGGTTGGAATGGGAAGGTCTGCCTACCGTGGGTGGCACCATTCTGTGGTGGGAGGAGACCGAGGGCTGAGTACAGTGATTTGTTGCTCTTTCCTTTGACTATGATGTAATGTGACTAACTGCTTCAAGTTCCTGCTGGGCTGATTTCCCTACTGTGATGGACCTTGACCTGTGAGCTAAAATAAGCCTTCCTTAAGTGGCTTTTATAAAGTGTTTAATCACAGCAACAGGAAAAGAAACTAAGAAAATTAACGTATAAAGGAAAATTAAAGGTTTTTCTCTTATTTTTCAGGTAAACCAGCCAAAACTCTTCCCTGAACAATAACATCTTTTTTAAAAATTGCATATATACAAAAGAAAAAAACCACAAATGCTTTTTATTTTGCCTCAACACAAGATTTAAACAAGGTACTGCCATAAAAGGTAAGCTGATCTTTCTTTTTAATTAAATTCTACTTTATTGTATGGTTTACTCAATCAATTACATTGTATAGATGGACATTCACAGGTTGGATGACAAACCTTTTCTTTCTGTTGTTTTTTGAGGCGGGGGTCTCACTGGCCTATTGAAAGCCTTTCTATTATAATCTAACTTGATATTGGGACACTATCTCTCTCTCTCAGACAGGATCTCACTGTGTAGTCAAAACCATCCTTAAACTTATGATTCTTCTTCATGTCTTGAATGCTAGGATTATGGGTGGACATCACAACACTTGGTTCATGTAATTTCTTGCCAGCGTTTTGTTGTACTAGAAACTAAGATAACACTCCAAAAGGCAAAAGAGAAGACAGGACACTGAGCGTTATGAGAAGTCTGTTTTACTTTGTACTGAAGAAAGCATTAATTTTCTGCAGAGTAAAGCGTGCTCTTCAGGAGGCAGAGACTGGGGAGGAGAGGAAGGAGACACAGGACCTTTGTGAATTACATGCCAGCTTGACCTATATAGTGAGTTCCAAGACAGCTAGGGCTACATAGTGAAACATTGATTAAAATTAAATTATTAAAAAAATAAAGTAATAAGTCTGCATAAAAAACAGTAAAGTGTGCTTAGTATATTCTTTCCTTTCTGTTGCTGTGATAAAGCTCCACTTTTCAAAATCAAATGAGACGTCTCATTTGTGAAGCATGTTATAGCCCAAACTAATGTGAACTAAAGAGAGAAAATGGGCTGGCAAATGGCTCGGTGGGTTAAAGTTCTTATTGCACAAATCTGATGACCTACCTGAGTTTGATCCTTGGAACAGATGGTGGAGGGAGAGAATTTACCCCTAAAAGTTGTTTTCTGATCTTTAGACATATGCGATAGCATGTGTGCTCTTGAACTAACACACATCACACACAATAATGATAAATAACACTTATTTGTTTATCTTATTTTATTATTTTTGAGACAGACTCTCTATGTAGCCCTGGCTATCCTAGAACTTTCTATATAGATCAGGCTGGCCTCAAACACACAGAGACATCTGCCTCTACCTCCCAAGTGCTGGTACTAATGACATGGTCCATCATACCATGATAAAGTTTAAAAAGTTAAAATAGGAAAAAACAAAATCTGAATTGTGGCTGGACAGATAATAAGTTGCAGTTTAGATTCTAGTTCTCTCTTGGCAACAGTCTCTACCACAGAATGTTCTATTGCACTCTTATCATGGAACTGTAGGATCATAGGGCAACACTTGCATTTGAATCCTACCCCTGTCTTCCGATTGTGTCACCCTGGAAAAATAAAGAAGCAGAACTTGAGGCTCCTTTCATTCATTCAGTGCTGGGTAAGCATGTAGGAGATGTTGGCCACAACATGTTGTTCTTGACAGCGGAAGAATCTCAAGGAATAGGAAAAGCATCCTGCTGTGTTGATACACTAAGTCCAAAGCTGGTTTATTTGGACCAAGGATGCTCTCAATGGTACCCAGCAGATCATCTAAGAGGGAAGAGTATGGCCTTCCCCATCATTAAGCATCTCTGTGGAAGATAGGGTATAGAGACCAGGCATGGTGGTTCATACCTGTAATCACAGGACTTGAAAGACTGAGGTAATATGTTCACCATACGTTTAAGACAAGCCTGTGTTACTGAGACCCTGCTTCAATTAAAACAAAAAACAAATGTTTGAAAAAGAAACACTCAAGAATTGGGCCTGCAAGATGGCTCAGCAGCCAAAGTCACTTGTGAATTTAAACAGATTAACCATATATGAAGACAGAATTAGTGAACTGTAACATGTATCTGAAAAAATACTCAGGGTACTGAACTGAGAGATGGGAAATAGGAAATGAGATTAAGCAAAAATAGGGGTTACTATAAAATGATATAAATGAACAATTGGAATTCCACTATAAAAATAGGGGAAATGGAGGTACAACAGTATTATTAGCTTTAAACTTAAAAAAAAAAAAAAAAAAACTAATAATCCGTAAGCCCATAGATTGTTAAGCATGTTGTATCCCAACTAATATGAATTAAAGAGAAAATGGGCTGGCAAGATGGCTTGGTGGGTAAAAATGTTTATTGGACAAACTTGATGACCTGAGTTTGATCCCCAGAACTCATGGTGGAGGGAGAGAATTGACCCCTTAAAGTTGTCTTCAGACCTCCAGATATGTGTTGATGGCCTGTGCCCCACGACATGAGTTTGATCCCTGGAGTCTACATAGTGAAAGAAGAAAACTGATGCCCACAAATTGATCAGTGTAGGCATGCATATGTGTGTACACACCACACACACACACACACACACACACACACACACGCACGCACGCACGCACGCACGCACGCACGCACGCACACACACACACAAATAATGTAAAAATCTGAGGAGCTGGAGAAATGGGATCATGTTTAAGAGCACTGCTTCCCTTCCAGAGGACCTGAGTTTGTTTTGGTACCTATGTTTGGTAGCTCACAAATGCTTATAATTTCACCTCCAGGGCATCTGACTCTCACGTCTGACCCAAGGGTAGCCACATGTGTAACACATAAACACACATAAATATATATTTTTTTAAGTTTTAAAAATATATTTGTTTGTTTGCTTGTTTTAGAGACAGAGTTTCTCTACAGCTTTGGAGCCTGTCCTGGGACTTGCTCTGTAGACCAGGCTGGTCTCGAACTCACAGAGATCTGTCTGTCTCTGCCTCTGAGTGCTGGGATTAAAGGCATGTACCACCACTGCTTGGCTTATTTTGGTTTTTTTGGGACAAGGTTTCTCTGTGTGGCCCTAGCTGTTTTGGAACTCATTTTGTAGACCAGGATGCCTTGAACTCACAGAGATCTGCCTGCCTCTGCCTCCCAAGTGCTAGGATCAAAGAAGGTATGTGCCACTACCGCCCAGCTAAAAATAATATGTTTTTTTGTTTTTTGTTTTTCTGGACAGGGTTTCTCTGTGTAATAGCTCTGGTTGTCCTGGAACTGGAATTGTAGACTAGGCTGGCCTTGAACTAACAGATCTGTTTATCTCTGCCTAACAAGTGTTGGGATTAGAGGTGTATGCTACCACTGTCTGGCTAGCTTCTTTTATTGTTGTTGTTGTTGTTGTTATTATTATTATTATTATTATTATTATTATTATTATTACTGTTGTTAGATTCCTATTCATAAATGTGTGTATACACAAATGTATATAAGTATAACCTAATGAGTCTGTTTTTGTTTGTGTGTATGTGGTTTCAAGGCTGACCACTCTGCATTGGACAGTCAGCTAAGGGGTTCATCTCTGGGAGAGGCTAATTCTCCTCCTCCTCAGTTATTAGTTGCCTGTAGTTCTTCATCTAGAGGTGGGACTCCATGAAATTTTTCACCTTCCACATTAATATGTCCATTGATATTGCCATTATGTAAAGGCGATGGTGGCACATGCTTTTAATTCTAGCACTCAGAAGGCAGAGGTAGCAGTCTCTGAGTTCGAGGCCAGCCTGGTCTACAGAGTGAGTTCTGGAACAGCCAAGACTACCCAGAGAGCCCTGTTTTGGAAAAACAAAACAAAATCTTTAAAAAAATCTTTTGATATTAGTTTCCATATCTTATTGTCATTTGGGAAAGTAGTCAGTATGACAGTGGTGTTCCTAAGTTATTGTGTCATCCTGTGTTGGGGCTTATATTTGTATTTTTGGTTGTGAGCCTAGCCTATAATGGCTGAGCCATCTTCTCATCCCAGTGGCTTATATTTGTAAATGTTATATTGGATGTTGAAAATTTTTGTATTCTATTTTTAGTTTTTTATGTTTCCTTAACAGCCTAAGCTTAGTCACTGCAACTGTAATAAAACAGAGAAATCCCTAGTGACCTTTACCCATTTCCCCCAGAAAGAAACTTTGTTTTGAGAAAGGCTCTCAAGTAGCTCATGCTGGCCTTCAGCTCTCCAGGCAGCTATGGCTGAGCTTGAACTACTCTTCCTCCTGCCTCCCTTCCAGGTAGTGGGATTGCAGGCCAGTACTAGTAGAAATGTTTTACAGAGTTATAACCGGGAAGAGGGACTAATATGATGTACTGACTTTATTCATACCTCCCAGTTGTTTGTTTTTAGACTGATTCTTCTTGGCTAGAACTTATATGTGGTTCATGTTATCATAGCACTCACAGAAATGCTGGGGTTACAAATGTGTGCTACCACGCTCAGCTTGACCTCCCCAGTTCATGCTGTGTGTGTGTGTGTGTGTGTGTGTGTGTGTGTGTGTGTGTGTGTGTGTGTGTGTGCGGCGCGCGTGCGTGTGTGTGTGTGTGTGTGTGCGCGTGTGTGCGCGCACGCGCGCGCATGTGGTCATGAACTTGAACTTGCTTTGTAGTGCAGGATAATCTTGAATTCCTGATCCTGCTGCCTTCACTTCCCCTAGGACTGGGATTGCAGAGGTACACTTCCATGCCCAGTTGTCATGTCACTTTTATAACCATATTTGTTTTCCTTTTGCTCTTCTTCTAATTCCCAACCATTGGGAACCAAGAATCTGTATTTTCCTGTTGCTGTGATGGGATATTCTAATATAAGCAATTTAAGGTGGAATAGTTTATGTTAGTCCACAGCTTAAGGACATAGTCTATCATGATAGAACAGCTAAGATTGCAAGCACTTGAAACAGTCTTGGTCCTGTTGCATTCACAGTTAGGAAGAGGAGAGCAACGGATGAATACTTGTGTTGAGCTAGCTTCTCCTTTTTATGTAGTCTAGAACCCCCAAGCCTAGGGAATTGTACTGCCCACTCTTTGGGTGTCTTCCCATTTCAGTTAACCTAATCAAGAGACTCCCTCACAGGTGTACCCAGAGCCTTGTCTCCTAGGTGATACTAGATCTGTTAGTTAATATTAACCACTGTAGTGTCCTAACATTTCTGATATTTTAAAGTTTTATTCATTTTGTATATATGAGTACATTGCTTGCATATGTCTGTACTACATGCATATCTGGTGCCTTCAGGTGTCAGAAGAGGTCAAGGGCATTAGACTTCCCAGAACTGGAGTTACAAATGGTTGTGAACCATCATGTGGGTGCTGGGACTCAAACCCTGTCCTTTGCAAGAACAACTAGTGCTCTCTTAACAACTGAGCCATCTCTTCAGCTTCTGTCTCTAGGTTTGTTTGTTGTTTGTTTTTTGAGGCAGGGTCTCTCTAAGTAGCTCAGACTGTCCTGGAACTTGTTTGCAAGGTAGGTCTTAAACTCACAGAGATCCACTTGCTCTGCCTTCCAAATGCTGTGATTAAAGGTTTGTACCACCATGCCATTTCTAAAATTGTATCATTAAAATTGTTATATTGGAGCATGGTGACATACTCTTAAGCATTCAGGAGGTTGAGGTGGGAGAATTGTTTGAAATCAGGAGTTTAAGACCACCCTGAGCACCATAGTGAGACTAACTCTCAAACAAATAAACCAAACCAAACCAAACCCATCAAGTCATTAATGGAATCATAGTATGCAACCTTTTGGGATTTGTTTACCTTGCCCAGTAATACATTTCTATTCTATACACTTATTTAGTTTTTGCACTCATCAGTTCCTTTTGGGGACTGGGGATGTAACTCAGTTGATAGAGTATTTGCCTAACATGAATGAAAGCCCTGGGTTTGAGACTATCTCAGTACCAGGGAGGTAGAGGCAGAAAGATTGGGAATTCAAGGTGACCCTCAGCTACATATCAAGTTTGAGGTTATTCTGACAAGCATGAGATTATCTCAAAAGAAAAAAAAATTTTTTCCTAATCACAAAACATTTATTCCACTTACATGAACTTAGTAATATGGTTTTAACAATTGTGTTTGGAATTGTACATGGATTTTTCATAGGACATTAAACAAGAGTAGCCATCATTTAAAGTTATTTCCTTGTTAACTGTTTCTACAACAAATGCATATCAAGAAAATAAGAGTGATGAATTTTCCTAACTTCCTTGCATGGTGACCATGTTATCTTTCCCATTATAATTCTGGTTTTAGTATTTGAGCTATCAGAGTGAGCACAAATGCTGTCCTTTTATTGTCCTATTTTCCTTACTGTGTTGGTACCACACGCTCTATTATAGTTTGCATTTTGAAGGCTTTCCAAGCAGATTTCAGTCTCCACCCCCCTTTTTTGGTTAGCATACAAAGAAATGAATTTTGTTATATGATTCTAGCTTTTTGTTTTGTTTGAGTTTGATACAGGGTCTCACTATGTAGCTCTGGCTGTTTTTGAACTCATGTGTAGACCAGGATAGGCTCAAACTCAGAGGTTTGCCTGCCTCTGTCTCCTGGGTGCTGGGATTAAAGGCGCATATGCTGTTATTCTAGCTTTTGATTGTTACAAATAAAGCTGCTGTCAACATTTCTGTGAAGGTTTTTGTGTGAATTTCAGTTTTTGTTTCTCTAGGATCAATGCCCAGGGCCAAGGCAGTTTTATTTGTATGGATTTCTGTTCACTGCTGCATTGTAGAGGTTGCAGAATCTCTTAAGGTTTGTATGTTTATTGTGCTTGGATATTTTCTTTCTTACCTGTGTATAACATTGTTTCTTATTTTATTTAACTTGCATTTCAGCTTTTGGTTCATGTTTGCCTACTGTAGTTTTCAGTTATTTTAGTTATATTTCTGCTTCTTTTAGTTTTTTAAAGTGTGTGTTTGTTTGTTTATTTGGTTGAGACAGACTTTCTCTATGTATCACTGGCTGTTCTAGAACTCTCTATGCAGACCAGACTGGCCTCGAACTCAAAGAGATCTTGCCTCTGCCTTCCAATGCTGAGACCAAAGGTGTGTGCCACTATGCCCCGCTAAAGTATATTGTTTACAGTAAACATTGTTGTAATTTTTTAATAGCCATTCTGAGAGACTTTTTTGGTTGATGACATCATTAGTGGTAGTTTCTGTAATTTTATTTTTTTTTCTCCCTCCCTCTTTCTCCCGTCTTTCTTTCTTTTAGTTTTTTTGTTCTTTTGAAACTGGTTCTCTATATGTAGCCTTGAGTGGGCTGGAACTGGCCATGAAGATCAGGCTAGTTTTGGACTAACAGAAACCTGCCTGCCTCTGCTTCTTGAGTTTAAAGGGATTAAAGGCATACAACACCATCTCCAACAGTCACACAGACTTTCTTTTTTGTTTGTTTTTCAAGACAGGGCTTCTCAGTAGAGCCTATCTTGGAACTCACTCTGTAGACCAGGCTGGCCTCAAACTCAGAGATCCACCTGCCTCTGCCTCCCAAGTGTGGGATTGTTAAAGGTATGTGCCACCACTGCCCAGCCTGTTTTTATTCTTTGTAATTATATGTAGGTATATATTTCTGCATTTGGCTATGTTCATATGCATGCAGTGCTTGTGGAGATCAGAGACATTGGATTCACTTGGAGCTGGAGTTAGAAAGAGTGGTGAGAACTCAGGTTCTCTGAGAGAGGAGAAAGTGCTTTTAACTCCTGTGCTATCTCTCCAGCAAGTGTTAAACAGATGCTAAATTGCAGATTATTTTATAGGAAGCGCTTCTACTCTTTGAATTCATTCTAAATCTTAAAATAATTTCATAGGTATTTTATTAACAGTTTTTTATTCTTTTTTTTCTGCTTTTTTGAGACAGGATTTCTCCATGTTGCCCTGGCTGTCCTGGAATTCACTCTGTAGACCAGGCTGGCCTTAAACTCAGATATCCACCTGCCTCTGCCTCCCAAGTGCTGGGATCAAAGGTATGCAACACCACCAGGCTAGTCTTAATAATTATTTAATGGTTTATATTGTATACCATATAGGTATTATTTATATTAAATAAACAGACCCATTTTAAGTTTTCAGTTTATAATAGTTTTATGTCAACTTGACACAAGCTAGAGCCATTTTTTTTTAGCTTGACACAAGCTAGAGAAAATTACTCCCCTAGATTGTCCTGCAGGCAAACTTATGGGACATTTTCTTGACTGATGTAGGAGAGCCCAGCTCTCTGTGGGTTGGTAGTCCTGGATGCTATAGGAAAACAGGCTGAGTAAGTCATGAGAAGCAAGCCACTAAAGAGCATTCCAATAAAGGCCTCTGCTTTAGTTTCTGCCTTAGGTTCTTGTCTGGACTTCCTCCAGTAATGCACTGTGATGTGGAACAAACCATTTCCTCTCTAAGTTGCTTATGGTCATGGTGTTTTATCATAGCAATAGAAACCCTAACTAAGATGAATCGGTACCAGGCCATGGGGTATTGCAGTCCTGACCATGTGTATGTGAGAGGATTGTGCTAGCATTTGAGTTTTGGGCTGAGGCTCCATAGGCTGTTCTGTGGGAACACAGAAGATAGTAGTGAAAACACTGCATGTGATGGAGGTCTGGCTTGTGATGTTTCAGAAGGAAGCAGAGACTTGGGGCCATTTATGTGATATTTTCAATTAAGAATTTGTGGTTCTGATCAGTTGAGGCTTGAGAATTGGCTGTAATGAACAAAAGAACAGAACCTCTGAAGTGATACCTTTGTTTTGATGGGATAATTGATGCTGTTTAGCTGGAGCTGAGAAATTAGTGGTGATTAAGAAGAGACCACTAGCATTGAGAATTGCATACCTGGAAGTTTTTCCCTTAATGTCAGCACACAGAAACTCTGGTTTAGAGGGAGCTGAGGCTGTACCTGGGGCATATAAGAAAACAAAACTAAGCAAACCAGAACAGGATGAGCCAGTAAGAAGTATTTCTCTGTCTCAGCATCATTCTTTTTTTTTTTTTTTTTTTTTGGTGTTTTGAGACAGGGTTTCTCTGTATTGCTTTGGCACCTGTCCTGGAACTAGCTTTGTAGACCAGGTCTCCAGTTCACAGAGATCCTCTCGAGTGATGTGATTAAAGCCCTCTGGATCATTCTTGCCATGACTTCCTTTGATATACTGTGAGGGAGAAGTGTAATGGAAAAACTCTTTTCTTCCAAAATTGCTCATAACCTTGGTTTTATTACACCAATAGAAACCCTAATTAAGACACAGTTCTATATTACCCCCAAATTCCCTCCTGTCACAATGTAGTTTTCTATGCTGTATCCCTGGTCCTGAACAACCTCTACTCTGCTTGCCCCAGGTATGTTTTCCATTTTCTGAACTCCATATAAATGGAACCATTGAATATTGGCCTTTATATGCTGTCACTCACCTGCGTTGTGCTTGTTGTGTGTAGTATGATTCCATTGTCTGTCTGGGAAGACCATTCACCTGTCAATAGGCATCTGTCAACCTTCACTTGGTCCTCATATAGACAGAGGATTTAATTTTTCCTATGTTGGAACTGAGAGTAGAATTGGTAGGTCACACAGTAAGAATATGCCCAATTTTATAAAAAACTGTTAAGTGCCTTTCAGAGAAGAAGTAGATGGGAGTCAGTTGTCCAGTACTCTGGCGTTAGTCATGCTGACAGATGCGAGGTGGAGCCTCCCTGCATATCTCTGGATACTGTGATATCAATCCTATTATAATGCACTTTTGTTTTGTTTTGAGACAGGATCTTACCCTGTTGCCAAGGATGGCTTCAAATCCATGGTCCTCTTGTCTCACCATTCTAAATTCTGGGATAAAAGGTGTAAACTACCATGTATATTTTTATATCTTTTAAAATAAAGTACCTCCAATTTTTAAAATTTGATGTTTTGTCTTATAGCTGAGTAGCTGAGTTGTAATTTTTTTATTTTTTTTAATTTGGTTTTTCAAGATAGGGTTTCTCTGTGTAGCTTTGGAGCCTGTCCTGGGACTTGCTCTGTAGACCAGGCTGGCCTTGAACTAACAGAGATCCACCTGCCTCTGCCTCCTGGGAGCCAGGATTAAAGGCGTGTGCTACCACTGCTTGGCTTATAAACATTTTTTTATGATGTGAATATGAATAACTTCAGATATATATCAGAAATAAGTATTGATTTATATCTGAACTATATATTGAAAAATGTTTGTCCTAGCTTGTGACTTACATTTTTATTTTACGAATAGTATAAAGGAATTGGATTTTTCATTTATTTATTTATTGCATGTATGTGCTGTGGTGTATTTGTGGAGGTCAGAGAACAAGTTTTCAGAGAATAAGTTTTCTTCTACTATATGGGTCCTGGGGATTATACCTAGGTCATCAGGCTTGGCAGCAAGCCTCTGCCTACTGAATCATCTTACTGGCCCCAGGAATTTCCCACCCCTTTCTCTTTTTTTTTTTTCTAGATGTTCTCAGTGTGTGGTAATCTGGCCTTGCCTCCTGAGTGAGGATGTGGTTGAAGGAACAGAAATGTTCTTTTCTCTGCCTCTGTCTCTCTCTATTTGTCTCTATTAACATTTATTTGCTTATTTATTTATTTAGTGAGGGGAACATGGCATGTGTTACACAAGTGTGGGGGTCAGAGGACAACTTGAAGCAGTTGGTTTCTCTTTCTGGGTTTCTGTGATTCAACTCATATTGTCAAGCTTGGCTACAAGATCTCTTACCCACTAAGTCATAGTGCCAGCCCCAGAAGATTATAATTATTCGGAGGTCTGATGCATGCGCACGTGCATGCACAAATGTTCTTGCTTTGATTTGTTTGTTGCTAACAGAGGACAACTTATGAGGATGGTCCTCTCCTTTCACCTCGTGGATCTCACTGAAGTCATCCTGCTGACCCTCCCTTTGTACCCACCCTTTGCCTGTGGTGCTGGGCAACAAACCTATAACCTTGTATGTGCTAGGCAATAGCTCTGTCACTGAGCTACATTCCCAGCCTCCAAAACATTGTCGGCTAGAATTTCTAATTGTACATTTTATGATTAAACCTGTGATTTATATCATGTTAATTTAGGGTTTGGTGTGAAGTAAGGGTTGAATATAAGCTTATTTATGCATGTTTAGTTTTCTGGAATAATTTGGTGAAAAAGACCTCACACACACATACTCATATGTACATACATACAACACAACTTTCTCTATTTAATTGATTTTGTACATTTATTGAAAATTAATTGAGTACACATGGCAGAGGCTACTGTGTCAGGGTTCCACAGGTACCTCAGATTCACAAACAGGCAAACACATTTAAGAACTACAGCCCATCTTTTACTTTCTTTTATTTGTAGTTTATTTTAGCATCAGGTGTGGTGGCACACATCCTTAATCTCAGCATTTGGGAGGAAGAGGCAAGTGTACCTCTGAGTTTGAGTTGTGCCTGGTCTACATAGTCATAGGCTAGTCAGAGCTACACAGTAAGATTCTGTCTCAAAACATTATTTTATGTATATGAATGTTTTGCCTGCATGCATGTGTGAGTATTATAGGTGTACAGTGCCCACAGAGGTAAGAAGATGGTATTCTATCACCTGAGACCAGTGTTACAGATTGTTGGGAGCGGGTTTGAGATTAGAAATGATCCCCAGATCCTCTGGCTCTACAGTCAGTATTCTTATCCACTGAACCATCTCTTTAGCCCCAGTCTTTTAGATTGTTTTAAAGTAAAACTATCAAATAAGATAAGCCCCCCTCAAATCTTCTTATGTTTTTGTAAATAGCCTCATATGACTAAAACAATCCATCACTTGGGCCAATGAGATGGTCAGGGCTGATGATCTGAGTTCAGCCCTGAGACCCACATGATAGTGAGTGAGAACTGACTCACACAGCCCTCTGACCACCACACATGTGTGCTTTCCTGGTTGGATGGTGTCCATGTGTGCACACACTCATGAATTTTAAAAGATAATTTGAAGTTCTTCTTCTTCTTCTTCTTCTTCTTCTTCTTCTTCTTCTTCTTCTTCTTCTTCTTCTTCTTCCTCCTCCTCCTCCTCCTCCTCCTCCTCCTCCTCCTCCTCCTCCTCCTCCTCCTCCTCTTCCTCCTTCTCCTTCTCCTTCAGAACAGTAAGAACTGTTGGCTAACTCACCCTGGCCTGCACAGTGAGCCCCTGGGGATGGAGCTGTATCTAGGCGTGACAGCAAAAGCTGGAAGAAGGCTGGGGAGGCAGAGGAAGGGCTGGTCGGGTTAGTGGCGATCTTCAGATCGCTGTGGCAACACTTGAAGCACAGTTTATGTGCATGTGAAGGAGATGATTGTCACATGGGTAACCTCAATGTTATTCAGCAAGATGGCCACCATAAACTGAGGGCTAGATGACACATGGCTGCAGAAAATGGCAGGTTCAAGCAAATCAGGCTGTCCTTAGTTTGGCTTGCTGAGTATAGGCTTCTGGGAATACATGTCCAGTGTTTGCTCAAGATGGATTAAACAATGGGAGGGTGGATTTCTGGTTTGAGATAACTTCTTCAAGATAGAGGGGTATTCCGGTGTTGATACTTGGGAGACATATGCGTGGGTCCCCCAGAACCATGATCAAAATAAGCACTGTGGGTAGGGGAGAGGTGGGCCAGATTAGGGGAATGCTGTGGGTAGGGAGGAGGTAGGTCAGTGAGAAGCACCTAAGGGATCTGTAGATAAGAGCAATTACTTGGGCCCCATGATTGCTTGTGTGTATGTTGGGGATGAACTTCTTGCACTTTGGTATAGCATAGTTGAGGTTGGATTTTGGAGGAGTGAGCGCCTTTTTTGTCTTTGCTTGCAGCTCTGTGGCCACCATCATGTTCTGGAAATTTGACTTGAATACCACGTCCCATGTTGACAAGCTGCTTGACAAGGAACATGTGACACTGCAAGAGTTAATGGATGAAGATGACATCCTTCAGGAGTGTAAGGCTCAGAACCAGAAGTTGCTGGACTTCCTGTGCAGGCAGCAGTGTATGGAGGAGCTGGTGAACCTCATCACACAGGACCCACCCCTAGACATGGAAGAGAAGGTCCGATTCAAGTATGTACTGAGGCTTTTTCCCAGGCCAGCTTGGTAGTGCTTCGGGAGGCTGTGGGGAGTGTCCAAGGCCAGCTAGAGCTGGGGTGTCACCACATGAGAAGTGAAGAAGCCATTGGGCAGTTTGTGAGGCTTAAGAGTTTCAAATCTCTTGTGTATGTTTTTTCTCATTCTGAGTTATAAGTGAGTTTATATAAGTTGACACATGTTGGAACAATTTGATGCAAGAAATATCAGTTGGTATCTGAGATTGCAGAGTTGTGCCGCATCATCATTAGAACTGGTTAGAGGTATGATGTCTGACTTCTGAACCCCAGGAAATGCTTTGTTTTGGGGTGTTTAATTCAGACGGAGTATGTCCTTATCATTAGTGGCAGTAAACCTTTAGAAACTTTTCCTAAAATATATTAACTTTGACCAGGATGTTGGGAGCTGACAAAAGGGAAGGGGTGGTGTCATCACAAGATGATTGGAGCTTTGAGTAAGGGCAGAGTCTGGAGTGGGAGGGTATTTTGGGTAGCAAGCAGGACGAGTCAGGCTTAGAAAGTTTGGCTCCATGAGTAGGTCACATGGTCTGTAGTGTTTCTGGGGAGAGATGGGGATAAGTACCACACAGACACAGATCTAGGTACTTATGAGGAAGCATACTGTACACATAGATTAGGGTCAGTAAATGATGATGTGCTGTTTATCCTTCCTTCTTCTGTAGACCAGGCTGGCCTAGAACTCACAGAGATCCACCTGCCTCTGCCTCCTTAGTGCTGGGAATAAAGGCATGTGCCACCACCACTCGGCCTTCCATCCTTTTGACACAAAGAATCACTGAGTAGCAATACTAGTCTAGCTTTTAATCCTCCTGCCAAAGCCTTCTGAATGTTAGAATCTCAGATATACTCCATACCTGGCAGCTTTTACATTTTTAAATGTTTGAAGAAAGTTAAAGAGTATTTTGTTACACATGTTGATGACTTTTTTTTGTGTCTTTGGGTATGTCACACTAATCCATATACAATCAGAGTCCAGTTGCAAAAGAGACTAACAAAAAATATTTTTAGTCTGGCCCTTCACAACAGATCTTTGCTGACCTTTGTTCCTTGGAAGAAAACAGGGCAGGCCGGAGTGATATGATGGGCTGTGAGTGCTTCCTCTGTGCAGCCTGTCTGTCTGACAAGGCTCCCATGATGGGAAACCGAGTTCTAGGAAGAGCAGAGGCCTGCTGTCAGAGGAGCCATGGCTATATGGGTAGGGTGACCAGAGCTGGAGGCTGCCATGGCCTCCATGTCACTACACAGTTCGACTGTCACTCTCTCTACAAGTGTCTCCCGGTTTGAGTGGCAAATTAGAGCAAAGTGACAGAGAGGGAAAGGGCAGAGTTAAGGGGCCTTGTGGTATGGAAAGGGATTCTCCCAATAGCACTAATGGCTGGAGATTTGCAGAGTCATACTCTGAGAGAGATTAGTAATGCATGAGCACTAAGCTCAGCAGAGAAAGCAATGAGAAAGCAAATGGCTCTCAGGGGGCCTGATAGACACATGCAAGTAAGTCGGTGGGACAGCCAGACTCCTCAGTCCCGCTGTGGGCTGCATGAACAGAAGCACCGGATTGTTGTTGTTGCTGCTGCTGCTGCTGCTGCTGCTGCTGCTGCTGCTGCTGCTGCTGCCGCTGCTGCCGTTTGTTCTTCTAGAAACAGGCTTTCTCTGTGTAGCCTTGGCTGTTCTGGAACTCACTCTGTAGTCCAGGCTGGCCTCGGATTTACAGAGATCTACCTACCTCTGCCTCCCAAGTGCAGGGATTAAAGTCATGTGCCATCACTGCCTGGCTCCAGATGTTTTTTGTTTTTGTTTTTTAAGATTTTTTTTTTTTAAACGTATGTGGGTGTTTTGCTTGAATGTGTGTCTGTGTACCATGTGGGTGCAGTACCCATAGAGATCAGAAGAGAGCATTGATGATCCTCTGGGATTATCATGTGGGTACTAGGAACTGAGCCTGAGTCCTCTACATGAGCTTTTAACCACTGAGTCATCTCTCCAGCCCACGAGGTTGGGTTTTTTTTTTTTGTTATTGTTTTTGTTTTTCCTATTGTGTTAAGTACTTCTTGGACTTATTCAATTGGAATTGAGTAGACCTTAGTGTAGTGAAATTGTTTTGCATTATTTTTTCTCCCCTCTAGTTTTCCCTCTGTTCTCTTTCTGGACATGTGATTGACCATTATATTTTGAAAATGAATGTCTGTTTTTTTTTATTTTCAAAATTTTTGCTTGTGTATATACGTGCTGTATGTGAGCGTGGCTGTGTGTACACCACAAACTGTTGAGTCTTTTCACCGTCCACCTTTATACTGAGCTCAGCTTGATGGGTTTACACAGCAAGCACCCTCGCTGCTGAGACATCCTGCTGGCCTCTTTTCTCTTGGTTTTGCTCTTGCTGCTTTATCTGTGCCTTTGCTATCCCAGCATTCCTTTTAGGAAAAAAAAAAAAAAAAATCCTTCTAGTTCTTACCTGTGGGATGGAGACCTGTAAGCATACTGGGAACTTGTCTCCTACTTCTGGCCAGCATTTCATCGTCTCTCCACGCTATCTAGGATTCCTTAGTTTGTAGCAGGGCTTGTTCACTTTTCCTGAGAACAAACTAACTCAAGCTTAAGATGTTACCAGATCACCCTGCCCTCTCCAGCCAGGACACTGATGGCACCTCTCTGACCTTGTGTATCTTGAACCCTTATCCTCACTTCTCTCTGTGAGCACCTCAGAGTCTGCTTTCCCCAGATATGGTCTAAGCCAGTACCATCTTCTCTTTCCTCTCTTTCTCCCCCATCCCATGCCTGCTATGTGGTACTGGGGTTAATTTCACAGCCTCCTGCATGCCTGATACTAGGCAGACTCTCCACTACAGTGTTTCTGCAACCAGGTGCCCTTCTTGCCTTTTAACTCTGCATTACTAGAATAGCAGCTTAGGAGGGAATATCTACAAGCTTGCGTGAGCCATTTGTCATATTTAAGTAAAATTCCTGTTCTTTTTATAAGTTTTTTTGTTTGTTTTGATTTTTCGAGACAAGGTTTCTCTGTGTAGCCCTGGCCTTCTTGGAACTAGCTGTGCAGACCAGGCTGGCCTTGAACTCACTGAGTTCCTTCTGCCTCTGCCTCCTGAGTTTGGGATCAAAGTTGTACACCACCACTGCCCAGCTTTTTTAAAATTAATTAATTAATTAATTAATTAATTAATTAATTTGTAAGTGTTTGAAACTACTAGAGCAGTGTCTATTTGTCAATAAGTAATTATACAATATGTATAAAGAAAAAGAAAAACCTTAGTGCTACCTAGATGTAGAATTGGTATCTTTTTAAATAGAAGTGGTGGCTCACACCTTTAATCTCAGCACTCCAGAGACAGAGGCAAAAGGATCTCTGTGAGTTTGAGGCTACATAGTGAGTTCCAGTACAGCCAGGGCTATGTAGAAAGACCCTGACTCAAAAAGAAAATAAATGAGTTGGTATCTTTTAGCTCTACCTGCTCTCTGTGTGGACAAGTTGATTATTTGAATCTGTGAAAATGTCTCAAAGTACAGTCTTTCCTTTGCTCCCTCACCCCCTAGGATTTGTACTACCCTAGCATGTCAGGTCTTGATCTGGTAGAGCATCGCTGTGGCCTTCACTGTTGCTGGCATGGCCCTTTTCCCCTGCTCTCTCTGGTCTCCCTGCACTCATTGGTCCTGTATGATCCCCTACACTAAACACTTGTGCAGGGTTAAAGCAATCCCAGGAGGTGGGGCCCTGGCTGCCCCTCTTCACAGACAAGGACATCAGGGCCAAGAGGTTAGCCAGGAAGGAACAATCCCAGAACTAATTTTACCCTTAGGTCCCTCCCACACCCAGCCTGTGGGTCCCTGAACACCTCCCACACTATTCTCATGTCCAAAGACCTACTTGTCCTGCATGCCCTGCTGGGTCTGTCTGACTGACTGCTCCTTCTTGTCAGGCTGAGAAGGAGCACCCACATCCCACAGCCAGCAGAGAAGTGTTTCTGGGGCATTGGTTATCTTCTATCTTGGTGTGGACCAGCTGCTAAAGAAGAAACAGTGATAGCATGGAATCATACATAATGGGCTAAGGGTTGTCTTGTCTGTAGTCATTTTCATTAAATGAAGAGTATATTTGCACATACTGGCAGTTCTCAATAGTAAGATACTTGCATGATGTCTCACAGCTGATACTGTTTCATAGCTGCAGATATGCTATTTTTTACTGTAGAACAGTTTTGGTCTGTGTTTACTGATGTGATGGCACAGGTCATGGGGAGAAGAGGAAAGACAATTTCCCAAGGAGAAACGTGAGCATGACTAGGACTCAGTCTCATTGACAGTCAACAGAGAGAGGTCTGGCCGAGGAGGATTGAGGCCTACAGAGAGAATCCAGGAGCAAAAGAAAGATTATCTGAGTCTGGTCTGTTGGTGCACACCTGTAACCAGTGCTTTGGAGGAAAAGGCAGGAGGATAAGACCATCCACATCTACATAGTGAATTTGAGGCCAGTTCAGGCTACATGAAATCCTGGGGGTTTTCTTTTTGTCTTTTAAATTAAAATATTTACAGAATGTAAGTAGAGTCAGAAAATTTATAGAGTACAGGATATATAGAGCACATAAAAGATATGTTTAGAACTTTGAAGTTCCAATAATCAGAAATTCCAGTTGTTAGTATCATTTTCATTCTGTTCTGAGGTCTGTTCAGTAATTTGCTCTTATCACATGGGTCTGCTTCCTTTTTAAAAATGTGTTTATTTTTAATTGCATATGTGTGCGTTTGTATGAGAGAGTTCCATGTTTGTGGGTGCCCAGAGGCTAGAGGTGTTGGATCACCCGGAGCTGTAGTTACAGGTGGCTCTGCCACTGGACATGGGCACTGGGAGTTAAACTCAGGTCCTTTGGAAGAGCAATACATACTCTTAACCACTGAGCTCTCTCTCTCCAGCCCTAACATGTATCTGCTTCCTAAGAGTTAGATAAGTCTAATTTCACCTCCAGTGCTTGGACTGTGTGCCCTTTTAGATATCCAAACACAGCCTGTGAGCTTCTGACTTGTGATGTGCCACAGATCAGCGACAGACTAGGCGAGGACGAGAATCTGCTGAACCTTCTGTACGACTTTCTGGACCAGGAGCCTCCACTCAATCCTCTGCTTGCCAGTTTTTTCAGCAAGACCATTGGCAATCTAATTGCAAGGAAAACTGAACAGGTAATGATACAGGATGCCAAATGTATTGGACAGTTACTGATGACACTGTGAAATTGTCACCAGTTTGGGACAGCTTTTTGTTTGCTTAACAGATATAAACAAACAGTATGGGGCTCATATGTGAACTGTAGTTTAAATAAAGTGGCTTTCCAAAGATGTTCTTGTAGCCAGCTCTGGAATAAGAAGTACTTATTGTCCTCTCTGGGTACTTTGCAAGCCCCTGTTCAGGCATAAATACATGACGTCCTATAACATGCTCTCACTGTGGAGGGACCTGGAACATCTACATTTTGTGGTCTTGGTGAGTGGCATATCTGTGTGGCCAGAATAGTGATTGCTTCAAAGCAAAATAATAATAATAATAATAATAATAATAATAATAATGTTCAGAATTGGGCTTTTGTGGGAAAACAAACTAGTATTTCAGCTTAACACTATCCTTCTCTTACCTTATATTTAACTTTATGTTTAAAACGTGGATATAAAGCTGAGTGGTGGTGGCCACACCTTTAATCCCAGCACTCAGGGGCCAAGACTGGCGATCTCTGAGCTCAAAGCCAGCTTGGTCTACAGAGTGAGTTTCAGGACAGGTGGGGCTAGAGAAACCCTGCCTCAAAAAACCAAAATGAATAAATAAATAAAAGTGTGAATGTGAATAGGGAAAGTGTAATGGCAGCTTGTGCCTCCTGCTGTGTTCAGCATCCATCTCATCACTTCATATACCCATTCCCATTGGATAATTAAACACACATCTTAGGTGTCAAATAATTTCTTTTGTAAATAGTTCAGTATGTCTACTTTTAAAATATTAGCTGTAATAGTTTAATCTCATCAAATATCCACTTAGCAAACAAACCTATATTTTGTCTTTGTCTTGAGCCCTAGAACTCCAGAGGACTGTCTTATGTCATATGTGTTTTGACCAACAGAAATGAAGAGTAGCAATGTCACATGTATATGTATGTGCATTTGTATATGTGTGTGTGCCTTCATATCCTCTTCCCACGTGTGTTGCAGTGGTGGTAGCAGTACTATAGGGAAGGAATGTAAGCAGATACCCTAGGAGAAGAAAGGTGCTGGGTGGGGTGTTCACTGTGAGTTTCAAAGAGACCTCTTGTGTCTAGACCTTGAAGCCCAATGATTGGACTTGTGAATCTATATATAGCCTAATTGTATTCTTTTGCCACTTTCAGACTTTCTTTACAACTTTACTATCCTGATATATCTCCCTTTTCTCCCTTTATCTAGTAACTACTGCATTAGAGTAATATGAAATGAACTTCTTAAAAATTGTTTATTGTGCTGACAAATGTAACATGTTTATGTGAAATTCAAGACAAGACTGGAATATTTAGGTTCTGTACCCCTTAAAATAACTACTTTTTCAGTAGGTAACACATAGTTGTTAATTTTTACATAATTGTGTCATACTGAATAACTACAAATCGCTTTTCTCACATATACATAAGTCATGTGTTTTTTTTTCTATAGGAATATCTGCTTCATTATGACAGTCCCTTGTATTTGTTGTCAGTCACATAGGAGTTGGCCTGTTCCTAGGGTTGTCTATGGCAGGCAGGGTGAGCTTTCCTGATATTATAGACTGACCAGAGACAAGACTGTTAGGGAAAGGTCTGAAAATTCTTTCAACTCTTTGTAAATTATATAAACTAGTTTTTAAGCCCTCATGTCTCCATAGTTGGGCTTCCACATTATCTGTTACCACCAATATCTCTCTCTCTCTCTCTCTCTCTCTCTCTCTCTCTCTCTCTCTGTCTCTCTCTCTCTCTATGTCTCTCTCTCTCTCTCTCTCTCTCTCTCTGTCTCTCTCTCTCTCTATGTCTCTCTCTCTCTCTGTCTCTCTCTCTCTGAAATAGGGTTCCTGAGTGTTGCCCTAACTGTCCTGGAACTCGCTCTGTGCAGTAGGCTGGCCTCAAACTCATAGAGTGAGTACTGGGATTAAAGGCGTGCACCACCACCATCACCATCACCTGACCGAACTTCCCTATTTTCAACCTTGTCAAATTATCTTGAAGAAAATTACAGATATCAAATGAGATATACAGACAAACAGATAAAAGAAGAGATGTCTTTTATAGCTGTAACCACAATACCATCATCACATATAAAACATGAACAGTAATGCCTTAATATTATTAAATGTTCTTGCAGTGTACAGGTTGCCTTTGATACATCAAAATGATGTGTGCCTTAGTTTAGGTGAGTTCAGGTGTGTAGTGCTGGGACAAGACACCACGACCGAAAGCAACTGGGAGGAAGCCTGTCATCAAATGAAGTCAGGGCAGGAACTCAAAGCACAATCCTGGAACGTCCTTGTAGTGGAAGAATACTTCTTGCTAGTTGGCTCCCTCTGGCTTGCTTGGTTTGTTTTCTTATACATTGAGGACCACCTACCTAGAGGTGACACTACCCACAATGCACTGGGCCCTCAATCATCAAATAAGAAAATGCCCTATAGGTTTGCCTATAGGCTGACCTTATGGAGGTATTTTCTCAGTTGAGGTTCTCACCTCTTAGTTGACTCTAGCTTGTGTCAAGTTGGAAAAAAAAAAACTACCCAACATAATTGACCCTTTGTCAACCTGACACATAAACACATTATTATTAAACTTTAACTTTTTCTTTCTTAAGCTTTAGAGTTTATTTTTTTATTTTTATTTACTTTTTAGTTTTTTGAGACAGGGTTTCTCTGTGTAGCTTTGGAGCCTGTCCTGGAATTCACTTTGTAGACCAGGCTGATCTTGAACTCACAGAGATCCACCCTGTCTCTGCCTCCTGAGTGCCAGGATTAAAGGTGTGAGCCACCACCATCCAGCCAACTTTTTCCTTCTTGTTCATCCCCAAGATTTCATATTAATATTAGTAACACAATATAAAACATTCCAACTTTTTTGTGTGTTTGTTTTTTGAGACAGGGTTTCTCTGTGTAACAGCCCCGGCTGTCCTGGAACTCACTCTGTAGACCAGGCTGGCCTTGAACTCACAGAGATCTGCCTGCCTCTGCCTCCTGAGTGCTGGATTAAAGGTGTGAGCCACCATGCCTGGCTATAACATTCCAAATTTTAAAAGTCCCAGTCTTTAAAAAGTCAAACACCTTAAGAGTTCAGTCTTTTTAAAACATCTGAAGTTTCTTTTAAAGTTCAAAGCCTCTTTAAAATACCCAAAGCCATTATGACTTCAAAGTCTCTCAACTCTGGACTCCTATAAATAAACAATAAGTTACATCTTTTTCCCACTTCAAAAAGGCAGAGACAGAGCACAGTTACAGTCAGATCAAACCAGAGTCCACCAACCAAAGTATGAAAGCTCAGTGTCAGATCTTCTGGGCTCCAAAGGGCCTGCCACAGCACTCGTAATACCACTCACAGCCTACTGCTGTTCTTGGTGGTCATCTTATGGTACTGGCATCTTCAAAATGTTGGGGTCTCCCCTGCAACTGTCTGTACCTTCATCAGTAGCCTCCTTTGGGCTTTCTTCAGGGATTCTGACCCTGTGGAATGTTGCTAAGCCTAATGTCTCTCTGTGACCCCTTCATACCTTTGAAACCAGTACCAGGGGCTGGAGAGATGGCTCAGAAGTTATGACCACTGGCTTCCAGAGGATCTGTGTTTGATTACTAACAATTAGCTGGAGTCCCACAACCACCTGTAAAAGGTGGGTCTGACACCTCTGTGGACATTGCACTCATGAGGTGCACAGGTTCTACTGCTGACACCAGGTTCTGAACACTGACCATGATTTCGCCTCAGTAAAGCTGCTCTTTTTTTTTTTTTTAATTTTTTTAAAATTTATTTTAATGAGCATTGGTGTTTTATTTTATGAGTGTTAGGCTCCCTGGAACTAGAGTTAGCCCGGAACAGTTATTAGCCACCACGTGGGTGTTGGGTCCATCTTGTAGAGCATCTTGTAGTGCTGGGATTAAAAGTAAATGCACTCACCACCTGTCTTGCTGCCCCCTTAATCGTGGCTGACTTCTTAGCTCCAGCTAACCAGCATTAGGTCAATTGTTCCAGTGAAGCAAAGGTTTTGCTTTGTTTTAGTCAGTGGTTGTAGTCTCTTATTGATCATAGTATCTTATTCTTATTTCAAAATATTGATAGCACTGGTTGAGGTGTTTTTTTTGTTTATTTATTTATTTATTTATTATGTATACAACATTCTGCCTGCATATATGCCTGCAGGCCAGAAGAGGGCACCATATTTTATTGCAGATGGTTGTGAGCCACTATGTGGTTTCTGGGAATTGAACTCAGGACCTCTGGAATAGCATCCAGTTTCTTAACCTCTGAGCCATATCTCCAGCCCATTTTTTAAAATGTAATATTTTTATTAATTATCTGGGAATTCCACATCATGAACCCCCATCAGTCACTTCCCAGTCTTCCCGAGTCCACCCCCACACTTGTGACCCTCCCCTGAAAAAAAGGTCCAATTTGTGTTACCCATATACTCACTGGAGTATGGTCAAACCCCCATAAAGAAAACTAAGTCCTTCCCTACTCCCACCCCTGCCAGGAACCATCAGTTGTGGAAAGTTAACTCTAGCATCCCAAATATATGGAATTCTTCACGAATTTTTGTGTCATGCTTGCACAGGGGCCATGCTAATCTTTTCTGTATTGGTCCAATTTTAGTATATGTGCTGCCAAAGCAAGCAACCTGTTGAGTCTTTAGGGAATTTTACAAGGCAGGCCTCTATTATCTATACTGCTCTCTACATTCTCTTCTAAGTTCCCACAATACAGCTAATCAAGCTTTGAACACTCTGGCTTCTCTAGCTCTAAGTTTCAAAGTCCTTCCACAGGCCTTCCAAAAACACTGTCAGGTCTGTCAGCAATGTCCCACAAACCTGATACCAATTTCTGTCTTAGGGTTTCTGTTGCTGTGATAAAACACCAAAGGCAGCTTGGGGAAGAAAAGGGTTTATTTCAGCTTATAGTTCCATGTCACAGTCCATCACAAATGAAATTTGGGCAGGAACTAAAGGCAGAAGCTGAGGCCAAGGAGAAGCATTTCTTACTGGCTTACACTCTTTTGGATTATTCAGTTTGTTTTTGTTATCCACCCTAGGACCACCTACCCAGAGGTGGCACACCCAGAATGCACTGGACCCTCCCACATTAATCATTAATTATAAGAAAATGCCTTACAGGCTGATTGAATGGAGACATTTTCTCAGTTGAGGTTTCTGACTCTCAAATGACTCAAACAAAAACTAGCCCCTATACAGTATCTGCTTTTGGCTACAAGAAGAATTGGCTGAGCCTGTTCTGTTATACTGTTGCTTTTTCCTTACTCATTGTCAGGAGTTACACTGTCAATACTGTTGCTTTTTTCTTATTAGTTGTCAACTGTGTATATTATGTTTTAAGACATGGTCCTTCTTTGTATCTCTTGCTGCCTTAGAACTTGTTGTATAAACTAAGCTGACCTCAAACTTAAATTGCACATTTTTGTTTTATGATGTTAAGAGAGTGAACTCAGGGCAAGAGCTGAAGCACTAAACTATATTCCCCAGCCCTGTGTTTTGTGGATTTCAGGACTCAGCCTCTTCACTGAGTGCAATTTCATCCAAGTCAAAATAGTCATCCAAGTTGTGTCTATCAAGGATTCATTCCTTCTTTATTGCTATTTAATATTGTATGGTGTGGATGAATCATAGTTCACCCATTCATGTGTTGGAGGACATTTACTCTGCTTTCCATTTTTACTGATGAGAAATAAAGCTGCTACTTTGATAATTTATATCCTTTTGTTTTATTTGCATACAATATCATATCATTTGTGATTAATGGTGATCTAACTTTTTTATGTGTAATGAGTGTTTTGCTTGCATGAATGTATATGTACCAAATGTATACTAGGTGCCCATGGAGGTCAGAAGAGGGTATTAGATCTCCCAGGACTGGAATTATAGATGGTTGTGAGCTGCCATATTGGTGCTGGGAACTGAACTTGGGTCCTCTGCAAGAGCAAGTGCTCTTAACCTTTGAGCCATCTCTCCAGCCCCAAATTAATGACAGTTTCATTTTATGCTTTATAATTTGTATATCTTTTCTTTCTTTTTCATGTCTTATTGAATTGGCTGGAGTCTTTAGTACAATATTGAATAGAGGTGCTAATTGTGAATTTTTTTGTGTTATTTATTACCTTAAAAGAAAAAAAATAATTAAGGTGCTTATTGAAAGGTTTTCAGTGTTTTACTTTAAATTTTATTTAGTGATTTTTTTATTCATTGATAATTTCATACATACATTAAGTGTATTTTGATTCTCTCCACAAGTTCTTCTGTATCTCAGTCTGACCTCAGACCCACTGTGTATCTGAGGATAACCTTGAACTCCTGCCTCTACTTGCTAAATGCTGGGTTTATAGGCATATGCCACTGCATCCAGTTTGTGTTGCTGGGAATCAAACTCAGGGCTTCATGCATGTTAGTCAAGTACTGTACCAAGTGATCTATGTATGCAGCTCTAAAGCTTAAAAATTCAAGCCTAGGGCTGGAGAGATGGCTCTGAGATTAAGAGCACTGGTTTCTCTTCCAGGGGTCCTGAGTTCAATTCCCACCAACCACATGGTGGCTCACAACCATTCATGATGGAGATCTGGTGCCCTCTTCTGGTCTGCAGACATAGATGCAGACAGAATACATAATAAATAAATCTTTAAAAAAATAAATCAAGCTTAAGGGGCCAGAGAGATGGCTTAGTGGGTGACAGTACTTGCTGGCAAGCCAGATAACCTAAATTCAATCCCTGAGGCCTATGACTGCCACATGTGCTGTGGTACACTCATGTCCTGCTGCATACAATAAATAAATGTAGTAAATTTTAAAAATCAACCCTAAGGATCTGGTAGTTATGTCCCAATAGTAGCGTATTGCTTATCATGTATAAGGCACTGGGCTTAATCATTAGTATAGAAACAAACAAATAAAAAGTAACCTAAAGGAGTTTTCTTGAGTCCCATTTTTTTGAGAGTTTATGTAATAGCACTGGCTGTTGAAATTAATAAAACGCTCTTCATATAATGTTAAACCAACATTGCATTTGTGGAATGCACCGAACTTATTGTTGTGTATTTTTCTTTCCTTTCCTCTTTCCTTCCTTCCTTCCTTCTTTCTTTCCTTTCCTTCCTTTCCTTTCTTTCTTTCTTTCTTTCTTTCTTTCTTTCTTTCTTTCTTTCTTTCTTTCTTTCTTTCTTTTTTCTTTTAAAGATTGAGTGTCTATGTATACACCTGGCAATCCTGGTACTTACTACAGAGTAAGACCATGCTAGCCCCAAAGCTGGAACTCAGAATTCAGAAATTTGTCTACCTCTGCCTTCTAAGCACTGGGATTAAAGATGTTTACCATACCACCATGCCTAACTTTATTATTTTTTTTTTCTATTGTTGAGTCTTGTGCTATGGTCTTTAGTGGGATGGCTTTTAATTTCCTATTCTTTTTTTTTTTTTTTTTTTTTTTTTTTTGGTTTTTTTTTTTTTGGGGGGGGTTGTTTATTTGGTTTTTTTTGAGACAGGTGTAGCTCTATTTATCCTGGAATTCACTCTGTAGACCAGGCTGACCTCAAACTCATTGAGATCCACCTGTCTCTGCCTGCCAAGTACTGGGATTAAAAGCGTGCCCCATCATACCCAGTGAGTTGTATTGTTTTCTTTTTAAGATTTATTTATTTATTTGTAATGTATACAGTGTTTTGCCTACATGTATGCCTGCAGACCAAAAGAGGGCATCAGATCTCATAGATGGTTGTGAGCCACCATATCGTTGCTGGGAATTGAACTCAGGACCTCTGGAAGAGCAGCCAGTTGTCTTATCCACTGAGCCAGCTCTCTAACCAAATTATATTTCTTTTGATGTTCATATGGATTAATATTTTCTTCCTGCCGGTTTAGATAATCTTTAAAAATATTTTTTATTTAATTAACTTTTTTTTTTTTCATTTATTTTACAAACCTACCACAGTTTCTCGAGATGGCTTAGGGGTTAAGAACACTGGTTGTTCTTCCAGAGGATCCAGATTTCAAATCCCACGTGGTGACTCAAAACTGTAACTCCAGTCCCAGGAGATCCAGCACCCTCTTCTGGTCTCCACAGGCGCTACACAAACATGGTGAACAGACATTCACGCAGGCAAAACACCCATACACATAAGTAAAAAATAAAGATTAAAATATTTTAAAGTTTACCATTTTTGTATTTGTGTGTATGATGCTATGGTATACATATGGAGGTGAGAAGACAACTCTGTCTAGTCACTTTTCTGTTTTTACCTTTGTATGGTAAGTGCCTTTATCCACTGAGCCCTGGAATCTTCCCCCTTGTAACAATGTGCCTTATTTGTTTAAGAAAGAATGTCTCATGCAGCCCAGGCTGGGTTTTAGCTTTCAATATAGCTGAGAATGATTTTGAACTTCTGATCTTCCTGCTTCTGCCTTCCACAGGCTGGGATTACTGGCATGTACCCTGGTTTATTTGATTTGTTTGTTTGTTGCTCCCCCCCTTTTTTTTTTTTTTTTTTTTTTTTTTTTGGACAGAGTCTCTCTTTTATGTAGCCCTGGCTGTCCTGGAACTGACTATGTATACCAGGTGGCCTTGAACTCACAGTGATCCACCAGTCTCTGCATTCCAAGTGCTGGTATTAAAGGCATGGGCCACCTTACTAGTTAATTGGAGTTTTTGAAAATTCTTTATTTTTTAAAGATGCATACAAATTGGTACGAAGCTTCTCATGTTTTATAAGTTTACTTGTTTATTTATTATTGTGTATTATTGTACGTGTGTGTGTGTGTGTGTGTGTGTGTGTGTGTGTGTGTGTGTGTGTGTATGGTGTAACACAGTGTATACCCGAGCATAAAAAGGCTGGAGGACAATGTTTTTTTCAGACAGGATGGGTCCTCTATGTAGCTCTGAAACTACAACTCTCACCTCAGCTGGTTCTTTCTACACCTTTTGTTTCTGCTGGGCACACTTGAGCTAGCTCATGTTCAGTGTGACTGTGCCTGCTAACTTGCACTGTTTTCCAAACATGCTGTCCAGTTAGTGGCACTGCCACCTGCACTTGTGTCAGTGGCCTCTAGGACTCTCTGCCTGCCTTGGGAGGGAATTTTTGCATATAGGTTTTCCTGGTCTTTCTGTCATTTCTTCTCAGTGTAATTGAAAGTTATCTTTCTCTTGAGAGCTCTTAAAGGTGTTCCTTCCTGTCAGAAACCTGATTATTTACTAGGTGTGTTTGACCTCAGGTGATCATGTTTTTGAAGAAGAAGGAAAAGTTTGTCAGCCTGATGCTGAAGCACATAGGCACCTCAGCTCTCATGGATCTGCTGCTGCGCCTGGTCAGCTGTGTGGAACCAGTTGGTCTCCGGCAAGAGGTCCTACATGTGAGTGCCAGGGAGTGTGTATGGATGTGTGGGATACCGTCTCATTCTCCATGGGAATGATTTACTAGGTCAGGTCACCTGGGCCAGGAAACAGCAGCTGCCCAACCCTAAGCTCTTCACCCAGTCCCTCAGCACCATCTGTTGCTATCTATACTTTTTGTCCTGTTCCAGCCCATTCAGAAACAAAGAACAGAGGTTCCTTCTCCCCCAACACATGGCCCCTTTTTCCTCTCCTGCTCTCTCCCTCACTCAGACACCCACACAGGCCTTAGAACCCACACTCAGCAGGGTGTAGGCTCCAAACCCAAGTGCTACTCTGAGGAAACTACAAGTTGACTAGTTCAGGTAGGGGTGCATCTCTCCATCTGGAGTGTGGATACTGCTGCTCTGCTGGGAAGGGCAGGATGTCCAGCCTAGAGGGTAAGCTTTTGTCTGCTGTGGATGAGGTCTTGTTTGTTCCCCATTTTGAAGTCAAACAAAGTTAGCAATTGGACCATTGTCCCTTTTCTCATTCTGAGAGTCAAGTGTCATTTAGATGGCCATTCTCATTGAGCATGGTGCTACAAGCCAGTAATTCCAGCAGTTGGGAGGCAGAGGTAGAATTGTGAGTTCCAGGCTACTAAGGGCTATGCAGTGTCTCATAATATATAAGTTACCTACTCTGCCTCAAAAAATAAATAAAAGATGTGATAGTTTTTTCTTATTATATTTTATGTTGTTATGTTTTATTGTTATCTCTTAGAAACCTGTCATTTTTTTAAAATTTTTATTCTTCTCTCATACATTATATCCTGACTGTAGTTTCCTCTCCATCCATTCCTTCCAATGCCCCATCCCCTTCCCCTCTCCCCAGATTAACTACTCTTCCTCTGTTTTCCTTAAAGAGAGAGAGAGAGAGAGAGACAGACAGACAGACAGACAGACAGAGAGAGAGAAGGCCTTCCATGTACTCCCAGGTGTATCCACATGACCTAAAAAGATACAGTAAGACTGGATACAAACCCTATATTACAACTGGACATGGCAACCCTATTGGAGGAAAAGGGTCCCAAGCACAGGCAAAGGAGTCAGAGACACCGCCACTCCCATGTTAGAAACCCCACAAGAGCACCAAGCTACACAATCATAATATATATACAGAAGACTTAGTTTACACCCATACAGGGTCCATGTTTGTCACTTTGGTTACAATCCTTCCTACCCTCTTCTGTAGGGTTCCTCTGCCTCCACCTAGTGTTTGGCTATGGGTCTTGGTAGATGCTTTGGGGGAGGGCAGTAAGGGAGGAACTGGGAGGAATAGAGGAGAAATTGTACTCAGGATACATTATATAAGGAAAGAATATTTTCAATAAAAGGGGGAAAACAAATGAATAAAAGTGGTGATTATTCTCACTCAGGTTCATAACTCATTTTCTTTATGGCATTATATAAAATGAATGCAGTGCTCACACTGGCTGTTGTTAAGTATTTATAGGAAGCTGATTTAGTTACTTTCTATTGCTCATTTAGTCAGGGTTCTCTAGAGTAACAGAACTTACAGAATGAAACTCTTTATACATATATGTGTATATATGTATGTATATATGTATACACACACATACACACACATATATGTGTATGTAGAAAGGTGATTTATTAGAATGACTTAACAGGCTGTGGTCCAGCTAACCCAACAATGAATGACTATGAATAAGAATCTGGTAGCGGTTCATTCCATGAGGCTGGATGTCTCAGCTGGTCTTCAGTGTACACTGGAATCCTGAAGAAGTAGGCTCTAATGCTAGTGAAGAAATGGACTTGATAGGGAGTTGAGAACAAGCAGGCAAAGAGGGGGAGAGCTTTCTTCATCTGTGTCCTTTTTATGTGGGCTGCCAGCAGTAGGTGTGGCCCAGGTTAGAGGTAGTTCTTCCACCTCAGAAAGTCTGGATTAAAGATGTGTCTTCCCATCTCAGATGCAGACTAGAAGTGGATCTTCCCATTTCAAACTAAGCAAAATGTCTTCAAAGGTGTGCCCCATTTTTGGGTTTTAGTTAATTCCAGATGTAGTCAAGTTGACAACCAAGAATAACCATTACAAACATCATGACCAAGGCAATTCCTCCCTCCCTCCCTCCCTCCCTCCCTCCCTCCCTCCCTCCCTCCCTCCCTCCCTCCCTCCCTCCCTCCCTTCCTCCCTCCCTTCCTCCCTCCCTCCCTTCCTCCCTCCCTTCCTCCCTCCCTCCCTGCTTGTTTGTCTTTGTTTTTCAAAGGTTTGTCTAGGTGTAGTCCTGGGTGACCTAGAACTTGCTCTGTAGACCAGACTGGGATCCACCTGGTTCTGCCCCATTGTGTTAGGATTAAAGGTGTGCTCCACTTCACTTAGCCTAACCAAGGAAATTTAAAAGAAAGCATTTAATTTGACAAGAAGGTGGGACAGTGGCACAGTGGCAGAAATGGTTCAGAGCTCACATTTTGAACCATTAGTAGAAGGCAGTGAGAGCACTGGGAATGACAAGAATCTTTTGAAACCTCAAGCCCACTCCCAGTAACAACCTTCAACAAGGCCACACCTCCTAATCCTTTCCAAACAGTTCCACCAACTGGGGATCAAGTATTCTAGCATAAGATCCTATGGAGGCCATTCTCTTTGAAACTACACAGCCTTTCATCCTTCATCTTTCACTTGTGCTCCTCATTCACATTGTAAGGCATCCCTGTGGGGCATTTCACCTCTACATGAGGAGTCTCAAGCGCAAAACACATCATGCACTAGTGGAGCCAGCCTGTCAGCTCTGCTTGCCATCATTTCACTGTATCTCCAGTGCCCTGGACCTCAGACAGTGAGCTTTGACCCTTACAGTTCCTGCTACCACAACTCAGTCCTTCTGCCCTTCCAGATCCTAAGAAGGCCCTGATGCCATAGGGAACTGAGATTTGTCTTGCTTTCTCATCTGGCTGGCCTCTGCATTTCATTCTGTTCATTGTGCACTTTAGGTTTAGAAATGATGTGTCTCAAAAGTAGAGAGAGTATGCACTATTAAGACAGATGGACAGTGGCCCACCCACTTAAACTCTTTGGGTCCTTCCCCGGGTTTACTGTATCATTTTGGTTCTTCTTGGGTCTAGACAGGCATGTCAGAGTCTATCCAGGAGACCTGGGCACATGAGTCTGCTGTTTCAAAGGACTGTCTTCATTTGCTTAGCTATGAACAGATACTGAACTGGACTTCTCTCTCTCTCTCTCTTTTTTTTTAGTGGCTTAATGAGGAGAAAATCATCCAGAGACTTGTGGAATTGATCCATCCCCATCAGGATGAAGATGTGAGTGTGATGCTCACAAAGCCCAGCCTTACTAGGCTGTTGGAACACGTGCTGCTGTGTGAAGGGAGCAAGCACTCTTTCCTTTGAAGAGGACCAGTAGATACTTTTTTCTCTAATGTCTAGGCAATTTTGTTTTTACAAAAAATAAATGGTGGTGCACACCTTTTATCCCAGCTTTTGAGAGGTAGAGGTAGTTGGATCTCTATGAGTTCAAGGCTATCTTGAGTTCCAGGACAGCCAGGGCTACATAATGAGAACTTACCTCCAAAACAGTTAAAAGAGAAAAATAATAATAATAATAAAAATAATAAAATATATATATATATACATACACACCATATACATGTATATGTATATGCACATGTATATGCACACTATATATGCATATATTACTTCATATATGTGTATAATAAAACAGTTGGAACAGGGTTGTATTACTTAACTATGGCTGAATGACAAGTCATGCTGTAGCTGAGTTGTCTCTAACAAGTACCTTCTTTTTTTTTTTTTTTAAAACTCTTATCAGTATTGGTTTCCCTGGTCAGGGATCTGGCCATGGTCTGTTGGCTCCTCTTCTCAGGGTCTCTCACAAGATTACAGTCATTTCAGGACTCAAAGAAGATCCACTTTCCTAGTCACAAGTAGCTTAGCAGCATTCAGTTCCTCAGAGACTGCTAATCCAGGTAACCCCTCAGCTCTGTTCAAGGTGGGCTTCTGAGTGGACAGCAGGGCTCACACTAAGGTAGCTGGCTTTGAGGAGTGAGCTGGACCTACATCAGACTTCTTTAAATTCAGCCCAGAAATGATGGCCTTCCCTCTAATGTAGGGGTTCTCAACCTTCCTAAAGCTATGACATTTTAATATAGTTTCTCATGTTGTGATGACCCCCAACCATAAAATTGTTTTGTTACTACTTCAAAACTGTAATTTTGCTATGGTTATAAATCATAATGTGATTTTGATATGCAGAATGTGACCCCCTAAAGGGTCATGACCCGCAGGTTGAGAATCACTGCTCTAATGCACTCTGCACTTTAGACTTGAACATCCAGGTCTAGCCTGCATTCAAGGACATAGACTTACAAGGGCATGAATACCAGGAGAGGTTAATTAGGGCCCTTCTTGAAACTTCCCTAGAGGCATATAATGTAATCATAGAAAGAAAGGCCAACTCCCACTCAATATCTCCTATGAAACTCTCAGTATACAAGACTTTCTGATGCAAGTGAGGAGTAAGGCTAAGCAGTCAGTTCTCAGAAGACACTAGCCAGACACCCTATAATTCACCTCTGACACTTCTTATATAGTAGCAGATGGCATAGGGCTTAGTCACCAAGACTACTACACCTGCTGCTTCCTTATATCTGTGCTTCTGATTGGCCAGCTAAACGTTGAACTCTCTATACATTCTTCCCTAGGTACAAATAATTTGTTGTTTTTACTGGTTTATTATGATACAAAGAGGTGCCTAAAGTAATGTGTAGAAGAATGGGTGTGAGGCTTCTTGTCTTTCCAGGTGTACTGCCCTGCAGGAACCTGCACAGTTTGCTGTTCTGAAACTCCCCAGGTCCAGTCTTTCTAAGGTTGTTTTGTTATTGTTGTTGAGACTTACCTGCGTAGATTTGGTGAGGAAAACCCAGCAAGACCTGTCTATCCAGGTTCTTCTTGGACTCTGAATCATACCCAACTACTCCAGATCATGGAACAGAAGCCTGCTGGCATGAGGAGGACATTATAACCTACTATCAGAGTAGACTATGAACCAGGAACTGTGAACAAAGAGCAAAAACTAGGTGTCAACGTATCACAGGTGTTTTGAGTCATCTTCATCCTCCCTACAGTAATCACTGCTGAGAGCTTGAGTCATATCCTAGTAAGGACTTTGTTATGCATTGTAAATATTTGCGCACACACACACACAGCCAGGCAGTGTGGTGTGCTCCTTTAATCCCAGCACTTGGGAGGCAGAGGTGGGTGGATCTCAGGGAGTTTGAGGCCAGCCCAGTCTACAATGTGAGTTCCAGGACAGCCAGGACTATTAGACAAAGAAATCCTGTCTCAAAAAGCCAAAAAGAAAAAGAAAAAAAAAGAAATTGTACACACTTGTCTTCAGTCAATATTTGACATGTGTCCAAAGTCTTCACTGCTGCCTGACCACTCTGTTTTGGCCCCTGTCTGTCCATTGAGCCTACCAAACAGCTGGGAGAAAAATTGTTGAAGCATAGAGATTTTCCTATGTTAGTGTTCCAAAAGGTAGAGCCTACCAGTGGTGTGACTGGCCTGTCCCTGGTCCTAAAGGTAAGCTTAAGGTCACAGAACCAACCTGGTTGCTTTAACTTTTTCCTGAAAGCCTTGCAAGTGGCTTTTTTTTTTTTTTTTTTTTTTTTATCTCGATTTTTTTGCTGTGTGTGTAAGATTTGGCACAGATTAAGCTATTTCTCTCTTGATTACTTTGATCTCCACCTACAAGTGCTCTTAGCAAGCACATGTTCAAGTTGGGGGTATGGGGTCAGAGTTGATTTTCCCTAGTGATGTTGAGTTCTCTTTTTTTCTTCAGCAGCTTATCCTGCTTCCTCAGCCCATAGGACTAATTGTAAATAACAGTGACTGATTAATATTAAATTTAAAACACAGAATAACATGGTTACATATTCAGTACATGTTAGAATGTGAATCAAAGGTGTAGAATAGCCACAAAGCCATATAACATACTTGACTATGTTGGGCCCCATTTTTAATTCCTGGGGATGGGTTCAGTATATCTTTTTAAAAATCTAGCTGGATCCATATCTTGATGATGAACAAAGCAGACACATGCCACTTCCTTATTTTCATTTTGTTTTGTTTCTTGAGACAGGGTTTCTCTGTAGCTTTGGAAGCTGTCCTGGCACTTGCTCTATAGATCAAGCTGGCCTCAAACTCATATAGAGTTCTGCCTGATTCTGCGGAGTGCTGGAATTATAGGTGTGCATTACCATTGCCTGGCCACACTCCACTTTCAAATGAACCACTACAGGAATCTTAACAGAAAACTGGTTCATAAAAATTGCAAATATATTAGCAGGGTTCACTTGGCTAATGGGTGTCTTTTGTTGAGGGGGCCTGTTTCCCTTGTCTTTTCAGAGGCAGTCCAATGCTTCTCAGGCACTCTGTGACATCATCAGGCTGGGCAGAGACCAGGGCAATCAACTGCAGGAGGCTGTGGAACCAGACCCTCTCCTCATAACACTGGAGTCGTGAGTGATAGTGGGCCATAGTATGGTGGGCC
The DNA here is from genome assembly GCA_030556225.1 of Cricetiscus sungorus. Classification (NCBI taxonomy): domain Eukaryota; kingdom Metazoa; phylum Chordata; class Mammalia; order Rodentia; family Cricetidae; genus Cricetiscus; species Cricetiscus sungorus. The sequence goes on along the minus strand of JANBXA010000031.1, from coordinate 13,670,842 downwards.
CCACTGAATCATGGGCATGTCTTGGAACCTGTTCTGAACACAGGAAATGACACTGCCATCTCTAATCCAGAGCCCAGAAGGGATATCACTGGGAGCCCTGGTGGTCCAGACAGTTTGGACTAGTACCTGGCTTTGATCCTGAACAAAGCCAGAATGAGGCCCCCCCTGGCTCATGGTGCCATAGTGTCATCTGGGGAAGAGAATGTCCCTTGCATGATGTCTTTGTATCTGTTCTGCCAGGCAGTAACCTTTACATATGTCCAACAGGCAGGACTGTGTGGAGCAGCTTCTGAAGAACATGTTTGATGGGGATCAGATGGAGAGCTGCCTGGTCAGTGGGATGCAGGTGCTGCTTGCCTTGCTGGAGCCAAGGCGTGTTGGGTGAGCCTTTCCCTTGAAAAGCAGCATACATTGTCCCTATGCCACAGGATATGGGTGTCTACGAGGAGCCAGGAAATGCTCTATTTTTAATTAATTTTGGTTGTACAAATTATAACACGGGTAGACATCCTGGTTGAAAGGTCTCCTTTGTAGCTGTAGCTAGGCCCTCTTTGACCCTCACTAGCAGGCAGTTTCACTCTAGCCTGCTGGCATTCAACTGTTACCAGTTGCAATATGTTTATAGATGCATATGGAATACATGTGGTTTTCTCTAGGACTGCTCTGGTCGCTGCCCACAATGCATGAGTACTTCCTGCACTTTAGCATGTATCTACTGCTTACATGTCCAGCTCCCATGCTAGGGAATAATGCATGCTGTGTTCATTTGACATCCACAGGTGCTAATTTCTCTGCTAAGTGTTCAATAAGACACTTTGTTTATGGATTGCCCTTCACTCTCCCCCCTCCCCACTCCCCCCCCCATGTATTTATTTTTATGTGTATGAGTGTTTGCCTAAATGAATGTATGTGCACCATGTGGTTGCAGCGCCTATGGAGGCCAGAAGAGGGCAACTGGTGGTTGTGAGCTGCCATATAGGTATTGGAAACCAAACCCAGGTGTTTTGCAAGAGCAATAAGTGCTCTTAACCATTGAGCCATTTCTCCAGCCCTTGTCCTACACTGCTTTCTCATCTATCAGGTGCTATTTAAATACCCAACATGGAGTCCTAAGAGACAAAGACAACCAAAATGTGGCCTGTTTCCTCCAGTGTTTCTCTCTGTCCTAGGAGATCATTATGGGGATAGGTGATTCAGTGTGGAAAACATGTGACCCCCGAGGACAGTCTGTGTAGGCCTGGAGGATAGACATGCTGGTTAGGGAAGTGTTCTCTGAGAGGCCCCCATTAGCCAAAGATAGAGGATCCCATTGTGAGCAAAAACGTAGTGCCAATTTATAGATAAGGAGGTAATGAAGTTTGAAAGTCACCATATTGGTTGTCCTCAGTATTGCTATCGGAAGCCTTCTGAGGCAAAGTACCACTTCCTAACTAGTTATGAGAAAGCAGGAGACATGAGTTGGAGTTAAAGGTTGAATTTGTTTGGGAATGCAGGTGACTGAGAACTTTCTAGGACCCCAAATGTAAATTCTAGAAAGTGAAACTGATCCCAGGCTGGCCCTGAAATCCCAGCAGACTAGATGTGGCCACAGTCGCTTAAGCAAAGATGATCTGATTTTACCTTGTGAGCCACAGATGAGACAACAGGAGTCAGCAGCAGAGTATCTTGGCTGAGGAGCCCCCTGGAAGGCATGTCACAAAGGGAGATAGTGGAGGTGGATCTTGATATTGCTAAGCACTGACCACCCCCCCCAGCCTTTTCAATGGATCTTCAAGTTCCATCATTGGATTAAGGTTCTCAGCAGCCATCGAACCAACTCTAGGGTGTTTCTGAACTATTCTTCTATCACATGTTGGGGGTAATATTCTAACTCTCCCTCAAGGCAATTGTCATATTTCCCCATGGTGGGGAGAACTGCATTATTTCCTGGTACTAGTAGCCTTGTGGTTTTACACACACACACACACACACACACACACACACACACACACACACACACACACACCGAAAATGACAAGAAATTGGGTAAATCTCTTTCCAAAACTACCTCAATACATCAATATTAGCGTATTGCCTAAAAATAAGTAATCATTTTCTCTACTTTGCAACTAGAATATTAATTTCTTTAACAAACCCAAGAAGTCTAGACCACTTTTTTAAAATTATTTTATTTATTTATTTATTTTTGGCCAGGCAGTGGTGGCACATGTCTTTAATCCCAGCACTCAGGAGGCAGAGTTGGGCAGATCTCTGTGAGTTCGAGACCAGCCTGGTCTACAAGAGCTAGTTCCAGGACAGTCTCCAAAGCCACAGAGAAACCCTGTCTTGAAAAACCAAAAAGAAAAAGAAATATATATATATATATATATATATATATATATATATATATATATTATACATATTAATGGTTTATTCATTATATATACAGTATTCTGTCTGCATGTATGACTGCAGGCCAGAAGAGGTCACTAGATCTCATTACAGATGGTTGTGAGCCTCCATGTGGTTGCTGGAAATTGAACTCAGGACCTCTGGAAGAACAGCCAGTGCTCTTAATCTCTAAGCCATCTCCCCAGCCCCAATATTTTTTATGTGCACATTTATCTGTGTAAGGATGTCAGATCCCTTGGAATTGGAGTTACCAACAGATGTGAGCTGCCACGTGGGTGTTGGGAATTGAACCTGGGTCCTCTGGAAGAACAGCTGTGCTCTTAAATGCTGAGGCATCTATCTCTCCAGCCCCCTAGACCACTTCTGAAAGCCAAACTCAGCCCTGCATGTGATGGAGGAACAATGTAAAATTTAGAAAAGCAGAAATAGAACCAGGCATGGTGGCCTGTGTCTTTAAATCACTCCCTTGCCCTGTGCTTTTGGATTTCACCTATAAGTGTTTTGCTAAGAGGCTGAGAGCCTTTCTCACACTGGTCACCAGAAAATGTGTAGAAGTCCTGAGTAATGTCTCTTTTCAGATTGTCTTTGGGAAACCCAATAAGAGCTTTTGGGAGATACTGGGCAGAGTGTTGACAAGGTGAAGGGGAGTGCAAGGACACAATGCCAAGGCTTTGCTGCTGTCTTTACCCACAGAACAGAAGGCTTGGCGGACTCCTTTTCTCAGGGACTGGAAAGGTCATACTCTGTCAGCAGCAGCATCCTGCATGGCATTGAGCCATGGCTGAAGAACTTCCATCAGCTTCTGCTCCACCCGCCAAAGGTAAATGACTGAGAGATTGTTAGGGACGTTGAGAGACATATGGTGGTGTAATGTACAAGATAAGGCAGAGTATGGAGTTAAGTGTGCTTTGATGCCCTTCGAGATGCTAACTGGAGAACCAACCACTGGGCAGATGTTAAAATATGCTGCTAGCTAGGAATACCCATGTTGACTCTATTAGGAGAGGCTGGGAGTGTGACATTTGCATACTTCCCAGGTAACTAAGCATGAGGTTAACCAGCCTATGGATTGGGACACAAGGTCTCAACTGTCTCCTGCCTACCAGGTCTTCTTCTCTGGCACCTGGGCCTCACATTGCAGTCCTTTCCCATATACAGTAACCCTCCCTTTTCCTAGTACACCACCTTACTTACGGACTTGTTTTCTGTCTTGTTCCCCACCACCACCACCACCACCACCACCACCACCACCACCACCACCACCACCCCACACACACACACACTAATAAGGAAGGATTCATGGAGGCAAGAACTATGTTTTGTCAGCCTTAAACTTTCAGTTAATGGAAAAGGGGACAGAGAAGGATCAGAGAATCCCTGAATACAATCTAATGAAGCAAGCTTGGGGCCAGTGAGATGGCTAAGTGGGTAAATGCTTTCTATGTGAGCCTCGGGACCTGAGTTTGATTTCTGGGAATTGAATAAAGGTGAAAGGAAAGAATCCGTTCCAAAGTTGCCCTCTGACCTTCACACATGTACTGTAGCGCACAAGTGCCAGGAGCATACACATAGTGCACACATAAGCACATACATAATATACACACATGAACACATTTTTTTTTTTAAACTGGGAAAATGCTATACTACTAATGAGGTAAGCGCTTAGCTCAGAATCCCCCAAAGAATTCTATGGGATACACAGCCAAGCATCATGTCCATGTTTGCCGTCAAATTGGTATTGCTAGCTTCATCATAAACACTGGACATATTACATATGCCATAGTAGTGGTCCTTTGACCTAGTAGGCCTAGGCAGAAGAGTCCCTGGGCTTTCTAAGGCCTTTGGTCCCCTTATCCACTCTTTTTGACCATGAGGGGAGAAGAAAGTCCTTCATCCTGTGGATTTCTTCACTTCTTCTTGCAGGAAGCCCTGTCTTGATCACACCCTATCTCCAGGCCAGGCATATCATAGGTGAGTGGCATTGTTTGTTATAAGACTCCAACTGGGTGGTGCCTCCTGTGTTTGCAGAAAAAAGCAATCCTGACCACTATTGGCGTGCTAGAAGAGCCCCTGGGGAATGCTCGTCTTCATGGTGCACGCCTCATGGCTGCACTGCTGCACACAAACACACCCAGCATCAACCAAGAGCTCTGCCGGCTCAACACCATGGACTTACTGCTGGTGAGTCAGCACCGTAGCTCTGCTTGTCTGTATGTGCCATGCAGTCTCCGTTGAACATGGAGATGGGTGAGACCCACTGGGCAGGGTTCAGCAGGGCAGGCACTTCAGCATCTTGGCAAGGAGAGGTGCTAAGCACACTGAGCAACACAGGGATATGACTCAGTAGCCTTAGGTTCACAGTAGCCTGAATCATAAGAATTTCTCTGATGGCAGAGGACAGGCATCTGGTCAAAGTGTCCTGAGAGGTAGATCTCTGAGTTCAAGGCCAGCCTGGTCTACTTAGTGATTCCAGGACAGCCAGAGCTACACAGTAAGATCCTGTCTTAAAATAAATAAATAAGTTAAAAAAGGGGGGGGGCTGAGAGAGAAGTCTATTGTCTTTTATAGTAGACCCTTGTGGTTCTGTGGTTCTTACCACATCCAGTAGGAAATGTTCCTCTATCAGTAGAAGCTACCCAGTGGCCTGTGGGTTACTTTTTTTTTTTTTTTTTTGTCTTTTGGTGTTTGTTTATTTGGTTTTGGTTTTTGAAACAGGATGTCTCAGTGTAGCCTTGGCTGGCCTGGAACTTGCTGTGTAGACTAGGCTGGCCTCCCAGGAATTTAGGATTAAAGGCATGTATCACCATGTCTGGCCAGAATGCTGTAGATTTCTGATAAGTGGGATGTGCTCTTGCCTATACTGGCTCTGGGTAGCAGGTGCTACTACAGAGGCTTGTGGCAGGAAGATATGGACAGGGAAGATGCATTGCCCTGCATGGATACTGTAGACATGCACAGTCTCTTCTGGCATGCCCTGCAGCCTCTATTCTCAGAAAGCAGGAAGCTCCCTCAAATATGGCACTGTATACAAATACACTCTAAAGATAGTGGGCTACATGAGATCCCTCCCTCTCCCTTTCTCCCTCTCTCCTTCCTTTTCTTCCTCCCTTTCTTCCTCCCTCCCTCCCTCCCCCCCACACACACACACGGGCGCGCACACACACGGGTGTGCACACAGGCACAGCACACACTCACACCACCACCACCACCACCAAAAGTTACTTGGCACTGCTACAGCAGATATCAGCTTGTATCAGGGGTTTGTTTATAAAAGGCTCATTTTCTTTTTCTTTCCAAAACAATTCTATCTGAATTTTTAAAGGCATGTGCCACCACCACCTGACCCTGCTTACTTGTTTCTTTTCTTTTTTCTGTAGAGGCTGGCCTCAAACTCACAGAGATCCACCTGCCTCTGCCTCCCAAGTGCTGGGATTACAGGTGTGTGCTATCACACTTAGCTCCACTTTATTTTTTGAGACAGGGTCTCTTACTGAATGTGGAACTTGCTGACTTAGTGGTCGGCCAGCAAGTGGGGACTCTCATCTTCATCTTTCTAGTGCTGTGAGATTACAGGTGTGTACTGCTGAGCGTGACTTGTACATAGACACTGAAGGTTGAACTCAGGTCTCTAATGCTTGTATGGCAAGTACTTAGCCATTTTCCTAGCTCTTGCTTACTTACTTTTGTGTCTCTGGCCCTTGGATTAGATCCCAAGTAAGTACTCCATCATCAAGCTACCCTATAGATCTTGTATGTCATTCATTTATTTGTTCATTTATTCTTCCACTCAGCAATTCTAGGAACTGAATCCAGGGGCTTGCATATGTTGGAAAAGCACTCTACCACTGAAATATATGCCCAACCATAGTTTGTTTTTGTTTTTGGTGGGGGATTTCTGCCTCCTGAGTGCTGGGATTAAAAGCATGTGCCACTATGCCTTACTTTTCCCCTTCACATTAATTTTGTATTTATTGTGGGGGAATTTGTGTATGTGTGTGTGTGTGTGTGTGTGTGTGTGTGTGTGTGTGTGTGTGTGTGTTTGCATGTACATTCACAAATGCCATAGCATGCATGTGGAAGCCAGACAATAAGTTGCAAGAATAAGTTTCTCTTTTGCCATGTGCATCCTAGGAATTAAATTGTGGTATGTAAGTTTTGGCAATAAGCAGTTTTACCCATTGGACTATCTACTTGTCCCCACTTTAAGGAAGTCATTAAGTGGAGAAACTGAAAACCTTGTACATTGTATATACTCTTGGTGGTACTGCAAAACAATATTGGAAAAGTTTGGTGGTTCCTCAACATGTTAACTGTAGAACTACCATGAGATCTTGTATATCTACTCCTAGGTATGCATCTGAAGACCTTAACCACTCAAGGTCACAACAGCACTATTCACCACGGTAAAAAGTGTAAGCAGTCCTAGCACCTGCTGACAGATGAATGATTAAACTACACATAAACATATGGTTATAAACTCTTCAGCTTTAAAAAAAAAAAAAAAGGCATCCTGACACATGCTACAATGGAAATGAACCTTGAGGCCTTTGTGCTCAGTGACATCTGCCAGTCACCAAAAAAGCAATCTATGATTCCACCTAGACACATAATGTCCTGGAGTAGTCAAATTCAAAGACAGAAAGAATGGAAGTTGCCAGGGGCTAGGCAGAAGGCAGAATGGGGAGTTAATGTTTAAAGGTATAGTTCTGTTTGGGGAGGGGAGAAAGTTTTGAGATAGCTACAAAGTGATGTAATACCACCAAATTGTACATGTAAAAACAAAATGAGAACTAGTTATGGTGTGCATGCCTACCATCCTAGTACTTGGGAGGCTAATGACAGCATAGACAAAGTGATGTCCATCATGGCCTAGCCCATAATGGGCAAAGTGATCTTTATGATGATGTAACTCATGTTGGTGCATGGTGTTTTCAGGCACAAAACAGATAAAAAGTCTACTGCAGTTTTGTTTGATCTATATAAAATCTGTGGAAAAATTCTTAACCAAATGAAATAAAGGCACCATTGTATAGTTGCAAAAGGGAATCTCAGCCTGTGAACTAATTTCCAGACTTGAGCCAGTTTGCAGACCCAGAACTCCTTGAATGAAGGAACAACCAGGTTTCCCTGAGGAAAGGGCCTTGATAAAATAACTAAAATTTTACTGTTAACCTATCCCTAGTCCTTTTCCACAGGTAACTGTACACTGGGAGCAGGAAATAAGCAGACATTCCTCAGCCTATTAGATACTGAATCTGCATTGATGATGATTCCTGGAGACCCCAAGAAACATTTGGCCCTGTAGTTAAAGTAGACGCTTAGAGAGGTCAGGTCATTTATAGAGTTTTGGCTGATATCTGACTCTCAGTAAATCCAGTGGGTCCCAGAACTCATCCTGTAGTTATTTCCTCAGTTCTAGAATGCATAATTGGGATAAATATACTTAGAAGTTGGTTCCCTGACCTGTGTGGTAAAGGCTACTATGGTTGTAAAGGCCAAATGGAAACCTTCAGAGTTGCCTCTGCAAAGAAAAAGAGTGAATAAAAACCAGTCTCACATCCCTGGAGGAATTGCAGAAATCCGTGCCACCATCAAGGACTTGAAAAATGCAGGGTGGGGGTTCCCCCTTACCTCTCCTGTCTGGCCAGTGCAGAAGACAGATGGATAGTGAAGAATGACATTTGGCCATCGAAAACTCAATCAAATAGTAACTCCAGTTGCAGCTGCTGTACCAGATGTGGTATCTTTATTTAGGCAGATTAACACATCTGATACATAGTATGCAGCTATTGACTTAGCAAATGCCTCCCCCCCCCCTTCAGTATCTGTCCATATGGATCACCAGAAGCAATTTACTCTTAGTTAACAAGGCTGGCAGTATACCTTTACAATTTTGACTAAAGGATATATTAACTCTCCAGCCCTGTGTTACAGCTTAGTTTAAGGGATCTGTCTCTTTCACAAAAGTATCACATTGGTTCACTGTATTGATGACAATATGTAGACTGGATCAAGAGAGCAGGAGGTAGCAATCACTTTGGACTTGTTGGTAACACATATGAGTATCAGAGAATGAGAGCTAAATCCAGCCAAAATTCAAGGGCCTTCTACCTCAGTGAAAACCTTAGGGATCCAGTGGTGAGGATATTCCTCAAGAGATTTTACTTCTAAGGTGAAGGATAAGTTATTGCACCTGGCCCCTCCCACCATCAGGAAAGAAGCACAATGCCTGTTTGGGTTCTTGAGACAGGACATTCCCCACTTGGGTGTGTTACTCTGGCCTATATACTAAGTGACTCAGAAAGGAATGCTGTTTGGAGCCTTTGGCAGGCACCTATAGGTGAATCCCAGAAGAGACCTTTGGGATTTGGAGCAAGGTTCTGCCATCATCTGCAGTCAACTATTCTCCCTTTGAGAGGAGAGTCAGCTCTTTGCCTGCTATTGGGTCATAGTGAAAACTGAATTTTTAACAATGGGCCACCAAGTTACCATGTAACCTGAACTGCCCATCATGAGTTGGGTGTTATCAGACCCACAAAGTCATAAAGTAGGACATGCACAGCATCACTTTATTATCCAATGGAAATGGTATATATGTTATCGGTCCCAAGCAGGCGCAAGCAAGTTGCTCCTATCCCAATGCTATCTGCTTCCAAGAATGCACCTGTAGCTTCACAGGGTACACCTGGCTTACTGATGATTCTGTACATTATGCAGCCACTGCTCAGAAGCATTACACTTTACTGGAACAACCCCGAAAGACTAGTGAAGGGAAATCTTCACAATGGGCAAAGCTTCAGATAGCACACATGGTCATACATATTGTTTGGAAGGAGAAATAACCAGATGTTCACTTGATTCATGGGTTGTAGCCAATAGTTTGACTGGATGGTCAGGAACTTGAAGAGAGCACGATTAGGAAACTGTTGAGAAAGGCATTTGGGAAAGAAGTATGTGGATAGATCTCTCCAAATGGCAAAGGATGTGAAGATTCTTGTGTCCCATGTAAACGCTCATCAAAAGGTGACTTTAACTGAGGAGTTTAGTAATCAAGTAGATAGAATGATCTATTCTGTGGACAGTCAGTCCTTTTCCCCAGTCATTCCTCTCATTGCCCAGAGACTGAACAAAGTGGCCGTGGTAGCAGAGATGGGAGTTATACATGGGCTTGACAACATGGGCTGTCACTTCCCAAGGCTGATGTGGCTAAAGCTGCAGCTGAGCACCAGATCTGCCAATAGTAGAGACTAACACTGAGCCCCAGATAAGGCACCCTTCTCTGCAGTGTTCAGCCAGTGACCTGGTGGCAGGTTGACTACATTGGACCACTTCCTCTGGGAAAGACAACACTTTGTCCTTACTGGAATAGATAATCATTCTGATTATACATTTGCCTTTCCTTCATGTAATACTTCTGCCAAAACCACCATCTGTGGACTTAGAGAATGTCTTATCTGCCATCATGGAACTCCATATAGTATTGCTTCTGACCAAGGAATTCACTTCACAGTCAGAGAAGTGTGATAGTGGGCCCATGATCATGGAATATACTGGTCTTACCATGTTTCCACTGCCCTGAAGCAGCTGGCCTGGTAAAAAGATGGAACGGCCACTAAGTTCCAGCATCAATTAGATGGCAGCAGCCTGGAGGCCTGGGGCAGGGTTCCCTAGAAGACGGTATATGCTTAGAATCAGTGTCCAGTATATAATATGGGTTTTCTTACTATAACAAGGATCCATGGGTCCAGAAATCAAGGGGTGGAAAAAGATATGGTTCCACTCATTATCAGTCACTCACAGCCGTCCATTAGTAAATTTTTAGCTTCCTGTTTCTGCAACCTTGAATTCTGCTGGACTAAAAGTTTTGGTTCCAGAGTTGGGAGTGTTCCTGCCAGGAGCCACAACAAACATTCCATTAAACTGGATGTTCAGATTCCCCCCTGATCACTTTGGTTTCTAATGTCCTTAAGCCAACAGGCTAAGGAAGGAATAACAGTGTTATGAGGAGTGGTTGATCCAGATTACCATGGGGAAATTGGATTGCTTCTCCACAGTGGAGGTAAGAAGGATTGTGCCTGGAGTACAGGAGATCCTTTAGGGCATCTCTTGGTGCTACTGTGCCCTGTGATTAAAGTCAATGGGAAACTACAACAACCTCATCCCAGGAAGGATGACAAAGGGCACAGACCCTTCAGGAATGAAGGTGTGGGTCACTCCTCCAAGAAGAGAGGCAAGATCTGCTGAGGTTCTTGCTGAAGGTGGAGGAAATGTAGAATGGGTAGTAAAGTACCAGCTAAGGCCACATGGCCAGTTACAGAAACAATTATAATTGACATGAGTGTTTCTGTTTTGTTAAGAATGTGTTTGTGTAGATATTTGTGTTTTCTTTTCTCTATTTCTTTATCATGTAATGTAACATTAATTAAAAGAACATTGGTGTTTTGTTTTTGTTCTTTTTCAATTTGTTTAAATATATTTTCTTTGGGACTAGGGATATATAGCACAGTGGCAGAACACTTACATAATACACAAAGCCCTGTTCATTCTAGAGATGTGGCTTAGGGTTTAGAGCACTAGCTGTTCTTCCAGAGGACTCAAGTTTAGTTCTCAGCCCCCATATGGCAGCTTACAACCATTTATAACTCCAGACCCAGGAAATCTGATACCTTCTTCTGAGTAAACAAAACAGCTATACACACTTTTTTTTTTAAGTAAAATAAAATGAAACAACAAAAAACCAATAAAACCCTGTGTTCAACTCCTAGTGATGTAAATAATAAATATATAAATGTAGTCTTCTTTGAGTTCTTTTAGCATGTTATTTATTTGTGTATGTCTCTCTCTCTCTCTCTCTCTCTTTGTGTGTGTGTGTGTGCGCGCGCGCAGTACCAGGTGCCACCATGTGCATGTGTCACTCAGAGTACAGCTTGTAACAGTCAGTTTTCTTCTTCTATCACATAGGTCCCAGGGATTTAACTCTCATATCATCAGTGTTAGATCTCTGATGCTGCTGCTGCATCCTTTGTTTTTTCCAGACAGGGTTTCTCTGTGTAGCTCTGGTGGCTGGACTCAGACTCAGAGAGATCCGCCTGCCTCTGCCTTCAGAGTGCTGGGACTAAAGGTGTGTGCCACCATCACCTGGCCTGTTTTGTAGTTTGGGGTGCACTGTTTTTTGCCTCTTTAGTTTACTCTCAAGGATTTTATTCTTATTAAATTATAGTATTATATGTTACACTGTTGGTTTTCTTTTGAAAACTGTTTATTGATGCTGTGTAGAAATATAATTTTTCTGTGTTTGTTGACTTTCTGTCCTACAATATTAGTGAATTTGTTTCTTAGCTCTAATAGTTTATGTGAAGTCTTTAAGACTTTTTTTCCCCCAAGATAATGTCATTTTGCAGTGGGGATAATTGTACTAACTCTTTTCTGATTTGGAGACCTGTGAGTTTTGTTCTTGCCTAATTGCTCTGGTGAGGACCTCAGCACTATATTGAATAGAAGGTACCCATGTCTTGTTCCTGGAGGAGTTTTCAGTTTTACACCATTGCATATGATGTTAGGTATAAACATTTTGTAGATATCTTGTAGAAGTTTCCTTCTGTTTTTAGTTTTTTATGCTTTTTCCCCCCCTTAAGACTTGAATTTTATCAAATAGTTTTTCTCTATGAAAGAGATAATTTGATTTTTACCTTTCACTCTATTTTGATTTATTTCCTATGTTGAACTACCCTTGCTCTCGCTATCCAGGAATAGTCCCATTTAATTATGGTGAGTGATTCTTTTAATGTGAAGCTAGGTTCATCTTGTTGGTATTTGCATCAATATGTACGAGGCATACTAAAGGTTTCTTGTCATATCCTTGACTTGTTTTAGTATCAGATCGATGCTAGCCTCATGGGACAAGTCACACAGTGCTCCTGCCTCTTCCACTTTGAAGGAGTTTGAGAAGGATGTGTGTTGGTTCTTCTGTAAGTGTTCAGTAGAGGGGCTGAGAGACAGCTCAGTATTTAACACTTGTGTTCTTCCAGAGGACCCACCCAGGTTTGGTTCCTAGCACTCACATGGCAGCCTGTAACTATCTATAACTCCAGTTCTAGGGGATCTGACACCTTCTTCTAGCCTTCACAGGCATCAGGCACACACATGGTACATAGACATACATGCAGGCAAAATAATCCAGCCACATAAAAAAAAAAAATTAAGAGTCTGGAGAGTTGGCTCAGCAGTTAAGAGCAGTGGCTGCTCTTCCAGAGGACCCTGGTTCAATTTCCACCACATGACAGCTCATAGCTGCCTGTAGTTCCAGGTGCAGAATCTAAAACGTTTACATAGACACACATGCAGGCAAAACACAAGTGTGTAAATGGAGTTCTTTATTGGTCTAATAAAAACATGGAGTCAGATATTGAGGGAAATGCTGAGAGACCAGAGAGAAGGAGCAAGCCACAACACACCTTACCTCTTTAGCATCTCAGTAACAAGAGAGTGAGTTACTGTTTCTCCCTGCTTATATCCTGTTACTACCTAGCTACCTCACTTCCTGTCTGTCTGTACAGACCTCCAGACCTCTATGAATAGCAAGTGGCAAGCTCCATTCTCTGACCTCCAGATGGGCTTTATTTGTACAAGCAAGACATCACCATACAAGTGCACATGAAATAAAAATAATTTTCTAAATTATTGGTAGCATTCACCATTTAGTTCATATGTTCTCATTTTGTTAAAAGGTGATCTAGGTAGCACAATCTGACACACTTTTTTTGATAGTGTTTCTTTTTATTAAAGACTTATTGATTTATCACATATACAATGTTCTGTCTGCACACCAGAAAGGGCACTAGATCTCATTATAAATGGTTGTAAGCCACCATGTGGTTGCTGGGAATTGAACTCAGGACCTCTGGAAGAACAGCCAGTGCTCTTAACTTCTGAGCCATCTCTCCAGCCCCACTCTGCTGCTTCTAAGGTAGCTTAAGGTCACTTAACCAATAAAAGTAAAGCTAAGGTCTAGGATTGTTTCTTTTCTTTTCTTTTTTTTTTTTTTTTGTCTTTGAGATGGGGAGGGGTTCTCACTATGTTGCCTTAGATGGCCTGGAACTTGCTATGTAGACCAAGCTGTCCTTGAACTCTCAGAGCTCTACCTACTGTGCCTCCCAAGTGCTAGGAATAAAGGTGTGCACCATACATTCAAAAAGGGATTGTGTGTCTTTTGGAGAAATATGTCAAATGGATGACTTCTCTGCTTGATGTAATCTTTGTTATAAAGGAGGGTAGCTTAAACTTATACCCCACCTCTCTACCTAGCACATACCTGTTTGTGCAGCTGTGTCTGGGATTGTGGCCTGCTAACCCTGGCCTGTGTGAGATGGCAGTAGTGGAGATGTTCAGAGCTGAGGTCTAAGCCTTTCCTCCTCTCCTTACCCTGTTCTAGAAAAGACTCTGCAGGAGACAGGAATTCTTTAGTCCTCTGTGGTTCCTTTTCTAGGTTTCGCCAGTGATGCTCCAGCTCCAACTCTTTCATGGATGCCTGGCACACATCAGTCTCATGTTCATGTGAAGAAGATGACTCCTACTGGAGTCCCAAGTTTAGCATACTTCTGTTTACTCACTAGTTAGAGACAAAATAATAAAAGAAAAATTTCAATGCTTTTTTTTTTTTTTTTGGTTTTGGTTTTCAAGACAGGGTTTCTCTGTATTGCTTTGGAGCCTGTCCTGAGTGCTGGGATTAAAGGTGTGTGCCACCAATGCTCATTGAAAATTTTAAATTCTTAGAGTTGAATAATAGTTTTAAAATACCATATAGTAAAATATATAAAGTGTAAAGTAGACTTTATAGGAAAACACATAGCTCTTTAAAGACACCATAAAAGAAAAAAGTACTCCAAATTAGTTAAGCTTCTAATTTAAGAACCAAAGAATCCACAGAAAGTAGAGGACAGTTATTTGGATGACACCTGAGGTCAATGAGCTGTACGCAAAGTAGTCAGCAAGAGGGCAGTGGCAGGGTACATCTTCACAGAACTTCCTTCGTGAGAAATGGGCCTCAGGGAGGCATCCTAGCATACCAGCAACTGCATACTTGGGAAATTAGCAGATGAAGCTTTGAGATCGATTCTCCTTCACCTTATAGTTCTTCTGTTTGGAGAAGACCCGTCTAAAAACTTTTTTTCTGTCCTCTGTTTACTCAGGATTTGTTTTTTAAGTACACCTGGAATAACTTTTTGCACTTCCAAGTGGAACTATGTATAGCCGCTATTCTTTCCCATGCTGCCCGGGAAGAGCCGGCAGAAGCCAGTGGATTGAATGGCAAGATGGAGCCTCTGCAGGGGAGTGGCGATGGTACTGGAAAGCCGGAGACCCCCCAGTCCATCACCAGCCTTCCTGAGAACACGATGGTGACCCATGTAAGTCAGTGCCCTTGTTCATCACTGCCAGTTGAGCCACTTGCAGCCAGCACTTCCTGGGCTCTGGTGTGTTATCCCCTAACCCTCAACACAGGGCACAAGAACAACATTGTGAAGAAATGTTTGACAGGGTGAGAGTTGGGGACAAAGAAGGCAAGCCAGCATTTGCAAAGATGATCTGTGGTGTGGGTAGTCGGCAGGCAGCTACTTGGACACTACTCCCACTGCATGTCTTTGATCACAAGCATCCCCCTGCTCTGTCCAGTCCACCTTTATTACTAACCACAAAGGAAAATACAAGTGTTAATTTCTTATGGGAAAGCTCTCTGGAACTTTGAACCTCCTAGAAGCCAGGTGCACCAGTGACTTCCTGGTGACTTCTCTGTGACTTCCTTTAGTCTCTGTAGGATGACCATATAGTTGTCACCCTACCCCTTCACCTGTGTTGATCACCCTAGGGTTAAGAGTCTGCAACTCAATCTCTTTGACATCAGCCTTTAATATTGTCCCTGGTAGAGAACAGCCCTAATGAATGTTTGCCAGGGAAGAAAGGGAGAGAAGAGCTTGGGATCATAAGCTAAGCTGATACCTACCATGACTGCTACCCAGTTCTCCTGTGGTGAAGGACATTCTGGACCATGTTAAAGGGCTGGCAGGAGGGCAAAAGTTTGGGAAAGGGGAAGCCTCATAGATAACAGTGCTTGATAGGGTTTCGAAGGTGTCAGTGCTGCTTGCTTAGGGTAGGTATCCTGGAAACCTGTGTACAAACATACCTAGCAGGAGCTAATACTGGATAAGATGTATTCCATCTGACCCACAGTTTATGGCCCAATGAATAAACAGCCATGAGACAATGGCAAGAGCTACATGGTAACAGAGAATACTTACTATTCATGGGGGAAGCATATAGACCAACAGGGCCCCCCAGATAGTGGCAGTGAAGGTATGAATTTGGATTCTGTAAGATATACTAGATACAAGAAAACAGCCTGGAGCTAAGGGCCCCAGAGAGCTGATGGGATAGTGGCCAGAGGTGTAGGAGGGGGCCCACAGGAGGGGAGGCGGACATATTCTAGCATGTTGGAGGAGCATAGACTGTCCTTTACTATATTTACTGGTCTTCATTCTCAGGGCATTCAATAGCATGAGACTTGGAGCCCTTGAGCATCAGTGATGTCATGGCCACAGGGTCTTCAGTGCTGATTTGCCAGCTCACTACCTGCAGCACCTAGGAGGCAGTGTGAACCTTGGGCTCCCACTCACACTGCTTGCCGCTCTGCTCTCACAGCTGTTCCAGAAGTGCTGCCTGGTGCAGAGGATCCTGGAAGCCTGGGAAGCCAACGACCACACACAGTAAGGACCCTGAGGAAGCCCCTTGGCCAGTTAGGGATACAGAGATGCATCTCATCAGAATGTTGGACACTGCAAGACTCCAGGCTCCATGTCAGGCATCAGCAGTGTGTAACATAGATATGTGCCTGGGACTATTCTAGAAGGGATCTTGCTACTGAGTAAACAGTGATAAGGGATGCTCAGAAAGAAGTATACAGGGAGGAATGGAGAGTTACATGTTGAGTGATGGATGGCTGAGCCACATAGTGTAGGTAGGTGACCCTTCCCAACATTTCTTGGACATTGTTTTGTTTTGGCTTTTTGAGACAGGGTTTTTCTATGTAGCTCTATCTGTCCTGGAACTCTCTTTGTAGACCAGGCTGGCCTTGAACTTACGAAGATCTACCTACCTCCGCCTCTGTAGTGCTGGGATTAAAGATGTATGACATCACTGCCAGGCCTTGATTGGATTTTGTGCACTTGTGATCTCATTTTTTTTTTTTTAAAAAAAAAGATCTTTTTCTTTAATTTTTTTTCCAGTGACAGGGTTTATATAGCCCTGGCTATCTTGGAATTCACCACATAACCACACTAGCCTAAAACTCAGAGATCCACCTGCTATTGCCTCCCAAATGCTGGGATTAAAGGCACGTACAACCACAACTAGCCACTGTTTTGGTCTTTTGAAACAGGGTATTGCTATAGCCCCAGCTGGCCTAGACCTTCTGATATCACTACCTCAACTTCATATGTGCTGGCTGCAGCTATTCTTTTCTCTTTTATTTTAAAATTATTATTTTATGTGTGAGGGTTTGCCTCATGTTTATATGTGCACCATGTGTTTGTATGTGTATGTATGGTACCCTCAGAGGCCAAATGATGGCACTGTATCCCCTGAAAATGGAGTTACTGGTATTTGTGAACTATCCTAAGTGGTAATCAAACCCAGGTCCTCTGGATAAGCAGCTGGTACTCTTAACAGCTGAGCCTTCTGTCTAACCACTCTGGATCTTTCTGTTTGCTTTTTTGTTTTCTGGGTTTTTTGTTTTTGTTTGTTTGTCAAGACAAGGTTTCTCTATGTAACAGTCCTGGCTGTCCTGGAACTCACTTTGTAGACCAGGCTAACCTCAAACTCACTGAGATCTACCTGCCTTTACCTCCCAAGTGCTGGGATTAAAGGCAACCACACTGGATCTTTCTAAAGTGGGAGCACACTTTGCTCAGGGATGCATTTTAGCTTTTCTGCAGCTTCTATTTGAGCCTCCCCTCCACTCAGAAACAATACTTTGTTTTTTCAGCACTTGGTGGCCACCCTCATTCTTTTATTGTCCTGCTGATAACAAGTGGGCTCTAGCCAATGTTGGGCAGGGCTCATGGGAGCCCAGAGGGATCTGAGATCAGTTGTGGAACTGTTATACAGGACTTGTGTGGTGTACCAGTCAAGTCTAGACCAGCTCACTTAGTGTGGAGGCCCCACCCAGCTCCAACAGTGGGCGGTATCCTAGAAGCAGTGTGCCCAGTGCAAGCTGTACTGCCATCAGTCCTGACTCAGCTCCTCCTTCACTACCCCTGGTGGAACCTGGGCCAACACTGTGATCTTTGTGTCTCCATCTTTATGGCCATAAATGGCCCATGAAGTAAGCAGTCTCGTTAGTGTTTCTTGGTCAGATGGGGGAGGTGGAGCTGAACTTAATGCACACCAGATGCTGGATAATCAGCGGTACCCTAGAGGTGAGGCACTGACTGGTCAGGTTGTTACCCCTGCAGTTAACCTTGAGTGGCAACCTCGAAGTAGCCAAAAGCTTAGGCCACAGGTGACAGTAGAGATGAGATTTAGAAAGTCTGTTACTTGGCCTTCCCAGCAAGAAGTTGGGCAAAGCTGGACAAGTGACCACCTTGATAGTTCATTTCACTTTCAGGGCAGCAGGTGGCATGAGACGTGGGAATATGGGTCACCTCACACGGATTGCCAATGCAGTTGTACAGAACCTGGAGCAGGGCCCGGTGCAGACCCACATCAGTGAAGTCATCCGAGGTGAGCCCACTACTTACCTTCCCTCTGCCCTGTCTTTAGCAGTGATAACTACATGGATCTGGGACAAAGCATGCAGCCTTCTTTGTCATCTCCTTAGTGTAAGCTGGATGTTCTGTTCATGGAGCAGACATCCGTAGAGTGTAAGAGATTCAGCCTACCAAGTTTATGAGTGAATGCTGGGTTAAGAAGAAAGAATCAATCACCAGGCTGTCTTGTGCTCATGGGCTGCCCAGAGCTGTGCCTTCACTAGAGGTCCTGGCCTACCTTCCTGCTTTCTTTTCAACTCAGGCAATTTGGAGGGCTTTCCTAGTATTATGCATATCTGGAGACCATCAGTGTAGATGATATCTTGTCCCTAGAAGCAGGTTGTAGGCACAAAGACTAGAACCCTGAGCCCTACAGGGTGGGCAATACCATTCTGGGCCCCAAGCAGAACAGCAGAGCCCCTTGCCCTCAGCCATGGTGGCCACTGCTCTAAAGCAGAGCACTCCTCTCTGACCCTTTCATGTGGCTCCGTGACCACATTCTCATCTTTATGCCACTCACTCTGTCAGCTGACCTAAGTGCATGAGTGAGGGGAGACTGGGTGAGGGAAGGAGCCAGCCAGCCTGAATAGGGTATACCAGATCCCCTGCAACTTGGTCAGGACTGATAGGCAGGTAGCCTCAGAGATGTCTAGGAATTAGTTTGTGCATGGACTTGAGATAATTCTTGCTGAGCACCTGAGCTAGCTGGTAGGGAGCTGTCTTGGGAAGATGAAAAAGTAGTTTTACTGCACTAGGGATAACTATAGGTCCTATGCACAACACTGGTGGATGAAGCTGGGCAAGCTCCATGTTTGGCCCCATTATCCCTTTGTGCAATACTTCACCAATAAATATGGGCTAAGGAAGCTCCAGGGGTGGCCCTCCCATGACCCAAGCCCAGAGAAATTTCTTTCTCTGCGGTATCTCAGGCTACCTGCCTGTCCCCTTCTTTCTGGTTATACTTCAGTAGTCTCTGGTGAAGCTGAATTTGCTGCTCCATGATCACATCTAATGAGGAAACAGCAGGGCAGAGGAGTGAACAAGCTAGGGGTGGCTTCCTTGTAGCTAGAAAGGAAAAACAAATGGGCGTGGAGCCCAGGACAGGACAGTTTAGGAAGGTGAGGGATGAACAGACCACATTCAGGCCTATAAAGAGTGAAGTAGGAAGGGGACTGCTTTAGATCCTTAGGTGGACTCAGAATTCTCATGCTACCAAGGCATGATGGCATATGATTTTAATCCCAGTACTCAGGAAGCAGAGACAGGGAGATCACAAAGAGTTTGAGGCCTGCCTGACCTACATATTGAGTTCATGGACAGCCAGAGTTATATGGTGAAACCGTCTCCCCATGGGAGGCCTCACCCCCTCTGAGGAATGGATTGGGGGCAGGGTAAGGACAAGGTTGGGAGAGGAGGACGAGGACAGGAAGGAGAGGGAAATTGGATTGGTATGTAAAATAAGATTTAAAAAAAGAATATAAAAACAAAATCCACCAAACAGGAAAGTGGTGGTGCACGCCTTTAATCTCAGCACTAGGGAGGCAGAGGCAGGCAGATCTCTGAGTTCGAGGCCAGCCTGATCTATAGCTCAAATTCTGCCACAGCCACAGAGAATAAAAACCTGTCTTGAAAAACCAACCAACCAACCAACCAACCATCGAATCAAACAAACAAAAAATAAAATATATTGTTGATATATTAAATTTATTTTTATGAATTACAAGTAAATAAATAAATCAACAAAACTCTCATGCCCTTGAGACATCTATAAAAACAAGGTGAGCATTGCCTTGTTCAGGGTTGCTATTGTCTCAGGCCCTGCAGGACTTCTCCTTTTGCTGTGTGGGCTTACTTTCCCATCAGCAGCCTATTTGCCTCAGGTAGGCTGACCATAGAAGCATAGCTTGTCCCTCTCGGGACCAACATTTGCCTGCTAGCACTCCTGAGTGGCCTGCCCTGTGTGCCTAGATCCCAAGGACTCATGAGGCAGCATTTACCTTGCAGGGCTCCCTGCGGATTGCCGTGGGCGCTGGGAGAGCTTTGTGGAAGAGACACTGATGGAGACCAACCGCAGGAACACTGTGGACCTGGTGAGGAAGCTGGGGCTCCTTCCATGGCACAGCAGCATCTAAGACCACGGCCGGTGACTGTGCCCCACCCGGCAGCATGGGTGGAGGAGGGAAGTGCAAGGGCATTCAGTACAGCCTCTGGCCTGCAGGCTGTACACACCCTTGCAGTGCCACACCAGAACCACCTCCCTGAGGATCTCTTTGCAAAGCTGGTGTTATCGCTTCATCCCCTCCCTCCATAGCTATAGCTTATTTGTGAAGGGCTCTATGCTTAGAATCCAGGGTATTGCCTGGGCCAGAGAGGCTGAGCTTTCTTTGAGGAGGCCTTGGCCTCACTTGGCATCACCTTGCAGTAAGCTACACAGGCCCACAAGTGCCAGAGGGTCGGTGGTATGGGAGGGTGCAGGGGGGAGACCCAAGCTGGGCTGGGTGGGGCCTGGGGCTCTGGCTGGACTGACAGGGTGGGATCTGGCTAGCTCACATGCCCACCCCATCTGGCCTGTGTTTTAGGTGAGCACTCACCACCTTCACTCCTCAAGTGAGGACGAGGACATTGAGGGTACTTTCCCTAACGAGCTGTCCCTTCAGCAGGTGAGGGCATGGCCGGCACTCCGCACCCTGCCGGGCCCTTCCGGAGCCTGTGTCTTTGGTAGTGCTTAGTTCCCATGACATTGCATAGCAAAAAGAGAAAAGTCACTCATTCCCAAGCATATCTGGGGGAGAGGGAGGCCTGGGGGGACACCTCCAAAGTCACATCCCTTTGGTGAGACTCTGGGGACACTGAGCTTGAAAATTGGGTAAAGAGGTGTACTTTTGTAGACAACTGCTCTGCCACTCTGGATATTCAGCGGGAACAGTCACTGCCTGCTTTGCCAGAGCCCCTGAGCACAAGAGCTCTGGCTTCCAAGGAACAGCCTCCAGGCTACAGCTTGTACCATAACAACATCCTCTCCTCTCAGGCTTTCTCTGAGTACCAGATCCAGCAGATGACAGCCAACTTTGTGGATCAGTTTGGCTTCAATGATGAGGAATTTGCAGACCAGGATGACAACATCAAGTGAGTGCAGACATTCTGGAGGTTCAGACTCTAGGCTAATGAACCCTCTTCCCTAAGCGCCTAGTGATCTTGCCGGGAATGAGATTCACTGTCCCTGAGGAGAGAGCAAATGTCCTACCTACTGTCTGAGGGCAGCCAGGCCCACTGGACTAGAGGAGGCACTGAGAGACCTTGTTCTTGCAGTGCCCCATTTGACCGGATTGCGGAGATCAACTTCAACATTGAAGCCGATGAGGACAGTGTGAGTGATGACGACTGGTGTAGGCTATAGGGGATAACATCACTTTATCCCTTTGCTCAGATAGCTCAGGCTATACCCACAACTTGGTCCTTGTCACGGGCAGATGGGTCCTTGGGGGCACTGGCCAGTATATTTGTGTGTCAGGACTGGGAGGTACCCTCCATGGGAGTTGAGTAGAGTGTCCCTCCTTGCCTCCTCCATACTGTCTGCAGCTTTGTCCTGTGAGCTAAGCCCCTCTGGGTACTATTTGGGACCAAGGCTTCCCCAGGTTCTCCAGACACCAGCTCCTTATTCGGTCTTACAGCCTAGTGTGGCTCTGTTTGAAGCCTGCTGCAGTGATCGAATCCAGCCCTTCGATGATGATGAGGAAGAAGACATCTGGGAGGATGAGGAGACTCGATGCACTGCCCGGGTGATGGCCAGAGCCAGGTGTGGGTTCACCCATTCTCCCAAAGCCTCTACCAGTGAGGAGCAGGCACAAGATTAAGCACTGGATGTCTAGATACTGAAAGTTCTGACACCCAGAGAGGCAGTGACTCTTCTTGTAGAGACCAAAAGACAGAGCAAAAGCTGTTGTGAGCCAAGCAGTGCTTATCTGGATATCCTGTGCCCAAATCCTTGGCCCCAATTCCTGAGCTATCATGTGCTCTCCAGCATTGGGCATCTAACCAAGGCTCACCAGGCATCTACTACCTTTGTGTCTGCCCAGGTTTGGAGCCCCTCATGTCTCAGAAAATTACTCAAAGAATTCCCTGGAGCACGGAGGCCAGGACAGGAAGGCTGGCTTAGCAGCAGCTAGGAATGTGCCTGGATTGGCCACTCCTTCGTCTCCTACCCAGAAAGAAGGTCCTCGCTCAGAGAGTGATTCAGAAGGTAGTACCTGAAAATTCAGCAAGAGACATGGATATTGGGGACAAGTGATATGACTTGTATGTCTTAGAAGCTGTCTTTTGAGCCACTGTGTTTCCAGCTGTTGATGAACTACAAAACTCCCCATTTACACATGGATTCATGATATGTTCTGGGAGGTTTAACCATCATGGGTGGGGTTCTACTCTACATTACTCCCTTATGTTGTGGTACCCACATCCTACACCTGTATCTACACAGTTGGCATCATTGTTAGGGAAAGTATACCCCCATATAATCTGTATGCTTGCCACCTCCTCAGGTATACTCAGTAGCATAACCCACCCCATATACTACCTCTTAAGAGACCCCTTTTATCGCTTCTGCTTTTGGGTGCTGAGATACTCAGGAATGGGCAAGAAGACAGATTTCTGTTAGGAGTTGTCAGCACCTTAGCTGGGGCTGACAAGACACGAAGCTGCAAGGCCATAACACCCACAGGAGGGCTACCCATGAGAAGGTCAGGGAGAGCAGTGTGCCTGTGACCTGGGTTGGGACAGGTGGTGGGATAGTACCTACTTTGTACCATCAGCCTTCCTGGAGGCCAGAGGGGGCCTCACAAGTACCTTGTGAAGCACCACATCAGCAAGCAGTGATGCCCATATAGTGGATAATTTATCAGGGCCCTCGAGGCAGAGGGCTCCTTTGGGGCTTCTTAACTGGGAACATCTTGTATCCCTGCTGAGATCTGTTGACCCCTCTACCCATCCCCATGTGATGCTGCTTCTCCCTTGCCTATCACACATTGGGCCTGCCTATTCTTGACTGTTGTGTCTTCCCCTGGCAGGTACTACATGGACAGCAGTTTTTGATGAGCCAGTGAACCCCACGTCTGCAGCCCCAGGAGCTGCAAGGGATGTGGGTTCTAGTGTTTGGGCAGCTGGTCCCTCAACTCCAGAGGAGAAAGGCTGGGCCAAGTTCACCGACTTCCAGCCTTTCTGCTGGTAACAAACACATCAGCATGTAGAGCTGTTCTTGGTGGGTATCGGGTCCAATGTTGCCCCATGGGCTCAGTTTGTCCTCATTTTCTTTTGTAGCTCTGAGTCAGGGCCCCGGTGCAGCTCTCCTGTAGATATGGACCACAGCCATTCCGAGGGTGGCCAGAGTCCAGGCCCAGAGAAAGCCTGTGAGTAGCAGCAGTTCAAGCACCTGGCTTGACTAGTTTTCAGGCCTAATGCAAGGCCAGACCTCCTGGGAAAGTGGGAAGTGGTCAAGATCCCAGGACTATGCCTTTGTGGTGTTGGAGTCCATATATACTTGTGTGATTTGAGTTGTCATGTATAGATGGAAGTCTTCCAGCTTTAGGGATACAGGGCAGGAAAATATGGCCATTAAGCTACTCTCAGAGCCAGGTCTGATCAGGCTGTACAGCCCAGGTCTGCATCCATCTGCATCCATGAGTCATACTGTTATGTAGATGAGTCACTGATGGCGGACCAACATGGGACCTGATCAAAAAATCCTTGGCCCCCAAGATCTCCTTCCCAGGCAACTAAACCAGGTCAGAGAGTAAGGAGAGTGACAGTGGTCTCCTGAAGTGCCTTTCCTGGGTGTTAGGTTTGAAATACCTTCCTCCTAGAAGAGCACACATGTATCTTAGCTTGTGGAGTGGGGGATGGGGCAGTTTACATGGAGGGTACATAGCAGTTCATGTGGTTCCTGTGAACATGCAGAT
This sequence comes from Cricetiscus sungorus, assembly GCA_030556225.1. Lineage (NCBI taxonomy): Eukaryota > Metazoa > Chordata > Mammalia > Rodentia > Cricetidae > Cricetiscus > Cricetiscus sungorus. The sequence goes on along the minus strand of JANBXA010000031.1, from coordinate 13,646,703 downwards.
GCACATGTGTAACACTCATGAGGCCAATATGAGCTGTTTCTGCCTCTCACGTTTCACCTGGCACATACAAATTGGGGATTCCTCAGGCCATGGTAGCTTTGCTCTCTGGCCCCTCTGCCTTCACAGATATCACGGGTCCCTTCTTTTGCAGTTGGTCCTACCTCGCCTTGTGCCTGGAACGTGTGTGTCACTAGGAAGGCCCCACTGGTAGCCTCTGACAGCAGCTCCTCTGGGGGATCTGACAGTGAAGACGATGAGAAGGCAGCCAGTGCTGTGGAAGCTGTGTGCACAGGTCATGGTGGAAAGGCCTCCCCACTGCCCAGGACAGAGGCTGCTGCCAGCAGGTATATGAAGGCAATGTCACCTTTGCCTGGGCTCCCAGGGAATATCATGTGCTTACAAGTCTGGGTCTACAACCGCTGGAAGCCAGGCTCAGTCACCAGATCTCAGCTCTCTGAGAACAAGTGGCTGCCAGGCTGGGATCCCTTGCTGCTGCTCCAGTGGCTAATGATCCTGTGAAGGTGTCTCTGGAAAAGACAGGTACTGCCTCTTTACCAAGGGGAAGGCTGGACTGGGGGCACAGGACTTCTTTGACAATAGTGCTTGTTTTAAGTGATTCAGAATAGACGATAGAACCTGTATGTCCCAAGAGCTCAGAAATTTGAGAGGGCAGCCTCCACTACAGAGGCCAGTTACAGAGAATAGCTAACTTCCTTGGAGTCTAGGGTTGTTCCAGACAGTGGAGAAAAGGTCTCCAACCTTTAACTTTCTATAGGGCAAGTGCATGACTCTGGGGCTGGCCAGCCCTCCTTTGCTGCCCTTTTTCCAGTAAGGTGCCCTGCATGCCCACACAGAGGGATAAAGCATTTCTCAGGATTGGAGATTGGGTTTGTAGTCTGAGCCCTGGCTGGAAGCTAAAAGCAACTCACAGATGGACAAACCGGAGTTCCCCTGAGGTGTCTGAAGAAAATAAGACTGTCATATCTACCCTGCAAGAGGCCAGCCCTTCCACACAGCTAGTCCATGGTGGTTTTTTTTCCCCCGTTTTTGAGTGGTTAAGATGAGAAGATAGGACCAAGGTGTCCCAGGAGTTATCCAGTGATTCAGGGCACTCCCTAGAGCTAAGTCCCTTGGGTCCACCAGTGAACTGATGGCATTCTGGGGCTAGAGAGCAAGTGTTGAAGCACAGGAGCATAAGGAGTTGTCTGTTGACCAGGATACTGGACATGGTTTGCAGCTGTACACAGGCCCTGAGGCAGAACCTCCATAAAAGTTCAGATACAATAGAGGAAGTCCTAGGCTAAACCCTGCCAGGAGACTGATACTAATCTCACAAAGCTCTTGAGCTTAGCCCCATGTGTGAAAGGATTTTACATCTGCTCCAAATGAGTATCACCCATGGGCTTCCCAGTCTTGTTCCTGCCTACACTTCTTCCAAGCTTGGCTTGTACCTGACAGTTGGGCACCCGCCAGACTGCACAAGACTCACCATTATGCATTCCACCAGCCCATAACTCCTCAAGCAGAGTATGACCCGCTCAACACTCTATTTGGTTCCGGAGGGTCCTCTGTGATATTGGGGCTTACATGTTTCCCTTAGATAAGCTGGGAACTCAACCAGCTGGAACACAATGGTTCCCAACCTTCCTAATGCTATGACCCTTTAATACGGTTCTCATGGTGCAGTGGCCACAACCATAAAGTTAATTTTAGTAATTTATTTTATGTGCATTGTTGTTTTCCTGCATCTATATCTGTGTGAGGGTGTCAGCTTCCCTGGAACTGGAGTTACAGTTGTGAGCTATCATGTGGGACCTGGAAGTTGAACCGGGAACCTCTAGAAGAGCAGCCAGTGCTCTTAATCACTGAGTCATTTCTCCAGCCTCCAAGTTATTTTCATAACTGTAACTTTGCTACTGTTATGAAGTACAATTCTAAAGGGATCATGACCTACAGGTTGAGAACCACTGTGTCCAAGTTTGGCGCATAGGCACATATTCTGTGCCCTGGCTGTGGATGTCAAAAGGTCATTTAGCCCCTGGCCCTATTTTTTCGAAACCTCAGGCCAACACAGCCCTAAAGCCAACACCCAGAGCCAAGACTCAAGAGAGGGGCTCCTGTGGTCACTGATGCAGTTGTGATGAACTTAACCAAAATAAATTCTAGTCTAGAGCTCCTCGGGTTGAGAGTACACACAGGCTCATTTGTGAGTCTTGCTGTGTTGCCTAGGATGGCCTCATCAATTCACAACCTTCCTTCCTCCATCTCTGTAGTGAAGATTATAGAAGTATACCACTATACCCAGCTAATAGACTGACTAAAAAATTTAGGATTACTGAGATTTGCAAAACCATAGCCCTCTTTTCCTAAATCTTTCTTAGGGAACCACTTTAGCCCTGCTGAAAAAAAAACAGTCTGCAAAGTGAACCCTTTCTAAGGCCATTCTCAAAACTTACTAGATAGCTACATCCCTGCCAGGTCTTATTCAGCCATTAGAATTCCCTCCTCCTGTTGCCCTGTATCAAATCTTAGCACCCTTGCCTGGAACAGAATTAGGTTTCTTTGTTCTGCAGGCCAGTGAGTCCATCTGCTATTTGTGGCTAGGCTAGCCTTGGGTATGAAGACCCATAGTGTCTAGATAGTCCCTCCCCTCACCTCATCCCCACTTTCTAAAAAAATCCTTACTTCATAGTCCTCAGGCTGGCCTCGAACTCAGTGACCTGCTTACCTGTGCCTCATAATTGCAGTGTTAAAAGCAATGTACCACTAGCCCTCTGGGACTCTGAAGGGTAAGGAGGGAGCTGAATTTAAGAAACATTGGGGCCTTCAGTAAACAAAGCTCCACAACTGTCAGGGTTTGAGTAGTGCTTGTAGGGAGGATGAGGTCATGGTAGTCGTGTGGCTTGCCCCACTGTGGGACTCAGGGCTGCAGAGCCACCTGAGTCATCCCAGAGGATAGGAGCAGAAAGGAGCTGTGTGCTGCCCCCATCCCCTTTGCTGGATCAAGCCACTTTACTGGGTGTTGGGTATGTCGTAGGCAGCAGTGAGGTTGGAACACCCATAACTGAAGCCTATCTGCCACACAGGGCTGCGTGTACAGACAGCACTGTGTTAGCCTCTGCCTGCCCTGCATCTCCAGAAGTGATCATCAGTCCTGCTGTGGCCACCACAGTACCAAGCAAGGCAGGCCTTCCCACAGCCACCATAGTCGTCTCTTCCTCAGTGGCTACTGCAGTTCCCCCAGGGCCCATCATGGCAGTAACCACAGCAGCCCCAGCCATAGTTGCCACCCTGGGAACAATGACAAAGGACAGGTGAGTAGGTTGACCAAAGAAGGTAGGGTGGGATTGGATGACCCCAGGAGCCTACATGCTCCCAACTCTGTCTGCCCTTTCCCATTCATGCAGGAAGACAGATGCCCTTCCAGAAGGAGCTGCCTTAAATGGTCCTGTGTAACTGCTGCCACCCAGCTGTGGTCCACCCTGGTCAGGCTGCTTCCTTTATCAAGAAAACTACCTGGTGATGCAATTTTTTTTTTTTTTTTAATTTAACTTTAAAATAAATGCTGCATTTGGTAAAGCTGGCAGTTGGAACCAGTTGGATGACCCAACTCACATCTCTCCTGCCTACCCTTGGTCCCATTGGAAGACAAGATGCACCTGGCCACCCCCAGGTCCAGGCCTTGGTACAGCAATAAAGTCCCTGATATGTAGCTTCACCTGCAGGAGTTGAGAAGGGAACAAGATCCTGAGGTGCCAGCACGATCAGATGGGCAGGCTCCAAGCTCTGGTTTCACCTGTATTTTTTAATGCATGGAGGAAAAGCCGTTTTTTTTTTTTTTTTTTTTTTTTTTTGCACTTTGTACCCAGCTACAGTACAAGGTCTCCCTTGGCTCAGGGCAGGTGCAAAGGCCTGAGTTGGAGAGACCTGATTCCTATAGATACACAGGGGTCTAGCACTAGTATGGCCACATAAGGTCAAACCCCAGGTCTAGCTGCCCAGGGGGTCCTGGGAGCTGGCATTGAATCAGGCTGCAAATTTTGACTGCCTTAAAAACAAAAGACCCTCTGGACCAGATGGGGTTGTCTCTGACCAGCAGGGCAGACTGGCTGGAGTGGGGGTTAGAAGTGCCTGGTAGTAGCCAGCATCAGACATAAGAGTGGACACAGCAGAGCACCAGGAGGCTCAGAGACAGGGCAGGCCTATAATGTCCAGGAAAAGTCTAAATGTCTATGTTGTTTTTCTTTTGTTTTTGTTTTTTTTAATGTTCTGACCTTCTGACAGGGCATAACCCCCAATAAAAAGTATCATTCTTACTGAAAAAGTGTGTATTGTTAAGCTGCAGATGCTGAGCCCAGCCTATGCGGACATCTCTGCTATCCCCAAGTTCGTTCACAGTAGTTGGGTTTCATGTTGAAACAGAAATGAAAAGCTCTACCTGAACAGTAAGACCAGTGACACCCATTTTGGGAAAGCGTCCCCCAGGGCCCACCCTGGGAGGTGACACTTACCAAGGGTCAGTGACACCCCCCCTCCCAGGAGCACCTTTGCCTCCATCTTTATCGGGTCCTATGGCTCTGCCCCTGGCCTCTGCCAGCTTTCACCTGCACAGGTAGCAGTGCCTCAGCTGCACCCCCAGCTCTGACTCGAAACCTGAAATGTGGAGAGCAGAGCTTTCCCTCCCCAGAATGTGTCTACTGATGGATTTCCTGAATCATGGCCTAATTCAGTTCCAGCAACGATCTAAGATCATCTCATGCCCAGTTGCTGGGAACAGAAGCTGTGGGGTTCAACCTAGCATCGCGGAAGCTCACACCTGGCATTTTCATCGGGTCTTCAGGGCCCAGATCACCAGTGGCTAGCCCTCAAAACCAACAACCATCCTGGAACATTTTTCCAATCTCTGCAGTACCCATCCCTCTGCTTGCATTTTGCTGCCCCAGCCCTGGCTGCAAGTACGTAGCTAATGATGTCTAGTCTTGGTGAGGTTCACAGGCAAGTAGGAAAGGAGAGCTTAACGAGCCCAGCAACAAAAATCACCACAATGTCCTGAGATGGGATGATCAGGGACCTCCGTGGTAACCCTGGGAGAGGTAGAGGAATAGGCGGAGGCAGCATAAGACTGGTGACCTGTGACCTACAGTCACTCTGGGTGTTACTTCTTCACTTAGCCACCTTTCCCCCTTCCCTGCTGCCTTGAGGACCCCCCCCCTTTTTTTTCCCTAAGAGCCCATGTTCCTTTTTGTCCTTCAGCTTCACAACAGTTTCCCAAAGTCTTTCACTCTCTCCCTCTACAATACCCTGGAGCATCCTTGATATCAACTGATGCTTCCAGACCTGTTTTGGTAGGAAAACAGCTTTTCTTCTCTGGCATGGAGACCTGCAGAAATTGGGGGGCTGGCCATGTGCTAGCAAGGGTGTCATGAAGTCCCCTTCCTACAGCAAAGCTGCTCATGACCACAGGCTCTTGGAAAAAGATGGACTCAGACTCCATAAGAGGCAAACAAGAAAGACAGCAACTTTCTACCCACTCAGAAGACCCCAAGATTGGGACAGAGGAACCCCCTAGGGGCAGACCCATGACACACTGGCTGATGCAGGTACAGAAAGGAGTGTGTCGTTAGTTCTCTCTTTATATAGACTCTGGTTCTAGAAACAACAGCACAGCCAGCCGGCCAGGGCCAGCACACTGATGGGCTGGGTGGGGTGGACTATTTACAAACCCAATGCAGGGCTGTACCATGGCCGCATCCCTAAACGGCTCAGCCATGACACCACAATAAGTTAGAGCTGGCCAGGTGGGGCGGGGTGGGGTGGGGGCTGTACATACAAGTGCTGGGGGGCTCAGGGCCTCAAATACTGTCGAGGGCCGGGGCTGTAAACATGGCCGGGCGGCCCTGCCCACCCCTAGTGGTCTGTAATGACTGGAAGCAGAGCAGCCCGGGCAGGGCCGGGAGGGGTCAGGCATCCGACAGGCAGCTCTGGATCCGGTCCACCCACTGCTGGGCCGAGGGTACATCCTGGGCACAGAAGTTGTAAACGCGACGTGTTGTCTTCACCTGGGAAGAGCAGGTTACTGACTCCATGGACCCCACAACTCCAAGCCCCTTGCCCCAGGTTCCCCACCCCTTGGCAGAGGCTCACATCAAAGAAGGCCTTCTCATCAACAGTCTTAGGGGCACCTATGGTGGGTGTGCCAGGCGCCACAGCTTCCACCTCTGCCAGGTCAATGATACCCTTGCATTCTGTGTCCACTCGGTGGTCATAATAACGCAGCTGGGGTGAGGAGTAAGAGGCACAGAGTTAGGATAGGCCTATCTTCCACGTTTCCCTTGTCCCTGCCACTCATCACTCACCTGGTGCTTGGTCTTGTCTAGGACAAACCAACGGGCCTTCCAAGGCTTCATGAAGGCCCCTTTCTTGTACAGGGTGCCCTCATAGGACCTGCATTTGTACCAGAATCAGGGCCAAGTTAACTATCAGATGGGGGACTACCTCTAGAAGTTAGGTGACTGGTCAGTTCCTCTATAGTCACCACGTGACAGACATTGGGTCCCAAACACCAGAACTTTAAGGGTGTAACCCCAAGAGGAGGAGGGACACTTAGTCAAATCTGTGGGGGCAACCAGAGAAAAATGGACCCTCCAGGCTCAGGGAAGGATGGGCCCTGCCTGGTCCCAGTTTCTTCTACTGGCAGTCTCAA